>CM065690.1:17580653-17585653 GCA_017654935.2 Phymorhynchus buccinoides | reverse complement strand
GCGAGAGAGATCGCGTGTGTGATGTGTAACTTACATAGTCTCTAGGCTCTCTCTAGACGCCTCGTCTCTATCTCTCTCTATGTCTCTCTTGCTCTCTCGATCGTCTCTCTCTGTCTCTTTATTTCTCTTTCATCTATCTCTCTCTCTCTCTTGTCGTCTCTCTTCTCTAGTCTCTCTCTCTCTCCTCTCTCTCCTCCCGTCCCTCTCTCTCTCTCTCTCTGCTCTCCTCTCTCTCTCTCTCTCTCTCTCTCCCGCCTGTCTCTTTCTCTCTCTCTCTCTCTCTCTCTCTGCTTGTCTCTGTCTCCCTCTCTCTCGTCTCTCTCTCTCTTCTCTCTCTCTCTCTCTCGTTCTCTCTTTCTCTCTCTTTCTCTCTCTCTCTCTCTCTATCTCTCTCTCTCTCTCTCTCTCTCTCTCTCTCTCTCTCTCTCTCTCTCTCCTCCGTCTCTCTCGGTCTCTCTCTCTCTCTCTCTATCTCTCTCTCTCTCTCTCTCTCTCTCTCTCTCTCTCTCTCTCTCGTCTCTCTCTCCCCGTCTCTCTCGTCTCTCTCTCTCTCTCCCTCTCTCTCTCTCTCTCTCTCTCTCTCTCTCTCTCTCTCTCTCTCTCTCTCTCTCTCTCTCTCTCTCTCTCTCTCTCTCGTCTCTCTCTCGTCTCTCTCCGTCGTCTCTCTCTCGTCTCTCTCTCTCGTCTCTCTCTCTCTCTCTCTCTCTCTCTCTCTCTCTCTCTTCCTCTCGTCTCTCTCTCTCTCTCTCTCTCTCTCTCTCTCTCTCTCTCTCTCTCTCTCTCTCTCTCTCTCTGCTTTGATGGAGTGTTTTATGTATTGATCAGTTGGCTGATTGATTTCAATTATTTAATTTCAATTAATTAAATTATTATTTGTATTTATTTATTTATTTAGGCATAGTTTATTTATATGTTTATTTATTTATCTATGTATTTACCACTGATTCATTCTTTTTTTCTTTTAATTGCTTGGTTCAACATAATTGATTGATTTTGTTTCAACTATTTAATTGAGTTATCATTTATGTGTGTTATTCATATTTATTGCTATATTTTATTCTTCCCTATTGTAATCCCCATCCCCATGACATGGGCATCATGGCCTGGTTCATTAAACCTTCCGAATCCGAATCTCTCTCTCTCTCTCTCATTTGTTATTTGTTGTCTATACTCTAAAGAAATTCACGATAATGTGCATTGATGCAATGTTTCTTTTAGACTGATATGGAGCAGGCACTGTAAAGATTTACAAATGCATTGCTGTGTGCAAGTGAATGCATGAAAAAACAGGTTTTTTATCACTAATGATGTACCAAGGGGAGGTTTGTGGTATGATGCTTACTGTGGTCATGCAAAGCGTAAAGCATTTTATTTTGTATGTCAGGGCGAAGCTCTGCTCGGTACCTGATCGGAAGATGGGAAGTTTGAGAAGTGTGTAATCTAAAGCGTGGGGTACAGGATTATTGGATATTAAATTGATGAGTAAAGATGTGTAAATGTGGGAGTGCAAAAACACCATCAGAAAAGGCTCAATTAAGAAGAAAGAAATCAGCGTTGTGTTTAGGTATAGTGATAAGGGAATAGGATGAGGTTGATTTTTAGATACAAATTGAGAGAGAGAGAGAGAGAGAGAGAGAGAGAGAGAGAGAGAGAGAGAGAGAGAGAGAGAGAGAGAGAGATGAGAGAGAGAGAGAGAGAGAGAGAGAGAGAGAGAGAGAGAGAGAGAGAGACAGAGAGAGACAGAGAGAGTGAAGAAGAGAGAGAGTGTATGTGAGCCCCATCTGAGGTGGTAATTGAAAGGGGGTATTAAGGTGTTAATGTGTGAAAAATGGAGGAGGGGTCAGGGAAACACCTGTCTACTGAGAGTAAGTGTTTGTTGGGGTGGAGGGTTATAATAGAGGGGGATAACGAAACTTAGGCAAACCCAAAAAGCTAATGATCGTGTGCCCTTTGTTACTGCTAGAAAAGCATATAATGATTTGTTAAAAGATAAACGAATAGGATATAAACGTGAAAAAACAAAACAGTTAGCCTCAATAGGCAACGACAGTAGACAGTTTTGGAAAGAAGCGAAAACAAATTCAGGGAAACGAGAAGAAGGGATTTGCAAGGAAATAACACCAGGTCAATGGTTTGAACATTTCAATGGATTATTTAATAACATCGAAGTCAGAAATGAAAACCAAGAAAGCGTTGACCAAGGACAGACAGAAGAGAGTGTTTTGAGCTTAACAGGGTCATTTCTGAAGAGGAGGTTCTTTGCGCTATCCGAAAATTAAAAAAGGGGAAAGCATGTGGGCCAGACAATATCTGCTGATAACTTTGCTGTTAGTGTTACTTTTTTAACCCGTCTATTTAAGATAGGGGAAGACGGGGTAAAAAGCGCATGGGAGGGTAAGAAGCCCACCCCAATTATCTCATGAAATGAAGCAAATTTCAGTCTCATTTTGCCCATGAGACGAGCGTTAATGTCTAGCATTCGTCTCATGGGCAAATTTGACTGAAACTTTTCTTTATTTCATGAGATAATTGGGGTGGGCTTCTTACCCGCCCATGCGCTTTTTACCCCGTCTTCCCCTACTGTTTGACCAAGGTTTATATCCAGAGCAGTGTGTTAAAGCAACTATCGTTCCCATTTTCAAGAAAGGCGATACAACTTTATCAGACAATTATAGGGGGGGGGGGGGGGGGGGGGTCTCTTCTTAGTTTAGTTGGTAAATGTTATATTTCAGTTTTGAATAAGAGGCTTGTTAAATGGGCTGAAGACAACAGTAAACTGTCAGAATCTCAGGCTGGCTTTAGGCATGGATATTCCACCGTAGATCATATTTTTACTTTGAATGCTATAGTAGAAAAATGTTTGTCAAAGAAGGGTGGTAAACTGCATGCTTGTTTTATTGATCTATGCAAAGCCTTTGGTTCTGTGCAACACCAATGCCTGCTTCATATTTTAAGCCAGACTGGAATACAGTAAAAATGTATGAATGCCGTTATTGCTATGTATAAATCTGTTGTTTCTCGTGTACGTGCTGAAGGTGAATACACTGAATATTTCGAGTGTCCTGTAGGCGTTAGACAGGGTTGTATTTTAAGCCCAATATTATTTATTTATTTATTAATGAAATAGCTACATCAGTCAGTAGTAATGGCGTACATTGGATTCAATTGTTGCCTTGCCTGGGTTATTAGAACTGTTTCTTCTTCTGTTCGCAGATGACATTGTTTTATTGTCAAACACTGTTATAGGTCTACAAAATCAAATCAACATGTTCAACACTGATTGCAAACGCTTATTTTTGAAAGTCAACACAGACAAGACGAAAGTTATGGTTTTCCGTAAGGGTGGCTTTCTGTGCAAAATTGAAAATTGGAATCTTGATGGACAACAACTAGAAGTAGTTAATTAATATAATTACCTTGGGTTCGTTTTTACAACAAAGATGAGTATTAATAGAGGGGCAAATGCACTTGCAGTGAAAGGTAAAAAGGCTTGTATTGACTGTATAAGGTATATAACAAAACTAAATGATATCTCCAAAACATGCTTCTTTCGAATTTTTCATGCTAGGGTACAGGCAGTATTATTGTATGCTTCCGAAATGTGGGGACTCCACAGACTGGACAATGTTGAAAGGGTACACACTCTGGCATGCAAACGTTTTCTAAAAGTACACCTTAAAGTTCCTAACAAATTTGTTTTGGGTGAACTGGGGCGTTATCCCATATTTGTAAATAGTGCACTTAGGTGCATTAGATACTGGTTAAAACTTGTAAAGATGGAGGCGCATCGTTTGCCTAAGCAAGCATACTTGATGCTAGTAAATCTAGATAGAAATGGTAAAACAAATGTTGGGCAACTTCTGTAAAGAACATATTTAGTTCTGGTTTTGGATATGTCTGGCTTCAGCAAGGAGTGGGATGTGAGATAACCTTTGTTTCATTGTTTAAGCAAAGAATGAAAGACGTGTACATGCAAGAATGGAGTGAGTCTGTAATGAATAAAGATACATATCAAAGGTATAGGTTATTTAAAACGAATTTTGAATGTGAAGAGTATTTTTATTCCATGGACGCTATAGGGATTGTTCGATAAAGCTGAGGCTTGGTGTGTTACCAATCAATGAATCGTTTTTCAAAAGAACATTCAACAACAATGCTAACTTTAAGTGCGAAATATGTAATGCTGTAGAAGATGAAGACCATGTGTTGTATAAATGTATTCTGTATAATGATATAAGGGGAAAGTATCTTAAATTTGGCGACAAACCATATGCAGTCTTGTTAAGAAATGGGTCTGTTTTCAATATTAGGAGAATTGGTGTATTTTTGTTTAATGCCATGAAGATAAGACAAAATGTTATTGATAGTCTCACACATGAAACCTGATAAGCTTAGAATATTTGTGTATGTGTCATTTTAATTTCATGTTAACTTGACCTCATTTCTAGGGGCTGGTGCCCTGAAGAAATAAATATTGTTCAATTGTTTTCTCATTTCATCAAGTTGCTGCTGAAGTTGTTTTGTAGACCACTAACACCGCATCTCTCCTTTCTCTTTCTGAATACAGTCACAAATAGAGATGGCTGAATCTTATAATATTCGCTGCCTGTTGTTCGGCAAAAGTACAACCAGATCGCAATTCTTTGCTCAAAACATGGCTTGCCGTTTCTCAAGAATGGGGACAAATTGTCTACTACACGGATTGTTGGCCACGCCAGCCATGTATCGAAAGCCACACGAAGGGAGCATCACTGGCAACAGAAGTACTGTTTCGGAAAATCGGCAGCTTGTATCTACGGGCAGAGGAACGCCTCCAGATAGTCTGCACTCCTCGCCAGTCCGTGACAGGACAAGCAGCAGATGAGAGACGTTTTGAAGAGGAAACTCTACTAAGAGGAAAGCCACACGATGGGAGCATCACTGGAAAAGAGTTTTAAAAAGAAGTACTGTTTCGGAAAATCGGCAGCTTGTATCTACGGGCAGACGAACGCCTCCAGATA
>CM065690.1:17573153-17578153 GCA_017654935.2 Phymorhynchus buccinoides | reverse complement strand
ATGATTTATGTTGTTTATAACAATTATTGTGTTCAATTTGGTTGGTTTGTCTTCGGATATTGTAAGGACGTTTGTGCAATTAAAACTTTCGAGTTCGAGTTCGAGTTATCTCCCTCATTTCATCAAGTTGCTGCTGAAGTTGTTTTGTAGACCACTAACACAGCATCTCTCCTTTCTCTTTCTGAATACAGTCACAAATAGAGATGGCTGAATCTTATAATATTCGCTGCCTGTTGTTCGGCAAAAATACAACGAGATCGCAATTCTTTGCTCAAACCATGGCTTGCCGTTTCACAAGAATGGGGACAAATTGTCTACTACGCAGATTGTTGGCCATGCCAGCCATGTATCGAAAGCCACACGATGGGAGCATCACTGGAAAAGAGTTTAAAACAGAAGTACTGTTTCAGAAAATCGGCAGCTTGTATCTAGGGGCAGAGAAACGCCTCCAGATAGTCTGCACTCCTCGCCAGTCCGTGACAGGACAAGCAGCAGATGAGAGACGTTTTGAAGAGGAAACTCTACTAAGAGGAAAGCCACACGATGGGAGCATCACTGGAAAAGAGTTTTAAAAAGAAGTACTGTTTCGGAAAATCGGCAGCTTGTATCTACGGGCAGAGGAACGCCTCCATATAGTCTGCACTCCTCGCCAGTCCGTGACAGGACAAGAAGCAGATGAGAGACGTTTTGAAGAGGAAACTCTACTAGAGGAGGCAAAACAGGATCTAAGTGTTGCAGAAAGTGTTGTCGAGACACCACTTGCCAGAGATGTGACATTGCTATATCCTCCATAAAGCTAGACGGTCAGAAGATAAAGATGATTACAAAGCATTTAGTAATAAGAAAAAAGAATATAACGATTTGCAAGAAATGAAAGAACATGCGCAAAAAAGCGCAGATTTGAATAGCCTTTCAAGTTCGACAAGATCACCTAACCAGTTTTGGTCTGAGATAAGAAAACATCAAAGAAGAAATGGGGTCAACAATCATATTACAGAAGATGAGTGGATACACCATTTCGAGTCTTTGTTTATTAATGGATGTGTTGCTAATGAAACTGAATCAAAGGATGATTCAGAGGAGATGGTACTTGATCCCATTCTTGATGGTGAAATTAGTGAGGAAGAAATAAGAAAAGCAATTAAGCATTTTGAGAAACAGGAAGGCAGCAGGCTTAGATTGTCTGTTAGTAAATGATAAAAAGTGCTGAGTTAATAATTCCACCATATTTAAATAAACTTTTTAATGCCATATTTCAAAACGGTTATTTTCCTGAAAAGTTGAGATAATCGGTAATAATTCCACTGCATAAGAAGGGCGATGTCAATTGCCCTGACAATTACAGGGGCATTTCGTTGCTAAGTATTGTAAGCAAAGTGTTTACACATATTATTAATTCTAGACTGACTTTGTGGGCAGAGCAAAATGGGGTTATCAGTGAAGCCCAGGCAGGATTCAGGAAAGGTCGCCCACCCATAGACCACATATTCACGTTAAATGCTCTCGTTGAAAAATATCTTCAGAAAGACATGAAACTATGTGGCGTTTATTGATTTTAAAAAAGCATACGACACTGTAAATCTTATGGTCAGTACTTCTTCGAGTAAGTATGCAGGGTAGAATGCTAAAAATGATTAAATCAATATATTTATCTGTCAATGCATGTGTATTGTGCCCTAATAATGTCCGATACTCAAGTTTCTTTGAATGTCTTCAAGGGCTGAAGCAAGGCTGCATACTTAGTCCTATACTGTTTTCTTTGTTAATTAACGAACTGGCTAAATGATATTACACGGTAAACATGGTGTTAATCTAACAGCAGATGAAATTGAACTGTTTTTGTTATTGTTTGCCAACGACCTCACTCTCTTGGCTTCCACGGTATTTGGACTCCAGCATCAGTTGGACCACCAGATTCAACCTGCACTATTATATGCAGGAGAGGTATGGGGGATTAAAGAGGTAAAGGAAATAGAGCATGTTCATATGTATGCTTGTAAGAAGTTTTATCAGTCAGCCAAAAAACACCCAACTATGATATATGGGGAATTAGGTAGACATCCTCTTTTTATTATTTCGGTATATATGGGTTTGGGTATGTGTGTATAGAACAAGTAGGAAGCAAGATTGTTTTGAAAGAATGTCTCCAAGATTGCCTTAAACAAGAATGGCATGACAAAATATGTACAAGTGAACGATTCAACGAACATAGAAGTTTTAAAGATGTCCTATGTTACGAAGTTTATTTATCGTCCCTTCATGTACGACGGTATAGAGACGGAGTAATAAGATTTAGACTTGGGATGAATTAACAGACAATTGCGATCTTGTCCATTATTGTGGTGCAAGTGAGAAAAATGAAATTCTTTTGATCTATGCTTGTCATGCATATTCACATATACGTGAAGCCGTGTTTTCACGTTCACTGCTTACTCAGATAAATGACCTAAATACCATTTCACGCTTCTTTCAAGCTTAAACCCATTATGTTTGCAAATTTTAAAGATTGTACTTCGTATAGAAAAGAAAGAGTCGCTGTCCATGGAAAAGAAATTTAATCACTTCGGCTGTGGCCTACATTGCATATTATGAATCTATTCCTTTACTTGCTGGGGCCTACATTTCATATTGTGCGTGCGTGAGTGCGTACGACCAGTGTGTGTGTGTGTGTGTGTGTAGTTTTATAGCTCGGCATGATTTATTGTTTATAAAAATATGTGTTCAATTTGGTTGGTTTGTCTTTGGGATATGTAAGGACGTTTGTAGTGCATTAAAACATTCGATGCTCGAGTTCGAGTACCAACAATGACAGTAACACTGAGGACAAAATATACACCCAACATGAAATAAGAGAAACCCAAAAAAAGACGTCTACGCAGAAAGTCATGTGACTAAAATCAATGTAATTTCTTTCTTTTGTTGCTTGGAACGTGAACGCCGGAGCCAAATCGTCTGATTGTGATTTGTTGAGATATCACCTCATTTGATGTCTGTTGCCTGCAACACACTTTTACGTTTAGCTCTTGTGATTTCAGTATCCATTAAAGCACTCTTCTGTGTTCCACTTCCCGCAGTAAGTAGCAGAATGGGAAGAGGGTCGGGAGGTACAGTGTTGCTTGGTCAGGAAGACATTATCACAGTTTGTTTCAAAAATTGATATGGAAATGATACTATTGTTTGTATAAAATTGGTAAATCTTTGTTGGTTGTGACAGAGACGTATTATTTTCTAACCATGTATAAACCTTCCTATTAACAGTGCCTACTACAAGGCGAAGGATTTTGACGTTCTTTAGACAACTGGACAATTCTGATGTCTGTGTGGAGTCACGGGGGGGGGGACTTTATTTCTATCGGTGGGGATCTGAATGCAAGAATTGGTGAGGGGCTGGAAGGAAATTGTGGACTTTTGGTGATGAGGAATAGATACACATGAAACAGTTGGATTCTAGTAAGACATTCAGAAGATCAATTTTAAATTTTTTGAAAGAGACTTATGATTTGTGCCCCCCCCCCCTACGTTCAAATGACAACACTGATGGTTTATTAGATAAAGGTTTTGATGGTAGCTGGACGTATCTATGATACGGTACTAGTCTGTGATATTTCTGTGCTCGTCTGATTTTGTTGGTTACAGAAAAGTGGAACGTAAAAAAACGAATAGAGTCAACACATGCTATTGAAAATGAATGTTCATTGCGTAAATTGACAACATTAGTAAACAAAAAAAACAACGAGCCTTTTGAAAGAGTTAAATGGGATTCAGACAACACTTTTACAAATGACTCGAGGAAGCTTTACACAATCTATAAATGATGCTACGCCAAGCTCGATGCAGACATAATAGTGATGTAGGCATATCACATCCACGTTGTTGAAAGAGGAGTTGGAAAGCATGCGTACACGGCACTCCAGGTGAGTGCGCCAGTGCGCGGTCAGCCTCACTAGATTGACACGACGGGTAGATGGGTCGGCAAGCATGCCGGCGCGACCTTTTGTTGGGACACCTGATTTGTTTTTAGGACATGATAAGGCCTGTGGACTGGATACGGATTATGGCTATGTTTACTGGACACTCCTTATGCTTGCGATTAAAGCGTTTTACTTTCATTAAAGTACGGGGACTTCGGTCTAGCAATAAAAAGAAGATCATATTTAATTACGTTAAAAATAAAAAGTATGACGTTATCTGTTTAAAGAAAAACATGTGACAAAAGAAGTAATGAAAAATGAAACAAGAATGGGTGGTGGTAAACTTATATGGAATACTTAGTGCTAATAGTTCGGGACAAATTATCCTGTTTCGAAAAGAATTAGTTGAGGAAATGTGAAATTGTGTACAATTATCGTAGAATCCTAGCGTAGAAGCTCGAACTATCACAGAGAAAATTACCATCATAAATGTGTATGTTCCAAACGATATTCCGAGAAGAGGTTTCTTTAATGAGATTGATAATGTAAATTTCTAATCTATTGTTAAAACATATTATTGGTGGAGATTTCAATTGTGTCTTAAATAATGATGTTGATATCGTGAGGTGGACCAACATGCAAAGAACTGTGGAAAAATCCGTGATCTGTTGGGTAGCCACAATCTGTTCGAGTTGGAGTTGTTCCATCCCAGCAAAAAAGAATTTGATTGGAGTACAAAATCACCTTCTTAGCAAGATAGACTCGATTATTATAATAACATAGCTCATGATGTATTGACAAAAAGCGCTGGAAGCCGAATTCATCTATGGTTCACTGACCATAGGCATGTTCTATTACAGTAAAATTTAGCAATATAAAAGGGGTCCGGCTTATGGAAATTTAATAATTCTTTAATGAGAGACCAAGGCTTATGGTTAATGAAATGAAACCAAGGATAGATTTACACACATCAGAAATGCAAGAAGGCCCTACTATCAAATGGAATGGGAAAACATTTGAAATTTGAAAATTAAAAACTCACTCTCGATTATAGTAAAATTAAAAGCATTGAGAGGAAAAATGAGCTAT
>CM065690.1:17543906-17572653 GCA_017654935.2 Phymorhynchus buccinoides | reverse complement strand
AACTTGGTGACCCTGAACTTTACAGATTGTGCTGTTAATCGTATGTCTGGGGGCTTCCAGTCATTGCCATATCTTGCTGTCCTCGATATACGTGGCTGCTCGTTAGAATACTTCTCTGGTAGCATTTTGCAAGGTCTTAACAATCTTCAGACTGTCTTTGCAGATAATTACAAACTATGTTGTCAAGCAATTCTACCACAATCGTTTCGAAGTGACCACTGTCATGCTCCCTCTGACGAAATCTCTTCATGTGAAGCATTACTTAGATCTAACATATACAGAGTTACCCTTGTAATCTTTTCTGTTTTAGCAATTGTGGGCAATGCAATAAGTTTTTGTTTTCGAATAATAACCAGTAAAATGAAAGCTAAGCTTGGATTTGATACCTTTGTGTCCAATTTGTGCGTTTCAGACTTTTTGATGGGACTTTATCTTATGATAATTGGTGTGGCAGATCGTGTGTTTTATGGTTCTTTTCTTTGGTATGATGTCATATGGAAACAGAGTGTGGCATGCCATACAGCTGGATTTTTAGCTCTACTGTCCAGTGAAGTGTCAGCCTTCATCATCTGTGTCATCACTCTGGATCGACTGTTGGTTCTCCGCTTCCCCTTCAGCCAGCTCCACTTCCGGGTATCCAGTGCTATGATGACGTGTGCTGTAGTGTGGACTGCTGGACTGGTTCTGGCTGCCATACCTGTACTGCCCATGACGTCACATTGGCAGTTTTATGGGCAGAACAGTGTGTGCATTCCACTGCCAATTACCCTAAAGGACTTCCCTGGTCGAGCATTTGCCTTTAACGTGATGATTGTCATGAACTTTGTCCTGTTTTTGCTGATAGCTGTCGGCCAAGCAGTCATCTACCAGTCTGTGCAACAAAACAAGCTTTCTCACAGCAATGATACTACAAGTAACCAAAAGGATCGCACGCTGGCTCGTCGCCTGCTGACCGTTGCCGTATCTGACTTTCTCTGCTGGTTTCCTGTTGGCGTTTTGGGCTTGTTAAGCTCCAGTGGTCATGCAGTGTCCAGTGAGGTGAATGTGGCCATGGCCATTTTGGTGCTGCCCCTTAACTCTGCCATCAACCCCTTTCTCTACACACTCAACATGGTGATGGAACGTCTTTATACGAAACGCCAGCAACGCATGCAGCAATTGCTCTTTAAACAATTACATGAACAGAGCATCAAACCCAAAGCAAACTCACAATTATTAAACTGCCCCACACAAGAGGCCAAGCAGATTTTAAGAGACTGGCTGTACAAAGGATTGTTGTCCAGAAATTACGCTGAGGATATTATCGTTGCTAACAGAAATCAAGACTAGAATTGGAGCTTTCAAGCAAGCAGAGAAAGAGAAATAAATAAATTGCCCCCCCCCCCCCCCCCCCCCCCCCCTCCCCCCAAGAAAAAAAGAAAAGAAATAGGAAATGAATTAATAACTGTATATTCTACTAAGATAACTAGCAATTCACTGGGGAAAAAAAATAACATTTCCAAATCTTAGCAAATTGGAGAAAGATAAAGTTTATCTGATATGTGACTATCCATTATTGGTGTCCAATAAAGATAAGTTAACTACGGTTATACATCATCCATCAGAAGAGAGAGAAACTAGATGCCTGGAATTTGTTGTCAAATAAGGACACCAGAACGCACATTACGTTACAAAGAAATAGAAAATGAAAATCTGGTGAATTTTCAAAAGCAATGCTTAAAATGTCACAACAACATTCTTATCGCTTCATTGATGTAGTGTGCTATCGTATTTCATATTGTTTATGCTTTGTACTGTATTAATAAAATAATGTTGACAGTGGCACTTGTCCAATCGTCTTCACTGTCTCTTATTATATAATAAAGTGATAGTTATGGCGCTGTCAAATAATGCATGACTGTGACTTTTGAACATCTCGCTTTCTTTTTCTCTTTCTCTGTCTCTGTCTCATCTCTCTCTCTCTCTCTCTCTCTCTCTCTCTCTCTCTCTCTCTCTCTCTCTCCTCTCTCTCTCTCTCTCTCTCTCTCTCTCTCTCTCTCTCTCTCTCTCTCTCTCTCTCTTCGTCTTGCTAGACACTTAAAATTCATTATGATTAGATTTAGATTTGAGATTTCTGACCTCTTTGTACATTCCAAGCGATACGATAACATTCAAGATTTGACCTGCCCTCTTTGTAAAGAAAATCAGGACAATGAGTAACATTTTGTCCCTTCTTGCCCATTTTTCAATGATTTAATAAAATAATTTATTGCACCTAATTTATATCCCAGTTGATTTAAGCTTCGTCTGTTGATGTCTAGAAGAAATGGGAACACAAATCATAAACTGTCGTTGGTAATTTGTTCCTGTACATGTTGACACACATCCTTCCTAATGGGGTGATGCCTTTTCGGGAATAAAACATTTGTCATTGTCAACCTCTCTGTCTCTCTGCCTCTGTCTCTCTCTCTCTCTCTCTCTCTCTCTCTCTCTCTCTCTCTCTCTCTCTCTCTCTCTCTGTATGTCTCTCTCTCTCTCTCTCTCTCTCTCTCTCTCTCTCTCTCTCTCTCTCTCTCTCTCTCTCTCTCTCTCTCTCTCTCTCTCTCTCTCTCTCTCAATGTAATCTTCTTGTGTGACAATGATAACAGTGCCTCTCAAAATCCAACCCTATGTCCACGTCGTGGGAGGCGGTAACAGGTAATGCTGGCTAATCAGGGCTCTGGTGGATCTGTCACTGGCTTAGCAGGCCAGTGTAGTATACAATCACGTCGCTCATGAAACCGTGAAATACTGCAGCTGATTCGTGGGATAATATTGTTGTGCCATAGTATTTCCCGTACAATATTAAAATGTGACAGGATTTAATGAGAAATGTCCATAAAACCGTGTCACATCGCCAGCATTTCCTGTGAAATAGTGAAGTGACATGATTTTATGAGCAATGTCCATACATTTGTGAACTTCTGTCGCAACAGTTTTGGGATGACGTAGGTAAATCTCTAGCTCTAACCTTTACCCCAAACCCTTTGCCTAAAATAGTATGACACATCTGTATACCCATAGCCCTAACCCTAACACTTATCCGTATGTGTGGCGTGATACAGGTCTGTTAAAATTTATAACTTAAACCTTAACGTCTATTATTATTGTAATCATAATTGGGGGAATGCAGTGAAGGGGCCAAGAGCACAGTGAGGGTTACAGCCAGCAGACTCAAAGCACATGTGCCATACTTCGAACACTACTGGCACCAGAGCATTAATAGGCCATTTACACATATGCCTTTCTTACCGGTCTCAGAGCGGTTTGATAAGCGCTTTTGCTTGTAAAAATATTTGTTCTTCAATCTGAGACTAAAAAATCTTAAAAAAACTGCACCAAGCTTTTGCTTGTAAAAATATTTCATTGTATTTTTAATATATTCATTTATGGTATTACAGTATCATGCTTGTAGAAAATGTTCTTGAATAATACGCTGAGTATCGCAATAGCGTGATTGTAATTTATGAAAAGCAACTCTAAAGTTGGCTTGGACAGCTGTGGGAACCGCTGTATCGAAAGCGATCTCGGACCTGCTAGGGACCAGGCCCGAGACCGGTTTCCATCTGTTTGGATGCCAGACATCTCTGGAATGTGCACTCTCCCTTACCATTTCGCGGGAAATTTATCAGACCAGTGCAGGCCTATTCTTTTTTTCTCCCTTTTCTTTTCTCTCTCGAAAGACAAAGCTTCAAGAGGGTGTGATTGGAGTTCTGACAAAACAAGTTTGATGATTTATGTGTGGTCGGATGACCAAATACAAATCAAATTGAATGTACCGGAAAGAAACATTTTAGTGTTTGCACATATTGCAAACAAATAAAAATAAAACAATAAAAGAGGAATAAGGAAAATAGTATTTATTTCATGGGTAAAATATTTTATGCAACACCGGTAGGATGGATGACACAAATTCACATAGCACGCATCCTGTGTGCTTTTAATGGTCTGAATGAAGACCGGTGAGCGCGGGGCAGGATAAACATCCCTGACTGGAAGAAGAAGAAGAACCAGGAAAACAGCGAAACAACTTGCTGCTTCTTATGCGCCCATGGTGCATTCCAGGCATTCATGTCAGGCTGCCTTTCGGACAATTCAGGGTTCAGTATGAGGTCAGAGCGGTTCTGTATTTCCTAGTGTAAATGCTACAAACCGAACGCGCCGAACAAAACAAGTTTAACATAGTACATTTCTCAGAAAATACATGGCAGCACAACCAAAATTTGCATGATGATAATATCAGGACATAATTTGCAATGGCTGCTTGTATGAACTAGAAAGCACTAATACAGTGCATAAATGTAAAAAAAATTGTGATGTGATACTTATTCATTTTGACTTTTAAGAGCTTTTGCCTTCTTTAAAATTTCAGATTTCTGTAAGGGCAGATACTACTGACTGGGGTTCTGACACCCCCCCCCCCCCCCCCCCCCCCCCCCCCCCCCCCCCCCCCCCCCCCCCCCCCCCAGGAAAGTAATTTAAAGAGCTTTTGCCTTCCATGATGATTGATTCAATCAAGACTGGGCTGGAAAACTCAATAGTAGTGACTGTTCCTTCAGCCAAACAATATTTATCTCATTAGTAAATTTAGATCTGTCATTATTCAGTTTCGCTTTGGGATGAATGAACTGGATGTCAATCAGCGATATAAAGATGTCTTAAAAACTGCCCATCATGTAGCAAATAGAAAGACGAATTACATGCACTGTATAATCGTCAAATGTACAATTAATTCAGATGCCAGTTTTTTTGTATAAGCACAATCAAACTACAAGACGTACCTCTTTAAACCGTCTACTGCAAAATGAACGTTGTGTAGTTACTAAAATTATTGCTATGTTTATTTACAATGCCCTAAAGCAAAGATAACAAATTATTTCCCAAGACTGTTTTTTTTTACAAGATGTATTTGACGAATATTGTTGTTTGTTTTGTGTGGTTTACTTGCCACATGCTTTAAGTTTAGATTGAGTGCATAGTGAGTGCACCTCCAAATGTATACGGGTCGGTGGCCTTTATATTAAAAATAATTTATTTCATTAATCTCTCTCTCTCTCTCTCTCTCTCTCTCTCTCTCTCTCTCTCTCTCTCTCTCTCTCTCTCTCTCTCTTCCGGTCTCTCTCTCTCTCTCTCTCTCAGTTGCCGGTTGTCTCATGGAGAGGGGCGGGTTTCAGTCGGGTTTGTCTCATGGGCAACATGTGGCCAAGATCTGCTTTGTTTCGTGGGATAATTTGGCATGGGCTACTTACCCGCCCATGGGCTTTTTGGTCCATCTTACACTAGTAGTAGTAATGGTAGTGGAGGAAATATACTGTAGTGATATAGGTGTTTTAATCAATTTTTTTTGTTTAATAGCTTGCTTAGTTTCTTTGTTTTTTGTTTGTTTATTGCTTAAGTTGATACTCTGCCTTAAATGTCATTGCTATATTACTGTTAGTTGTTGTTATTTTGTTGGCGATTTTCCTGTGTCTCAATGTTCGTTTATAGTATTAGTTATGTATTGCATGCTTAGAACCAAGGACAGAATGGAAGACTAGGCCCAGCCTAAATTCTTTTCCTTGTAAAATAAAGTTTCTGAGTCTGAGTCTGAGTCTGAGTCTGAGTCTGAGTCTCTCTCTCCCTCTCTCTCTCTCTCTCTCTCTCTCTCTCTCTCTCTCTCTCTCTCTCTCTCTCTCTCTCTCTCTCTTGTCAAGAGAGTGCAATATCTAGATGTGTGCTCTCTCTCTCTCTCTCTCTCTCTCTCTCTCTCTCTCTCTCTCTCTCTCTCTCTCTCTCTCTCTCTCTCTCTCTCTCTCTCTCTCTCTCTTGTCAAGAGAGTGCAATATCTAGATGTGTGCTTTGCATATGTGTTTGTTTTGCATTGTATCATCCACACCCCAATAGGGGTTAAAGGATTAAACCCATCTTGAGTCTTGAATCTTGAATCTTGTTTATTTTAAGAAATTCATTTAATGTCATTCTCAACGGGTAATTAATCACATACGTATAGCCATGTACTGACCCATCCTCTTCCTTTTCCTCTCCTACCTCAGTCATGGTGAATGTCATCACACAGAGTCAGTTACTCAACGTTGCTTTGCAAGCTGTGCACGTGACAAAAAATAGGTCGTTAAACCAGAACTCATCACCTTCTCAGCCCTTAGCTCCCTCTACCTTGGTGCTGAACTCCCACAACATCACAGAGTGTCTCATGCAGAACAAAACGTGGACATCGTCAGCAATGTCTGGTTCTCTAGTATTCAGCTCTTCGGACCTGCCTTCAGAACACCAGAACAATGACCGTTTCACGTGTACTATTTCCCTGACGCCTATTGCAGGCTTTATATTTCATTTCTACCATGTCCTACTGACTGGTAATTTCTCAAAGTTATTAAAGCTACATGCCTACGATGAAAACCAAATTGACCCCCAAAATAGAAGACAATTATTCCAGTTGTCTGACTTCGCCAACAGCCAGTTCAACATTTTTACTCGACCTCGGAGCCGTGTAAACATTTCCCTCGTCTATTATCACCTGGCTGGAAGCCAGTCAACGGCGAATTTTAGTGTTATTATCCGCTTTGCCACTGTAGTTAATACAACTCAACTTCTACGCACAACATTTGCAGATGCTTTCAAGGGTAAGATTTATTTCGGTAGTGACAATATACATATTAGCCTCTATGTAGAAAACAGATAAATGGTGAATATCAGTTCAGTTTCCAAAAAAAGTAAGATAAATTACGGGCAATTGTCTTTATTTAGTTAGAAATAAAGAAAAATGTTTGTAAACCAGTGTGTGAATGACTTCATATGTACAATTCCGTGTGGAGAATTAAGTTCCAAATCACATTCCTGCGGAGGTGACAGCCCTCAATAGGAATTGTTCAGAAACATTAAAAGGGGAGTAATTTCATGGTGTGTAGGAGTTATCTTGCCTAATTCAATCGGTCAAACAGGGGAAGTTACTCTGCCATCAGGTAAATCCCCAGCCCTCGCTTCTTGTGTTTGAGGAGACACACAGTATGTAGAACGCAGTGCGTCATTCTGAAATTGATGTCATTTATATTTTTACGTCACAGTTTGCAAGTTCTATCACTTTGTAGCAACTGGTCACCCCTTATATTTCTACACAATGTTTGCAAGTCGCTGACTCGCATCCTGCGGTTTCAAGCTTCGACGCCATTGTTCCATTGTTGCTATGGTATTTGACCGAGTAATGGAGGTAAGCAACTCTAATTTTCACGAAGTGCTCTCCCCTTATTTTTTTCCGAAAATCGTCTATTGTAAATATGAAGCATTTCTCTATTTCTGAAAAGAAGACCAGGCTGAAGTCTTAAGACAATGAAAATCAATTGTAGACTATACTAACCTTCAATTGTCTTGTCTAGGATATATAGTTAAAATAAGAATGAAGAGAGTAATACATATAAACCACTCGTTTTCTAGTAGATCTTCAAATAAATAAGTTCATTTCCTGGGACTATGATGTGGCATTCTTAAGTCAAAAGTCATAAGTTTCTTTATTGTCTATTGGCATTGTACAACGCAAATGGAAACTTGTCTTCCACCGTGTAAAATAAGATGAGATATATCAAAATAACAATAATAAATAAAAAATATGAAACATAAATTTACATTAAAACAAATCACTCATACCAAATCATTCATACGCTCTCCACTATCTTGCTCAGTCATCGTGCAACCCACCAACATTTCCGCCTTCATTTTTAACCTTTCTTTTCTTTTTTCATTCCTTTCCTCCTTTTTTCCTTGTTCCTTTTCTCTTTCTTTTCATTTTTTTAAAAGATGCCGAAGTCCCTATAAGAATGGATATTTAATATGTAATTATATGTAATCTCCGGTTCCCTGTGGTTTGATCTTTTCATGATAGAAAAGGCACAGATAATATGTACATTTGTTGTAGGTTCTATAACAACACCAGACTGGGATGGAGTGACAGCAATGGTGCTGAATATGGACACATGGACCAGCATCTCCATTCCATTGAGTCATGTCATTATGGTGAGCATCGCCCACTTCAACATTTCTCGAACGTGGACCATCTGCAAAGAATTCTCTATCTTCGTTTATGACGATGCGAAATTCACCAAAGCTCTGGCACAATACTGCAGTACTTCTCAACTTGGTCCAGACATTTATGAACCTGACTCAAGACTTCTGTATTTTAGGCTGTATAGTTCAACGAGTGTTCCACTCACTGGGTTCAAAATTAACTTTTCTTTGTATTCCAAATCTTCTCGGCCACAACAACTGTATTCCAAGTCTTATCCGCCACAAGAACTGGCTGATGGCCTGTGGAACTGTTCGATGCTTTCACGGTCAGAATTAAACCATGCTTTCCCATGTAACATGCTGATAGACTGCGTGGGGATGGAGGATGAAGAACACTGTTCCTACACCAGCGGTGGATGTGGCGTGGGCAGCTTGACTATTGGCGATGGCTGTTATCTCTACGTGATATATAATCGTAAAAGGAAACTGCGGGTGACATGGCAGTATGCAAACACTCAATGCAGTATCCGTGGAGCACAGCTAGCCAGTCTCAACTCCTACCAGGAAATGGAGGCCGTCAGACAAGTCTTGTTCAGCATAGATAGAGACGCCAGTGTGTGGATTGGAATGGTCACTGTCGATGCTGCTATTCCTTACATGTACGGTAGTTTATGCCAAAGATATCCCATTTCTCGCTTTCTTTGTTTGGTTTCTGTCTGTCGTTCTATTTGTGAACGACCCACTCATAAACCTATGAACGGATTCTGATGAAACGTTGAGATTATGGTGTCAGCTAAGAAAATATCATGATTTAGTGTTAACTGTTTACTTAATATGGTGTCAGGCTTGCAGTTGCAACAAGAATGTTGGTACTTGTTTACCACTTGTAAGGATGTGCCGGGGGATCTTTTAGTACACTTATTTCCCCCACCTTCTGGAAGCACTGTACTAGCAGCTCCTCTACACTGAATCTCTTTGATTTTGCCTTTTCCATGTCTTACTGTCATCTATTGTTTTCCCGCCTTATTGGCTCATTTTCATACCCTTAAAAAAATCTTACAAGTAATGTTCTCCATTTGAGCTCCTCTGAAATCGATGTGTTGGCTGATTGCATTTAAAGGACCAGTGAAAGCTGAAAACCGGACACATAATGTATTTCACTCATTATAAACATAAAGCCTGGGAATGCAGTCAAAGACGAAGAAGGTACTTGATCGTAGTTGCCGGTGTTACTGTGACGAGGTAATGGGTTAAAAGGCTAAGCCTCTAGGGAAGACTTTTAGTGTGTTAAATTTTCAAGTAGAAAATTTGCCTTTAACCCACTTCTCTAGGGTATGGGAGATGAGCAACTTTCCCGGCCCCTTTTCATCTAATAAATTTATATTTGTGCCCGGGTTCTGGCTCGTATGATTGTAAGAAATACAAGTGGTTGATTTGCTCTTAATGGCAGACAGAGAGAAGTAGGGTTTTACATGAAATTACAAGACTCCCACTCTCATCAGTCTGACCAAAGGGTTCAGGATTATTTGACACTTGTATTTTATTTACTCACAAAATCTGCATAAGATTATGCAACAATAATAATAAAGCAGCTCAATGGCGCCAAAACAAAATGTGAATGAAAAACAATGGAATCCGAAAGGATTTACAAGACTTTTGTCTTTCTAAAAGGTTAGCCCCAAGCAGGAAGGGTCACTTATTTTCAGTGTCCGGAGGAAAGTTCAAATGATTTTTGGCACTGTCGTGGGGACTTAACTCATGGCTGTGCTGAAGTTCCTCCGTAGGGATCGGCGAGTGCTGGGTTGGCTGGGCTTGCTCGTCAGATGAGAGTAGCTCCCAGTCGTTCCGGTTACGGCTTCGCGGGTAGATAAGAAATAAAGAAAGCGGGTCGCGCGGGACACTTACGTCACAGTTACGGTGAAAAGCAACCCCAGTAGAAAAGCAACCCCTGGGTCTGTATTATCCAGAGAATACAGACCCGGGTCAATATTCTACACCTCGAGGGGTACTGTTTTCTACTATCGATTTACCCGTAAAATAAAATAAAGGTACTGTCAAATTAATTGCAAGAAAATTCCTTCTGTCGAGTTATGCAAGTCAGTCAGAAAATGTAAGCTGCTCTCTCTCTCTCTCTCTCTCTCTCTCTCTCTCTCTCTCTCTCTCTCTCTCTCTCTCTCTCTCTCTCTCTCTCTCTCTCTCTCTCTCTCTCTCTCTCTCTCTCTCTCTCTCTCTCTCTCTCTCACACACACACACACACACACACACACACACACACACAAAGATACCACTGTGCATACATCACCCCCTTTAGTTTCTCATTCTAATTTCAGGCAATGGTCCGATATACAAGGTTAAACAAAAGTTCAATGATTCCAGTAAAGCTGTTTGACACAGGTTCCCACTTGACCTTGACTTGACTGCTGGTATAATGATGGAGGCAGAGGTGGGAGGATGGGAGGGAGGGGGAGCGGGAGATGTGTGGGGGGAGGGGGGGGAGCAGGGGGGGGGAGCAGCGCGCGCGCTCGGTGCGCGCGCGCGTGCGTGTGTGTGTGTGTGTGTGTGCGTGTGTGTGTGTGTGTGTTTGTGTTTGTTTGCATTTTCGGACTTGCCTGACTGCCTGTAGCCTTCTAACCATACCTGGAGTCATCTGATCTGTCTCTTCCATCCAAAAAGGGGGTAGTGCTGGTTGTAATGAGGCACCCCCACCCCCCATGCTGTCACAAACACTGTCATAGTATCCAATAACGTCTTCCAACTCATTATCAGAACCTTTCAACACATCCACTACAACTTCCACAGCACTGTAACGGTTGAACGTTGGTCATCGTGAAAGACACATGGCTTGGTTTGCCATCTTGAAACACACACTGGTAATGAGTACTGCTTGCTGTTGTGAGGCCAGCAAGCTTTGTCTCTACTAGGCCTACCAAAAAAAAAGCCATATATCATTGGTTTAGTATTCCTGGAAGAGGTTGAAATCGTTTACAGTATTGAATCTCTTCCAGGTGTGTGATACCAGTGGGAAGTTAGTGGTCCGTAGCACATACTGAAATAGGCATATCAGGACTTACACAAAACGTTGGCGGCTAAACAAACATCAATCTTTTTTTATTTGGATTTGTCTTGTCTGAATAGAATGAGTAGAAAGTAGACTAATTAAAATATAACAATGAAGAGAGAAAATGTCCATGCCTCAAAGTATTAAGAGCAACTTTATATTTTTAGGATTGTGTTAATTTGTATCACCTAATTTAGAATCTTGCTGTATCATTGAAGGATTTAAAACAGATTTTCTTATGCATGGTCACACTATTATTTTGTCATCACAGAAAGAGAGTGGGTATGGGGGAGCAGGATGACAGAGAATAAAGTGCACCCCCTCCACGTTTGGTTTCCCGCCCCTCATGTCTTCACTGCCATTAGCTGGGGGTGGGGGTGTTAGAATAAAGGGAAGATAGAAAAAGAGAAAGTGGCCATACAGTCACTCCAAACCTGCCCCCCCCCCCCCCCCTTACATTTCTCGGCTCTCACTTTCGGCTTTCACACTTGCCTTTCTTACCAAACATTAAGCTGTATTTTATTAACCTTTTCAGCTAATTATCTTTGTTGAATAATTAATGTCAGTCATGATAAAGGCTATTATGTAATAGGATGAACGTTACTGTCAAATATAACAAACGATAGAGGATGAAGTACCCGATCTGCTGTAAGAAAGGCGAGACTGAAAACATGGAATCAACCGAGAAATGGAGGGGGGGCACATCTTTACCTTTACCGAAAGATCTATGGAAAAATTATAAACAAAGGTTTGAGGCTCCACATGCACCCATGATGTGCATGTGTTGAGCATACACGGACAGACAGACAGACAGACACACACACACACACACACACACGCGCGCACACACACTCACTCACTCTCTCACTCTCTCACTCACTCACAAACACACCATACCCTTTAGGCTTAAAAGATGAGACACACACAAGCTGATAATCACTCTCTCTCTCTCTCTCTCTCTCTCTCTCTCTCTCTCTCTCTCTCTCTCTCTCTCTCTCTCTCTCTCTCTCTCTCTCTCTCTCTCTCTCTCTCTCACTTATACTTACTTACAGCACACATATACACAAACACACAAGCACATACATTCACCATACATGTTTGTTGTCAATGTATAACTTTTAGAGGATGTGCCTGCTTTTGTGATGTGCTAGGCTTCGTTTTCTAGGAAGTAGGTTGACGGAAATACCCAATTCTATTTATAACTACACCCTTAGCACACAGCTATTGACGCTACCATGTAGGTAAGTAGCTGATAGCTTGTTTGGACATGTGCAACGCAGTTAGCCGCTCTGCTTAACAGTTAGCTAGCTGGCTATCAGCTAAGCATTTATCAGTTAGGTAGTGGGCACTAAATAGCAGCCTGTCAAAAGAACGGGACTGCTTGATTTATGTTCGCTATTTGATTGTGTTATCGTGAACGGCCTGTGCCGATTTCAGTTCGATAAATCATTGACCTTTGTATGTACTGCAGGTGGAAGTACAATTGATTACGTTGTTATGTCTAAAGATTTGTGTGATAATCATTGTGTTCGTTCATTGAATGTTTTGTCTTTTATTGTTCACCTCATTTACCTGTGTCAGTGACACTCCGCACACACAAAATATCTTGTGATAAAAAAGTCAATGTAAAGAAGATTGAAAAAATTGTCTGGGATAATGCTTAAGAAGCAAGTTTTATTGATTGTCTATGCTCTAAAGAAATTCAAGATATGTGTATTGATGCAATGTCTCTTTAAGACTGCGATATGGAGCAAGCACTGGAAAGATTTACAAATGTTTTGCTGTGTGCAAGTGAATGTATGAAAAAACAAGTTTTTATCACTAATAATGTACCAAGGGGAGGTTTGTGGTTTCATGCTGACTGTGGGGATGCAAAGCGTAAAGCTAGACAGTTGTTGACGACATTTAGGCAAACTAAAAAAGCTGAAGATCGTGTGCCCTTTGTTACTGCTAGAAAAGCATATAATGATTTGCGAATAGGATATAAACGTGAACAAGCAAGACAGCTAGCCTCAATAGGCAACAACATTACACAGTTTTGTAAAGAAGCGAAACATATTTCAGGGAAACGAAATGAAGGGATTTGTAAGGAAACAACACCAGGTCAGTGGTTTCAACATTTTAAGGGATTGCTTATTGACATCGAATTCAGAAATGAAAACCAAGAAAGCGTAGACCAAGGACAGACGGAAGAGTGTTTTGAACTTAACAGGGTCATTTCGGAAGAGGAGGTTCTTTGCGCTATCCGAAAATTAAAAAAGGGGAAAGCATGTGGGCCAGACAATATTTTGGCTGAAATGTTAAAGTCTGCTGATAACTTTGCTGTTAAGTTTTTAACCCGTTTATTTAATACGCTGTTTGACAAAGGTTTATATCCAGAGCAGTGGGTTAAAGCAACTATTGTTCCCATTTTCAAAAAAGGCGATAAAACTTTATCAGACAATTATAGGGGGATGTCTCGTCTTAGTTTAGTTGGTAAATGTTACACTTCAGTTTTGAGTAAGAGGCTTATTAAATGGGCTGAAGACAATGTTCAGTAATCCGTGAGAATCTCAGGTTGGCTTTAGGCATGGATATTCCACTGTATATCATATGTTTACTTTGAATGCTATAGTACAAAAATGTTTGTAAAAGAAGGGTGGTAAATTGTATGTTTGTTTTGTTGATCTACACAAAACCTTTGATTCTGTGCAACACCAATGTCTGTTTTGTATTTTAAGCCGAACTGGAATACATGGCAAATTTATGACTGCCGTTATTACTATGCATAAATCTGTTGTTTCTTGTGTTCGTGCTGAAGGTGAATACACTGAATATTTTGAGTGTCCTGTAGGCGTTAGACAGGGTTGTATTTTAAGCCCAATATTGTTTTATTTCTTTATTAATGAAATAGCTACACCAGTCAGTAGTAATGACGTACATGGGATTACATTTTTGCCTGGGTTATTACAAATGTTTCTTCTTCTGTTCGCAGATGACATTGTTTTATTGTCAAACACTGTTTTAGGTCTACAAAATCAAATCAACATTTTGAACACTGTTTGCAAACACTTATGTTTGAAAGTCAATACCGAGAAGACGAAAGTTATGGTTTTCCGTAAGGGTGGACGTGGGTTTCTGGGGAAAATTGAAAATTGGAATCTTGATGGACAACAACTAGAAGTAGTTAATGAATATAATTACCTTGGGTTCGTTTTTGCAACAAAGATGAGTATTAATAGAGGAGTAAATGCACTTGCAGTGAAATGTAAAAAAGGCTTGTCTTGACTGCATAAGGTATATAGCAAAACTAAATATCTCCAAAACATGCTTCTTTCGAATTTTTGATGCTAGGGTACAGGCAGTATTATTCTATGCTTCCGAAATGTGGGGACTCCACAGACTAGACAATGTTGAAAGGGTACACACTCTGGTATGCAAACGTTTTAAAAAAAAACCACCCTTAACGTTCCTAGCACATTTGTTTTGGGTGAACTGGGGCGTTATCCCATACTTGTAAATAGTGCACTTAGGTGCATTAGATACTTGCTAAAATTGTAAAGATGGAGGCGCATCGTTTGCCTAAGCAAGCATACTTGATGCTAGTAAATCTAGATAGAAATGGTAGCAAATGTTGGGCAACTTCTGTAAAGAACATATTATTTAGTTCTGGTTTTGGATATGTCTGGCTTCAACAAGGAGTGGGATGTGAGATGTTTCATTGTTTAAGCAAAGAATGAAAGACGTGTATATGCAAGAATGGAGTGAGTCTGTTATGAATAAAGATACATATCAAAGGTATAGGTTATATCAAACGAATTTTGAATGTGAAGAGTATTTTAATTTCATGGACATTAGATGCTTTAGAGATTGTTTGATAAAGATAATGCTTGGTGTGTTGCCAATCAATGAATCGTTTTTTAAAAGAACATTCAACAACAATGCTAACTTTAAGTGCAAAATGTGTAATGTTGCAGAAGATGAAGACTATGTGTTGTATAAATGTATTCTGTATAATGATATAAGGGGAAAGTATCTTAAATTTGGCGATATTTTTATAACATGCTGAAATCTATTGTTTCATAGCAGGTCCAAATTTAAAAAAATCTATAGTCTTGTTTATGAATGACCAAGAGATACTGTCAAACGCTTTATGAAAGTCAACTAACAGAAGCAATCCTCGAATCCTATTTGATTCTGTAAAGTGTAATCCATCATATAATTGCCGAATATTTTCCCCTATGTATGGACCCGGTAAGAAAACCTTTTTCACTTTCATGAATGATGTCAGTCATTACAGATTTAAGTCTCTGTGCAATGCATGGTACTCCAATTTCATATGAAGTATTTAGAAGAGTAATTGACCTCCACTTCTTTAAGTATTTGTTTCTTTTCCTTCTTTAGGGATACATGTAATAAACCCTTGTCTTTGACTAATTGACAATTTTCCCTTTGCAACACTTTCATTTTTACAGCGTACCAAACAAATTCCTAAGTCACACCAATCTTTTGTTTTGAATTCAGTACTAAATCCATCAGAACAGGGACTTTTCTTATTGTGCATTTGTTTTAAAGATGCAACGGCTTCGGTCAATGTGATATGGCATTAGCCTCTTCTGATAACTTTGATTGATTGATTGATTGATTTAATTTAAAGTCTGTTCACACAATGGTGATATTAGACTATTAAAAAAAAGTATGTGTGCGTGAGTGCGTGTGTGTGTATGTTTGTGTGTGTGCGTGTGTATGTATGTGAATATCAGTGCGTGTGTATGAGTAAGTGTAACTATGCATATGATGTCTGTGGATGCGGAAGAAAAAACAACACCAAAAAACACCCTAATAAATTAATAGAAAAAAGAAAAAAGAAAAACTGACAAAGAAATAAAAAGTTACTTAACTCATGAACTATAGTAATCTTGCAATTCCAGAGCTGGATAAGACTGAAGCAATTTTGATCATTTCATGACTGTAAACTACATCTTGTAAAGTTCCAATTTGTGTGACTTGTATCCCAGATAGTTTGCATAACAATGACAATAACGGACATTCTAAAATATTGTGTTGAACTAATATTGGGTGACCACAAGCGCATTCTACATCTTTAAAAAATTTGGTCCTCCACGAGTTTAATCGAATTTTGTAGATAAGGCTAGATAAAGATCTTGAACATAATAATATCTTAGATTTTGAAGGAAACTTTTCATTATATATACTATTTTTTAACATTGAATTTATTTCGTGTTTTTCTAGTTTTATTGAACAATCTGAAGATTTTCTACAAGCACCTTCTTTCGCTAATTTATCAGCTAGTTAATTCCCAACGATACCACAGTGTGATGGAATCCAGCAAAATTCTACGTTAATTCCTTTACACATAATAGAATGCATTAGATATTTTACATAAAAAATTAAATCTCGTCTGGTGTTTGCATTCCAGTTTTGTAAACTATAAAGAACAAATTTCGAGTCCACGCAAAGTAAAACACTATAAATTGCAATATCCATATCAGCTATCCAGGATAGTGCCATTAGAATTGCATACAATTCAGCACTAAATACAAAAACGCCTTTTCCTAGACAAAAATATGTTCTCATTTTTAAGTCAGGGATCACAAATCCAGCTCCTGTGTATGATTCCACAACTGAACCATCTGTATAAATTTTAAGATGATACGGGTATGTGTTTTCTAGATGTTCTTTTGCTTGAACTGATATTAGATTAACATTATCATCTGTTTTCAAAGCGGTATAATCTGTATCAAATTTAGGAGAAATATGCTCCCACTGAGGTACAATAGGCATCGTTCGTAGAGTTGAGAACCGGTTCAAATTTTCGAACCGGTTTTAACCAGTTTTTCCTATCCGAACCGGTCTTTTCGAACCGGTTTTTTAACCACTACTCGCATCAGTAGTTTCACCTATGCAAACACATATTTATTTGTCAGAATTTTCACACACACACACACACACACACACACACACACACACACACACACACACACACACACACACACACATACACACACACACTCAACTAAAAACTCAGCTCAACTCCAACAAACATTTTAATGACGGGGCCATCTGCCCGTGTCAAAGGAAGGTGAGGGTAGGGGTGTAGTTGAAAAGCATAATAATCATAGGGAAAATAATTAAACCAAAGCAAAACAAAACGTCATATGGCGGTTGGAGTGTGAAGGATGGTGGCACATTCACAACCGTGACGCAATGAACCAGCTTTGAGAATAATCAGATATGTGTCGGGAAGATAAGGAATAATTTAAAAAAAGTATAATAATCTTAATTAATAATATGTACCTGAACAGATATGAGAAGAGACAATCTTTCACAATGGAAGGAAAAAATATTACACACGAGCGCGTCCACACAGACGCAATCACACGTGCACAGCAGTGTGTGTTTTCGTTCTTTAGTTTTACGTCTGTTCACCCGCAAGTGATATTAGACCAAAAAACACCAAAACCAAAAAAACGAAAAAACGCGCGCGTGTGTGTGTGTGTGTGTGTGTGTGTGTGTGTGTGTGAAATTAATTAAGCCTACAGCAGATAGCTATTGAAGTGAGAGTGTGTGTGAGTGTGTAAATGGTAGTATTATTTATGTGTTTTCCCTACACATCTATTCATACAAATCTAACTGAGTGCATGTAAAAATTACATTAGCATATAAGATGGGATGGAGATGGGATGGGGGGGGGGGGGGGGGGGGGGGACATACAGTAACATTTCAAACTGACTTATGTAACATGAAGAGTTAAACAAGTGTGTCTTAATTTCTAAATGGCTAACAACAAAAATATAATAACACAATTTAAACCAACAATGAATTAGTAACTCAAACAAAAATACCAACAGGACTTATGTGCAGGATTTCTGAATTTTTGTATAAGGAGATTAAAGCTGTTTAAGAGGTGTGTCCTTGATGTGTGTGTGTGTGTGTGTGTGTGTGTGTGTGTGTGTGTGTGTGTGTGTGTGTGTGTGTGTGTGTGTGTGTGTGTGTGTGTGTGTGTATGTGTGTGTGCATACGTGCATGTGCATGTATATATGCGTGTGTGCACATGCGCATGCATATGTGTGTATGTGTGTGTGCAAGTGGATAAACGTGTGCATTAAAAGAGTTAAGTGGACAATCACTGCAACAACAACAGTGATAATGATGAAGATGATGATGATAATGAATTAGTAACATGGGAACCACCAACACTACCAATAATAATATTAGTAATAATAAGAAAAACAATGATGATGATGATGATAATGATGATGATGATGATGATGATGATGATGCTGCTGATGATGATTGTGATGATGATGATGATGATGATGATGATGATGACAATAGGCCTACTTCTGATAATAATGGCATCAATAATAACATCAATAATAACATCAATAATAACATCAATAATAATAGCAAATATGATAATAATCATCTGCCTCCTGAAATTGAAGATGAATTTGAGGCTGGCAACTGTGTTGCAAAGCAGGGAGCTTCGACCTTAAACTAGGTGGATCCTGACCATAGCCAGGAATGGCTGAATGTTACTGGCAAAAAGGGAGCTGGGATCATCAGAATTACAAAAACATCTTCTCTGAGCAGGTGGGCTCTGTCCTACAACTTTAGGTCACACCTGGCTTTTCAGACACAGAGGCGTTTGGTCTAGACATTGACGACACAAGCCAGTATTCGAATATTTGAACGCATATTGGAAGACATACCCTGTACACGTCTTAATGCGAAGCTAATGGGAATATGTACTTTGATGTTCTTTATTTTTTAAAGCTCAATATGTATACTTGTTCTTTCGATTTGCGTGTATGATAAAAAAAAATATTGTAAAGAATCGTGTTTGCTTTGGTGACAAAAGGGTTAAATAATTATGCATTGAAAATTGTATTGTTTCCTACAACATGATATTTAAAGAGTTTAGTGCTGTTTTTGTTTTATGTGTTCTTGCATATGCTTATTATGCTGTGTTAGATGCTATGTTGCAAAAGAACATTATTATTGTTTTCTTTAATGTATTTGTTTAACGTACTTGCATTTGCTTTGATGATAAACAAGAGCAAGGCCTGCAAGGCTCACGTCTGATTTTTATTACTATAGCAGTCATGGGAATTCCCATGACAATTCCCATGCCTGTATAGAGAGAATACTGTTATGTAGACACTTGTGCATCTGAAAACAGAATTAATTTTTATTTTACTGTGTAAATTAAAATTATTTCTATGCACCCCTACCCCTTTCTTTAAAATTTAATTATATGTATGCGCATGTAACATAGTGGAGCCCTATTTTTATTTTTGGCAAACAAGTAAAATTGAAAAGCATATTGACCAAGCTTTCAGAAAAAACATAGTGACCAATCCCCCCCCCCCCCCCCCCACCCCCCCCCGCCGGGGTAAGGGGGGTCTACGGACACCTGTAGTAGGCCTAGTCTTTGCCTGTGGGTCTAAGCCTCTTACTCTTAGAAAATTAATAATTGAAGTTGCGTGATCTGTTACTGTTTTAAACTGATTGTCCATGCGATGAAAACTTGTTCCACATCATCTACATTTCTGTAAGATATTTTATATTAGTCCTAATATTTTATTTTCGTTTCGTTAATCCCCCCCCCCCCCCCCCCCCTCTGCCACAAAGCAAAGGTCAAGGTCACAGCCAGCAAGCTCATCCATGTTTATCTTCCCCTGTACAGTCTTTGCTCATGGTGATCAATCGTCTAGGCCTAACAAAGGATTCGTACGTCGAAGGCAGTGAAATCGACGAACCCTGGATTTTCCGTATATTTTTTTTCAAGACTGAAATGAATGTGGGCTAAATGTTAAGTACGTCGTCTTGATTATGAGGTAAGGCATGGACTCTAGGCCTAGGCCTTGTTGCCGGAAGTGCAGTAGGCTAAGTTATGCGCAGAGATGATGTGCAAATGAACACGAACAACCGTTACTCAAAGGCGCAAATAAAGCTAAACAACCGGGCCGTCAACGCACACACTCGGTACATCCATTTGTTACAGAAAATATAAGTTGACGACGTTAAAATGTACCTATTTGTACACACCTGAAGTCTTGTGTTTATTTTTAAAGAGCGTTTTTGTATATCTAATGGAGAGTCTTCTTTCCAGTATGTATCTCCTACTCGGTACAACACAACAGTTACAGTAATCTCTGCAACAAATGATTTTCTTTCTTTTGTTCCTTACCGATGTATCTGACTGCTTTGATCGCCATGACTTGAAGGCTCACGTCAAAATCAAGTATCCTGCTAACTTTAACCCTCTAACATCTTATGTTTTTTTGAGAAAATGACAACGTTAAAGTTTCAGTGGAGAGTGAGAGTCTTCTTTAGTTTGAAGAGTGTGACTGAGTCAAGGTTAAAGGTTGCACAACAGTAATCTCTGCAACAAATGATTATCTTTATTTTGTTCTTTATCAATGTATCTGACTGCTTTGATCGTCGTGACTTGAAGGCTCACGTCAAAATCAAGTATCCTGCTAACTTTAACCCTCTAACGCCTTATATGTTTAGAGAAAATGACAACGTTAAGGTTTGAGTTAAGGTTAAAGGTCGGGGCCACGGACGCAACACACACACACACACACACACACACACACACATACATACACACAGACACACAACCGAACATGTACGATACTATAGACTCACTTTGTTTTAAAAAACGACGTGAGCCAAAAAGCGTTTGTTTGGAGATTGCAATGATATAACTTTTTGAAGCTTATAAAGAAGTAAAACAAGTTAATGTTGCGTGTTGTCATATATATGTGTGATATAAAATACATACTTATGAAATTGGTTTTGTCTCGAAAGAGTTAACCAACAAAATACACAGTTTCGAGTTACATATAGCGAAATGATAGTGGTACTGTAAATAAAAAGGGGTCATTTTTTTCAAGTTTGATTTGTTGACTTTTGTTGAATGATGGGAACGCAATGTAGAATATAGTTTTGTCTCAAAAGAGTTAACAGACAAAATACATAGTTTGAGTTATTCATGGTATATAGATAATAATGCTAACTTAACTTAAAGGTGTCATTCTTTAACCCTTTCACCGCCAGCCATTTTTCTGCCAAAAATGTCCTTTAAACTTACTTGGCTACAGAAAAGATTTCGTCTGCAATATTGTGGGATTTCTCTCTGACACATTTAGAATAGGGTCAATCCTGACTGCTCAAATGTAGGAACACAATATCATTGAATAACAGACCCTGAATTCAAGGGTTTTAATGACATTGGTGTTAAATCATTGTGGTGCAAAAATGCGACATTGGCGGTGAAAGGGTTAAATCAAGTTTGATTTATGTTTTACTTCTATCGAATGATTGGTATGTAATGCAAAATACAATTCTGTCTCGAAAGAGTTAACTTACAAAATGCAGACTTTGGAGTTATCCATGTCATAGATTGTAGAGCTAATGTAAATTAAAGGGGTAATTCTTTACATTCGATTTGACTTTCTTGACTTTTATTGAAAGCTTGGTATGTAATACAAAATATGGTTTTGTCTCGAAATAGTTAATAGACAAAATGCATAGTTTTGAGTTATTCATGGCATAGATTAATGTGCTCATGTAAATAAAAGCTTAAATTCTTTACATTCATTTTGATTTTCCTTATGTTCATGGAATGAATGGTATGTAATGCGGAATACAGTTTTTTGTCTTGACAGAGTTAACAGACAAAATGGTAGTTTTGAGTTATTCATGGTATAGATAATAATGCTACTGTAAACTAAAGCTGTAGTTTTTCAAATTCAAAGTGATTGTTAACTGTTATTGAATGATTGATATGTAACGAAGCTTATCTAGACACAAATGACCCACAGTGATGACTTGGGCTGTAAAGGGTTAACCGTTACAGATACGCATTTGCATGGGCAAAATGTGGAATCAGCGCCCCTCAAAACATAAAATAACACTTTCAGTTTGCTTCTACCTCTCAATGCCCAGAGCAAATTAAATAAGACTATTTTGTCATCTAATGGGGCGATATTTTGATTTTTGAATTTAAAACTTGATGTCACTAAGAATAAGTCGAAGATAATGGTTTTTCGCAAAGGTGGTTTTCTAGGTCAAAGAGAACAATGGTTTTACAAAGGGGAAAAATTAGAATTGTAAATGAGTATTGTTATCTCGGATTTGTTTTTACATCCAAAGTAAGCCTCAAACGCAGCACCAATCATTTTGCAGCCAAGGGTAAAAAGGCATTGATAAGTTTGTTTAGAGCTTTTAGTAACTATAACGATATGACGGCAAGTATATGTTTCAAAATCTTTGATACTAAGATAAAAACCTGTATTATTGTATTCGTCAGAAATGTGGGGAATGAAAAGATAGATTAGAGATAGATTAGATACAGATAAACATGTTCTATCTATCGTGCCTTCAAAATAATGTTTGAAAAAGAAAAATATTCGACATCTATGTACTCTTTTTGTCATAGGGTTGCTGTTGCACAGCTACGATTAGGAGCATTGCCTTTAAATAATAATGTACACCGCTTTAGTGAGTCACATACAAAAACGTGTTGTCCATATTGTACTACAATAACGAAAAACAAAACCCACTTTTTATTTGAATGTGAAATGTATTCAGATCTACGAACAAAATGTCTGAAAGAATCAGTAATTGTGCCTCTAAATACTCTTCTTAAAGTAAATAATTATTATCACACAGGTAATCTATCCAGGTTTGTCTTACATGGTATCAACAGAAGAAAGCGTCTAATAAACAATGCTAACTGAATCCATTTTATTATACTCACTGTTTTTGACATATTTCCTACTGAATAACCCCGATGGATATTGCAATAGACTACTACGTTTATTCATTATTATGATGATTACTGTTGTTTTTGTGGGTTGGGTTTTTTGGAACCCATTTAAATGCTGTACATACTATTCTGTTCTGAACAACCCCGACTGCTATGCATGTAATTACTGAGCATATCTGTGCATATTTCTGTAGATATGTGTGTTATGTTATCAGGCACACTTTTCATGTGGGTTAATCCATTTCTTTGACTTATTATTATTATTATTATTATTATTATTATTATTATTATATTATTATTATTATTATTATTATTATTATTAGTGGTAGTAGTGGTAGTGGTAGTAGTAGTAGTGGTGGTAGTGGTAGTAGTAGTAGTGGTAGTGGTATTCTTCTTCTTTTTCTTCTTCTTCTTCTTCTTCTTCTTCTTCTTATTATTATTATTATTATTATTACTATTATTATTATTATTATTATTATTATTATTATTATTATATGATGCCTGTTTGCATAAGGGTCCAAGGCCTATACATTAAACCATTTGAATTTGAATTTGAATCTCTCTCTCTCTCTCTCTCTCTCTCTCTCTCTCTCTCTCTCTCTCTCTCTCTCTCTCTCTCTCTCTCTCTCTCTCTCTCTCTCTCTCTCTCTCTCTCTCTCTCTCTCTCTCTCTCTCTCTCTCTCTCTCTCTCTCTCTCTCTCTCTCTCTCTCTCTCTCTGTGATTTGTGCGCATATTTGTATATGTGTGTTAGTGTGTGTGCTTCGGCGACAAATGCGACCGTAATAAATATCACATGTGATACAGACTAAATATATGTAAACCTATACAGGGGCAATCAGTCCAGCGGCGAATTGTCTAGGGTAAATTGCCTGAGGACAAATTGTCCTGGGCCCATATTATTGAAGAAATATTGTTAATACAGATTTGATGATGATACAAGGTACAGGAAAATGTGGATCCACCTGGATGATACCATTGCCTACTACACAGGCTTTATCTGTAGGCCATTTTTTTGCTATATTTCATGTGCCTTGATGATGGATGGCAAAATAAGGGGCCATAATAGACAGCATTACCTTGACCCATATGGCTTCCTTTGTGAATTGCCCTACAAACCCGGGAGAACGATACCAACTCAAACTACTGATTATAATGTGCACACAATCAACTCTTCAGAATTGTGGAAGGAAAAGGGTAGATTTCTTCCGTGTCCAGGAGATCACGTGACTCACACCTTCATGGCTTGTGACGTGGCCAGTCATTGTTGGAGCAGGAATGTGCTGGACGTCATTGATTCCTGTGCAGCTGACGTAACGCCGCTGCCACCTTTGTTCACGTGCCAGAATGACCCGGATCACGTGCCTTACACACTGGTGTGCGACCATCACCCTGACTGTCGTGACGGAACTGATGAAAGCGTATGTGTGTACATTGCCTGCGATGTCAGAATACATTTCCAATGTGATAATAAACAGGTTTGGTTGCTCACTCTCTTGCTCTCATTCTCTGTCTCTCTGTGTCTGTCTCTCTCTCTATCTCTGTCTGTCTCTGTTTCTGTCAGTCTCTCTCTCTCTCTCTCTCTCTCTCTCTCTCTCTCTCTCTCTCTCTCTCTCTCTCTCTCTCTCTCTCTCTCTCTCTCTCTCTCTCTCTCTCTCTCTCTCTCTCTCTCTGCTGCATATATATTAAAAACAAGAGCACCTTGGCGTCTTTCAAAAAATCATATAATAAATACTTAGCAGAATGTATATAAATCACCTATTGTTTCCTCCGCATAATGTAAAAATTATTCCCTTCGAATATGTAAATCACTTGTATCCAATGAATTTATGTTTAAACGCGGGAGGACAAATTATTTTATTTTATGCGTTTAAATTCTGATATTTTCTTTCCCTATTCATTGGTAATTATTATTACCCTATTGAATGTCATGTTATGAGATAACATGTGGATAAAAATGTGTGTGTGTATGTGTGAGTGTGTGTGTGTGTGCGTGTGCGTGTGCGTGCGTGTGCGTGCGTGCGTGCGTGCGTGCGTGTGTGTGTGTGTGTGTGCGCGCGCGCGTGCGTGCGTGTGTGTGCGCGTGTGCGCTTGTGTGTATGTGTGCATATATATATATATATATATATATAATTTTTTTTAATTTAAAAAAAAAAAAAAAAAATTCTAGTGTTTTTTCCTTGCATGTTTCTGATTTCTTTTGTCTGTTTTGATTGTAGTTTATTTGTGTGGTTGTTTATCGTTTAATTTAGGTTTGCTTGCTTGCTCTGTACGAGGACCTGATGAAAAAAAGCCATATTTTGTGCTTATTTAGTTATCCTCAAAAAGCATTCGAGTAAACATTCGAGTTTCGAGTTTCTCTCTCTCTCCCTCTCTCTCTCTCTCTCCCTCTCTCTCTCTCTCTCTCTCTCTCTCTCTCTCTCTCTCTCTCTCTCTCTCTCTCTCTCTCTCTCTCTCTCTCTCTCTCTCTCTCTCTCTCTCTCTCTCTCTCTCTCTCTCTCTCTCTCATAAAGGCAAACATGGCGTAACTCTAACTCCTGATTTACTTGAAATTTTAATTCTTCTTTTTGCTGATGATGCTCTGTTGCTTTCCTTTTCTGTTATTGGTCTGCAACGTCAGTTGAATATTTTCAATGAAGCTTCGGAGAGAATGGGTTTGACTGTTAATTCAGATGAAAATAAAATAGTCGTTTTTCGCAAAGGTAGCAACATGGCAGCGAGTGAGAATTTTTTTTTTTGTAATACAAAGCTATTATTTTGTTTTGTCTCTCGTGAATAAAATAACGTCACTTTACACTTGTCGTGTAGTCGTTTGTTTGTTCAAAGCTAGAAGTAGTAAATCAGTATAAGTATCTTGGCATATTGTTTTCTTCATCTCTCACTTGTTCTTATGCAATGGTAGACAGAGCAACAAAGGCGAAGAGGGCTGTTGTTTGTATACTTAGACTGCCATGGTCTCTAGGCGAGGTAAATCCTAAAATATGTTTTAAGTGATTTGATAGGCAGGTCCTTCCTATGCTAACCTACGGTTCAGAAGTCTGGGGTCTGATTGCTGACCAAACTGTAATTGAAAGAGTCCACCTTTTTGGTTTAAAAAGATTGTTGAATGTTAGTGTCAAGACACCAAATGCCTTCGTTTATGGTGAATGTGGGAGGTATCCTCTCTACATTCATACGTACACCAGATGTATAAAATACTGGCTAAAAATATTAAGATTGTCTAATTATCGTATCCCTTTAAAATCATATAAGATGCTGTTAACCTTACATTGCAATAACAAAAAATAACTGGGTTTCTGCTATGCGCTTTACTTTGCATAGATATGGATTCGACTATGTTGCTTCTTTCAAACAATCTTTTTGTGCATCCCAATACTTATTAGATGTTAAGCAGTTTACATTGAGGAAGACTTTATCTAGATTTAGACTTGGTGTGTCAGCTTTGCACACCCACACATATCGTTATTCAAGAAATGTTGGTCTTGATTGTCGATTTTGCTAAGGTTCGCCTGTAACTGAAATACATTTTGTATTAATTTGCCCTAAATATTTAGTACTTAGAGAAAAGTTGTTCCCTAAAAAATATTACAATCATCCTTCTGCTTTTAGGCTAGTTTTGCTGATGTGTGACTCTATATGTATATTTAGCCTTGCAATGTACGTGTCTGATGCACTTAGAATTCGTAATGAAACAATGTAATATTTTCTGCTATTATCTTGATACTGTTTATTATGTTTATCTGTTTGAATTGTGAAGATTTCCCATTGTTACCCCTTCCCTCGTGACATGGGTAGATGGCCTGGTCATTAAACAGTTGTTCATTGTTCATTGTTCATTGTTCTCTCTCTCTCTCTCTCTCTCTCTCTCTCTCTCTCTCTCTCTCTCTCTCTCTCTCTCTCTCTCAAACAGTGTGAAAGATGACAGCATACATGCTCATCATTGACTTACCATGTAAAAAGTCAAAGGCCGAGGAAACTTCACCAAATTAAATTCATCACCAGTCCTTGAGATTGTTTATGCTATTAACATGCACATTATTATTTCATTATTATTTTCTGAATGTTTGACAGTGTGTATCCACAATGCGGATGTGTGATCAATTTCCTGACTGCAGTGACCACACTGATGAAGGAGAAATGTGCACAGGGGGGTTTGGAGAACACATGTGGTATGACACGAAACCTCCTGCTGTTGTTGTGTTTGACGGCTATGGGACAGTGACAATGCAGAAAATAAACAGCTCTATTGTCCGTATATCATCTCTCTGTCCAGACACCCACTTTCAGTGTGCAGATGATGGCCATTGTATGCCCGTCTTTGTGTGGTGCAACACTGTCTATGACTGTCCCCAGCATGAAGACGAAATGCACTGTGACGGATACACTTGTCCAGGATTCTACCGTTGTCGGGCATCCAGTGTGTGCCTCCATCCCCAACATGTGTGTGACGGAATGTACCAGTGTCCTCAGCGAGATGACGAGTTGTTGTGTGATGGCACGTGCTCTGAGCAATGCACGTGCTATGGTCAGGCCTTTTTCTGTAGCAACATAATGTCTCCATCATCTTATCCAAATCTACGCTTTTTGGATGCCAGCGACAGTGGTCTAGAGAACAATTACGTGTTGATGAACAAATTACTTATCTATCTGCGACTAGCAAGATGTGGTTTGATTAATATAACACTGCACCAGCTCCCAAACCTACATACTTTAGACCTGAGTGAAAACAATCTGACCTCCATTACTGAACAACACTTGAAGTTTCTTCCTTCACTGAATCATCTGATACTCTCTAAGAATCCACTGACCACACTTATCGAACACACTGATGGGGTTTATTTTCTGCATCACAAACTTAAATCATTGGATGTGTCACAAGTCATGATGAAGGACCTTGACCTGTCACTGCTACATCTCTTTCCCAATCTCCAGATGCTGAATCTAAGTGACTGCGCTGTGGACCGTGCTTTCCTTGAAGGCAATCATACTTTCACACGTCTCCACGTATTGGATGCACGTGGCTGTTCCATGACTGATTTCCCTGCCAACATCTTTGAAGGCTCAGAACAGCTACAGACTGTGTATGCTGACAACTACAAACTGTGCTGTCAGGACATTCTCCCAAAGGATTTCATCTCTGATCAGTGCCACGCTCCTTCTGAGGAAATATCTTCATGTCAGTCCTTGTTGAAATCAAATGTGTACCGTGTACTCATTGTGCTGTATATGCTTTCAGCAATCTTTGGCAATGTGGTATTGTTGGTTATTCAAGCGATAACGTTGAAACAGAAAGCTTGGAAAGGATTTGATGTATTCATCTCAAACCTGTGTTATTGTAACATCCTGATGGGAGTGGATTTATCTATAATAACCGTGGCTGATCGAGTATACGAAGGTATTTATTTATGGAAAGATGTTGCATGGAAACAGACAATAGCATGTCACGCAGCAGGTGTGTTTTCAATACTCTCCATGGACGTATCAACCTTCATAATCTGCTTCATCACTTTGGATCGAGTTCTGGTTCTACACTTCCCAACCTGTCGGCTTCAGTTCCACAAGAGCAGTGCGATAATGGTGTGTGCTGTTATGTGGACTGCTGGGCTGCTTCTGGCTGCAATGCCTTTACTGCCCATGACGTCACACTGGCAGTTCTACGGCCAGAATGGCATCTGCATTCCACTGCCAATAAACACGCAAACGTTTTCTGATCAGCCATTTTTCTTCCACTTTATTATCTTTCCAAATTGTCTCCTGATGTTACTTGTTGCAGTCGGACAAGTCACAATCTACAAATCAATTCAAAGCAATGAACTGTCAGACATCAACTGTGATAAAGGAAGCAGCACAGAAACATCAGCATCTCGTCATCAGTTTGCTGTTGCAGTGTCTG
>CM065690.1:17511406-17533906 GCA_017654935.2 Phymorhynchus buccinoides | reverse complement strand
GACGGATGGCAGAGGGAATGAAAGAGTTTAAGTGCCTTGATGTTCTTGCACGTGGGGCTCGCGGTCTGTCGCTTCTGTCCGATCGTCTGCTGTCAGTCAATGTCGTCATGTAAGGGGCTCCTACATATGCGTAGAATTTCATCACACATGAGCGCACGTACGCGGCGCGCTCAGACACATACGCGCACATACACAGTCTCACACACACACACACACACACACACACACACACACACACACACACACACACACACACACACACACACTAAAGATCATTTTGACTTGACTTGACTTGACTTGACACACACACACAGCAGGGCAGGATGACAAAAAGCCTTGCTAGCTCATTCTATAACCCTCAATAAAGATCATTTTGACTTGACATGACTTCACACACACACACACACACACACACACATACGCGCGCGCGCGCAACACACACACACACAGCAGGGCAGGATGACAAAAAGCCTTGCTAGCTCATTCTATAACCCTCAATACAGATCATTTTGACTTGACATGACTTGACACACACAGACACACACATACATGTAAAGACCCGAAAATGGGGTAAACCAATATTTAAGGTAAAATGAGGTCTATCCTTAGAACACTACATTTTCTGTCAAGAACGATGAGTATATATAGCTTAAGGCTGTGGAATGATGGAACTCCCTAAAAATTGTTCAAAAATTAATTAGCGAAGATATTGACTTGTTCCTAGAACATTTCGAGAAAATGTCTAAGATCTACCTCTTAACTGATGATGAGAAACTTATCCATCTGTCATCTTTCCTCACCGGCAAAGCCAAGGAAGCCTGTTTCAAGATGGGAGAAGACGAAACCTACGAGAATTTACAGAAGGTTCTTCATCAGCAGTTTCGCCTTTCGCCGGAGACCTATCGCCGGATGTTCCGCAATAGTAAGAAGGAGTCCAGCGAAACTTTCTACCAGTTTGGGACAAGGCTTCATCAGGCACTGAAGCACTGGGAGGAGCTCTCTGAGGCCGGGCTGAAGGATTTAATCCTCATTGAGCAACTATACAACACCGTGTCCCCTGAGCTCCGAATACGGATGAGTGAGAAGCTGACTACATTCGATGCTGCCATCGAGATCGCAGAGACTTACTCGGAGGCTAGGAGAACTGTCGCCTCCAGGGGGTCTGCCAAAGATAGTCATACCCCTGTCTCCACTCCTCTCCAGGAAACTACTCCTTCGTCTCCAACAAAATCGCCGACGAGGGACCAAAAGGTGTGCTTCCAGTGCCGGACCCCAGGGCATATTAGGAGGTTCTGTCCTGAGTTGCGGAGACCGTCCTTCCAGGATAGCGGTCCACATAGTGGGAAAGCCACCGGAGGCCGAAGAGCCCTCGCCCAATTTGTCTCATCACCGCGCAGGGATGGATGTCCCGTTTTCTCTCCAGAGTGGCTGGGAAAGTAGCTGACAGTGTGAGAGATACCGGCGCTATGGCCATCTTTATGGATGAGAACCTCATACCTTCTGGCGCACTCAAAGGACCAGAGTGCGAAGTGTCGGGAATTGAGGCTCAGTTTGTGTGCCGTCGCCCCACCTACTTGGTCGAGATGTGTACCCCTTACTTTGAAGGCAAAGTATGGGCAGTGGCTCTTAAGCGGCCAGTATATTCATTGCTGCTAGGGAATACTGTGTGCTTTGAAGATGGGACAGAGCAGACTCTAGCGTCTATTCTGCCCGAGAAAGTCTACGTGGGCACAGTTACTCGCGCCATGGCCAAGAAGGTGGACGAACTCCAACCCATTGTCCGGCCGGGACTGGAAATGTTTGCGGAGGAGGTGACACCACAAGTGCTCCGCAAGCTTCAGTTGCAAGACAGCCAGCTGGATAGGGTGAGGGAGTTAGTGGACGCTGAACCTAGGGCTACCAAGACCGGCACTATCTCTTTCAAAGAAGAGAAGGGTATCCTTTATCGCCACTACCAGAACGACAGGACAAACGCCAAGCAGATCGTTGTACCCCAGGGACTGGTCCTGTCAGTGCTGAAAGTAGCTCATGACGCACCCATGGCCGGACACATGGGCACCCGCCAGACTCAAGAAAGGGTACAACAGGATTTCTACTGGCTCAGAATGTCTAGAGACGTCAAGACATACTGTTGGACCTGCGACCCCTGCCAACGGACTATCCCGAGGGGAAAAAACCGTAGGGTGCCACTGGGATCCATCCCAGTCGTGAAAGAACCCTTTGCGAAGGTGGGCATCGATTTGATCGGACCCATTGCACCCCCATCTGCCCGTGGCCACCGCTATGTCCTAGTGCAGGTAGACTACGCCACCCGCTACCCGGAAGCAGCTCCCCTTAAGAACATTGACGCTGTGATGGTAGCGGAAGCACTTTGGAATATGTGGACGCGGACAGGGATTCCAAAGAAGGTATTCACAGACCGAGGCACCCAATTCATGTCTGAGGTCATGAGAGAAGTCTACAAGTTGTTGTCTGTTGACCGTCAGTCAACTACACCATATCATGCACAGTCAAACGGACTCGTCGAGAGATTCAACGGGACCTTGAAGCTCATGTTAAAGAGACTGTGCATGGACAAGCCTCGAGAGTGGGATCGCCTCATTCCAGCAGTTCTTTTCGCCTACCGTGAGGTACCACAGGAGAGCATGCGTTTCTCCCCATTCGAGCTGCTGTACGGGCGAACAGTGCGAGGTCCTTCGTCTGTCTTGACAGAACTGTGGGAGAGAGAGGACTTTGAACCAGAGGCTCGAGAAGAATGTGGTTAGGTCATTAGCCTGCGAAACAAGATCGCGGATGTATGTGACTTGGCACAACAGCATCTGGAGAACGCTGCCAAGAAGTACAAGAAGCTGTACGACCGCTCGGCTAGAGACAAGTGTTTCCAACCCGGAGATGAAGTCTTGTTGCTCCTGCCACTGAAGAAGAACAAGCTCCAGCTCGAGTGGCAGGGACCATTCAAGGTGATCCATCGAATTGGGAACTGCGACTATCGAATCAAAGAGGCAAGGTGAAGCTTTATCACGCAAACCTGCTGAAGCAGTATTTCAGGAGAGAGCAGGTCAACGCGGGATCTACACCCATGGTTGTGGAAGAGGATGTGGAGGAGCCTTCTGTGGAGAGAACTGACATCCCAGTGGTGCCCATCAAGTCGGAGGAAACGTGGAGTATCTGTGGCAGAAGATCTTTCTCCTCGCCAACAAGAAGAAGCTAGGGCGCTTTGTCAAGAGTTCTCCGACATCCTTTCTGACAAGCCATTGCGGTGTATTGTGGGAAGCTGCAGTCTCACCCTCTCTGAAGAAAAGCCAGTACGGGTGAAACTGTACCCCCTGCCCCACTCTCAGACCGACGTGATCGAAGAAGAAGAACGGGCTATGTTAAACATGAAAGTTATAGAAAGAGCCCACTCTCCTTACTCAGCTCCAATTCCCTTGGTCAAGAAATGAGACGGGAAGATGAGATTCTGTATTGACTTTCGACGACTCAACAAGATTCTGCTGTTCGACGGCGAACCTATGCCGGATGTAGAAACCATGTTTGCCAAACTGCACGGAGCCCATTACTTCACCAAGCTCGACCTAGCTAAGGGCTATTGGCAAATCTCCATGGATCCTTCTGACAAGCACAAGACCGCCTTCATGACTCCTCAGGGGCAGTTCCAGTTCACAGTCATGCCCTTCGGACTGAAAACTGCCAGAGCCGTGTTCAGCAGGATCATGAGGGAAGTGTTGGGACCATTAGAGCTATAGGAAGCACAGAATTTCATGGACGATCTCATCGTGGCTACTAGAGATTGGAAGAGACATGTGCAAGTCCTCCGACGTATCTTTCAACGGCTACGCGAAGTTCGACTAGCAGCCCGACCTAGTAAGTGTGAGATCGGCAAGAGTGAGGTGTCGTTCCACGGACACTTTATCAAACAGGGACAAATTCTGCCGGAGGAAGAGAAAGTACGGAAGGTAGCACAAGCCAAGCCTCCTGAGACCAAGAGAGAGTTGCGAGCGTTCCTCGTCTTGGCAGGATATTATCGGAAATTCATTCCACACTTCGCAGAGATAGCCCTGTCATTGACCAACCAAACTAAAGGAGGGAAAGTTGGACGTATCACGTGGGATGAGGGGTGCCAAAAGGCGTTTGACACCCTCAAGACCAAACTAACGAGTGTTCCGGTCCTGCTGCTACCTGACCCTAGCAAACCGTTTGTGCTGCGAACGGACGCCTCCGCCTCGGGATTGGGTGCCAGCCTGATGCAGGACCAAGGACAGGGTCTACAACCTGTGGCCTATGGAAGCAAGAAACTGAGCGAAGCCGAAACTCGATACCATACCATCGCGCAAGAGTGTTTGGCTGTGGTCTGGGGCCTCAGGAAGTTTTACCCCTACCTCTACGGGCGAGAGTTTGTGCTGCAGTGCGACCACCACCCACTGCAGTGTGACGAGGTAATGGGTTAAAAGGCTAAGCCTCTAGGGAAGACTTTTAGTGTGTTAAATTTTCAAGTAGAAAATTTGCCTTTAACCCACTTCTCTAGGGTATGGGAGATGAGCAACTTTCCCGGCCCCTTTTCATCTAATAAATTTATATTTGTGCCCGGGTTCTGGCTCGTATGGTTGTAAGAAATACAAGTGGTTGAATTGCTCTAAATGGCAGACAGAGAGAAGTAGGGTTTTACATGAAATTACAAGACTCCCACTCTCATCAGTCTGACCAAAGGGTTCAGGATTATTTGACACTTGTATTTTATTTACTCACAAAATCTGCATAAGATTATGCAACAATAATAATAAAGCAGCTCAATGGCGCCAAAACAAAATATGAATGAAAAACAATGAAATCCGAAAGGATTTACAAGACTTTTGTCTTTCTAGAAGGTTAGCCCCAAGCGAGAAGGGTCACTAATCATCTTCATTGTCCGGAGGAAAGTTCAAATGATTGGCGCGGTCCGCTGGACTTAGCTGTTGTCAAGTTCCTCCGTAGTGATCGGCGAGTGCTGGGTTGGCTGGGCTTGCTCGTCAGGTGAGAGTAGCTCCCAGTCGTTCCGGTTACGGCTTCGCGGGATGGCACGGTTCAAGCGTGGTCTCCTCGCGGATTCTGGGTGCGGGTCGTCTTGGCGGCGTTCCCGTCTTGGTGCTTGTGAGTCCGGGATGATCGTCCGGCCCACGATGCCCTGCTGATAATCACAGGAGAAGGTGGATGTAGGTCTCTATGGCTTAGAGACAAGGGGCTTCAGTCGGCAGGGAATTAGTGAATCCCAACCGGCTAGAAGGCTTCCCTTGTACAATAGCACTAAGAACACATAATCTGAATTTCAGTTAACAAACTGAGATCAGTAAAACATAAAAGGTGATCAAGCCAACATCACTCTCCATCCAACACCTGGAAAGGAATGGTATCATAAAGTGCAAGATTGCGGCCCACAGGTTTCCTACTAAAAATAGACAAAAGGGTTAGTAGGCACAAAATCCGGTTCTGGTACCAAAAGTGTTAAAGTCAAAAACACACACACACACAAATAATCAGTGCACATAAATAGAACAGAATGTTTACCACTTCTTTTCAATAACATATCTATCTACTCCTTATTCATCATTGAACATAGGATCTAGATCAAAAATAGGATCAAACAAACAAGTCTCAATCACCAGCCATCAATAATACTCACTAGTTGGGCTATTAAGACTGGCTGGGAGAGGGGTTGAGTCTGCAATGTTGCTCCAGCTAGGTTTCAGCGTCTTGTGTGAAAACGTTTTCTCACTACTCCAATTATAGCCTTCACTTTCAAACAATGAAAGCCTGTGGTTGGTTTATAGCAATTGACACGTCACAAGATGATGCTATAATTTTATGCATACTAGTACCGAACAATCACGCGCCGGTTACATCCTTATCACGTGCCGACATTCCGGGAAGGAAAATCGTCTTCAAAGGGAGCCGACTGTTGATATCACTATCTCGTGATGGGGAACGGAGATAAGGGGGGGGGGGGGGTAAAGGGAGATAACCTCTGTAGGTGGTACATGCTGACAGGGGAGGTAAATCGGGCTTCAAAGAGACAAATGCCTTAATCGGCGTTCTTTTGATGGTGGATGGCAATTAAAGTGGCGGCCGGACAGAGAAATGAAAAGGAGAGGGGGGGGGGGGGGGGGTGTAGATAAGAAAGAGGGGTCACGCGACACTTACGTCACATGCAGTACATCGACAGGATACGCCCTGTCAGTCGGCGAATCATGGGGTGGGCGATGTAACTCCAGAGTACCCCTTTCCCCTTCCAACACATTCCTGGGAACCAGAACCTTGAGGCTGATTACCTCAACAGACTGAGCGGACAGGTTGATGAGCCCAAACCTCCAGAAGATGGCTCGGCAACGTCCCAGGCTTCGACAAGATGAGTGTTTTCGCCCAGTACGTGTTTTTCCGGAAGGGGGGTGTCACGAGTTTGTGACATTCTCATCTGAACAGACAGAGACAGGCACCGTCTACCACTCGATCACAAAAGACCCCGAGGTCTTTCTCCTTCTTCTCACCTAAAGGAGACAACCTACTCATGAAATGCGTGCAACCCGTATCACCACTGACCTCTCGCGAGATTCCACATTCAACTTGCGACTTCATGAGCTTTAAACCAGTCGAACGTCACTCTATATTTTTCCTTCAGTTAGTCAACATCGTTTCATCGCTTCATCCTTTCTCCTTGTCATTCTTTTTCCACCTACCTACGGCTGTCCAGTGCTGAGGTGTGGTGAGGGCCACATCCCTGAAGGATCCTATATTCAACTTTTTACCCTGCACGAGGCTTAGACGTGGGGGTAGCGAAGCTGTTGAGCTTCGGCTGAAATCGTCTTCTCTCTTCATCCTCATCGCCATCTTCACACCCTTTTTATTTGGTTCCTCATCGGTCCTCCCTTCCCTGTCATCGTCCCTGGCGTTCACTGGAGTCCTGGAAGAAAGCTATGGCCAGTCCGGAACCCCTTCCACCTGCTCGAGCTTACCTCGAGCCCTTGCCGAGACCAGAGCTGCGACTGTCTTGTGGGGAGGATTCTTCTTCTTCTTTCTGCCACTTGGAAGTTTGGTCAGTAGCTGCATAAAATTAGTATTAATCCCGTTAAAAGTCGTACAACAACGCGCGCGTAACAATGTAGAATAGCTAGTTATAGGTTTGCTAACATGTGTATTTGTGTGCGTTTTCTTTGGTTCATTTTCTTATTATTTTCTTGATTTTTGCATAAGGGGCTAAGGAACTGACTGGCTGGGTCGTGACTTGTCAGTTGGATAGGTTTTTGCCGGTTGTAGAATTTGGTACTTGAACTCGGCACATATTTTTGAATCAATGTTTTGCTCGCCATTGTGTGTTTAGGCCGTACAAATCGGTTTTTTCGGTGCAAAGTGTATTTGAGTTCACAGAGATTCAGAATCTTAAATGCGTGCACGCGCGCGCATTATTCCTTGTTGCGGGATATAACTCAAGCTGCAAGTGTTCTGTTCCGAGAGCTCAACTTGTGAGCTCCATTTTTGGGCGCGGTTCGGTTTCGGAGATAGTGGGCCTCGCGGCCTATGTTTAGCCTCGCGACCTATGTTTAGCCTCGCGGCCTATGTTTAGCCTCGCGGTATATGTTTAGCCTCGCGGCCTATGTTTAGCCTTGCGGCCTATGTTTAGCCTCGCGGCCATCGTCCTAGCTGAATTAGGTATTAAGAGACTCTGCGGAGAGCTGGATAACAGAGGGTTATTCCAGTTGCGCTTCTAGCTATGCTGATAGGGGCTTTGTAAAGCGTTCATCCCCGTTTCTGTTTTCATTTTTGAGAGAAAGTGTCATTAATGTTTTCAAGGCTTTTTGACTTTTTGAAGTACATTGTGGATGTTATTTTGGGGAAATACATTATTTTCCTGTAGTTCATCCGCCTTCTGGAAGAAATGAGAATGGAAAAGACATATTTTTGGTGGTGAAATTTTATGTGATATTTTCAGAAGAATTTAAGTGTCCATTCTTGTACCTGAAAAGCTGTGATTTTCAGAAGAATGTAATTGTTAATTTTTGTATTTGAAAAGCTAGAATTTTCTAAATGTATGAAAGCCTTGTTGTTCCAGAAAAAGTGAAACCTTTTAGTTAATCCTTTTGATGAAATATTACCCCTAGACTGAGTCGTGTGAAAAGGATTGTAAAGAAAGTGTTGTTCAGCGTTTTGGGGTTCTTGGAGAGAACCAAGTTTAAAGAGGGAGGGTTTTTACATCCCTGAAGAGGACTGCTGGGGAATTTGTTTTTGGGGAAACACAAAACTGTAGTTACTCTGGGTGTTCAAAACCAGGTTTTTGTTTTGGTTTTTCCTACAGTCCTGAACCTGATCCTGTACCTGTACCTGCGTTCCTGGGTTCCTGTGGTGCCCTTGGTCGTGTTTCCCGACCTGACCTGTTGCTGCCTGGTTGACCGCCTGGTCAACCACTTTTCCCCGTTTCCGGCTGTGAGAGGCCGCCCGCCTTTCCGTCTGGCCCCGTGTTAGGCCCGATCCGTGGGCCTGTCTGTGGGTTTGGGCCAGGCTTCGACCGTTCCTGTTGAGGAGTCTGGGGGCGACCTCTGCCGTTTCTCCTCTTCTGTTTCAGCTGCTGTAGTCTGCCCTAGGAGGGGCATCAGCTTTTCTTCTACTGACTTTTGTTTCCCCCCTGTCTTCTTCTTCCTCTTCTTCGGACGCTCTGCTGTTTGTTTGTTGGACATCTCTTCTTCGTCTGCCCTTTCGTCGTCTTCTCTTCAATTTGTGTTTCTGCATACAAACTTTCTTTTAGTTAATTAGTTAAGTTGCCGGCTTTAGTTTATTCCTTGGACAAACTTTTGAATGCCATGTATAATATGTAGATAATTTGCTAAACGTTGAGTGTATTGAATTGTGTAAGTGTGTTTCTGCTTGATTATAATAAATAGTCTTGTTTTGCATTGTATTTCTGGTGTGCGCGTGTGCCTTCTCCTGTGAGTTTGTCTGTTTGGGCGTGCGATACTCTCCTCTGGGTTCGCGTTTTCCCTCTCCCGATCTCTGATCAAGATCTAGGGGGGATTTCGTGACATCTATTTTATGCTATGTTACGCAATGTGTTTTGGTGGTCATAATGTCGTGATGTGCGCATTGTTGGATGGTGAGAGAGTGTCTCATGTGATGCTATACGGTACTGTATGGTGTGGTTAAGGTCTATGTACACGTGGACATTTTCACCCTTTCCACATAGCCAACACATTGACAGGCCAGTCATGACATGACTTGTACATCACTGTGTTTTCTATGTTGAAAGAGTGAACAATGCTCACGTGTACAGAGACCTTATGTTGTGGTACGATGTGATATCGTGTCATGTGATATGGCGGGTGCGCGGACAAAAGCCTTCCGGACAAAAGCCCACCGGACAAAAGCCCACCTCGTTAACTGGGAAAACGGACAACAGACCACTCTCTCTCTCTCTCTCTCTCTCTCCTCTCTCTCTCTCTCTCTCTCTCTCTCTCTCTCTCTCTCTCTCTCTCTCTCTCTCCAGATATTGTCTCTCTCTCTCTGTTTTTGTGTCTCTCCAGACATTGTCCCTGTCTCTCTACGAGTATCTCTCTCTCTGTGTCTATCTGTCTGTCTCGAACTGTCTCTCTCTCTGTCTCTCTCTCTCTCTGTCTCTCTCTCTCTCTCTCTCTCTCTCTCTCTCTCTCTCTCTCTCTCTCTCTCTCTCTCTCTCTCTCTCTCCAGATATTGTCTCTGTCTCTCTGTTTTTGTGTCTCTCCAGACATTGTCCCTGTCTCTCTACGAGTATCTCTCTCTCTGTCTATCTGTCTGTCTCTCTCTGTCTCTCTCTCTCTTTCTCTCTCTCTCTCTCTCTCTCTCTCTCTCTCTCTCTCTCTCTCTCTCTCTCCGTCTCTCTGTCTGCCTCTCTCTCCAGTGTCTGTCTCTGGCGTAACGTAAGTATGATTCTTATCAGCTGTGGTGTGTGTGTGTCAGGTCAAGTCACAATGATCTTTATTGACGATAAAAGAATAAGCTTGATAAAGCTTTTTTTTTACATCCTGTCGTCATGAATTAATAAGAAAAACAATTAAGGCGAATACATAAAAAACATAAACTGGAGAACAATCGAACCACAATCAATGAACATAGGGAAAATACACACATTTCATACAAGCACAATACAATGATTATGTATTCTTCTTCTTCTGCGTTCCCAGGCCATATGGCCATAATGGGTAAGGTACGTATGTGTCCGGTTTTCAGTTTTCAGTGGTCTCCCCGCTGCATACAGCCGACACGGAGGAGCAATGATTATGTATAAATATGGACAAATGTACTCATAATGGTAAAATAAAAGGAAAGAGGAAGAGGAAGATGGGAAGAAAACAAATGACTGAGAGAAAGAGACAGAGAGACAACAGTCACCAGAATCGAGATATATAACAGAGAGAGAGAGAAGAGAGAGAGAGAGAGAGAGAGAGAGAGAGAGAGAGAGAGAGAGAGAGAGACAGAGAGAGAGAGAGAGAGAGAGAGAGAGAGAGAGAGAGAGAGAGAGAAGAGAGAGAGAGAGAGAGAGAGAGAGAGAGAGATAAACTCAAAACTTGAAACTCGACATCTTTAAATTTGGAGAGATACAACAGCGCCTTAGGCATTCATTCTCATATTCACATCAGGTATTTTTTACAAAGCATCAAGCATATTCTTTTTAAGTGCGTTTTTAAACGTTTGTCTTGAAGGACACGATTATAGAGCAAAAGACAGATTATTTCATGCTGTGCCCCCTGAGTAATCAAAGCTAGATTTATAAACATTATTTCGTGGTCTGGTAAAATAAAGCTTGTCGGTGTGTCTATGTGGGTTCATAGCAAAAGTCTTGATAATTTGTTTGGGAGCGACTCCATTTACCACATTAAACATGTAGAGGAATTTGTTGAAGAGAAATCTATCTTTTAGTGGTAGTCCGGGCTAATCGCTTAGAGCAGATTCTGGATTCTATAATAGTACTGAAGTACAAAAGCTGCTTTCAGAATAAGACTGGAGCATCAAGACTCTTGTTAGTTTCATCGTCGAGAAGCTGCTGAGGCTGATATTATTATCACGTTAATACATCCACATAACAAAACTCCATGCCAGCTAAGCACTGAAATCAAGCCTACAGATACAATATCTCATCGCCGACATCATAGAAGTGTTCACGATGGCCAGAACTTGGATAAGACACTTGTTAGAGTGGTCTTCCACCAAGTATGACTAACTTTGAAGCACGATGCTTCTAAGCTCATTGGCAATGAGACTTTTTTTTTGTGGGAAGCAGACTCACTTTGAACAACATGTCATTCCTTTTAACTGTATCTAGAAATGCGTGGGTCAGCGCTTATTACACAACACTGACTACTGGGATAATTGTTGGCACCAGACGAGGCCCTGACAATCAGAAATATGTAATGCAGCAATGGGCGCATAGCAGGGCAGCACCCATCTGCACATAATTCTGCAAATGAAAAGGAGGCTTTGTGTTGCCATCAGATATTCTGAAAATGACCAAATGATGAAGGAAGAGAGCATTGTGGACATTTAACCCCTTGAGGACACAAACAACATATTTGTATAATAATATGTATCTGATCAGTTTCTAAGAACTTGGCCATTGTATTTTGTGCTTCAAACCCTGACAGGAAGAAGACCCGCTGATTCACTAATAATTATCTTATAGAAGTTGCACGCTGCTTGATATCCCAATGAGACCACTAAAAGTACACCTTTCTCTAACCATAGCAAGAGCGGAAACGGAAGAAGTGTGCACCAACAAATCCTATGATGCTTTCCCCACTCTTTCCCTTCTTCACTCACCCCTCCATGCAATGGCACGTCGACCCTTTTCCCCACCTACAAATCGACACTGATCGCTGCATTGTATTGCTTGGCGCCTAGCAACAAAGGCCAAGCGTTAAGATGAAGGTTAGAGATGTCATCGGTACTTAGGTTAGCATCTATATAACCATAGGCTAATGTACCAATTATGAGACCGTTACTGCAGAGATTTAAAATGTATCAAAACAAAAAGTTGAAATAGTCAATGTAAATTCAAGGTAAACTATTTAAGATGAAAGGCTTAGGCATAAAATACGCATCAGTAATTCAATATCTTCTATAAACCTTAACTTAGAAAAAACCCAGCTTATTTTTCGAAAGCAGTGCAAACGTTTAAAAATTATAGTCGACACAATAAAATCACAAAATGCACCACATTTCCAACTTGGCCTCCAACGGATTTGGATTCAGCACCCTCAAATCATGTTAGATCGACATAAAAACGTAATATGTATCACAAAACAAGGTCAAGCTTAATTTCGCCTGGACTATGGTAAAATGTTTAAGTTATTGTAATCATGAACATTAGCTCTTAGGGTGCTGGATTCCATCACTACTACTATACCGGGTACTAGTTGTTTCACAGCTCGTTTGCATAACCGACTTAATTTTTTTAGATTAGCTTCACTAGTACTGTCCCAAAGGGTTGATGAGTAATTCATGTGAGACAGTGTGTGTGTGTGTGTGTGTGTGTGTGTGTGTGTGTGTGCGTGTGCGTGTGCGTGCGTGTGCGCGTGCGTGCGTGCGTGTGCGCGCGCGCGCGCGCGTGTATGTGTGTGTGACAAATTAGGCCTACTCTCCTGCGGTTTGTTTGGATGCTTCACATGTGGCTATGCCTAATAAGGGCGTATACCCACTGCATGTTTGCTGATTAACTAGAATAGTGTCTAACATACAGTTGGTTTATGAGCTTGATGAAATGTCCACAACCATATAGAATTCTCATTTGTAATAATAACAAACAAAACCAAAACAAAATAAAACAATGTCATCTTTGTCTTATTTGAATACATAATTTAGAGGCGTGTTTCAGCTTTAAAAATAAACCAAGGGCCAGCCACACTGCCTACGATCCAACCCAAATGCGATCGGATTGTGACGATGTCTGTGAGCCATGATTCACGTGAAATACCTCCGTCTGAAGATATGTTTTACTCTTTTCGTTCCTGTACTCATGTCGACACCAATACACGAATCAAATGAAACACCTGATTCAAAATACGGATATTTCATCAGATTCGCGTACGGGAGACTACAAATACAGCGAACAAAACCATAGCAGGATGTCATCAGATTCATTTAGACAGTAGAAGTCACGTGAATCATGCCTAAAAACCATCACAATTGGATCACAGTGAATCGAATCCTACTCAGTGTAGCGACCCCTTAAGTTGAGTGCAATGACAAAACGTTTTGCTCACCCAAAGCCTCACAAAAAAGAATTTTGTTTTGGCTTCTTTTTAAGGGGTTATGCTCGTACTAATATCTCTTCATTTTAAAATTCCGAAAACCTTTTTTAATGATGCACAACGTTACGTTTAATCTGGAGATATGGAATTTGTGTTTTAATACACCAGCAGACAAAACAATTATACTATCAACAACTACAACGCCGATGACGACGACAACGAAGACGACGACGAAGACAACAATGACGACGAGGATAGATAAGTAAGCAAAATGGTTAACGATGATTACAAAACTTCAATGCTTACATTAACACTCCATCGTCACAACTGCGAAAAAGAGACACAAGTTGAGCATTTGTCTGCTACAACTTTTGCGCTGAATCTTGGTGACCTCTGACAGATATATTAGGCCTAATAAATACATTGTGCAGGCTCGCAGTATTGCCCCTGTGTGTTTACAGACCCACCAGGTCACGTGTCAAAATCACGGGTTTCGCGTGTTTTCCCTCTTATAGCTGGTAAGAAATTTTGTTTTGACCAGGTTTGACTCCAAGAGAGAGAAAAGTAGAGTTTTTACGCCTTCTGGGCCAAAGGGCCATTTTGGGCATTTGAAATTATAAAGATCCTGGAAAAAGGTTTGACTCCAATACAAATGTCCCCAAATAAAAAACGAAACATCATTTTAAAGAGCAACCTCAATTTGAAGTTGGGGACATTTGCATGTGGGTTACAGCTACCTAGAAAAAACCCAAGTGACTTACTGGTGGTGCGTCAGTGTGTCTTTAGGGGTGTGTTAACCTTGACCCACGCAATAAAATCAATGTATGATAAGCGAACAGACGATCTCGCAGCACTTTAGTTGATAACCATGTGGCACTTCGCAACAAAAAGAAACGTAAAAGTGTTTTCGAACCATGCTTGTTTTTGTACACATATTCACCACGTTTGAGAAAGTGTCATGAAACTGTCGAGAATTGGCCACCATAAAAGAACCCCCCGCCAATGGGCTGTTTAGGAGAAATTATCGTCCTAAGCCCTTGTCACGACAGAGCTCCCAATCGTCCCACAAAACAAGGGGTCCCATGGACTCCTTCACTTACGGTATATAGGGCCATAGAGGAGGGATAGAGGGCCCCAGCTACATTGCAAAAGCTGAAAAGAATAATGTTTCAAGTGTACCTGATGATGTCAATGTGTGCCCGCATGAATGCGCGCGCGCGCAAACACGGAAAACACAAACTCTCTCTTTCTCTCTGTGTACCTTCTTGATCGAGTGCGGCAAAAATAGACTTTGCCTATTATTTAACAAGAGAAATCATAGCATAAGCCGTGAGAGTGATCTCCATTTGGGCGTCCAGAAATCCTCACTAAAATGTCATGGTTCTGGACTGAAGTGACCCCTAAAATGTCTCCACCCACCCGGCTTTAAAAAATCGTTGGGCTAAATTGTAGCTTAGACACCCGCCCTCGTGTTTGCGACTCTCGATCTCAAAGTCTGGGTCTTTCAGTTCCTTGACAGGCTGATCCTAACCCTATTTCTTTCCCGATAATGTCAGAATGTTGCTTCTCAGTAAAATATTTCAATACAAAAATGTGATGGTGGTGGGTGTCTAACCTATAACTTTGACAATTGTTATACTCCGGTCCTGAGCGGGAGGACAGCGTATCGCCTTTCTTTAGCACATTCGCATTCAATCGCATGGTCGCATTCTACCACTATAGACTTACAAACTTAAACAAAAATTCTGAATTTGTTAAAGAGGCAGGAAGAGTTTGTGTTATCTATCCGCAACAGTATTACGATTATTTTTGTTTGATTTTCTTCTTCTTTGTTTGCTTGTTTGTTTGTTGCTATTCGTTTGTTTGTTTGTATGTTGTTTCTTGTCTTTTTTTGTCTAAGCACAGACCGCTTTTAGAGTGCTTAAATCTGTACAATTGTTTTTACCCATTCAATCCATGTTCATTTCTTTTGCTGCTCAGTATACTTGTTATACCTTCTCTTCCTTGCCCCGTTTTAAAACTCGATACTAGTGCAAACGACCTAGGCGTACATAACATTATCACTGATAAAAGTCTGCAGCAGTGAGTGAGACATTGATAAAGGCCTAGCAAATTGACAACAAATAATGCTGGCTTCACAAACGAACATAATTAATACCACCGAGCATTTGGTCTTTTCAGTGTTGAGTGACATGTGATTCTGTTCAGTCCATTCTACTAGATTATTAACGTCAGCTTGAAGATTGTTAACTAGTTCAGTTTGGTTATTACTGTTTGAGTGTAAGGAAGTATCGTCAGCAAACATTTCAGAATGACATTGTAGACATAAGGGCAGATCGTTTACATACAAAGAAAACAAGAGAGGTCCCAAAACAGACTTCCGAGGAACACCAAGATGTACTGGGAGTAACTTAGATCTGTTTGAACCAATTTGAACAAGCTGTTGCCGATTAGTAAGGAAAGAATGTATAAATGTTAGGGCTTCACTAGGTATTTTGTAGTACTTAAGTTTTTTAAGTAGAAGAGAGTGGTTGATAGCGTCGAACGCTTTCGCAAAATCGACAAAGAGAATCCCAGTAAATTCGTTATTGTTAATATTTAAAAGACATTTGTCTATGAGTTGTATTAAAGTTGTGTGGCACGAGCGATTTTCTCGAAATCCAGATTGATTTTCATGAAGTAAGTCATAACGATTAAGATGTGAATATAAGTTGGATTTGATATGTCTCTCCAGAGGTTTTGACAGAAGCGATAATATAGATATAGGTCGGTAGTTTGAAGGACATGTAGGATCACCCGATTTGTATAGTGGTATCACTTTAGCCTGTTTGAATTTCTCAGGAAACTGTTGCTTATCAAGACACAGATTGTAAAGATAAGTCAATGTATGAGCAATAACTGGTGAGGCGACTTTTAGGATTTTGCTGTCTAAACCATCCAAATCTCTAGACCTTGACTGTTTTAAAATATTTTAATGTAATAGACAATTGGCTATTTCATGGACTGATACTGATGTGATGCAAAAAGTCGAAATATTTTTTGTATAGCAGAACTGTTTTAAAGCTTTCATGTTGTTTTCGTTTGTTTTATCATTTTTGATAATCTTACTTGTTATATTTGAAAAATGAAGGTTCAAATCACCTGGTTGGAGTTCATTTATAGGATTCTGTATTGAGTGCGTTGAGTTTTTCTTGGTTAAAAGGTTTATTGCTTTCCAAATTGCATTTGCATTTTGTGTAGAAGATACCAATTCTTGAAAGGTTTTTTTTCAGCCTTTCTTTTCATGGAATTAACTTTGTTTCTCTGTTTTCTAAACTGCGCTTCATCATTTATTTTAAGCAAATGTTCTCTTTTATGTATTTCATTGTTGATTTCACTTGATATATAAGGCGGTTTAATGTTGTGTTTCACTCTTTTTTTTAACCAAAGGAGCATGCTTATCATAGATGTCATTAAAATTACTTACCCAAAAGTTAGTAGCATCGTTAGGATCCCTAATCTGATAAACATAGTCAAGGTTTGAATGAGTTAAATCGTTTAGGAAGGAATTTTGTTCAAAGTGAGTAAAACGGCGATAGAATACCTATTTATGGCCAGGCTTCGGGATCTTAGTGCCTTTTAAAGAAAGATAGACAAACAGATAGACGAATGATCACTGCAACCAGTCTGCACGGAACACACTTCTTTTACATGGATCTTAGAATTGACATAAATATGATCGATTACAGTTCTTGAATGATTAGTTATACGGGCAGAGCAATAAATTAGTTGATTTAAACCATACATGGCAAAATTGTCTTTCCATTTTTTACCCTGTTCAATTAAATCTATATTAATGTCGCCGAAAATAATGGTTACTTTGGATTCTAGTATTACAGCATCCATCATGGAGTTAAACCTATCATACCAACTGACCAGTTCTGCTGGGTTTCTATAAAGAAAACCAATCAAAAATGGTTCACAAAGGCTAATTTCAACCCATATAGATTCTACATTAAACGTTTCAAGATCCGTCATTCTTTTGACTTTTAGAGACTGTGTATAGTATAACAGTAAACCAGTTGCTCGGGGGACAGTGGGGTCTAATCTTATCATACTATAGTTGGGCATATGCATGTCGGAGTCTGAAACTACGTCTGTCAACCATGACTCCGCAATACAAAATAGGTGAAAATGATTTCCATTATTGTGCAGTATGGTTGCAATGTCATCCGTCTTATTTCGTGCACTGTTGATATTAAGATAGCCTATACGGAGACCCTCCTGGGAGGGCCATACATCTAAAGTAGTAGACATTCTATAAATCTAGTGTAGACATATAATTTATTCTATGTACCTATTAAAGCAATATCATAAGCACTTACTCCAGAGGGCAAGTAGAAGAAGAAAAGGAATAATAATAATAATAATAATAATAATAGTAAATATTTAACAAGTATACACACAAATGGGCAGTTTTACGCACAAGTAAGAAAAACAATGTATTAAACGCAATGCTACCAAACCGATGTACAACGTTTGCTGTACAAGATTATAGATATTAACGCAAAGAAAGGTCAATTCATTTACATAAACATTAATCGTAATCCAAATTATTAAGAACTGAAGTAATCAAAAACCGATTCCAGATCTTTCCGTCAGGGTAGCTCCGAACACAAAGTGACTCAGCAAAACAAACTACCGCTGGTTATTAGCAACAACAACGATCAGCGACATTCACCCAAGTCCAGCCAGACGCAATCGCTCCCATACATAACACATCTTTTGCTTTCCCTTTTGTGAGACATTCACTCTCTCTCTCCCTTCACCTCCCCCCTCCCCTACCGTCTCCTCTCTCTCTCTCTCTCTCTCTCTCTCTCTCTCTCTCTCTCTCTCCTCTCTCTCTCTCTCTCTCTCTCTCACACACACACACACACACACACACACACACACACACACACATATACGCACACACGCACACGCGCGCGCACACGCACGCACGCACACGCACACACACACACACACACACAACACACACACACACACCTACACGCACATAAACACACTCGCACACGCACACACGCGCGCGCATGCACATAAGCGCATACCTGCATATTTTCACTTACACAAGTACATTAGCTTTATACTTAAGACGGAAATACTGCATTGCTTTTTTCGGATTCGTTCCTATTAATAAAATTCAATAAATAAACGAAACATAATCATCATAGTCAAAACAAATTTGGCACTGCTACTTCGGTTATAATACTGACGCCTTTGGATTTGTAGATTGTTCAGTTATAATACTGACGCCTTTGCATTTGTTGATTGTTCATGAAAGAATTCGTGAAGTTGTACATAGACGGATCGTATGGAAAAGTGGGGTAGGGTTCAGAGGGCACGTGATTGTTGTGCGATAAATTGTGGTAAGGGAATCTAGTAGCGGGTGCAACGTTCTCCGTGTTCATTCCGTGGAATTGGGAGTTGGGGTGGGGAAGGGGAGGTATACCCTGGTTTGGCTGAGTTGACTGGGCATTGTTGAAGAGGGAATTGTAGGGCGGGGTATGAGGGGCAGGGGGGTTACGATCAGTGGTGCCTGATGTCTGTCTGTCTGGCTATTTGCGCTCACGAGAGAGGGATAGTGCCCCATTGATTCCATGGGGGGAGGATAGTCAGCAGGAGGGGTGTGGGTATGTCTATTGTAACCCGTAGGCCTGCCCTGAGGGGGGGGGGGGGGGGGGGGGGGGGGGGGACTGGTACCTAAGATCATTAGAACGGCCAGAAATGAAGTTACTTGATTGACCCATCCTATTTGACTCTTGGAGTTGGGGAGTTGGAAATAGCTGTTTAAAGCTAAGTGCAATCCTAGTTGTACCATCGTCGCTGGGGTGAGTCAGGTTGCGGTACATGGCTAACTTTGTCTTTCCTGCGAGGGTTGTGAAAGAATCGCGGTGATCAACAACAAAGTCAGCGCGAAGCATTTGACAGGCAGATTGCATGTTGGAATTGGAGGGAGAGATAATAGTGTTCAGGTGGTGATTGCCACGAGCAGGTAGCACAGAGCTGAGTACTACTCTGGCATTGGGGAAGACCTGGGAGGTGAGATGGATGATCTCTCTCTCTCTCTCTCTCTCTCTCTCTCTCTCTCTCTCTCTCTCTCTCTCCTCTCTCTCTCTCTCTCACACACACACACACACACACACACACACACACACACACACACACACAACACACACACACACACACACAAAACACGAAAATCATCCAGCTGGATGATTTCGTGTTTATGATGGACAATGTCAAGGTAAACAATCGTAATATACTGCTACTGGGTGACTTCACTTATGACTTAGTTAAGCTTTCTGAGGATAACAGAATAAGCATACAATACTTTTGTGTCATCCAATCTTCGAGAGAAAAAAAAAGAAACGAAAGGAAAGAAGACAACTAAAAACAAAGAATTCAATAAACGAGAACAACATGCAAATCAAAAGAAAAGGAATACACATTATCAAATATAAACAGATCCACACAATGAACTCAGCATTGTATATAGACAACGTAACAAAATTAATGGGAGCTAAAGGGACAGAATATAAGTGAGCATGCAGGAAAGACAGAACATTTGAGTAAGAAAAGAAGAAGAAAGAGAAGAAGAAAAAATAGGAGAGGGAATAATGAGGAGGGGAATGAGAATGGTGGTGGCAGAGAAAGAAATAGTACAGGGAGACAGGCAAAGACAGAAACGGAAAGCTGAGGGAGAAAGAGGCGGAAGGTGTAAAGGAAAGAAGAGAGAGAGAGAGAGAGAGAGAGAGAGAGAGAGAGAGAGAGAGAGAGTAGAGAGAGAGAGAGAGAGAGAGAGAGAGGAGAGAGAGAGAGAGAGAGGAGAGAGAGAGAGAGAGAGAGAAAGAGACAGAGAGAGAGAGAAAGAGACAGAGAGAGAGAGACAGAGAGAAAAACAGACAGACTGATACAGAGAGACTGAGGCAGAGAAGTAGAGTACGCCCTATACTGGCTATAGTCCTGCTAGCAAGAAACCATACTTCAGCTACGAAAGAAAACGGCATATCATGGGTTAAATATAATCGTGTTTTTTTTCATTTTGACAATAAAATGGCATTCAAATACCTGAATGCACTTTGTACTACTGCGGGTAAGCTAACCTATTGTGCATTTTTTGATAAAAGCACCACTTTTGGCACAGAGGTAGACCAATATATTATAAACATATTTGGATGTGGAGCCATCGACCAACTGCCCCCTGGCGGCCAATGGCCGCCAGCAGACACCCAAAAGACACACATAAGTGAGATAAAGTTTGCTGCTGAAGGTTTTAGTGAATGTTTATTGATTGTTTTGAATCAAGACATGCCAGATAGCTCTTAGTCACATTTTGGGTGATGCTGCTGTGCCAAAATTGGTGGTTTTATTAAAACAAAATGCGCAATAGGTTTAAATATCCTAGGTAAACCGCACTATTATTGTGAATAGGCTAGATTTATTTAAGTTGTGGAAATGTTATCTGACCTTCAATTTCTCTTTTACCACCACCACTCACTGTCTGGCCGCCGAAGCGAGCGCATCGAGAGAGACGAGAGAGAAAGGAAAGCGACTGAGCGAAAAATCAAGACACAGAGAAGAAGAGAAAGGAGCTACGGCACAGCTCAACACAAAAGAAGAAAGAAAGAAGACAACACGCAGGCTACCACTAGGCTTCGGCCTATACTGCGCCACTCCTTCGCCACACAAGGGAGCCAACACTACCGAACGCAGACGATCTTTTTCTACACCACCATCTCTTACGTACTACGAGGCTCCTCCCCGAGGACGGGCCCTCTCCTCCTATCTTTCGTAAAAACTCAAAGTGAGTAAATAGAAACCTCAGGTCAGACCTGAGTCCCAAGTTAATTCTTGGGCCTCACTTTTCTAACATAGCCATTAGCAGTAAAATTAGTGTAGTTCCTCTCGTTCCGGGTTGGCACCCTTCGACCTCCTTTGTGTATACAGTTTTTCTAATAAACATTTTTTCCTTCTTTATGATTTTCTCCCATGTTTTTTGGTTCATTGAATGGTTAAAACTAGCGTGAAATCATGAGTGAAAGTCAGAAAAAGGGGGGGGGGGTAACCCCCCCCCACAACACCCCCAAAAAAAAAAAAAAAAAAAAAAAAAAAAAAACAGACAGAGAGACCCCCCAGTCTCCCAGCCCAAACACTTCACTAGAAGACCACGATTTAGTCTTCACAGACACACCCAAGGGGTCCACAGTGGAGGGAGTTTTCACTAAGAAGAAAATCTTCACCCCCTCTCGAAAAAGACTGAGAAAGGCAGGATCTGATCCGAGCCCCCCTAAAAGCGACAAAAAAACTAAAGAAGAACTCTGATTATGGAGGGAGAGGGCCGCAGCTCTCTCCCCCCCACTGATCGTGAGACACAGTCACAACAAGAAGAACAGGACAACGAAATCACATCCCCAGTCAGACAATCCAACAGCATCGACTCCCTAGAGGGTGATGCTAGCAACAAACAAAACAACGCTAACCCTGACCCAGAATCCAACATGTCCGTTGACAACATACAACAACAACAACCCACAAGAAAAGTTCCATCACGTCCCTTCAGAAACACCAATCAACCACAGCCACCACCCACCTTCGTAAAATACCCCGTCATTGTGCAGGACTTGGGCACAGGCCCGGCAACCATCAGCGGCCTGGGCCCCCTGTCACAAATGAAAATGTGGACGAACTCAATTGGCGCTATCTTAAGTCAAAGACCCTTGGCAGGCGGCCGGTGGCTCATAGGCTGCCAGTCGGTAGAACAACAAACACGACTCGCAAAACTACAAGAAGTCTCAAAAATCCCCATCAAATGTATCATTCCATCAGCTGCCACCGAGGGGGTTATAAAACCCATACCCCTCAGTGAGAACGTACAAGATCTTCTTCCTTACATCACAGACGCAAAATCTATCATGCGCCTAAAAAACAGAGATGGTTCTTTCTCCAAAGCAGTGAAAATCACATTCGATAAGCCCATACTACCAAAACTCACACCAATTTCCATCACAGAGTACATAGTTCACCCATTCGTGGCCCCCGTAAGAAGGTGCAGAAAGTGCGCACGGCTTGGCCACAATATGGACCAATGCCGTGCCCCCAAGCATATCTGCACCAAGTGCGCTGGGGCCCGGCCACGCAGCAAGGACTGCGTGCCCACGCCAATGTGTCACTGCGGGGGCGCCACCAGCGCCTACAACGTCTGCCCTCCATTTCCAGATTCCGT
>CM065690.1:17498560-17506060 GCA_017654935.2 Phymorhynchus buccinoides | reverse complement strand
TCATATGTATATTTTGTCTAATTAAGAATTGCATGTTTTCATGTGATGGTTTGTACACTGATTTGCCTTCATTCTTTGTTGTTATTTTGTTTCTTGAGGACAGGATGTAAAAAAAGCTTTTAAGCTTATTCCTTTTATCCTCAATAAAGATCATTTTGACTTGACTTGACTTGACACACACACGCACACGCGCACGCACACACACACACACACACACACACACACACACACACACACACACACACACACTCTCTCTCTCTCTCTCTCTCTCTCTCTCTCTCTCTCTCTCACACACACACACACACACACTGTCCACCCTCCCCTCTCTCTCTATTTTCCTTTCATGATCTTCATAATTTGCGTTTTGGTAGTTCCTGGTTCCAGAAAACTATAAGTTGGAAGTTGTGTCCTTGTAACGTCCTCTAATCTGCTACTTTTTTTTTGACTCTGCCTTTTCCCTTTGCATTCAATCATCTACTATCTTTTTGACTTACTGGCCCATTCTCCTGCCTTTTAAAAAAAAATCTTCCAAATCATTTTTCTCTTGAGCTCCTCCGAATTCGGAATGTGTCGGCTGTACGCAGCGGGGAGACCAGCGAAAACTGAAAACCGGACACATATGTACCTGACCCATTATGGCCATATGGCCTGGGAACGCAGAAGAAGAAGAAGAATCGCCACCAGACCACATGCGACGTGTCCAAATGGAGATATATCTGTCCTTTGCCCCAATATAGATCGGGCAAAGGAGTCTAAGTTTATCGCATGTTTTTTCTTTCCTTTTCTGTCTGTCTCAAGGATATCTCTCGAACCGCTTGTTCTCTGTACTTTTACGTTTCTGTCTGTCTCTCTGTCTCTGTCTGTCTCTCTCTCTCTCTCTCTCTCTCTCTCTCTCTCTCTCTCTCTCTCTCTCTCTCTCTCTCTCTCTCTCTCTTTCTCTCTCTCTCTCTCTCTCTCTCTCTCTCTCTCTCTCTCTCTCTCTCTCTCTCTCTCTCTCTCTCTCTCATAATACACTTTGTTTAGATTGACTTTTTTTCCCCCTTCCTCCATAACGCATTTTCTTATTCTTGTTAATTCAATCTATATTAGTTCATGTGGTTACTGTGCTGTGTGCGAGGTTGGGTGTGGGTGTGGGGGGAGGATGGATGGATGGATGAATGTGTAGGATGTGTTTGTTTGTTTTTTCCTTTTGCTTTTGTTCATTATTGGAAGTTTGAATTATGTTTTTCTTCTTTTGTTTCGAGGGCAATATGTAAACAAGCCCATTGTGCGCTTATTCTGTTCCCTCAATAAACAAGCGTTTCAAATGTTTCAAATGTTGAAGCGATTCGGTCAAGCGGTTCGGGAGATATCCTTGGGACAGACAGAAGGGAACAAAAAAGAAGAAGAAACGGAACGAAAGCATACTCTCTCTCTCTCTCTCTCTCTCTCTCTCTCTCTCTCTCTCTCTCTCTCTCTCTCTCTCTCTCTCTTCTCTCTCACTGTATCTCTCTCTCTCTTTAAAACCATTCTGTCTGAGCGGAAACCAGCTCTATATTATTTTACCCACAATTACAGCTAGTCTTGCCTCAGACACACACTTACCGGTAGTAGTTTCCCCAGCCCCGCCTTTCTTTTCCGGTTAAATACGTAACGGAAATACGTAAAATAATGTCTGGTCTGATTTTTTTCTTGCTTTTTGTTGTTGTTGCTTGTCTGAGACTGTTATTGTCGTCTGGTTCTATTTGGTGAAGAAAAGTGAAAATAAATGGCAGTAGAGTTACTAACAAAAAATAATTGGGAAATAGTCTGGAAATACTTGTTATGCTGGTTTGAGACTACTTTCGTAACAAAAATGTCTGTGTGCGTCAGTACGCGCGCGCGCTCGCACACGCACAGACACAGACACAGACACAGACACAGACACACACACACACACACACACACACATGGATGGCTTGTTGAAAAAAGCATGTTTTTGCTTATACAATGTTCCCATCTGGAAATAACATTTTGACTTGACTTGACTTGACTTCACACACACACACACACACACACACACACACACACACACACACACACACACACACACACACACACACACACACACACACAGGGCAGGATGAAAAAAACCCGCTTTGTTAGCTTATTCTTTAACCCTCAATAAAGATCATTTTTGACGACTTGACACACACACACACACACATGCGCGCGTGAACACACACATACACGCGCGCGCACATGCGTGCACATGTCTACATGCACGCATTAGAACACTGCGCGCGCAAATACGTATACATACACACATACTCACATAGGCCCACGCATGCACACGTACACACGTACGAGGATTATGTGTGTATAGCGCATAAGTGTGTGTATGCGCGCGCGTGTGTGTTTATGCGCGGGTGTATGTGTGTGCATAATAATTATATGCGCGCGTGTTTGTGGACGTACCTGTGTGTGTTTGTGTACAAATATTTAAGAATTAAACATGTGCCCCTTTTCTCTCTTTCCATATTCTCTTCTTTTAAAATCTGTTTAATTCTTGTAATCCTAGCATAGTATTTGCTGGGGGTTTTGTTTTTTTAAAACCTCTTAAATAAAAGGTCAGAAAGAAACCTGAAAATGCACATTTAACCCTTTCACTGCCAGCCATATTTCAGCCAAATATTTTTGCTACATTTACCTGGGTAGACAAAATCTATCTGCAGTATTGGGGATTCTTCCGTGACATATATAAAATAAGGTCTATCCTTTCTTCCCAAAACTAAGACAATAGGGTCTTTGGATAACAGACCCCAATTTGATGCCTTTTAGTGACACATAGGTGTGGAATCACTGTGGTGCTAAAATGTGACTTTGTCGGTGAAAGGGTTAAAATGGCTCTGGCGTATGTTGCTACACAAGCAAACACTCCACAAAGTGGTACCATTTCCCCTCCCCTCGATTGTTTTTCTTCTTCTGGAAATTGGAAACTTCTTCCAAGTTTTTGCTGACTTTCTATGGCCTCTAAAGGACCAGCCAGCCACACGTCCACTAAAATCGCATACGACTGTACGATATGATTCGATCACGCGGTCTCCGAGAACAAAAAAAAAAGTGATTCGCGCGAGCTTCGAGATCACGTCATCGAATCGCATCGTACAGTCGTGCGATTGACCCTTCAGTAAGATGACCCTTAGCTAACGCCACTGCGTACCCCACCCCGACTTAGTTCCGTTTCACTAAAAAAAAGAAAAGAAAAAAAAGAAGAAAAAAAACAAGGCCAGAACCGCGATAATGTATGCGCGGATGCCTTCCTCTCATGGTGACACACCACCACACAAAATGTGAAGCGATTCTGTCAAGCGGTTCGGGAGATATCCTTGGGAAAGACAGGGGGGGGGGGGGGGAACGAGGAGAAAAAACAAACAAAAAAAAAAACCATACACGAACGAATTCATACTCCTTTGCGATCGTAGATCGGCAAAGGACAACATCATACAGATTCCCTCATGGAGGACTGAGTGAGCGAACACAAAATTATGTTGGCTTCGACCTTTTTTTTTTTGGACTTTTTTTTTTAATAGATTTTATCTGAAAAACAATCATGTTTCTTACTCTTTGGTTTTGGTTTTTTTTTCCTTTTTTTGTTTAGTGAATTAGTCTTTGCCACTTAAAGCCGCAACAGGAGTATAAAAGGAGGGGAGCAAACCGAGTACTGGTGTTGCACTGCCTCCGAACATTGCCTCCAGGATCTTTATATCTACTGATGTCCCATATGTGTCTGTTCCAGACCGGTGGACGTTAAACAGATTTTTATTCGAGAGGCCTAAGCGTTACTCTACACATCTGTATTGTTACAAATTCGGGACTTTGCTGGTGTTGCACTGCCTCCGGGCATTGCCTCCAGGATCGTGCCCGCCATCTGTATATCTACTAATGTCCCATATGTGTCTGTTACAAGACCGGAGGACGTCAAAGACACACTGACGCACCACGATTAAGTCCTTTGTTGTTTTTTCTGGGTAGCTGTGACCCACATACAAATGTCCCCAACTTCAAACTGAGGCTGCTCTTTAAAATGCTTCGTTTTCAATTTGGGGACGTTTGTATGGGAGTCAGACTTGGCCAAAACAAGATTTATTTCCAGCTGTAAGAGGGACAACACGTGAAACCCGTGATTTTGACAGGTGCGTCTTTAAGGCTCGGTAAAGTTGCGTGACACTGTTGTATTCGGTGCGCTAATTATATATGTAGTACTATGTATTATAATATTGGAGCTTATCCTTTTCGTGGGAGGGAGGGAGGACTGTGCCGTTTACACGCCTTTGCTTTATTTTTATTTTTTTTTGTATTTCTCATCATCACATTTTTGTCCCATGCCTTCCCTGTTTTCCCCTTCCTTGTTTTCTCTCTTTCTTTACACGCACACGCACGCACATACACACACACGCGCGCGCGCGCGCGCACGCGCGCACACGCACACGCACACGCGCACATACACACACACACACACACACACACACACACACACACACACACACACACGCCTTGGTGCCTTGTTATCCCGCATTTTACCATACAAACACGCCTGTTAAGTCCTCTCGCGCACTTTTTGTCCTTATGTGCACATTAGTCTAAAATGACCCTGTTTCTGCTTCTCTTTTTTGGTAGGTATTTATTGCAAGTATCCATTTCATTACTCGCCATGTTACATTACCACACACAAATGTGAAAACAGTCTACCCACTGGTTCATGAGATACAGCTCGGACATGAAGGAAGGACATTTCGTTGTTGTTTTTTTAGTCTTCCTTGGCGGAGGTTTGCACTGGCGGTTCAAAATTCAGGATCTGGATAGGATATGACATGCTGATCAAGAATATGTATGGCTACGGGAGACCCTAGGCTTTATTGTAAGTCATGGTATCCGCGAGAGGACAAAATGTCCGCGAAATGACTTAACACACGCCCTTAACCCTTTCACCGCCAATGTCGCATTTATGCACCACAATGATTTAACATCCATATCACTAAAAGGCATGAAATCGGGGCCTGTTATTCGAAGACCCTTCTTTTGAGTGGTAAGGATAGGCCTATTGTAGTTTGTTGTATAAATTTCACAGAGGAATTGCCAATATTGCAGACGTTTTTTATCTACCCAGTTTAGTTTAACAGTATCTTTTGGCTGAAAATTGGCTGGCGGCGACAGGGTTAATATGAACCCTGTTCTTAGCCGTTCTGTACATTTGTCCAAGCCAGACTCAAACCTCCCAAAAGCGAGGTAACGCAAACATCTCGGCAAAGATGTAGTGTATACACCCTTCTATGACATATATATGTATGACATGTGTATTGATTGTTCATGACGAGATGTATTACACATGTTGTTATTTGATTGACTGCTGTAAGTTAATAATGGTTATTGATTCTCTCTCTCTCTCTCTCTCTCTCTCTCTCTCTCTCTCTCTCTCTCTCTCTGTGCTTTAAAGGTGCACATTTCTAAGTTGATGTCATGAATGTTAATGATAATAACATTATTTGGTTGGTATCATTTTGTTTCACACGTTTGATTAATGTTCTTTTAGTTACGTTGTATTTCTGTCATGTTGTTACACCTAACCTGAAGTTATCTTTTGGAGATATTAAAGTATACCTGAACTTGAACTTGAACTTGATATATGCATGCCATTTCATTATTATTTTCTTGTAAAAAGTTATATGAATGCGTGGTGTGAAATGTCAATTTTCTCAATAGACGATTTTCGTGGAAAAAACAACTAGGGGAGAACATTTTCGTGAAACTTAGAGTTGATTACCTCGACTTAGTCGGTCAAAACCATGGCAACCATGGCCGCATGACATCGAAGCTTGAACCCGCAGTAGGATGCGAGTCAGCGACTTGAAACTGATAGAACTTGCAAAATGTGACGTACAAATATAAATTACATCAATTTTAGAATGACGCATGGCGTTCTAATAGCTGCATGTCTACTCAAACACACGAGGCGAGAGCTGAGGGGAGGATCTACCCGTGATGGTAGAGTAACTTCCCCATGTTTGACCGATTGAATTAGGCGAGATCACTCCCACACACCATGAAATTACTCCCCCCCCCCCTTAAACCTTTCGCCGCCAGCCATTTTTCAGCGATAAAACACCATCAAATATCTGCGATATAGCGAATTCCTCTGTGACATTATATAGCATTAGGTATATCGGTCTTACCTCCCAAAATTAAGAAAATAGGGTCTTTGGGTAACAGGTCCTGATTTGATGCCCTTTAGTGATGGGTGTTAAACCATTGTGGTGCTACAATGCGACATTGGCGGTGAAAGGGTTAATTATTTCCGAACAATTCCTATTGGAAGTTCTTTCACTGAGAAGCTAGCATTTTTTTCGGGAAAGGGACAGGGTTGTTGTCATGAAGCTGGAAGAAAGACTTTGAGATACGAAGGTCGTCAACATGAAGGGTGTTGTCTAAACTACAAGTTAGCGAACATATCGGGGTGTTTATCTCGTTGGAGTTTGGTGTTATACTTCTATTCCTCTTGCAAACCAATACATGTACATTTTCTGGTAAAGGTCAAGATGTGCCCCCCCCTCCATATCTCGGGTAATTGTATTTTTCCGTTTTTGCCTTTCTTACCATACATAAAGCTGTATTGTAGGAACATTTTTAGCTAATAACCTTTTTGGAATACTAACCCTATCCCTAACCCTAACTCTACCCCCCACCCTATAAGACGGGAAAACGCAACGAACCACAACTGTGACAAATCGCGGTGTACTGCAGTACATAGTGGGGGGTAGGGTTAGGCTTAGGGCTAGGGTTAGGGCTAGGGTTAGTATTCGGAAAAGGTTATTAGATACAAATGTTCCTAAAATACAGCTTTATGTATGGTAAGACAGGCAAAAACCGAAAAATACAATTAAGCGAGAAATACATCGCCACTGTCGCCTCTTGGCACCATACTGATTTAACACCCATGTCACTGAAAGGCATCAAATGGGGGTCTGGTATCATCCTATGACCATACCATTGTCTTACTTTGGGGAGGTAAGGATAGGCCCAATTGTACGCATGTCGCAGAGGAATCCCCAATTTTGCAGACATAATCTTTTCTCTACCCAGATGAGTTTAATGGAATTTTTTAGCTGAAAAATGGTTGGCGTTGAAAGGGTTAAATATAGACACTTGATTCACACACGCAGCTTTTTTTTTGGTTACTTCATTATTAATAACAATACTACTACTACTACTACTACTACTACTACTACTAATAATAATAATAATAATAATAATAATAATAATAATAAGCACAATTTGCTTATTGTGGCGGTACCATAGCCGATGAGGTTTAACCGAGGCGTGGTTACTGCTACACCTATCTGCACTGTTAAAAAATCGGGACTTTACTGGTGTTGCACTGCCTCCGGGCATTGCCTCCACTATCGTTCCCACCATCTTTGTATCTACAAATGTCCCATATGTGTCTGTTCCAGACCGAGAGGACGTAAAACACCATTTTTCTTT
>CM065690.1:17463560-17481060 GCA_017654935.2 Phymorhynchus buccinoides | reverse complement strand
CTAAAAGGCATTACTCCTTAATTAAAGACGCACTAGATCATGATTGTGTCAAAAGCACGGGAATCACGCGTTTTCCATCTTATAGCTGGAAAGAAATACTGTTTTGACCAGGCTTGACTCCCATATACATTCGTACAATGGTCAACCTATGGCGATATTTTTCACGCCAGAGGGCAGTCAATGCACTAGGGGCTTATCACGCGATTTTCTTACTTGGGCGTAGTGAGAGAGAGAGAGTGATGGTAGGACCACTCACTGTCTCTCTCTCTTTCTTTATCCCCAACTAATAATAGAGAGAGGATTAGCCCCACACGAGCGTCATGCCCTCTGGCGTGACAAAAAATCGCACTAAGTCTCTCAACCCAAAACCAACATCATTTTAAAACAGCAGCCTCAATTTGAAGTTGGGGGACATTTTGTATGTGGGTCACAGCTACCCAGGAAAAAACAACCCAAGGGACTTAATTAACCCTTTCACCGCCAATGTCGCATTTTTGCACCACGATGATTTAACGCCCATGGCATTCAAACCCTTGAAATCAGGGTCTGTTATTCAATGATATTGTGTTCCTACATTTGGGCAGTAAGGATTAAATGTGTCACAGAGAAATCCCACAATATTGCAGATGAAATATTTTCTGTAGCCAAGTAAGTTTAATGGAAATTTTTGGCTCAAAGATGGCTGGCGGTGAAAGGGTTACTCGTGGTGGATCAGTGTGTCTTTTTACCCGGAAGCTATACAGCTCTCCCTGGAACCCCAAACAGACCCCCCCTCCCCCCCCCCCCCTTTCGAATCACTTGGTCCGGCCTTGGATGCTGTACATCTAATCACAATGAGCCACATTACCGTACCTGTTTGTGTGTCTGTCTCTCTGTCTGAGAGGAGGAGAGAGAGAGAGAAGAGAGTCTAGATTTTTAGAAGAGAAGAGAGAGAGAGAGAGTTAGAGAGAGAGAGGAGCAGGGAGAGAAGAAAGAGAGAGGAGAGAGAGAGAGTAGGGAGAGAGAGAGATATAGAGAGATAGATAGAGTGAGAGAGAGGGAGAAAGAGAGAGGGGAAGAGAGATACGAGGGTACATATGTCTATAAATACTGTATTTTTATATAGTGTTACTATAAATATACTATATATATATGTAATATGGTACATCTCTCATACCTTACATCGCATCTGTCTCTCTCTCTCTACTCTCTTGTGCTCTCTTCTTTCTCTTGTCTCTACTCTCTCTCTGTCTCTCTCGCTCTGTCTGCATGTCTGCGTTCTTCTGTCTCTCTTTTTGTCTGCCTTTTCTATCTCTTTGTATACTCTCTTGTCTGTCTCAGTCTTCGCTCGTGCGTAATCATGTCTTTCTCTCTATCTCGTCTCTCTCGTTCTTTAACTCTCTTTGTATCTCTCTTGCTCTTCTCTGTCTCGCTTGTCTCTCTCTCTCTCTCTCTACTTAGATGCGTTTGATGTATTATTAGACATGCAGGTTTAAGATGTACACGGATATGGCAGAGAGTTTGTGTGTGGGGGTGGGTGGGGGTGGGGGGGGCAGCGGGGAGAAGGGGGGGTGCATGTGACATGGATGATGTGTGGTATGAGTCAATGTGAACTACTTTAATTGTGGGACTGTTTTTAAGAAGAAGTTTAGGGGGTGGGATCTTTTTCCAAAAAAAACAGTTTCTGGTATATATTGCTCTGCCAAAGTTTTGCATTATTGTTTCGGCGTATTCTGAATCTATCTTGTTATTTATGTTATTTTTCTTATTTGTTATCTCCCCTACCCCACAGTTCCGTTTGACATGGGCAAATGGCCCAGTTCATTAAAACGTTGTTCATTGTTCATTGTTCATTATATCTATCTATCTCTGTCACGGAACCCTCCACAACTTGTACCACCTTTTCCCGTTTGTTTTAAATGAAAAAGCACAAGTCATCGATGATACGGCCCAGTGATGACAGGAAGGCCATGAATTGTGCACATAGTAAGCCTATACCATTTCAAACTCCTGGAAGCCATTATTATGGCAAAGCCTAACCGTCAACTAACACGTAAAATTAGATGGTTACCATATAAACGTACACCCACAAGGTAGCTTACGAGGAAACGTTCGCCACAATATGCAAAGTAATCGCCACTTTGGATATGACAACAATATTTCAACGAGAGAGAGAGAGAGAGAGAGAGAGATGAGAGAGAGAGAGAGAGAGAGGGAGAGAGAGAAAACTTGAAAACTTTACCTTTATTTTTCAAGGTTAAAGATTTTAGGCAACGCCTAGTCTTCCAATGTGTCCGTGGATAGAAGAGAGAGAGAGAGAGAGAGAGAGACGAGGATGGGAGGGAGGGAGCGATGAGATGAAGAGAGAGAGACGGATAGAGAGAGAAGGGGTAGAGAGAGAGAGAAGGGAGAGCGAGAGAGGGGAGAGAGGGGGAGAGAGAGGGGGGAGAAAAAGAGAGAGAGAGAGAGAGGGTGAGAGAGAGGGGGGGGAGAGAGAGAAGAGAGAGGGAGAGAGAGAGGAGAGAGAGAGAGAGGGAGGAGAGAGGGGAGAGAGAGAGAGAGGGAGAGAGAGGGGACGATATGGAGAGAGAGAGAGAGAGAGAAAAGAGGGAGAGGGAGAGAGAGAGAGGGGATAGATAGAGGATAGGGAGAGAGGAGGGAGAAGGAGACCGAGAGGAGAAAGAGAGAGAGAGAGATAATGAACCGTTATTTTACAACGGTAAGTATATTGACATATAGATTTAGCCACTTTTCAAACTTGCCGTTATCACAAACAAACAAACAAATAGATCATACAAAATTAAATTAAAGTGAAGTAAAACTAATAAAATATGGTCTTAAAGCACACCATCAATATTGAAAATGCATCAATAAAAAACAGCGAGAGGAGAAGACAGAGAGAAGAATACTATATATAATTATTATATATATTATAGAGAGAGAGAGATCGAGTGAGAGAGGGAGAGAGAGAGAGGAGAGAAGAGAGAAAGAAGAGAGAGAAAGAGAGAGAGAGAGGGGAAAGAGAGAGAGAGGAGAGAGAGAGAGAGAGAAGAGAGAGAGAGAGAGGGAGAGAGAGACAGGAGAGAGAAAGAGAGAGAGGGTGCTGTGGTGTGTAGCAAAAAGACGAGAGCAAAGAAAAACAGCAACAACAACAACATCATAAACAAGCAACAGCAACCAGACACAACCCCTCCCCACCCACACACAAAACCCAACAAAAACCAACCAAGAGTAATCATCATCTTTATGGAATAACCATCGTTAATCTCTTTCGTGACATTTTAATCATGCATCTTCGGGAACAAAACAAAACAGAGAGAACTGGTGGTGTACAGGGAACGATGTTGGAAACCCAGTGGTTGTCTTGTAGCACCTAGCATTCACTCATACTTCTTCTTCTTGCTTCCGCGTTCAAAATGTCCCGTGACACATATGAACAAAGCAAAGAACAATCAAAGTAAACATTGTGTAAAGTATCACTTAAAGGACATATCCCCGACGGAATAGGTGCTAAATGTCTAAAGTTGAGACTAATTCATAAGGGTTTTCTAACATTGAAATTTAAGTGCTTTTCATAAATGTCTGTCTTGATGTACACGATTTTAAATTAAAGATAAATTTTCCACGCCACAGCCGGAGTACAATAAACTAGATTTATAAAGATATCTTTACGGGGAGTCTGGGAAAGAAGTTTGTGTGTATGTCTGCTTTCGTTTGCTAACAAATGTTGGTGATTTTCTAGGGGCTATTCCATCACAACGCTGTACATGCATACACATATTGTTATATATATTCCTTTCTGTAAATGGCAGGATGTTTAAAGATTTGTAATCACATTTTAGGGATGAACTGGACTTCAACTGTTTAATTTTTATTTATGGTGCTCGTTTGTGTAAACGATTTAAATTGTTTTTTCAGATTTGTTTTGCTGCTATTGGTCCCGCAAAGAGTTGATGCATAATTTATAAAGGGATAAGATAAATGTGCATGAAAAAAGGCTTTTCGTGCGTCACGAATCACAAAAATCTTTGTTGTATTTTTGCAGTTGATAGTATATTCTTTGTGAAATGCGTTTTGCCAGATTATAAGATATGATTTTGACCGATGATAAATTATTGTCTAATAACAACAAAAAACCTAAGAACTTTATGTGAAGATACTTTCTTCTATCTTTTGATCTTGAATGAACAATGATGGGAACGAGGAGTTTCATTTTTCTGTCTTTTTTGTCTCGTGTAACATACATGCTTTTGTTTTGTAGCTTTAGGAGACATATGATTTTTCTTCAGGTCGCAGTTCACTATTTTTCAACATTTTTCTGAGGTCTGCGTTAGGGTTACTATTCAAGAATGTCAGATGTGTCATCAGCAACATTTCAGAAGGAACATTGTAAAACATAGCGGTAAGGGAATCATTTACATAAAGATTAAAAATAAATGTGTCCTAATCCTGAGCCCTGAGGAACTCCAACTTAAATTGGAATAATGTTTGTCTTTTTGAGCTGATTTCACGAGCTGTTTGGACTGGTCCGCAAAGAAAGAGGATAAATTGTAATGGCGTGACTGGACCAATTGAGTACTTTAAGTTTTCTTGTCAAAGGGCATGATTAATGAATCAAATGCTTAGCAAACAATAAAAAGAATTCCCGTAAACCTCGTATTATTATATTTGAAAGACATCTGTCAGTAAGATGTTGTCAGATATGTGTGACACGAGTGGTTTTCACGAAAACCTATTGGATTTTCCTGAAGTAGATCGTTGGTCAGATGCTTACTAAATTCAATTGAATATGTTTTTCGCAGTGGCTTTGACTGACGAAAGTACTGATATAGGGCGATAATTCTAGGGATTGGTAGCGATCACCTGATTTATAAAAGGGTATGCCTTTTTGCTTGTTTAAATTGGGGTAGGAAATGTCACTTTTATCAATGCAAAGCTTGATAAACATAAGTAAGCGTGTCTGCAATGGCAGGTGCAGCGTAGTTTTAAATTCTTACTATCTAATCCTTCTAGTCCCTTATCCTGACTGTTTTATGTAATAAGTTAATTCAACGTTTTTTCAGTCACAGAATGGGCGAGTATGGTAAGTGTGTTGAATATTTTTGAACGACAGTAATCCCGCAGTTTCTGTCATCATATTCATGTTTTTTTTGTCATTGGTGATTAACTTATCAGCAACATGTAGGGGCGAAATGAGAGTTTAAATCATCAGGTGCTAATTCTGATATTGGAACAATGCGCTTTAATGGTCAGAATTTCCTGTTATTCAAAAGGTTTATAGCTTTCCAAATTGATTTCTGATTCTGGAGGAAGTTACCAATCTTGAAGTATGTTTTCATTCCCTTCTCTTCATTGTGTTCACTTTATTACCTCTGTTTGTTGAATGCCCTTCTGTCTTTTTGAATAAGTAAGCTATCTCTTTTAATATCCTCATTGTCTATATCTTTAGTTAGCCAAGTGGGTTTTGTTGGTGTGTTTAACTCTCGTTTTAATTAGGGATCATGTGGTCATATACTTTCCTGAAATGTAGTATCCAAAACTCTATTGCTAAGGTCCGGTTCCCTAATTTGATAAACATAATCTAGAATCCGAATTAATTAAGTCATTCAGAAATGTGAATTTTGATCGAAGTTCTGAAGCACCTATAACTATTTTCTTATGTGACCGGACTTAGGAATTTGACATGGACCTTGTTTATCTTCCAAGTTTAATGCAAACAGAGGGAATATCACTACAAACAGGTCTGTACAGAGGACGCTTCTATTATATTAGCTTTGTGTGTTGACATAGTGATTTGTAATTAGAGTGCTAAATGATTTGTGATAACGATCGGAACGTCATTATTTTGTTCCAAATCATAAAGTTCATTCAATAATTGTTTTCCATTACAAATACTTGTGTTTTGTTTCATTTGCTAAAATCGTCCTAATAGTTGTGTCGCTGTAGAGTGAAGAATATTTGTCTGTGTCACTTTCCTCCTGGCTTTGTCTTCTATTTCGTAACAAAAAGTTACGTTATCGCGGAACTAATATAAGCCGGAAGATTAAAATAAAGTTGTACATTTTCCATGATGAAACTAATAGTTTGCGGCGCTGCTAGCACACGAGAGCGCCAAAACGTTTGCCAAACTGATCGGCAACAAGGGTGTTTTCTTAGGACCTGTTGTATGTTGTTTTTTGCCGATTTGAGGTAACGCTTACTGTAACGTTAGCCCTTGTGAAACGGACCCCATGTCTGCTTTCAGTCCTGAAGAGAGGGAGGTTTGCAAGATAAGTAATTACGCGTTCGCCTGCCTATTAAATGACTGAGTGCTTAGGTTAGCCTTCTTCGTTGTCTGCGTTTCCCAGGCCATAAAGCCACAATGGGTCGGTGTGTCCGTTTTCCATTGTCACTGTTCTTCCCTCACCGCATTCAAGTGCGACACATCCGATTTCTGAGGAGTCTCAAAGGAGAAACATAATGGAAGGACTTTTTTTTTGGGGGGGAGGAACAAAACGCAGGAGAATGAACCAAAATGTCCATAAAACAGTAATTGACCCCATTAAGGAAAAAGGCAGGGTCAAAGAAAGAGCAGATTAGAGGAAGTTTATAAGCACAGAACATCCCGAAGGCGGGGAACTATGTGTCCGGAAGACCCCCCCCCCCCCCTCCTCCCAGCCTCACCCCTTTCCTTTCCAGTTTTCTACCGGAAAATCGAAACTGAACGCCAAGTCCTTCTGATGAGGACTTGAAGCCTATTCTGACCAGTACCCTTTACTCATGCAACAACAACAAATCTCGGCAGTGATAAAGTCGGATAAGACCAGGGAGAGACATATTTGCCATGACTATATATACAAATTAATAGCCAATTTTCCTAAATCCACCCCAAACCTAACAAGTACAAATTGATGGCTCTGCATGCCGTGGGAGAAGCCCGCATTTCACAGAGATGTGTCTCTCAGAATCGGAAAATAACACAAAAAAAAAATTCTTCTTCTTCTCTTCTTCTTCTCATCTTCTTCATCTTCTTCTTCTTCATCTTCTTCTTCTTCTTCTTCTTCATTCATCTTTCTCTTCTTCTTCATCTTCATCTTCTTCTTCTTCATCTTACATCTTCATCATCTCTTCTTCTTCTTCTTTCGTTCCTGGGACATAATGGCCATAATCGCTAAGTACGTATATTGTTGTCCGGTTTTCCAATTTTCACTGATCTCCTCGCTGCGTACCCCGACACCTTCCGATTCCGAGGAGGAACAGAAATAATAAGATATTCCAAATATTCCACGATTTTTTGTATTTTCCCGATGACTCAACATCATGGTAATACACTCAGATAAATCAATACGTCATTATGCTCAATGGTAACAAAGTTTTAAGGTACATGTGAGACACCCTGACATCACGAAATACAAGGCCTGTACACTGAAATGCTTAACCCTTTCACCGCCAGGACAATTTTTCAGGCCACATATGACCATTAAACTTACTGGGGTTGAGAAAAAAGTATCTGCACATATTAGTAATTCTCGTGGACATGTATAACATTAGGCCTATCCTTACTAGAGTTGAGAAGCCGGTTCAATTTTTCGAACCGTTTATAAAACCGGTTTTTTTCCTATCCGAACCGGTCTTTTCGAACCGGTTTATTTTAAAACCAGTACTCGCTCATTATTTTCACATATGCAAACAATTTATTTGTCAGAATATTCACTACATAACGCGCGCGCACCATACACACGCACTCAACTAAAAACGTTTAGCTCCACTCAACAAACATTTAATGACGGGGGCCATCTGCCGTTGTCAAAGGAAGATTAGGTGGGGTGTAGTTGTAAATATAATAATCATAGGGGAAATATTAAAAAACCAAAGCAAAACAAAACGTCATTATTGTGGCGGTTGGGAGTGTGGAAGGATGGTGGCACATCCACAACGCATGAATTAGCTTTTGAAATAATCGTGAGGGCCTATATGTAGCGGTAGGATAAAGAATACAAAGTATAATATCGTAATTATGTACCTCAGCCTTATAAACCAAAATGAAAGAGAAATCTTTCACAATGCAATGAAAATATCACACAACACAGCACGCCCACACACACAGTCACAACGCGCACAACCCGCACACACGCCGCGCTTGCACACGCACATGCAAGCACACGACATTCTCTCGTCTCTCATCCCAGAGGCTGGGTGGAGAAAATCTGTTATTGACCGACTCTCTCGTTCTTACAACAGTACGGACGATATTCTACTTTTAGCATTATCTTCAGTAAAGCGTATTCATTTTAATCGAACAATACTATGAATTAGGCCTACATTAAGCAGTCTTATGAATCGTGATATGTGTGATAATAGGTGTTTTAACGCCTCTTCGGCCTTTCGGCCATGTGGGGCAATCGGGGATTTACCTTAAATGCCTGATAAAAGTGTGTGTGTTTGTGTGTGTGTGTGTGTGTGTGTGCGTGCGTGCGTGCGTGCGTGCCGTGCGTGCGTGCGTGCGTGCGTGCGTGCGTGCGTTGTGTTGCGTGGTGCGTGGCGTGCGTGTGTGTGGGCAGATCAAAACATTTCGAACATCTACTTATGCATATAAGAATTTATAGAAATGAAATTAAATAAATTTAAAAGACATTGTTTTATTGTTGTTCATTCGACAGTTCATCTTGGGGATTAGTTCATGTTTGTTGTTGTTCCACACCCCGATTGATCGCACTGCCTCATTGCAAGCACAAAGCAATCTTTCTACAATCACTCCAATCACTCTTTTCGATGTTCCAGGATGACATGCCTCCAATGTTTCGTAACTGTAGTGTAGGCTAGTCATTGCCATACTTGCTCCTTACAACACCAGACAACTAGAACAGCTACTCTTGGTTTACAAACACCCATCTGCGCTGCGATTCAGTGTTGTTCTTCGAAAAGAATGCGTTTTTCTAAGATAACTTACTTTCAGTTTGCAGTTAAAAAAACCGGTCACAGCAACTCGAACCGGTTTTTCGAACCACGGAATTTCAGGACCGTTTTTCGGTCAACCGGTTTTTTTCCCCACCTCTAGTATAGTAGTTTTCACTGGTCTCCCGCTGCGCACAGCAGACGACCTTCCGATTTCGAGGAGCGCAAAGATTTATTTTTTAAAGGCAGGAGAATGGGCGAACGACAAATCCAAAAAAGCCATAATGAATAGTAGATTATAGGAAAGCAAAGGAACAAGGCAGATTCAAAGAGAGTGGCAGATAGAGTAAGTTTACAATCACAGAACTTTCCAGAAGGGGGGGGAACTATTTTTACGAAAGACCCCCCCCCCGCCCCCCACACACACACACACAGTATTCTCATACATTTTTTTCTCTGGATGACACGCTATTTCTGTTCTGCTCTTAGATCACCGAAGACAGCCTTTTCAAGATCGAAACCCTCACTTTGCTCTGGATTCCTACAAATCAAACGTCAAACGGCGATTCCTCTTTGCGGAGTTGCTGGAGAGAGAGGCCCATTTTTGGACGGGGTGGGTGGAGGGACCGCTCATGACTGGTTAGCTTTTTCTTTTTTGTCGTGCAGAAAAAATAATATTGGAAGTGGAAGAATTTGTAAAAAATTGAGAGAAGAGATTATGGTTTTTTTATCTATTTCCTTGTTGTTAGCAAACATCCTTTTCAGGGGGGGGGGGAAACTGCATACAATAGCTGGGTTTTTTTTAAAGGCTTCTATTGGGGGGATTTTCGTTCAAACGATTTGGTCTGACTCAGGCGGTCGCATTTCACTGAAATATCTCTGACTTCCAGCACGCTCCGCCAAGGATGATCGCCGATTTGAATGGTTTTTTTTCCAGAAAAAACAGAGCAAAGTGAGTGTTGCGCGATTCTCCTGTAAAGGGTGTTTTCCTGGTGATCGCGCGTGCTTTTCTTGCAACACCAACAAAAACCTCATCCGTCCAGGGTGTCCTTTTAACAGATGTGACAGTGGCTGCCTTAGCACCCAAATCCCATCATAACTTTGTGTTGGGATGAACCTATATCTTTCGTTCTGAGGTTCAATACAAAGGGTATTAAGTTTTAATACGGGCAATATGATTGTGCTTCTTCCAAAGCCGGTGTACGCGTGTCATCCATACGAAGAATACGTATATCATCACTGTAAAATTATCAGGAGAATACCCTGTCCTGCAGGTTTTTGTGAATGTTTTGAAGACAGATACAAATTGAAGAGTACATATCTAGACTAATTTTCAGCATCATGAGTTTTTTGATAGTGGAATGCAATAGCAAAGATATAATATTTTTTATTGTCGTTCCCCCTTTCTTGTTGTGTATGTGTATGTGTGTAAAGATTACCCAGGGCCCACATCTTATTGTGATCAATGCACAGAATATGACATTGCACTGCATTATCAAAACAACAACCAAACCCTCACTAATTCAGTATTATTAGTATTTTTGTGTGCTTTTTCTTGGATAGTACTATTGGAACGCAGAGGAAGAAGAAGAAGGAAAAAACTCCCATTCTTCTTTGTGTGTGACATTGAGTTTTTATTGAACTTCGTCCTTTTTTCGTTCCCTTTTCTTTAAAATAACATTTTTTTAAAAGAATGATAACCGGTCACAGAAGCAGTGGACAAACATTTTTCAACGTCCAACCCGTGTTGAAAGTTTTTATTAGTCAATGTACCTCTTTAAAATAAGTACTAACCTCAGTATGTATATATGTGCGCGCGTGTGTGCGTGTGTGCATGTGGGTTGGTGTGAATATGTGCATGCGTATGGTTGTTTGTATGTGTATATTGTTTTTGTTGTTGTTGTGTTTTTTTGTTCATATGGTTTGTATTTTTTATATTTTTTTTTCCTTCTGTTTCTGTTTAGTGTTCTGTAATTGAAAATGTAAAAAAAAGTTCAATAAAAATATAAACAAACCTCATCCGTCAGGGTGAAGGAAAGAAGGAGTTAAGAAAAAATGTAAGATGAATCCCTTTATTATTTACAAGATGTGACATGGCTGCTTTATTCACCCAGAATCCATCACACCAGGTTGTGTTTGGGATTGACACTATAGTATCTTTCGTTCTGAGTTCAAACACAGGGTATGTAGGTTGGTAAACGCGGGGCGACCTGTTGTGCTTCTTCACGATCCGGTGGAACGCGTGTCCATCCATTGCGAAGAGCACTTTCGCGAAACTCTCTCTCTCCTTCTCTCTCTCTCTCTCGATAATCTCTCTCATCGTTCTCTCGAGTCCTCTCTCTCTCTCTCTCTCACCCACACACCTCTCGCTCTCTCTCTCACCTCTCTCTCTGCTCTCTCACCTCTCTAACTCTCTTCTCTCACCTCTCTCTCTCACCTCTCTCTCTCACCTCTCTCTCTCAACTCCTCCTCTCACCTCTCTCATCTCTCTCACATCTCTCTCTCATCTCTTACCGCTCTCTCTCTACATCATTGTTTACTTGACACGCCTTCAATGAGTGGCCTAGGCCTGAACTGAATAAACATAAACATCGCATTCGCAATTCTCTCTCTCGCTCTCTCGTCTCGTTCTCTCTCTCTCTCTCTCTCTCAGTCTCTCTCTCTCTCATCGTCTCTTTGTGTGTGTGTTGTTGTGTATGTGGTGTGCGTGCGTGTGTGTGGTGTGTGTGTGTGTGTGTGTGTGGTGTGTGTGTGTGCATGGCGTGCGTGTGTGTGTATGGTGTGTGTGCGTGTGTTTGTTTGTGTTTGATTTGTTTGTGTGTGTGTGTGTGCGTGCGCGTGCGTGTGTGAGTGTGTGTGTGTGTGTGGGTGGGGGGAGTGCAATGCGCGCGTGTGTGTGTATGTGTGTGTGTGCGTGTGTGTGCGTGTGTTTTGTGTGTGTTTGATTGTTTTGTGTGTGTGTTGTGTGGTGCCGCGCCGTGCGTGTTTGCGCGCGCGTGCGTTTGTGAAAGGTCCTGTGTGTGGTGTGCGCGTGTGTCTGGTGTGTGTGTATGCGCCGCGCGTGTGTGTGTGGTATGCGCGCGCGCGTGTGTGTGATGTGTGTAGCTGCGTGCGTTCTTGCGTACCTTGCTGTTCTGGTGAAGTTGTTTCTCTTCCGTCACTTTCTCTCTATCCAGTTCCTCTCTCTATCTTCCAGGAAGCCCCCCTCCCCCATCCGCACCCCCACCCCTCTCTCTCTCTCTCCTCTATCCAGCACCCCCCCCTCTCTCTCTATCCAGCTCCCCCCCAGCCCCTTCTCATCTCTCTATCCATCCCCGCCCCACCCCCCCCCCCCCCATCTCTCTCAGGTTCAAATAGTTTATGTTTCGGTCCATGTCTAAATTGCTGGAGGCTACAATAATTAGGAATTATTGTCAGTTTTAATAATTCTGGGGTGTAGCGGAGGCTGTTTCTGAAGGGAAAGATTAACATCGATATTCTATTGGGACAAGCTGTTAGTGTAGTTCATGCAAAATTCAAAGATGGCCTGTCGCTCTAGAAATGTAATGATTTGTTTTTTAATACGCGCTTTCTCCTTCGCCGTATTGGTAGATCACTCTACTGGCTTTTACACTTTGCTTCTTTCCCCCATTGTCCGAGTATTAAAAGCCAACTTTTTTTTTTGGGGGTCTCTCGTAAAAAGTAGACAGACAGCGACAAAGAGAGATTAGAGTTTCGTGGTACTTAGGAAACTTACTTAGGAAACTGCCTTTAAACCGAAGACTCCAGCTGCCGGGGGTCAAGGGCTAAGGCACTATTCATCAAGAATCCACTAAACTTCCCATATCCCAAATATGCTTTTTGTACAAAAGCTATTATTATTGTGGTACCAATGAGTGCGGGGTATCTTAAAGGGCAATTTAATGACGTGTCGCTGAAAAAAAAATCTGATGACATTGCTGACTGCGGTGTAGGTTTTGCACTAAAAGGGTACCGTCAAGAGCTGAGATTCAGACGCCTTCTGAAGACGCCTACCAAACTTCTCCCAAGACCAAACAAACGTTCTCAAGCCTTTCTAACTGCTACTGTACTTGACTTTTCTCTACCCTCGCTTCGTAACAAGTTGAAACAAATTTCTGAGGTGAGACGTTGTTTATTTTTTCTGTTTTGTATATGTTCACCGTCGAACTGGAATCCAAGGGTGGATTCGGGATCCTACTACTAACTACAACTCGGATTCTAACTCCTACTGGATTTGTCTTTCAGTAGAGGGAATAATCCGGAATTCTGATTTTCTCTATAGTAGCAATTGGAATTCCGATTTGTACAGTACAGCCAGTCATGATGGAATTCAGTTACAGATTCGGAATCCCTACTAGTACAAATCGGAATTCTAATTCCTAGGATTTTTCTTCAGTAAAAATACAAAATCGGATTCTGATTTCTTTCTACTAGTAGAAATTAGAATCTGATTTGTCTGCCAAGCCAGTGTAGAAAAAACTGGAACGGTACATCAATTGTGATTGTTGTTTATTTATTCTTAAACTTATATGAATAAACAGAAATTTGTAGGAAAAGGTTTGACTGGTTAAACAGCAAACCTGCCAGATGGGATACACACATCGAAGATCACACACATAGCATAAAACAAAAATCACAATGGGTGGTGGCGGTCTTGGTTCTTGATTGAATAGCGAGGGCGCGGTAATAGGGGTTGGTTATGGTATGGGGGTTGCCGCATCTCCATATGTCTCTCAGACTGTTAAAATCTGAATTCTGTCTGCCTTGTCATCACCTCCCTTTTTGGACATAGTCATGTATGGGGGCGGTAACTTTCATCTATTCACTTCACGCTCGAAGGACAAGTTGTTGCTAGATGATTTCTTCCACCAACGCCTCAGGTCATGTAATCCCCACCTGTCATTAATATTAAAAAAAACTTCAGTGTTTTTATATAGTCCTCATTTCTTCTCGTGTTAGGGAGCTTGTGTTGGGCCTCACTCTTGTTGGAGAATTTATAGTATTAACAACCCTTTCCGTCGCCGCCCAGCCATTTTTTCAGCCAAACAGTGTTCATAATAAGCTTACCTGGGTAAGCACAAAGTATGTCTGATATATTGGGGATTCTTCTGTGACATATTTAAAATAAGGCCTATCCTTATTCCTCCCAAAATGAAGAGAAAACAATGGTCTTTGGATAACAGAACCCTGATTTGATGCCTTTTCATAAAATGGGTGTTTAAATCATTGTGGCGCAAAAATGCAACGTTGGCGGTGGACGGGTTAATGGTACGAATTGTGTCAACAGTCTGAATGTTTTTCACAATTCGACAGAAACCTGCATTCTCATTATGCATTATAACATTCAATTCAAGGTGCCTATAATGTCTGGATGTTAGACCGTCTCTTTTAGCACGTCTCTTCACGTGTTCAAGTGTGCGTCACTGAAACTTTTTTTCAACATCGTGCCGAGAAAGTGGTTTTGAGTATATCCCCAGATTCACCCATGACTGTTCGGTTGGGTTGCTCGACTTCACGGAAAGTTAACACAAAAACTCGCTGACCTGATTTTGCGTTTCAGGACCGTGTCCAAAGGCAAACCTGATCCGGCCATGGGCAAAGCTGGTTGTACTGCTTCTGGTAGGCCGCTCTGGTGACAGGGGCTATGGCCAAGATCTCATGGGGGCGATCGGACCGTGGCTTCGAGAAGGATGCCCGCAAGGATTTGTCGGAAAGGAGCCTTGATGAAAGAAGTAAGGGAGAATTTCTTCTTGAACGTCCTTATTTGTTTCTTTTTCTTATCTTCGAGATTGATAGTGACAATTGTCGTCTGTTTTTACTGTCATATATTGCTTGCCTTAACCCCGCACTAACACAATCCATCATACCTGTGGTTTTTTGTTTGTTGGTATTGTTTGGCGTGTGTGTGTGTGTGTGTGGTGTGTGTGTGTGTGTGTGTGTGTGTGTGTGTTGTGCGTGGCGTGCGTTCGTGTCGTGCGCCGTGCGGCGTAGTGCGGTGTTTGCTGTGTGTGTGCGTGTGTGGCGTGTGCGTGTGCGTTGCGTGTGCGAGTTATATTTATTAAATTGACTGAAGGATAAGGAGAGAGAAAGAGAGAGACAGAGACAGAGACAGAGACGGGGAAAGAGAATGTAAAGCCAGCAATGTTTCCGGAGAGATGTATCATTACAGCCTACTTCTATTTTTGGAGTATTACATAACATTTTCTAAACTAAATGCCTGCGTGAAACAACGGCACATTCAAGAATGCGCGCATGAAGTACGAAGCTCTTAGTTGCGTTTCCGGACTAATACAACATTCCTGATTTAATGAGCGTCCACAACCCTTAATCCGTGGGTGGGGGCGGGGAGGGAGCACGGCAATGCCCATGCTCTTAGGCACACGTTAAACCCAGACGTCAAACGAAAACGTTGTCTTTAGTCAAAATTTACCACCATCCGCCGACCCTATCCTTCCGCATCATGTCACAAAAACTCGTATGCAAAAAAAACCAAAACTGAGTGGCGCTCCTATCTGTCTGCGACCTCTTCTCTCCATGTGGAGTCAACCCGAATTTCACAGAGCACTCCTCTGTGACTACAAGTACCTAATTTACCAAAATAATATACATGGGCGAAAAGTAATAAAACGACTCGATTTTGCCCTTAATAATCACTAAGTTGCACAATTTTCCCAGGGCCTTTGCCCCTAAAACCCCTTAACGCCGGAACCTTGATGCACTACCTGGACTCCCGGGTGAACCCCCCCTCAGCCCCAACGACGTATCATTTGGTCCGTCCCCTGACTAAGAATTTGATTGGTGGCAAAAGCAGAGCAAAAGACGATCGGCCTGCCAATATGTAGTGCGTTACTGCAGCGTTGAGTGACCCGGTGTTTCGAATCCCGGCCTTCTCCTCTCGCCCTTTCTTTCTAGTTTTGTACAGAAACTCGAACGCAACGTCCATCCTTCAGGATGTGGGATTGTAAAGCTAACATCTGACCCCGTGCGCTTACCGCATCGTAAAAATCCACGGCAGTTGAAAGTCAGGCACAGACAAGCAGTAGAAATCCCAAGCCCCGACTCCCCTGCCTGGTATGGCCAAAATTGATAACTATTTTTTTCGAAGTGTGCCCCCACCCACCCCAACAAAAAGAAAGAAAGAAAAGGTATGCGCTGCACTTGGGCGACGCACTCTCCGGGGCCAGAGCAGGAAACCCGAATTTCACAGAGATAAGTCCTCTGTGACTAGAATATACCAAATAGTGAACCAAATGCCAAAATGCTGAACAATAGCGGCTTACAGCAGCTTTGTCACTCTAGCAAATTAGGGGAGGAGAGGGGGGGGGGGGTCTGTGGTACATGAAGCCGAACCAATATCCTGGCTTAAGAAACAAAATAAAAAATAAAAAAAGATAAGGGAGAATTGAGAGGAGGAAGAAAGGAGGAGAGGAGAGGAAGGCGAGGAGGGGGGGAGGCTCTCGCAACAAGGCAGGCTTGTGTTGATATTGCGGGGTTTTTGTTTTTTTTGTTGAAAGAGGTTTTGTTTATGTTTTAATAGAGGCCCCTGACGGATGAGTTTTTGGTCATGAAACACAGACCAAAACACGTCAAGGATCAGGGCAGGAAACACCCTTTAAGAGATCGCAACACTACCATTTGCTCTGTTTCCCAGAAATCAAACCGTCAAAAGGGTATTCCTCCTTGGCCGGCTGAGTGTGATGGAAGTCAAATTCTTTCACCCAAATAGAAGGCCGTTAGCCGTACTTCTTTTTGATATGGCCCCCATGTTTTAGACCAAATCGTTTGCAGCACGAACTTTTTTCGCAATAACAAGCCCTTTTTTTTTCCTTTTTTTTTTAAATTTTATATAAATAACCTTTATGTAAAGTAAGTTTTCGCTCACAACACAGGAAATGCTCCTTTTAGTTTACTGCACTACAAAAAACAAAAAAAAAACAAAGAAGTATCTGACCCGCCACCCACCCCTTCCAAACTGGCTAACTCTCATCCGCGCATCAACGGCCGCCGGAGGAAAAATAGCCGTTTTGGGCGGTTTTAATTTCTAAGAAGAAGTGTTTCCGATCCTTGAAAAGGCGGTCTTTCTGGGATCTCGACTTTTTCTTGCAACAAACCAACGCCGTTCCGATATTCACCTTTAAGAACCTTATGTGACTTACAGCCTGTACCATCACCTTGACTGCCAATGGATGTGATGGGCCGCACTGCTGGCCTGGCTACCGGTGCATTAAATCAGAATGCATGCTTCTCAGTGGGAGAGTACGAACGTGGATCCACGTGGGTAACGCGTTTCATCCTCAACCCCGCCACCCCATCAAACCCCCCACCGCCGACCCCCACCCTGCCACCCCACCCACCACCCACCCCACCCCCGGTTTTATGTAAATAACGTCATTGAATAATACTTCGTCTAATATAAACTACGGATTAATAATCACTTCGAACGTAAAACTGACTCGGAAGTGTTATTCAGTTCGTCGATATGAGAGTGAGAGAGAGAGGGAGGGGAGAGAGAGAGAGGGGGTGAGGGGGAGAGGGGGGGAGGAGAGAGAGGAGGAGGGAAGGGGGGGTTCAGGGGTAGGAGAGGTGATGGGATGAGCGGAGCGGGGGGGGGAGAGGGATGGTGAAGAAAGGTGGAGGAGGCGAGAGG
>CM065690.1:17449390-17459390 GCA_017654935.2 Phymorhynchus buccinoides | reverse complement strand
GTTGGGGGGTCTTTAAAGGAGCAAAGTGCGACCCTTGGCTATCACTGAGACTGATAATAGCATAGCATAAATGGCACTATAGGCTACTTTGGTTTAGCCGTTTGCCCTCTAAATATGTTTTTGATTTTGGTTAGGTTTGGCTTCATTCACTGATGACTACTACAGCATCTGTGTTTTATTCATTTAAATCTGTATATTAACTGCATGTATTTTCTTTCGGAAAAACACTTGTCTATGAATGATGTTTTGGAACGAATTTATTGACTTTACATTAACTGCTTCATCAGGAGGGTTATTCCATGCATGTATCACTCCAGAAAAAAAACGTTTCTGTTAGTCTGGTTTTAGTCTTTTTTTGGTATAGTTTGGAATGCATGGCCAGGGATTCTATCACCATGACAAAGAGTTGATAGGCTGTTCGTAGTAGAATAATCATATAGATAAAATTACAATGGCTGGAATTCCAACGAAAAACCATGTTTCCACTATATTTGATATCTGATAAAGTTTCAGGATTAGGCTACTGAGATTGCAGCCGAAGCATCAGACAACAATCAGGCCTTGTGGCATCAAAGCGAGGCAACCCAGACCATATTATTATTAGGCAGTCATATGATTCCCAGATAGGCGTAACAACGATGAATTTCTTTCTTTTGAGATAATTAAAGTATTGTTGAGTTGAGTTGAGTTGAGACCTAAAATGCAGCTGCCAGAAAGGTTTTCAACAATACATGTCTAGAACTTAGACACGCCAAAGAGAGAGAGAGAGAGAGAGAGATAGAGAGAGAGAGGAGAGGAGAGATGAGAGATAGAGAGAGAGAGAGAGAGGGAGAGAGAGAGAGAGAGAGGGGTAGGGAGAGAGAGAGAGAGAGAGAGAGAAAGAAAGAGAGAGAGAGAGAGAGAGAGAGAGAGGAGAGAGACAGAGAGAAGAGAGAGAGAGAGACACAGAGAGAGAGAGAGAGAGGACACGACCACACAGAGAGGAGAAGAGAGAGAGAGAGACGAGAGAGAGAGAGAGAGAGAGAAAGGGAGTAGAGAGAGTAGAGAGAGCGGAGAGAGGAGAAGAAAGAGTGAGAGAGTAGGGAGAGAGAGAGAAGGTGGAGAGAAAGAAAAGAGAGAGAGAGGAGAGAGAGAAGAGACGGAGAGAGGGAGAGAAGAGAGAGAGAGAGAGAGAGAGAGAGAGAGAAGAGAGAGAGAGAAAAAAAAATGAGAGAGAGAGAGAGAGGAGATAGAGAGGAAGAGAGAGAGAGAGAAGAGAGAGGGAGAGGGAGGCAGAGGAGAGAGGGGATGCAGAGAGAGCAAGAGGAGGACCTGTTTAGAGAGACAGAGAGAGTTGAAGAGAGAGAGAGAAGAGGAGAGAGAGTTTCGACCAGAAATATCCGAGAGAGAGGAGGGACGAGAGCAGTAGGAGAGAGACGGAGAGAGAGATCACTGATGAGAGGAACCGGAGAACGGGGGAGAGAGAGGGAGAGAGAGATTGGGATAGACAGAGAGAGAGGAGGTCATAGGGCGAGAGAGATAGAGAGTAGATGGAATAGGACGGAGACGCGAGAGACGAAGAGAGAGAGAGACAGCATGAGAAGAGCAGAGAGAGAGAGAGAGTGAGAGAGTCATTGAAGAGTGCAGAGAATAGAGAGGAGATTTTTAAGACCTACGGATGAGAAACAGAGAGGGGACGAGGGAGAGTTTTTGAACGCGGAATAAAAACGGAGAGAAACTGATTGATTTTAGATTTTTAAATACACACGAATAATGTACAAAGAAACGAGGTGACACAGAGAAAGAGGTGGAGGGAAGCCATAGATCAGGTCCGAAGTTTATGTCTTCATATCATTCAAATTGGAGAGATGACTGACAGACTGAACACCACCCCCACCCCCTAACCCTCCGAGACAACCACATCTAATTATACAGACACCACAATTTTCTCAAATTCGACACACGAAGTGGTAAAAACACGATATCACAGAACTCACAGCGGACGGATAAGCAACCCAAAATCGAACCCATTCCGGGATACCTCATCCGAGAGACTCAATACACCAGTCTCACTGGAACTCGTCGCTCCTCCCATCAGCTCGCTACCTCGTCTCATCCTAGATGGAGAGACACTGAGAGAAGGAGAGACATCGAGTCCCTCATAACACGCTCGAGACATAAAAGTCTCAAGATTCTGCCAGATAAATCTTCTGACTCTCCTCATATTTCCTGACCACTTTCTTCAGTCGACCGTCGTTCCACGTCATCCTCCGGAGAGGAGACTCACTAGTCGACGCGAGAGATCACCCCGCAAGACAATCAGACGAGAGAGGACAGGACTCAAGAAAGTTCCCCCCCAGCGGTCCCTCATTCTCTATCACAGAGATGAGAGACGAGAAGAGAGAGAGAGAGAGAGAGAATCATTGAAAGATTTTCAGTTAGAAGCCAGAAACATTCGTGGCATTTTTAAGAAACGGGTTGGGGTTCGAATCATGTGAGGGACTTTTTTATTTATATTATAAAACTGGAAGAAGCATCCCTAAGTCTTTGAATATTGAGGGTCGTAAATTCTCTCTATTCTCTCTCTCTTTCTCTCTCTCTCTCTCTCTCTCTCTCTCTCTCTCTCTCTCTCTCATTTCTTTCTCTCTCTCTCACACACTCACGAAGAAACACCAACGAATACAATAACACTTTCAGTCCGTCTTTAAAAACTGAGTTGTTTATTCTTCAAAAGAAAACAGGGATGCTGTCGACGTTTTCTCTCTGCTTTGATGGGGGGGGGTTTGTAATGACACGGTGGCCACAAACGAGGAACTTCACTCTGTGAGGCACTCGCCCGCCAGGCAGAACAGTCCAGGACAGCATGAAAGACCGGAACCACACTCGCCATAGCTACACTCTGAAAGCCACGAAATGCAAACACAATCAATAGGACATTTGCCACGAGTGTTCGTTCTTTATTATGCCAGACTACTAATTTGCACCGCGCTCGTTCTGCCCGAGTTACGCTGACCTTTCTAATGCAACTCTCTAAATTCAACGCAGGTGGAATTCAAGGTCGCCGGCACGCGCGCGGCAAATGCCCTATTACCCGTGCGTTTGCGTGCCTTGCTTGTTCCAGGGGCCCCTTCCCTCCTAGAATCTACCGCCTCCCATCATGTCAAAAGGGTTATGACACCAAAAAGCCTGAATAACAAAATATACAAAAGAGTTCGCACTCCGCGGCTGACTGAAGCCGGTGTTTGTTTGTTTGTTTTTTGTTTGTTTACTCCCACCCTTTCACCTACACTACAGTCGGGGATCACTGTGAACTCGCTCGCTGCCTACTGTTACCATACGTAACACTTCCCACCTTCCACCTTTTCACCTTCCAGGCGGGAAGTAAGAAAGTTGGCTTCGTTCTCTGCAAGGTTTGTAGGCTGCGAAGTCATCACTCTTTGTATAATTATTCTGTACTAGCGCAACGCCGAGTACCAGTAACGCCTAGTAACGGTAACGCCTAGCAACGGTAGCGCCAAGTACTGGTAACGCTGAGTACAGCAAATTTGAAGATCATTTTGACTTGACTTTCACACACACACACACACACACACACACACACGCACACACACACACACACACCACACACACACACACACACACACACACACACCACACACACACACACACACACACACACACACACACACACACACACACACACAGGCACTGCGCGCGCAGTGATTAGTGGGGGGGGGGGGGGCATGCAAATAATGAAAATAACCACAACAGAAAAAACACCAGAACATGAATAAATCGTTTGAAGAAACAGATGCGGATGCCTTTTTCACCTTTTCTTTCTTCAATGTCCTCCACAACATCCTCGAGGATGTCCTCCTCTCCAGCATCCTCCACGAGACTCTTGGCCATAGCCCCTGTCATCAGAGCTACGGCCATGGCCACCAGAAGCAGTACAACCAGTTTGCCCATGGCGGGGACCAGGGGCTCAGTTTCACTAGAGGACGGTCGCCGCGCGAATAACTGTTACGCCAAAAGGGGTCTAAGAAACAGCAACAACCGCAAATAGCGTTAGCTAAGTAAAGATAACTCTAATAGCTTACTCTTCACTTTCAGAGAGAGAAAAGAGTCGCTATCAAAAGGGAGATCTCCCCGTGGGGATACCGGCGGGGGGGGGGTCTTTCGTAAAAATAGTTCCCCCACCTTCTGGAACTTCTGTGCTTGTAACTTCCTCTAATCTGCCACTCTCTTTGACTCTGCCTTTTTCCTTTGCTTTCTGTCATCTGCTATCTTTCTGACTTATTGGCTCATTCTCCTGCCTTTATTTTCAAAGAAATCTTCCAAATAATTTTTCTCTTGAGCTCCTCCGAAATCGGAATGTGTCGCGTCGGCTGTACGCAGCGGGGAGACCAGTGAAAACTGAAAACCGGACACATAAATATGTACCTTACCCATTATGGCCATATGGCCTGGGAAGGCAGAAGAAGACAGAAGAAAAGGGAGATAAATCATACCTCTCTGACAGGTTGTACATACATTTCGATTTCATTGTCAGTCTGTTGGTGTGCAGAAAATTAAGTTGGCACTATATTATTATGCCATCTAACACGATGAAAACTTAAAGGGGCACCCTGACGGATGAGGTTTTGTAAGAAACACGTCGAGATCACCAGGAAAACACCCTTTACAGAGATTGCAACACTCACTTTGCTCTGGTTTCCTAGAAATCAAACCGTCAAATCGGCGATTCCTCCTTGGCGGAGGTGCTGGAAGTCAAATTATTTCACCCAAAGAGAAGGCGTGTGCAGTCTCTTTTCTAATGGCCGCCAAATCGTTTGCACGATATTTTCGCAATGCAAGCCTTTTTATTTTTTTATTTTTTTATTTTAAACAGTTTATCTAAAGGAGTTTCGCTCACAACAAAGGAAATTGCTCGTTTTTCTTTTTACTGCACTACAAAAAAAGAAAACGCTTCAACCACAATGAGTGACCTCCACCCACCCCATCCAAAATGGCTACTCTCTCCGGCATCTCCGCCAAGGAGGAATCGCCGTTTTGACGGGTTAATTTCAAGGAAACCAGAGCAAAGTGAGTGTTCCGATCCTTGAAAAGGCTGTCTTTCTGGTGATCTCGACGTGTTTCTTGCTTTGCAAAAAAAACTCATCCGCCAGGGTCCACCTTTAACCCTTTCACCGCCAGCCATCTTTGAGCCAAAATTGTCCATTAAACTTACTTGGCTACAGAAAAGATTTTGTCTTCAATATTGTGGGATTTCTCTGTGACACATCTAGAATAGGGTCAATCCTTACTACCCAAAGTTAGGAACACAATATAATTGAATAATAGACCCTGATTTCAAGAGTTTTAGTGACATGGGTGATAAATCATTGTGGTGCCAAAATGCAACATAGGCGGTGAAAGGGTTAAGAAAGAGCACTCACAAATACTTGTGTTTGTTTCATTTGCTAAAATCGTCCCATATATTTTTGCTGTAGAGTGAAGAATATTTTGTCTGTGTCAACTTTCCTGGCTTTGTCTTCTATTTCGTAAACAAAAAGTTACGTTCTCGCGAGAACTAATATTAGCCGGAAGATTAAAAAAAAAGTTGTACATTTCCCATGATGCAACTAATAGTTTGCGGCGTGCTAGCCCACGAGAGAGAACAAAACGTTTGCCAAGGGTGTTTCTTAGGACCGGTTGTTGTTGTTTTTTGCCGATTTGAGCTAACGCTACGTAACGTTAGCCCTTGTGAAACGGACCCCAGGTCTGCTTTCAGTCCTGAAGGGGAGGGAGGTTGCAAGATAGATAAGTAAGGCGTTCGCCTGCCTATTCAATGCCTGAGTGCCTTAGGTTATCCTTCTTCTTTGTCTGCGTTCCCAGGCCATAAAGCCACAATGGGTACGTGTGTGTCCGTTTTCCAGTTTTCACTGTTCTTCTCACCGCATTCAGCCGACATATTCCGATTTCGGAGGAGCTCAAAGGAGAAAACTATATGGAAGACTTTGGGGGGGGGGGAGGAACAAAAAGGCAGGAGAATGAACCAAAAAGTCATAAAGACAGTAGATGACCCAAAGTAAGGAAAAAGGCAGAGTCAAAGAAAGAGACAGATTAGAGGAAGTTATAAGCACAGAACATACAGAAGGCGGAGGAACTATTTGTACGAAGACACCCCCCCCCCTCTCTCTCTCTCTCAGCCTCGCCCTTTCCTCTCCACCTTTCCAGTTCTACCGGTAGATCGAACTGAACGCCAAGTCCTTCGGATGAGGACTTGAAGCAAGTCTGACCAGTACGCTTTACTCATGCAACAACAACAACAAATCCTCGGCAGTGAAAAGTCGATAAGACCAGGGAGAGACATATTGCCTGACATATATACAAAATTAATAGCCAAGTTTCCTAAATCCACACCCAAACCTAAAAAGTACAAAATTGATGGCTCTGCATTGCCGGTGGGAGAAGCCCGAATTTCACAGAGATGTGTCTCTCAGAATCGAAAATAACACAAAAAAGAAATTCTTCTTCTTCTTCTTCTTCTTCTTCTTCTTCGTCTTCTTTTTCTTCATCTTCATCTTCTTCTTCTTCTTCATCTTCATCTTCTTCTTCTTCTTCATCTTCATCTTCTTCTTCTTCTTCTTTGTTCCCGGGACATATGGCCATAATCGCTAAGGTACGTATATTGTGTCCGGTTTTCAATTTTCACTGATCTCCTCGCTGCGTACAGCCGACACATTCCGATTTCCGAGGAGGAACAAGAAAGAAATAAGATATATCCAAATATTCCACTGATTTTTTGTAACGCATTATGGCTCAATGGTACAAAAGTTTTAAGGTACATGTGAAAGACACCCGACATCACGAAATACAAGGCACTGTACACTGAAATGTATTTAACCCTTTCACCGCCAGACAGTTTTCAGCCAAAATATACCATTAAACTTAACTGGGTTGAGAAAAAAAAGTATCTGCAATATTAGGAATTCCTCGGTGACATGCGTAACATTAGGCCTATCCTTACCTCCCAAAATTAAGAGAATAGGGTCTTCGGATAACAGGCCCAGATTTGATGCTTTTTACATGGGTGTTAAACCACTGTGGTGCAAATGCGACATTGGCGGTGAAAGGGTTAATGTATGACGATGTCATTTTCCGTTGATTTGGATTTTTTTAAAAAGAAACACTGAATGTTGACACAAATCTTCCATTAACCCTTTCACCGCCAACGTCGCATTTTTGCACCACAATGATTTAAACAGCCATGCCATTAACACCCTTGAAATCAGGGTCTGTTATTCAATGATATTGTGTTCCTAAATATGGACAGTAAGGATTGACCGTATTCTAAATGTGTCACAGAGAAATCCCACAATATTGCAGACAGAATCTTTTCTGTAGTAGCCAAGTAAGCTTAATGGAAACTTTTGGCTCAAAGATGGCTGGGTTAACTCTCCATCAAAATTGAGCCCAAGCTTAAAGCGAAAGAAACTCGGGAGATGTTAACATTTTCTTTTAGTCATGAAAAAAGGGGATACATCCTGAGCGTGGAACTCATCTAGCAACCCCTGTTGTGGTACAGGGAATAACTGTGAAGTTACCACCATACTTGATTGTTGTTCAGTCGAAAAGGGAAGGTATGCAAAATATAGAGAACCGTCTCACCCGAACAATTTCTCAACTTGTCTGAAGCGAGGGTATCAAAAGCCAAGTAGCAGTAGAAAGGCTGGAGAACGTTTGGTAGGCGTCTTCAGAAGGCGTCGGGGTCGATGTCTTTTTATTTTATAATGCAAACCCTACCGTCGAATTGCATCAGATTTGGGGGGTTTTAGCGACACGTGTGTGACGAGGTAATGGGTTAAAAGGCTAAGTCCCTAGGGAAGACTTTAGAAAATTTGCCTTTAGCCCACTTCTCTAGGGTATGGGAGATGAGCAACTTTCCCGGCCCCTTTTCATCTAATAAATTTATATTTGTGCCCGGGTTCTGGCTCGTATGGTTGTAAGAAATACAAGTGGTTGAATTGCTCTAAATGGCAGACAGAGAGAAGTAGGGTTTTACATGAAATTACAAGACTCCCACTCTCATCAGTCTGACCAAAGGGTTCAGGATTATTTGACACTTGTATTTTATTTACTCCCAAAATCTGCATGAGATTATGCAACAATAATAATAAAGCAGCTCAATGGCGCCGAAACAAAATATGGATAAAAAAACAATGAAATCCGAAAGGATTCACAAGACTTTTGTCTTTCTATAAGGTTCGCCCCATGCCGGAAGGGTTACTAATTATCTTCAGTGTCCGTAGGAAAGTTCCAGTGATTGGCGCGGTTTTATAAACTTAGCTCTTGGCAAGTTCTTCCGTAATGATCGGCGAGTGCTGGGGTGGCTGGGCTGGCTCATCAGGTGAGAGTAGCTCCCAGTCGTTCCGGTTACGGCTTCGCGGGATGGCACGGTTCAGGCGTGGTCTCCTCGCGGATTCTGGGTGCGGGGCGTCTTTCCTGTCTTGGTGCTTGTGAGGCAGGGGTAATCTTCCTGCCCACGATGCCCTGCTGATAATCACAGGAGAAGGTGGATGTAGATCTCTATGGCTTAGAGACAAGGGGCTTCAGTCGGCAGGGCATTAGTGAATCCCAACCGGCTAGAAGGCTTCCCTTGTACAATAGCACTAGTTAATAAATAAACTGAATTTCAGTTAACAAACTGAGATCAGTAAAACATAAAAGGTGATCAATCCAACATCACTCTCCATCCAACACCTGGAAAGGAATGGTATCATAAAGTGCAAGATTGCGGCCCATAGGTTTCGTACTAAAAATAGACAAATGGGTTAGTAGGCATAAACTTCGGTTCTGGTACCAAAAGTGTTCAAGTCAAAAACACACACACACACAAATAATCAGTGCACATAAATAGAATATAATGTTTACCACTTCTTTTCTATAACATATCTATCTACTCCTTATTCATCATTGAACATAGGATCTAGATCAAAACTAGGGTCAAACAAACAACCAGTCTCAATCACCAGTCATCAATAAGACTTACTAGGTGGGGCTATTCTGGCTGGGAGAGGTGTTGCTCTAGTCAGGTTTCAGCGTCTTGTGTGAAAAACTTTTTCTCACTACGCCAATTATAGCCTTCACTTTCAAACAATGAAAGCCTGTCATTGGTTTATCGCAGTCGACACGCCACAAGATGATGTTCAAAATGTACCGAACAATCACGCGCCGATTACAGCATTATCACATGCCGACATTCAAATCCTTCTCGTGCTCGGAAAGGCAAAACCGTCTTCAAAGGGAATTGACCGTGGTTGTCACTTTCTCATGATTGGAAAGGACGAGTGGTCTCCAAAGGGAGCCGACTGTTGATATCACTATCTCGTGATGGAGAGATAGATCGTGGTTCAAAGAGATAACGCCCTTACGCGGCGTTCGTTTGAAGCAGCCGGGCAATTAACGTGGCGGCTGGTCGAGAAATGAAAAATGGTAATGGTAAGATAAGAAAGAGGGGTCGCGCGGGACACTTACGTCACAGGTCAGCATTGCCATTTTGATGCCTGCACTAACATGCTTGTCCAAAAGAAAATCGGGGTTGATTTGAGGTCAGTCTTGGCTTCAGAAACGTCCTTGCTATATACAACTGTTTCTTGGCAATATGTATTGAAGCTGGCGACACTTTGGATATGACAAAATAGTTCAACTTGAGAGAGAGAGAGAGAGAGAGAGAGAGAGAGAGAGAGAGAGAGAGAGAGAGAGAGAGAGAGAGAGAGAGAGAGAGATAGGAGAGAGAGAGAGAGAGATTCTTGAGAGATGGAGAGAGGAGAGAGAGAGAGAGAGAGAGGACGGAGAGAGAGAGGAGAGAGAGAGTCTGAGTCTGAGTCTGAGTCTGAGTGTTTAATGTACATCAGCCATAGGCCATTATACAAACACGAAAATGAAGTGGAACATGGGGAAGGGTGGGAAAGAGGGTGGGGTGGGGGCAGACATGGGAGATGAATGAAAAAGGCAAAGGAAAAAACCCCAAAAACCC
>CM065690.1:17436890-17444390 GCA_017654935.2 Phymorhynchus buccinoides | reverse complement strand
TTGTGTTTTTGTCATATGGTTTGTATTTTTTATATTTTTTTCCTTCTTAGTTATGTTTATGTTCTGTAATTGAAAACGTAAAAAAAAAGTTCAATAAAAAAATATATAAAAAACTCATCCGTCAGGGTGTCCCTTTTAACAAGATGTGACAGTGGCTGCATTTAGCACCCAGAATCCATCACAACTTTGTGTTGGGATGACACCTATAGTATCTTTCGTTCTGAGGTTCAAACAAAGGGTATGTAGGTTGTTAACCGGGCGACATGTTGTGCTTCTTCACATCCGGTGAACGCGTGTCATCCATGCGAAGAACCACTTTCGAAACTCTCTCTCTCTCTCTCTCTCTCTCTCTCTCTCTCTCTCTCTCTCTCTCTCTCTCTCTCTCTCTCTCTCTCTCTCTCACCTCTCTCTCTCTCTCTCTCTCACCTCTCTCTCTCTCACTCTCTCTCTCTCACCTCTCTCTCTCACTCTCTCTCTCTCACCCTCTCTCTCTCTCTCTCTCTCTCTCTCTCTCTCTCTCACCTCTCTCTCTCTCTCTTACCTCTCTCTCTCTTACATGCATTGTATTACTTGACACGCCTTCAGTGAGGGGCCTAGGCCTGAACTGAATAAACATAAACATTCGCATTCGCATTCTCTCTCTCTCTCTCTCTCTCTCTCTCTCTCTCTCTCTCTCTCTCTCTCTCTCTCTCTCTTTTTTTTTTTTTTGTTTGTGTGTGTGTATGTGGTGTGTGCGTGCGTGTGTGTGTGTGTGTGTGTGTGTGTGTGCATGCGTGTGTGTGTGTGTGTATGTGTGTGCGTGTGTGTGTGTGTGTTTGATTGTGTGTGTGAGTGTGTGTGTGGTGTGTGGGGGGGGGGGGTGCATGCGCGCGTTGTGTGTGTATGTGTGTGTGTGCGTGTGTGTGCGTGTGTTTGTGTGTGTGTTGATTGTTTGTGTGTGTGTGTGTGTGCGTTGTGTGTGCGCGCGTGCGTGTGTGAGTCTGTGTGTGTGTGTGCGCGTGTGTGTGTGTGTATGTGTGTGTGTGTGATGTGTGCGGCGCGCGCGTGTGTGTGTGCGTGCGTGCGTGTGCGTACCCTTGCTTTTCTGGTGAAGTTGTTTCTGTCTCACTTTCTCTCTATCCAGTTTCCCTTCTCTCTATCCAGCCCCCCTCCCCCACCCCCACCCCTCTCTCTCTCTCTCCAGCCCCCCCCCCCCCCCTCTCTCTCTCTCTATCAGCTCCCCCCCCCCCCCCCCCCCCTCTCTCTCTCTATCCAGCCCCCCCCCCCCCCCCACCCCCCCCCCCCCCCCCCCCATCTCTCTCAGGTTCAAATAGTTTAATGTTTCGGTCATGTCTAAATTGCTGGAGGCGACAATAATTATTATTATTGTCAGTTAATAATTCTGTGTGTAGCGGAGGCGTTTCTGAAGGGAAAGATTAACATCGATATTCTTTGGGACAAGCTGTTAGTGTAGTCATCAAAAGTTCAAAGCTGGCCTGTCGCTATAAAATGTAATGATTTGTTTTTTAATACGCGCTTCTCTTCGCCGTATTGGAGATCACTCTACTGGCTTACATTGCTTCCCCATTGTCCATTTAAAAGGCAACATTTTTTTTGGGGGGGGCTCTCGAAAGTGACAGACAGCGACAAAGAGAGATTGAGTTTCGTGGTACTTAGGAAACTGCCTTTAACCGAAACTCCAGCTGCCGGGGGTCAAGGGCTAAGGACACTATCTCCACCTAAACTTCCCATTATCCCAATATGCTTTTTGTACAAGCTATTATTGTGGTACCAATAGTGCGGGTATCTGAAAGGGCAATTTATGACGTGTCGCTGAAAAAAATCTGATGACATTCTGACGGTAGGTTTTGCACATAAAAAGGGTACCGTCAGAGCTGAGATTCAGACGCCTTCTGAAGACGCCTACCAAACGTTCTCCAAGCCTTTCTACTGCTACTTGGACTTTTCTACCCTCGCTTCGTACAAGTTGACAAATTTCTGAGGTGAGACGTTGTTTTTTTCTGTTTGTATATGTCACAGTAGAAACTGGAATCCAATTGGATTCGGGATCCTACTACTACAAATCGGAATTCTAACTCCTACTGGATTTTCTTCAGTAGAAATCGGAATTCTGATTTCTACTAGTACAAATTGGAATTCCGATTTGTACTGACAGCCAGTATGAAATGGAATTCAGTACAAATTCGGAATCCTACTAGTACAAATCGGAATTCTAATTCCTACTGGATTTTCTTCAGTAAAAATCGGAATTCTGATTTCTACTAGTAGAAATTATAATTCTGATTTGTACTGCCAGCCAGTATAAAATGGAATTCGGTACAAATTGGATTGTTGTTTATTTATTCTTAAACTTACGTGAAATTATATTGAATAAGACAGAATTTGTAGGAAAGGTTGACTGTTAGAACAGCAAAACCTGCCAGATGGGATACACACATCGAAGATCACACACATAGCAGAAAACAAATCACAATTTATATGTTAGTGATTGATAACACAAATAATTGGTTAATGGTATGCCAATCTCATTGTCTCTCAGACTGTTAGAAATCTGAATCTGTCTGCCTGTCATTCCCTTTTGGACTATTCATGTATGGCGGTAACTTCAGCTATTCACTGCACCAGAACAGGGATGCTAGATGATTTCCCCACTCAGGGTGTATCCCCACCTGTCATTAATAAAACTTAGTGTTGTTAATATATCCCAGTTTCTCGTGTTAAGCTTGGGCTCAACTCTGTTGGAGAATTGAGAGTATTAACCCTTTCGCCGCCAGCCATTTTTCAGCAAACAGTGTTCATTAAGCTTACCTGGGTAGAGCAAAAAGTATGTCTGTAATATTGGGGATTCTTCTGTGACATATTTAAAATAAGGCCTATCCTTACCTCCCAAAATGAAGAGAACATGGTCTTTGGATAACAGACCCTGATTTGATGCCTTTTCATAAAATGGGTGTTAAATCATTGTGGCGCAAAAATGCGACGTTGGCGGTGGACGGGTTAATGGTACGAATTGTGTCAACAGTCTGAATGTTTTCACAATCGACAGAAACTGGCATTCTCATAGCATTATACATTTCAATTCACGGTGCCTATATGTCTTGATGTTAGACGTCTCTCACGTTTCAAGTGTGCGTCTGAACTTATGAAGCATCGTGCCAGAAAGTGTTTGAGTTATCCCAGAGTCACCATGACTGTTCGGGTTGTGTTGCTGCGACTCACGGAAAGTTAACACAAAAACTCGCTGGACTATTTTGGCGTTTCAGGACCGTCCGAAGGCAAACCTGGTCAACGCCATGGGCAAGCTGGTTGTACTGCTTCTGGTGGCCGCTCTGGTGACAGGGGCTATGGCCAAGAGTCTCATGGAGGCGATCGGACTGGATGTCGAGAAGGATGCCCGCAAGGATGTCGGAAAGAGCATTGATGAAAGAGGTAGGGGGAATTTCTTGAACGTCTTGTTTGTTTCTTCAGAGATTGATGTGACAATTGTTGACTGTCTGTTTTACTGTTCATATAATTTGCTTGCCCTTCCCACCCACACAAATCCATGCATACACTGTGGTTTTTGTTTGTTTGGTGTGTGTGCGTGTGCGTGTGCGTGTGTGCGTGCGTGCGTGTGTGCGTGCGTGCGTGCGCGAGAGAGCAGTCCAAATAACAAAATGCCAAACCATGCGGCTTACAGCAGCTTGTGTCACTAGTAAATTATTTTTTTTTGTCTCTCAAGGGGAGGGGGTGGGGGGGGGTTGAGCTGTATACATGATAGCCGACCATCCTGGCTTAAAAATAATTTTAAAAAATGAGGAGAGGAGAGGGGGGGGGGGGGGGGGGGTGCTCTTGCAACAAGGCACACACAAGCGAACGGAGTTGATAATTGCGGGGTTTTGTTTGTTTGTTGTTGGTTTTTTTTTTTTTTAAAGGGGCACCCTGACGGATGAGTTTTTTGCAAGAAACACGTCCAGATCAGCAGGAAAACACCCTTTACAGAGATCGCAACACTCACTTTGCTCTGGTTTCCCAGAAATCAAGCCGTCAAAAAGGCGATTCCTCCTTGGCGGAGGTGCTGGAAGTCAAATTCTTTCACCCAAAGAGAAGGCGTTTCTGTCTCTTTTTGAATGGCCGCCTGTGTTTAGACCAAATCGTTTGCACGAACTTTTCGCAATACAAACCTTTTTATTTATTTTTTATTTTTTTTTATACACTTTATCTAACGGAGTTTCGCTGACAACACAGGAAATAGCTCCTTTTTTTTTTTTTACTGCACTACAAAAAAAGAAGAAAACGCTTCAAAACACAACGAGTGACCTCCACCCACCCCATCCAAAATGGCTACTGTCTCCGGCATCTCCCGTCCGAGGAAAAAGAATGGCCGTTTTGACGATTTAATTTCTAAAGAAACCGGAGCAAAGAGAGTGTTCCGATCCTTGAAAAGGCTGTCTTTCTGGTGATCTCGACGTGTTTCTTGCAACAAACTCACCCGTCCGAGTTCACCTTTAAACCTGATGTGACTTGCAGGCTGTAGCAAGAAGGTCTGCTACTGGGAGAACTGCTGTTCTGGCTACTGGTGCAACAGAGGGACTACATGCATACGGGGATGAAGAGTGAGGACGTGGATCCACGTGGGGAACCGTTTCATCCTCCCAGCCCCGTTTTATTGTGAAGAATAAAACGAATATACTCGTCTACGACTATTAAATCAGCCTCGAAGTGACTCGGAAGTGTTATTCATTCGTTCGTCGATATGAGAGTGAGAGAGAGGGGGAGGGGGAGGGAGAGAGAGAGAGAGAGAGAGAGGGGGGAGAGAGAGAGGGAGAGAGAGAGAGGGAGAGAGAGAGAGAGAGAGAGAGAGAGAGGGGAGGGACATTGGTCACTGGACACTGTAAAACTTTATTTGACAAGGATAAAGATTTTAGGGAGAGAGAGAGAGGGGGGATATATATAGAGAGAGAGTGGGGTGGGGGGGGGGGGGGGTACGTGAGTACTTACGTACCCATAAACGGTCAATTCGCCTTCTGTATTCCATATGAAATAAACAAACTTGGCTGGGAGCTCTCAAGGAAGATAAATGGGCGAAACTAAACTGAACAAAGTGCCCTGTCATTGTATTTGATTTGGCCGAAAGAAACCGACAGTGAGCTTCATTCAACTGAACATTGGTTGAGTACACTTTCAGTTGGATGGCACTCACAACCACTTTCGTTCGACACAGTCGAATAGTTTTATACAGCCTTTGGGTGCGTGGCGTTGCCCCCCCGCGCGGTGGGGATACCGGGAGATCTTTTGTGCAAATAGTTCCCCCACCTTCTGGAACTTCTGTGCTTGCAACTTCCTCTAATCTGTCACTCTCTTTGACCTCTGCCTTTTCCATTTGCTTTTACTGTCATCTACTATCTTTCTGCCTTACTGGTCAATTCTCCTGCCTTTTCGCAAGATATTCTTACAAAGATGGGGGGGGGGGGGGGGGGGGGGGGGGGGGGGGGGGGGGTCCCAGCCGATGTCGGACATGCTGGGGCTTAACCATTTCTTAGTTAGGCGAATAACGGCAGCATGATGCATCTGCGCTCATTTTGATAGGGAACTGTCTGAGCGATCGAAGAAGAAGAAGAAAAAGAAGAAGAAAAAGAAGAAGAAGACGAGGAGGAAGAAGAAGAATACGAGGAAGAAGAAGAAAGAAGAAGAAGAAAAAGAAAGAAGAAGAAGAAACGCCAACTGCCTCCAGGAGCTAAGGACGATAAACCCACCTAAACTGCCCATTTTTCCGAGTTCGATCTAAGTTAAAGTATGGTCAAGAAGTCTATTTCTCTGCTCCAAATTATCTTTTAAAAAAGCTACAGAGTATGGACAGCAAAGCAGTTGAACTGGCTTTAGGTGTACCCGTTCATGCAAATACAATCAAAAGCTATCAAGCGGCAGAGGTTTTACCTCTTTGTGAACAACGGCTCTTAGAAGTATCAAAATATGTGATTAGAAGCCTATCAGTCAAAAATTCTGTTACTGAGGAAGTTTTCATAGACTCTAACAATGATTTCCCAAAACTAGCTAGAAACATCTCATATTTACAACCAATTAGAAATTACTCGTCTACACTTATGTCTGACTGTAACATTGATTTAACATCAGTTCCAGAGGTTCCCATCATACCTAAGATTCCTCCTTGGGAGCATATGTGTGGAAATTTTGATTATGATTATACAAATGTTTTGAAAGGTGAAAATGTAAATGTTTTGGTGAATGAAGTCAGAGAACACCTAGACAGCTGTAATAGTAATCACCTTAAAATTTATACTGATGGCTCAGTTATAGATAACATTGGTAGTGGTTCTGGTTTTGTCATACCAATTCTAAATATTAAAAAGAATTTTCATCTTGGCAAAGGATTTTCTATATTTACAGCAGAATTATTTGCAATATTGATGGCTTTGAATTACATTTATGATACTCCCATGTCCTTTTATAATATTCTTTTATGTGTGGATTCACAATCTGTATTACAATCTCTACAACATTGGGATGGTAAAGCTCGAAGAGATTTACATTTTGATATCCATCATCTCAACCATTGTATAAGGATTCAAGGAATATATGTAGATTTTTGTTGGGTTCCTTCTCATTGTGGGTTGACAGGAAATGAAACAGCGGATAGACTAGCTAAATCTGGAGCTAAACAACGATTTGATTGTGATTTAACATTCCCCTTGAAGATGTCTTCGGCTGAAATGTTGTTAACTTTGGAAAATTGTGTCTATAACAGAAATCGTGGGGGAAAACTCAAATATTTGACTACTTGTCCTCGCTACATTTCTAAGATAATAACTAAACTAAAGTTAAATGCATGGAACACTAAATATTATAATAATGCTTTGTGTACGGTGGTATGGCTATCTCAGTGCGTCATTTGTTGATAGAATGCTCTATATTAACTCCAATTTATAGAGACAAATCTATTGACGTTATCAACTTCCAAAATGAGAGTCAAATATTATCCAGCCCTTACATCATTAATATTGCTACTATAATTGCACAATCCCAAGTTGCAAAGTTGCTTTGATGTGTCTTTTATCAATTTCAATAAGTTAATTTTATTGTTCCAATTATCACTTATGTTATTAATTGTTAGTTAGAGATTATCTTTACTACTATTGTTTTCTTCTTTTATGTTTCGTCTAATATGATCAATGGTGAACAGACGTTAAATAAACCACTGAGCTGAACTGTGCTCAGAAACGGTCAATTCGCCTTCTGTATTCCATTTGAAATAGACTAACTTGGCTGGCAACTCTCAAGGAAGATAAATGGGCGAAACTAAACTGAATAAAGTGCCCTGTCATTGTATTTGATTTGGCCGAAAGAAACCGACAGTGAGCTTCATTCAACTGAACATTGGTTGAGTACACTTTCAGTTGGATGGCACTCACAACCACTTTCGCTCGACACAGTCGAATAGTTTTATATAGCCTTTGGGTGTACGGCGTTTCCCCCACGCGGTTGGGATACCGGGAGATCTTT
>CM065690.1:17427231-17431390 GCA_017654935.2 Phymorhynchus buccinoides | reverse complement strand
TCTGTGTATGAGCTAACGATGGACCTTATGTCTGTGTGATGAGCTAAGATGGACATTTGTCTGTGTGGTGAGCTAAGATGGACATGTGTCTGTGTGATGAGCTAAGATGGACTTTTGTCTGTGTGATGAGCTAAGATGGACATTTGTCTGTGTGGTGAGCTAAGATGGACATTTGTCTGTGTGTTGAGCTAAGATGGACATTTGTCTGTGTGTTGATCTAAGATGGACATTTTTCCTGTGTGCATGAGCTAAGATGGACATTTGTCTGTGTGATGAGCTAATGGACATTTGTCTGTGTGATGAGCTAAGATTCCCATTTGTTTGTGTGATGAGATAAGATGGACATTTGTCTGAGTGATGAGCTAAGATGGGACATTTGTCTGTGTGGTGAGCTAAGATGGACATGTGTCCCTGTGTGATGAGGCTAAGATGGACATGTGTCTTTGGTGATGAGCTAAGATGTACATTTGTCTGTGTGACGAGCTAAGATGTACATTTGTCTGTGTGATTATCTAAGATGGACTTTTGTCTGTGTGATGATCTAAGATGGACTTTTGTCTGTGTGATGAGCTAAGATGGACATGTGTCTGTGTGACGAGCTAAGATGGACATGTGTCTGTGTGACGAGCTGAGATGGACATGTGTCCCCCCCCCCCCTGTGTGCTGATCTAAGATTTGTACATTGTCTGTGTGACGAGCGTGAGATGGGACATTTTCTGTGGATAGCTCAGATGGACATTTGTCTGTGTGTGAGCTGAAGATGGACATTTGTCCTGTGTGTGAGCTAATATGACATTTGTCTGTGTGATGGAGCTAAGATGGACTGTGTCTGTGTGGTGAGCTAAGATGGACATTTGTCTGTGTGGTGAGCTAAGATGGACATTTGTCTTTGTGGTTGAGCTAAGATGGACTTGTCTGTGTGGTGACTGTGTGATGAGCTAAGATGGACATTTGTCTGTGTGATGAGCTGAGATGGACATTTGTCTGTGTGATGAGCTAAGATGGACATTTGTCTGTGTGGTGAGCTGAGATGGACATTTGTCTGTGTGATGAGCTGAGATGGACATTTGTCTGTGTGATGAGCTAAGATGGACATTTGTCTGTGTGATGAGCTGAGATGGACATTTGTCTGTGTGATGAGCTGAGATGGACATTTGTCTGTGTGATGAGCTGAGATGGACATTTGTCTGTGTGATGAGCTGAGATGGACATTTGTCTGTGTGACGAGCTGAGCTAAGATGGACATTTGTCTGTGTGGTGAGCTAAGATGGACATTTGTCTGTGTGTTGAAGATGGACATATGAGCTGAGATGGACATTTGTCTGTGTGTGAGCTAAGACGTTTTTCTGTGTGAGCTAAGATGGACATTTGTCTGTGTGGTGAGCTAAGATGGACATTTGTCTGTGTGATGAGCTAAGATGGACGAGCTTTGTCTGTGTGATGAGCTAAGATGGACATTTGTCTGTGTGATGAGCTAAGATGGACATTTGTCTGTGTGATGAGCTAAGATGGACATGTGTCTGTGTGACGAGCTAAGATGGACATTTGTCTGTGTGATGAGCTAAGAAAATGGCCATTTGTCTGTGTGATGAGCTAAGAGTGGACATTTTCTCTGGTCGGTATAGTGTTAGTGTTTTCTGTACCTGATACATAAGTGTCTGGGTTTCTGTCTTGACTTAGAGTTTGGTGTACTGATGGACATTCATGAGCTCTGTCTGTGAGATATCTAAGTGTGTACTGTGTGTGAGCTAGTGGCATTTGTGTGTGTGAAGGCTGTATGGACATTTGTGTGTGTGTGTGTGTGTGTGGTTGAGCTAAGTGGAACGTGTCGTGTGATGTGTGGACGTTTGCGTGTGATGTGTGGGCATTTTTCTTGGGTGTAGTGTTTTAGTCTGATGCATGTGTGCGTGTATGACCTAGAGTGTGTACTGACGTGTGTGTGCGTGTGTGTGTGGTGTGTGTGTGCGTGTGTGTGTGTGTGTATGTGTGTTTGTGTGCGTGTGTGTGTGTGTGTGTGCGCGTGTGCGTCTGTGTGCTGTGTGCTTGCGTGTATGTTCATGTGTGTCTGTGTGTGCGTGTGTGTATGATGCGCGTTTGTGCTCGCGGATGTTCGCCATGTGTGTATATGCGTTTGTGTGTATGTGTGTGTATGTGCTAACATAAAACAATTATGCCCGTAATGTCAACCATTGATTATTCATTAACACACTATACTGTCTGTCACTCTGCCTGTCTGTCTGTTTGCCAGTCTGTCTGTCTATTTTTTTATTTTTTGGTCAGTAAGTTTCTATCACCGTCTGTCTTTCTGTATACCTCTCGGGCTCATTGTGTCTTTTTTTTGTCTGTCTGTTTGTCTTCCGTCTGTCTGTCTGTCTGTGCCTGCATCTGTCTTTCATTTTCTCTGTCCGTCTGTTTCATCTCTCTATTTTTTTTCTCGCTTTCACTCTCCCCCACCCTTGCCTTCTTCCCCATCATCTCTCTCTCTCTCTCTCTCTTTCTTTTTTTTCTTTCTGTTTTGAAATTAGATTTCCACTTTTTGAGATATCCAGGCAATTGAATGTGCATGTCTCCCTGACAGCAAAAAGAACATTGCGCAAATAGCTCTCTCTCTCTCTCTCTCTCCACTCTCATTTCTCTTCTCTCCTCTCTCTCTCTCCTCTCTCTCTCTCTCCTCTCTCTCTCTCTCTCTTCTCACACACACATCACAAAAACACACACAACACACACACACACAACACGACACACACACACACACACTCACCATTCTCTGTTTCTCTCCTTCTCTCTGCTCTCCACACTATCTCGTCTCACAACACACACACACACAACACAGGACACAGGGAACTACACACACACACGGACACACACACACAGGAGACGGGTGGAAGGTGGGCACACACACAAACACAGAGCGACACACAGGGATCACTGATGTCTGTGTGTTTCTGTGCTGCTTTGTGTGTTTTGTGTGTGTGGTGTGTGTGTTGTGTTTGTGTTTTATGTGTGTGAGAGAGAGAGGGAGGAATAAAGAGGAAACTGTTTCTCTCTAGTGGTAAGTAGCTCTTGGTGGTGACTCTGTGTGGTGTGGTTTGTGATCTCTCTTGACTCATAAATAGACTTTTTATACAGTAGCTTCTACTGCTATGGGGTGATAATCTTGCAGTCTCTCCCTGCTCAGTACAACTTAAAGTTCAATATGTCGCTCTCGTAAACAAAAGTCGGGAGTAATATGTAATTGAAAATGTATTATACAGAAGAGGAGAATTTACCTTAGCTACTAAGGAAGAATAGATGGACACACAATGGTAGACGAATAATAAATGACCTGTGGTGAATGAATACAAATAACTTTAGGTATATTATAGAAATTCTCAACGTGGCGTTTAAAGTTTTGTCTTTGCTGCGTGCAAAGATCTCGCTACCTGTAGAGCGAAGGGGGCCTTATAGTACAGACTATGTCATTTTGTGTTATCATGAAAAGCTTAGTGCTTTACTAAATAGATCGATTCTTATGTAACCTTACTGTTTTTCAAACTATTCGATACACAAGTGCGCAGCGCTATTATACAGTATGGGACAACAATTTGGAGTGGTTATATCCGGCAGTTGTTGTATCATTTATGTGAGAAAATCAATTTATTTGCTACATTACAGAGACCTTTTCACCTGCCAATGTCGCATTACTATGCAACACACGAATGGCTTATCAACCCATGTCACTAAAAGGCACATCAAATCTGGCACCTGGCTATCCAAAGAGCACCTAGCGCATTATATTTTATTTATTCTTGGGAGGTAAGTGATAGGCCTAATGTTATCGTATACATGTCGCAGAGGAATCCCCAATAATTGCAGAATTTGTTTCCTCTACCCAGGTTAAGTTTTCCTGGTGTATTTTTTTTGCTGAACAAATGGCTGGCGGCGAAAGGAGCTTAATAGACATTTCTTGGTGTCTCATTAAAGACACCCAATAACATGATTTACTGTGAAACGGCTAGATACCCCCATATCATGTTTACATAGCTTGGATAGTAAAGGGAAGGGCAACTGGGTGTCTAACGTGAGGATGAAGTTGTTTGAACTTGGTTTGGTATATGTGTGGCTTAATCAGAGGTGTGGAAAATGTACATGTTTTTTTATACGAGTACTTCGTGAGCGA
>CM065690.1:17407231-17409731 GCA_017654935.2 Phymorhynchus buccinoides | reverse complement strand
ACATTTCCCATGATGCAACTAATAGTTTGCGGCGTGCTAGCCCACGAGAGCGAACAAAACGTTTGCCAAACTATCGGCAGACAAGGGTGTTTCTTAGGACCGGTTGTTGTTGTTTTTTGCCGATTTGAGGTAACGCTACGTAACGTTAGCCCTTGTGAAACGGACCCCAGGTCTGCTTTCAGTCCTGAAGAGAGGGAGGTTGCAAGATAGATAAGTAACGCGTTCGCCTGCCTATTCAATGCCTGAGTGCCTTAGGTTATCCTTCTTCTTTGTCTGCGTTCCCAGGCCATAAAGCCACAATGGGTACGTGTGTGTCCGTTTTCCAGTTGTCACTGTTCTTCTCACCGCATTCAGCCGACACATTCCGATTTCGGAGGAGCTCAAAGGAGAAAACTATATGGAAGACTTTTTTTTTGGGGGGGGAGGAACAAAAAGGCAGGAGAATGAACCAAAATGTCATAAAGACAGTAGATGACCCAAAGTAAGGAAAAAGGCAGAGTCAAAGAAAGAGACAGATTAGAGGAAGTTATAAGCACAGAACATTCCAGAAGGTGGGGGAACTATTTGTACGGAAGACCCCCCCCCCCCCCCCCCTCCCCTCCCAGCCTCACCCTTTCCTTTCCAGTTCTACCGGAAAATCGAACTGAACGCCAAGTCCTTCTGATGAGGACTTGAAGCAAGTCTGACCAGTACGCTTTACTCATGCAACAACAACAAATCCTCGGCAGTGAAAAGTCGATAAGACCAGGGAGAGACATATTGCCTGACATATATACAAAATTAATAGCCAAGTTTCCTAAATCCACACCCAAACCTAAAAAGTACAAAATTGATGGCTCTGCATTGCCGGTGGGAGAAGCCCGAATTTCACAGAGATGTGTCTCTCAGAATCGAAAATAACACAAAAAAGAAATTCTTCTTCTTCTTCTTCTTCTTCTTCATCTTCTTCATCTTCTTCTTCTTCATCTTCTTCTTCTTCTTCTTCTTCTTCTTCTTCTTCTTCTTCTTCATCTTCATCTTCTTCTTCTTCATCTTCATCTTCATCATCTTCTTCTTCTTCTTCTTCGTTCCCGGGACATATGGCCATAATCGCTAAGGTACGTATATTGTGTCCGGTTTTCAATTTTCACTGATCTCCTCGCTGCGTACTCCGACACATTCCGATTTCCGAGGAGGAACAAGAAATAAATAAGATATATCCAAATATTCCACTGATTTTTTGTAATTTTCCATGACTCAACATCATGGTAATACACCTCAGATAAATCATAACGCATTATGGCTCAATGGTACAAAAGTTTTAAGGTACATGTGAAAGACACCCGACATCACGAAATACAAGGCACTGTACACTGAAATGCATTTAACCCTTTCACCGCCAGACATTTTTCAGCCAAAATATACCATTAAACTTAACTGGGTTGAGAAAAAAAGTATCTGCAATATTAGGAATTCCTCGGTGACATGTATAACATTAGGCCTATCCTTACTAGAGTTGAGAACCGGTTCAAATTTTCGAACCGGTTTTAAACCGGTTTTTCCTATCCGAACCGGTCTTTTCGAACCGGTTTTATTTAACCAGTACTCGCATCAGTAGTTTCACATATGCAAACAAATTTATTTGTCAGAATATTCACACACGCGCGCGCACACATACACACGCACTCAACTAAAAACTTAGCTCAACTCCAACAAACATTTTAATGACGGGGCCATCTGCCCGTGTCAAAGGAAGATGAGGGTAGGGGTGTAGTTGGAAAATATAATAATCATAGGGGAAATAATTAAACCAAAGCAAAAACAAAACGTCATATATTGTGGCGGTTGGAGTGTGAAGGATGGTGGCACATCCACAACGCAATGAATTAGCTTTGAGAATAATCATAGGGCCTATATGTAGCGGGAGGATAAAGAATACAAAAGTATAATAATCGTAATTATGTACCTGAACAGATAAACAAAATGAGAAGAGAAAATCTTTCACAATGCAATGAAAAAATATCACACACGAGCACGCGCACACACACAGTCACACGCGCACAACCGCACACACGCGCGCTTGCACACGCACATGCACGCACACACATTCTCTCTCTCTCAGTCCCAGGGCTGGGTGGAGAAAATCTGTTATTGCTACTCTCTCGTTCTTACAACAGTAATGACATATTCTACTTTTAGACAATATCTTCAGTAAGCGTATTCATTTTAATCGAACAATAACTAGTGAATGTAGGCCTACATTAAGCAGTCTATGAAGCGTGATATGTGTGATAATAGGGGTTTTACGCCCTCTTCGGCCTTTCGGCCATGTGGGGCATCGGGGATTTACTTTAGATGCCTATAAGTGTGTGTGTTTGTGTGTTTGTGTGTGTGTGTGTGTGTGTGTGTGCGTGCGTGCGTGCGTGCGTGCGTGCGTGCGTGCGTGCGTGCGTGCGTGCGTGCGTGCGTGTGTGTGTGCGTGTGCGTGTGCGTGCGTGTGTGTGTGCAGATCAAAACATTT
>CM065690.1:17392231-17402231 GCA_017654935.2 Phymorhynchus buccinoides | reverse complement strand
TATTAACCCTTTCGCCGCCAGCCATTTTTCAGCAAACAGTGTTCATTAAGCTTACCTGGGTAGAGCAAAAATCTGTCTGTAATATTGGGGATTCTTCTGTGACATATTTAAAATAAGGCCTATCCTTACCTCCCAAAATGAAGAGAACAGGGTCTTTGGATAACAGACCCTGATTTGATGCCTTTTAGTAACATGGGTGTTAAATCATTGTGGCGCAAAAATGCGACGTTGGCGGTGGACGGGTTAATGGTACGAATTGTGTCAACAGTCTGAATGTTTTCACAATCGACAGAAACTGGCATTCTCATAGCATTATACATTTCAATTCACGGTGCCTATATGTCTTGATGTTAGACGTCTCTCACGTTTCAAGTGTGCGTCTGAACTTTTGAAGCATCGTGCCAGAAAGTGTTTGAGTTATCCCAGAGTCACCATGACTGTTCGGGTTGTGTTGCTGCGACTCACGGAAAGTTAACACAAAAACTCGCTGGACTATTTTGGCGTTTCAGGACCGTCCGAAGGCAAACCTGGTCAACGCCATGGGCAAGCTGGTTGTACTGCTTCTGGTGGCCGCTCTGGTGACAGGGGCTATGGCCAAGAGTCTCATGGAGGCGATCGGACTGGATGTCGAGAAGGATGCCCGCAAGGATGTCGGAAAGAGCATTGATGAAAGAAGTAGGGAGAATTTCTTGAACGTCTTATTTGTTTCTTCAGAGATTGATGTGACAATTGTCGTCTGTTTTACTGTTCATATAATTTGCTTGCCCTTCCCACCCACACAAATCCATGCATACACTGTGGTTTTTGTTTGTTGGTTTGTTTGGCGTGTGTGTGTGTGTGTGTGTGTGTGTGTGTGTGTGTGTGTGCGTGCGTGCGTGTGCGTGCGTGCGTATGCGTGTGCGTGTGTGTGCGTGTGTGCGTGTGCGTGTGCGTGTGCGTGTGCGTGTGCGAGTTATATTTTATATAAATATGAATGAAAGGAAGAAGGAGAGAGAAAGAGAGAGACAGAGACAGAGACAGAGACGGAAAGAGAATGTAAAGCCCAGCATGTTTCCGTGAGAGATGTATCATTACAGACCTACTTCTATTTTTGAGCTTATTACATACATTTTCTAAATGCCTGCGTGAAACAACGGCACATTCAAGAATGCGCCATGAAGTAAGAGCTCTTAGTTGCGTTTCCGGACTATACAAAATTCCTGATTTAATGAAGCGTCACAACCCTTTCCGGGGGGTGGGGGCGGGGGAGGGAGCACGGCAAGTGCCCATGCTCTTAGCACACGTTAAACCCAGCGGCAACGAAAAACGTTGTCTTAGGGTCAAAATTTACCACCACCACCCTTTCCTTCCTCATCATGTCACACAAAACTCGTATGCAAAACAAAACAAAACATTGAGTGGCGCGCCTCTGGCTGCGACGCTCTCTCCAGGTGGGAGCAACCCGAATTTCACAGAGACGCCTCTGTGACTACAAGTACCTAATACCAATAATATACATGGGCGAAAAAGTAAGAAAACGACTCGATTTTGCCTTAATAATCACTAATTTGCACAATTTTCCCAGGGCCTTTGCCCCTAAACCCCTTAACCCGGAACCTGTGCAACTACCTGGACTCCCGGGGGAACCCCCCCTCCCCACTACGTATCATTTGGTCCGTCCCTGACTAAGAAGTTGATTGGTGGCAAAGCAGCAAAGACGATCGCCTGCCAAATGTAATGCGTGACTGCAGCGTTGAGTGACCCGGTGTTCGAATCCCGGCCTTCTCCTCGCCCTTTCTTTCTAGTTTTGACAGGAAACTCGAACTGAACGTCCAGTCCTTCGGATGGGGATTGTAAAGCTAACTCTGACCCCGTGCGCTTACCGCACGTAAAAATCCCACGGCAGTTGAAAGTCGGCAACAGCAGGTAGAAATCCCACTGCCTGGTATGGCCAAATTGATAACTATGTTTTCGAAGTGTGCCCCCACCCACCCAAAAAAGAAAAGAAAGAAAGGTAGGCGCTGCACTTGTGGCGACGCACTCTCCGGGGCAGAGCAGCCCGAATTTCACAGAGATAAGTCTCTGTGACTAGAATATACCAAATGCCAAAATGCTGAACCATGCGGCTTACAGCAGCTTGTGTCACTAGCAAATTAGGGGAGGAGAGGGGGGGGGGGGTCTGTGTACATGATAGCCGACCAATATCCTGGCTTAAACAAAAATAAAAAATAAAAAAAGAATGAGGGAGATGAGGAGGAGGAGAAGGAGGAGAGGAGAGAGAGAGGAGGGAGAGGAGGGGGGGGGAGGCTCTCGCAACAAGGCAGGCTTGTGTTGATAATTGCGGGGTTTTGTTTTTTTTTTTTGTTTTTGTTTTAAGAGGCACCCTGACGGATGAGTTTTTGCAAGAAACACGTCCAGATCAGCAGGAAAACACCCTTTACAGAGATCGCAACACTCACTTTGCTCTGGTTTCCCAGAAATCAAACCGTCAAATCGGCGATTCCTCCTTGGCGGAGGTGCTGGAAGTCAAATTCTTTCACCCAAAGAGAAGGCGTTAGCCGTCTCTTTTTGAATGGCCCCCTGTGTTTAGACCAAATCGTTTGCACGAACTTTTCGCAATACAAGCCTTTTTTTTTTCTTTTTTTTAAATTTTATACAGTTTATGTAAAGTAGTTTCGCTCACAACAAAGGAAATAGCTCCTTTTTTTTTTACTGCACTACAAAAAACAAAACAAAAAGAGTGACCTCCACCCACCCCATCCAAAATGGCTACTCTCTCCGGCATCACCCGCCGAGGAAAAATAGCCGTTTTGACGGTTTAATTTCTAAGAAGAGAGTGTTCCGATCCTTGAAAAGGCTGTCTTTCTGGTGATCTCGACGTGTTTCTTGCAACAAACTCACCCGTCCGATTTCACCTTTAAACCTTATGTGACTTACAGCCTGTAGCACCTTGACCTGCCAATGGGCGCACTGCTGTCCTGGCTACCGGTGCATTAATCAGAATGCATGCATTCTCAGTGGAGAGTGACGACGTGGATCCACGTGGGTAACCGTTTCATCCCTCAACCCCCCCACCCCGACCCCCACCCTGACCCCCACCCCACCCCACCCCCGGTTTTATTGTGAAGAATAAAATGAATATACTCGTCTACGATTAATTAAATCAGCTTCGAACTGACTCGGAAGTGTTATTCATTCGTCGATATGAGAGTGAGAGAGAGAGAGGGAGGGGAGAGAGAGAGAGGGGGGAGGGGAGAGGGGGGGAGGGAGAGAGAGAGAGGGGGGAGGGAGAGAGAGAGAGGGGGGGGAGAGAGAGAGGGAGAGAGAGAGAGGGGAGGGAGAGAGAGAGAGGAGAGGGACACTGGGCACTGGACACTGGAAAACTTTATTTGACAAGGATAAACATTTTATGGAGAGAGAGAGAGGGGGGGGGAGAGAGAGAGAGAGAGAGAGAGAGAGAGAGACAGAGAGAGAGAGAGTGGGGGGGGGGGGGGGGGTACGTGAGTACTTACGTGCCCAGAAAACGGATTCCTACGCAACATGGCGGAAACTGTTAGTTGGACAATTTTGGTCAGCTAGGCTTTGGGATCAAACTACTACTATGAGACAATCTGCACGACTAAAGGCTAGGAAATACGGTTCCTCAGATTCCACGATGACTGAATCTAAGTGTGAAGATAAAATTCATCATGCAGAAACCCCAGAAAAAGATGACGCAGTTTCTGAACCGACAGAATGGGTTCAAAGTACCACCAGCACGCCCATAGAAACCCGGCTGGACAGCAGTCTAGAATACGAATCAACGTTTCAAGACGTTTCCAAGATTCTCACCATGCGGAAGAAGGCTAGAAAATTAAACACGACCATCGAAAATCTATCTGAACGAGTTGAATCATTGGAAGAACTCGTAAAGCATCAAACGAAGCTGATTAAAGACTTAGTCAACGGAAAAGCTCCAAATAAAGAACGTCACCAATCTAAGAGCATTGGCATCCAGACAGATAGCCTGCAAGCTATGACTTACGCAGAAGCAGTAAGAAACCCTTCTCCTGTGGCTTCACAAACCAAGAAAGCAACAGAAAACCTTGAAAAAGATGAAAAATCATCTAAAAAGAACGAATCGAAGCCATCAAGAACATAATTTATGACGCAATTCCTGAGAAGCACCAACATCAACATTGACGTCATTCTGGAATGATTCCATGGAGAAAAAGGTTCCAAATAAACAGGAGGAACATGATGTCAAGTGCAATGTCGCCATAAAGATGACTCAAAGTAGGGCGTCAAAAGACCATGAAAACAAGAAAGCTCCTTCAGATCACCCACGTGTTCTCCTTATTCAAGAATCTACATTTAATAAAATAGATTCAGCTCGACTGGGAGTGGCCTATGGCCTTCAGGTGGCTGCCGGAAAGGCGTTTGTCATCGATTATATCAAATCAGTTGCTGAGAAGGCTGATAAAGATCTGACTCCTGCTCCAGAGTGCATTGTTGTACACGTAGGAATCAATGACCTCAAAGGAAGGGAAGCTGTAGATAGCGGGAGAAAAATGATCTCTGCCATAGAGGATGTTAAACAGATATTCCCTCGGGCTCATATCGTATTCAGCAAGGCCTTGCCTGTTAGGTCTGAAAGACTTGAGGCCAAACGTGTTGTTTACAATGCACACGTTTATTCCAAATGCATTGAGACCAAAACAAAGAACGTTTCTTTTGTGGGGTATGATGCTGTCAGCCAGGCCAGACACTTTCAGGACTATCTTCATCCTAGTCACAAGGGGGCTCGGCTGATGGCAGGGTTCCTTGGCCGCCATCTCCACAACCTTTTCTGGGAACGGCCAAAGCGCAGGCAGACCCGCGGAAAGTTCTTCGGCAGACCATGGTCGCGTCCCCTTGGGTTCTCAGAAGTTGAAAAGAGTCTGTCTGATCTGTTTCTAAAGTTGTTTTTTGAAAAAGTGACCATTTATGTTAAATTGAATTTATGTTCATTAATGTTATGGTTATTTATTTATTTTATATTGACATAGAACATCTGTTTTACTATAAGTTTTAAGTTGTATATTTAGTATTTTAAAGTATCACTCAGTTATGAAACAACAATGTAATGGTTTATTTAAAATGTTACAGTGGAATGCTAGATCTATTTCCACTAACCTACCATCTTTTGAAAATCACGTTTTACAGGAGAATTATAGTGTTCTAGCCCTCCAATCTCTAAATGTTGAAAAACAGAAGCTTCCCAATTTAGAACATTTTTATTATCCACCACTTTATACAATTAACAAATCCAATGGAAAAGTTCAATGTGCTTTATATGTAAGATGCGACCTTGAATATTCCAACATTTTACCATGGCCAGTTCCAATTGATAAAGAAGACTGTTTTGCTGTAGGTGCTGCAGTTAAAGTAAATGATTTTTCAATATATAATATAATGTCAGTGTATTATCCCTCTGATCCAAAGGAAGACAATTCAGATTGGATTAAAAACATAGATTTTTCTAAGACAAAATGGATAGTTGTGGGTGATTTTAATGCCCATGCTCCTTTTGGGGATGTCAACTGCTCTAAAGTCACATGCAATAGGTTTGTTGAAAACATTGTAGATTCAGAGTTAATATTATTGAATGATGGTCGTATTACTAGAATTCCTGATGTCTCAACACATAATCCCAGCGCTATTGATTTATCATTAATGTCACCTAATATAGCTGTAGATTATGACTGGTTCCCTGGAGAAGACTGTCTTGGAAGTGACCACCTTCCCATAACCATCACATTAAACGTAAGTCTTAATTCAAAGATGACAGATTCTGTGGTAAGCATACCCAAATACAACCATAAATTAGCGAATTGGGAAGACTATTGTAAATATTTAGAGTCTCATGATCCTGATTCAATAATCAGTGAAGATATTGATGCATTTTATTCAAATTTTAAGAAAATATTATTACTTGCAGCAAATAAGGCGATACCAAAGTGTGGTTATAAGAAAATTGGTAAATATGTTGGTAATGTTTGGTGGACAGAAGAGTGTAAATTGGCTGTGACATCAAAGCGTAAAGCATTTAAAACTTGGATTAGAAATAAGACTGAGGATAATTTTGAATCTATGAAACGCCATAAAAAGCTATGCAAAATATCATTGCTCAAGCTAAAAAGACTTATTGGGAATTATTTTGTAGCTCTGAGATAACAGAATCAAAAGACATGTATAAGGTTTGGAAAAAGGTGAAAGAGATGAAACATTGTAATAGGACACAATCTTTTCCTGTGAAATTAGATGGTGAATTTCCAAATGCTTTGGAAAAGGCTGAGGCTTTTGTTGATGTGTTTTCCTGTAATAGTTGCTCCTCCAGCCTGAACGTAGAGTCTAAGCTTTTTAGGTCAACGGAGGAAGAAAAAGAGATTTATTCAGATCCAAATCCAATCAAAGAACATTATTTAAATTCACATATACAGATTGCAGAATTGAAAGAAACATTATCTTCTATTGCATCTTCAAACTCAGCAGTTGGTCTAGATGGCATTTCTTACCAGATGCTTTGTCACATGTCTTCTTCTTGGATAGGTTTACTACATTCTTTATTCCAAAAATGTTGGGATATTGGTGCTATTCCTAAAATCTGGAAGAGTTCTGTAGTTGTACCAGTTCTGAAACAGGGCAAGATTAGATCTTCAGTGAACAGTTATAGACCAATTTCCCTTACCTCTCATGTTGGAAAAATTATGGAAAAAATGGTACTTAAACGGATGACTTTTTATTGTGAAAAGAATAACATCATTCCAGTTCAGCAAGCTGGTTTTAGGAAAGGGTGATGCACTACAGATCATCTAGTAAAGCTTACCACTCAAGTCAAACGACAATTTTCGCGGAGAAAAAGTACACTGGCGACATTCTTTGATGTTAAAAAAGCGTATGATAGTGTTTGGCATGCTAGACTGTTGTTCAAATTAAAAGAAATAGGAATTTGTGCTAAATTATTTGAGTACATTAAAGCGTTTTTGAAGGATAGACACATGTGCACAAAAATTGGTAATGCTTATTCGTCGTTCAGACATGTAGATATGGGCATTTCTCAAGGTTCAATCATTGCTCCAATTTTATTCTCAATTTTTCTTTATGATCTTCCAAAAGCTTTGTGTAAGAACACACATGTTGTGCAATATGCTGACGACATTGCCATTTGGATGAACACGAGTTTAAGGAAAAATTCAAATAAGAGGATTATCAATCATGTGCAGAAGATTTATCAACAAGAATTAAACAACTTATCTAATTACATAAAAGGAAATGGTTTAGAATTATCAGGAGAAAAAACAAGTTTGATCTTATTTATTAATGGAGTAAATCCTCCTATTTTACCTATCTTTAGAGGATAATGTATTGAACTATCAACAGTGTGTCAAATTTTTAGGAGTCTTTTTGACATCTAAACTTAGCTGGAAAAAGCATATAGAAAATCTATTAAATAAGGCTAGAAAAAGATAAAATTTCTTTTAAATTATTAACTATCAGCCTTGGGGTCAAGATACGAAAACATTGCTACATTTGTCAATTTCTTTAGTTCGATCTAAGTTAAAGTATGGTCAAGAAGTCTATTTCTCTGCTCCAAATTATCTTTTAAAAAAGCTACAGAGTATGGACAGTAATAAGTTAAACTGGCTTTAGGTGTGCCCGTTCATGCAAATACAATCAAAAGCTATCAAGCGGCAGAGGTTTTACCTCTTTGTGAACAACGGCTCTTAGAAGTATCAAAATATGTCATTAGAAGCCTATCAGTCAAAAATTCTGTTACTGAGGAAGTTTTCATAGACTCTAACAATGATTTCCCAAAACTAGCTAGAAACATCTCATATTTACAACCAATTAGAAATTACTCGTCTACACTTATGTCTGACTGTAACATTGATTTAACATCAGTTCCAGAGGTTCCCATAATACCTAAGATTCCTCCTTGGGAGCATATGTGTGGAAATTTTGATTATAATTATACAAATGTTTTGAAAGGTGAAAATGTAAATGTTTTGGTGAATGAAGTCAGAGAACACCTAGACAGCTGTTATAGTAATCACCTTAAAATTTATACTGATGGCTCAGTTATAGATAACATTGGTAGTGGTTCTGGTTTTGTCATACCAAGTCTAAATATTAAAAAAAAATTCATCTTGGCAAAGGATTTTCTATATTTACAGCAGAATTATTTGCAATATTGATGGCTTTGAATTACATTTATGATACTCCCATGTCCTTTTATAATATTCTTATGTGTAGATTCACAATCTGTATTACAATCTCTACAACATTGGGATGGTAAAGCTCGAAGAGATTTACATTTTGATATCCATCATCTCATACATTGTATAAGGATTCAAGGAATATATGTAGATTTTTGTTGGGTTCCTTCTCATTGTGGGTTGACAGGAAATGAAACAGCGGATAGATTAGCTAAATCTGGAGCTAAACAACGATTTGATTGTGATTTAACATTCCCCTTGAAGATGTCTTCGGCTGAAATGTTGTTAACTTTGGAAAATTGTGTCTATAACAGAAATCGTGGGGGAAAACTCAAATATTTGACTACTTGTCCTCGCTACATTTCTAAGATAATAACTAAACTAAAGTTAAATGCATGGAACACTAAATATTCTAATAATGCTTTGTGTACGGTGGTATGCCTATCTCAGTGCGTCATTTGTTGATAGAATGCTCTATATTAACTCCAATTTATAGAGACAAATCTATTGACGTTATCAACTTCCAAAATGAGAGTCAAATATTATCCAGCCCTTACATCATTAATATTGCTACTATAATTGCACAATCCCAAGTTGCAAAGTTGCTTTGATGTGTCTTTTATCAATTTCAATCAGTTAATTTTATTGTTCCAATTATCACTTATGTTATTAATTGTTAGTTAGAGATTATCTTTACTACTATTGTTTTCTTCTTTTATGTTTCGTCTAATATGATCAATGGTGAACAGACGTTAAATAAACCACTGAGCTGAACTGTGCTCAGAAACGGTCAATTCGCCTTCTGTATTCCATTTGAAATAGACTAACTTGGCTGGCAACTCTCAAGGAAGATAAATGTGCGAAACTAAACTGAATAAAGTGCCCTGTCATTGTATTTGATTTGGCCGAAAGAAACCGACAGTGAGCTTCATTCAACTGAACATTGGTTGAGTACACTTTCAGTTGGATGGCACTCACAACCACTTTCGCTCGACACAGTCGAATAGTTTTATATAGCCTTTGGGTGTACGGCGTTTCCTCCACGCGGTTGGGATACCGGGAGATCTTTTGTGCAAATAGTTCCCTCACTTTCTGGAACTTCTGCGTTTGTAACTTCCTTTAATCTGTCACTCTCTTTGACTCTGCCTTTTCCATTTTCCTGTTACTGTCATCTGCTATCTTTCTACCTTACTGGTCAATTGTCCTGCTTTTTCTCAAGATATTCTTACAAAGATGTTTGTTTTTTTCCCAGCCGAAGTCGGACATGCTGGGGCTTAACCATTTCTTAGTTAGGCGAATAACGACAGCATGATGCATCTGCGCTCATTTTGATAGGGAACTGTCTGAGCGATCGAAGAAGAAGAAGAAGAAGAAGAAGAAGAAGAAGAAGAAGAAGAAGAAGAAGAAGAAGAAGAAGAAGACGAGGAGGAAGAAGAAGAATACGAGGAAGAAGAAGAAAAAGAAGAAGAAAAAGAAGAAGAAGAAGAAACGCCAACTGCCTCCAGGAGCTAAGGACGATAAACCCACCTAAACTGCCCATTGTTCCGATTTTCGTTTTGACAAGCTGTTGCGATACTAATAGTGCATGTGTCAAAAGGGTAATGCTGACGTGTTGCTGGAAAATCTGATGCAATTCTGACGGAAGGTTTTGCATTAAAAAAAAAGCTATCGTTAAAGCTGTGATTCAGACGCCTTCTGAAGACGCCTACCAAACGTTCAACATCCAGCCTTTCTACTGCTACTTGGACTTTTCTACCCTCGCGTCAGACAAGCTGAGACATTTC
>CM065690.1:17382231-17389731 GCA_017654935.2 Phymorhynchus buccinoides | reverse complement strand
GCTCCCCGCTTCCCCCTTCCTACCTCTCCTCCCTCCCTATCCCTCCCCCCTCCCCTCTGGGGAAGGGGTCATTTCGGGGCTTTTTTCTTTATTGTTGAGTGCTTTGCTCTAGAATCAGTTCGACCCTGTACCAGCAACTTAAGCCAAATAACGGTGACGATATTAGGGGGGGAGTTCATCAGATCCGGGATCCCATCTAGACAGTAATATTTTTCTCGTGTAAGAATCGTGCCTCACGTCACAGACGGTCACAACTTGGATAGTCGTCACGACTGGGGTTGGATGGATAATGTAGGATAAGAAGTCCTGCCACCAAAACCCTGGTGAGTTTTCCCCATTCTACCATTTTCGTCCGTGGATAAGAAGGTTTTTTCTTCTTCTTCTTCTTCTTCTCTTCTTCTTCTTCTGCTTCTTCTTCTTCTTCTTCGATCCCTCAGTTTCCTGTCAATTATGAGCGCAGATGCGTCATGCTGCCGTTATGCGCCTAACTAACAAATAAATTAGGCCCAGCATGTCCGACTTCGGCTGGGGGAAAATCTTTTTTGAAAGTGTTTCTAGAAAGAAGGAAAGAAAGACAGGAGAATGAACCGTAAAGGCAGGAAAATAGAGGGTGTCAGCAAGCAAAGGGAAAAGGCAGAGTCAAAGAGAGTGACAGATTAGAGGAAGTTACAAGCACAGAACTTCCACGATGAAATTCTGCTTAGCGTCTTCCTGTCTGGAACAGACACATATAATGGAATATTAGTAGATATCATAAAGACCGCGGGAACGATCCTGGAGGCAATGCGCGCGGAGAGGCAGCGCAACACCAGGAAAGTCCCGAATTTTTAACAATACAGATGGGGTATTAAAGACCCACCACGTCACATGTCAAAATCACGGTTTTCGTGCGTTTTCCCTCTATAGCCGGTACGAAATCTTCCTGGCATAAGAGGGAATGTGACACGTGACGTGGGGGGTCTTTAAGATTGAACAGAACTTCCAGAAGGTGGGGGATCTATTTATACAAAAGACCCCCCCCCGCGGTATTCCCCACGGGTGGGGGGGGGGGGGTTAACCCTTTCACCGCCTAAGTCGCCTTTTAGCCCCCACCTATGCGGTATCCCCCCTATTGTCTTAGTTTTGGGAAGTAAGGATAGGGGAAGGGCAGATGGATTTTGTTCTCTATCCAGGTAAATTTAATGGACATTTTTGGTAAGAAAGGTTTGACAGCGGTTTTATTATCTTGTGCCTTTCAGGTTGTGATCTTAGAAGTTGTGCATCGAGTCGCTGCTGCCGTGGCTACTTCTGCAGATCACCGGTGGTGACATGCGAGCGTATTGAGTGAAACAGTTCCGCGAGGCGCCACTTCGCCCGATAAACCCACTACCCAGAAGGAAACGATACAATCGTTCATGTTTTCTGTTCAAGAATGAATAAACCCGTTCCAAACTGACTGAAAATGGTGTGTGTGTGTTCGTTGAGGTTATTGTCAGGGCGAATGAGTGAGAGAGATCGGAGGTAGGAGGAGAAGGGGGGGGGGTTGAATTTTGAATTGAATGGACATTTTGAATGAGGATAAATGGATAAGCAACCAGACTTCTTTTTTTTCACCATGTTCTCGACACAAAAAACACCCAAGTTAACAATCATTTACAAAGCAATCAAACATTACAAGAAATTAAATATACATAAATAATACATATTTGTAATATAACAAGAGCATACACACTTCAGCGAGCCTTCCACACAACGCACGTGCAAACTCAATGAAAACAAACAAACAAACTGAGAGACAAAAAAATAAAATAAAAAAATGAAACGAGCAAACTTATTCCTAGTGCACCAAGCCCAAATAGAGCATGATACATGCAGCATGGTGGCCCTATACCCCTCTTCACTCATGCCACATGTCAATGTAACAAGCACAAATAGAGCATGATACATGCAGCATGGTGGCCCTATGCCCCTCTTCACTCATGCCACATGTCAGTGCAACAAGCACAAACAGAGCATGATACATGCAGCATGGTGGCCCTATGCCCCTCTTCACTCATGCCACATGTCAATGCAACAAGCACAAATAGAGCATGATACATGCAGCATGGTGGCCCTATACCCCTCTTCACTCATGCCACATGTCAATGTAACAAGCACAAATAGAGCATGATACATGCAGCATGGTGGCCCTATACCCCTCTTCACTCATGCCACATGTCAATGCAACAAGCACAAATAGAGCATGATACATGCAGCATGGTGGCCCTATGCCCCTCTTCACTCATGCCACATGTCAATGTAACAAGCACAAATAGAGCATGATACATGCAGCATGGTGGCCCTATGCCCCTCTTCACTCATGCCACATGTCAATGCAACAAGCACAAATAGAGCATGATACATGCAGCATGGTGATACATGCAGCATGGTGGCCCTATACCCCTCTTCACTCATGCCACATGTCAATGCAACAAGCACAAATAGAGCATTCACTCATGCCACATGTCAGTGCAAGCCCAAACAGAGCATGATACATGCAACAAGCACAAACAGAGCATGATACATGCAGCATGGTGGCCCTATACCCCTCTTCACTCATGCCACATGTCAATGCAACAAGCACAAATGAGCATGATACATGCAGCATGGTGGCCCTAACACTCAGCCACATGTCATAGAGCATGAGCATGATACATGCAGCATGGTGGCCCTATACCCCTCTTCACTCATGCCACATGTCAATGATCATTAAGGATGGAAAGCTATGAGCAACAGTAGTATGTCATTTGAGGATTCCAGACATGATAAGGTCTCTGTATGTACAAACCATAATTATATAAACACAAAATGGGACATTTACCATCTTTCAAATAGATATTGGTGTAAAGATCTTTTAGTCTTAAATTATGATAATGCATTTTTGGTTTTCGTGCGTTCAGGAATATCATTCAACATTTTACCTCCCGAACATTTCAATGATGACATAAATAGGTCAGAGGTAGATAGAGAGAGAGAGAGAGAGAGAGAGAGAGAGAGAGAGAGAGAGAGAGAGAGAGAGAGAGAGAGAGAGAGAGAGAGAGAGAGAGAGAATAGAGAGAGAGAGAATACGAAAAAATTGAGATAGGCGAGAGAGAGAGAGAGAGAGAGAGAAAGAGAGAGAGAGAGACTTAGAGAGAGAGAGAGAGAGAGAGAAAAATGCGAATGAGAATGTGATAATAAGTTTATTAAAATAGGCCAAGGCCGTTTATCAAAAGGAAGTGAACAAAGATTAACAGCCATAATAAACAACAATGTTAATTTAAACTTAGCAACATAAAACAAAGAGCCATCACAGCTAACTCTGAATAATAAAGTGGTTAAAGGAATACAATAAAGATAGAGAGACATCATCAATATAAATCTATCAACTACATGATCGTGCCATGATACTAGTGTCGCTTACATATAACCATCGCATCAGCAATTGCTTCAGTCAGATGGCAGTTAATATCCAGTCAGAAACATGGCAGAAGAAGGACTATGAAATAGCAATTTCTCTAAATTTGAAAGCTTTATACATAAAAAGGGTCAGATTCCAAATATCACTTTCTTTCTTTGAAGCTAACAACAATGTTAATTTAAACGCACATGGATTACGAATATATTTCTGTTGGATACATTTTTGTCGGATATCATTTAATGCAGGGCAACGCAAAATAAAATGCAATTCATCTTCAGTGCATCTCTTTGCACAGTGGACACATAAGTTCAGCATTAGTAGACATTCTCTATAACGATAATAATGCACAGCTAACTCTGAAATACCCAACCTAACTCGAGTGGTTAGAAACTTCAGGTGTTGTACTATCCATACTAAGCATAAGATATGGTTTTACTTCATGAGTATGACAGTGCTGTTCGAAGGTTCGGTACATATTAAATCTATCACTGTTTAGAACATGATCATGCCATCTCTGCCAATTACAATCAATTAAACGTTGTTGAAACACGTGTATGAATCTCCTTACATTACCGACTCCCTGGTTTAACTCAAGGTTCCACACATCAGCAAACCCATATTCACACAAACAAGTACGTACATCTGACTACCCAGTTTTTCTTACCCCTGTCATCCATTGATAAATCTTGTAAAAAATGTACAATTATTTTATAAGTATTTTGCATTCGACGTCTTGTAAACTTTAAATGCTTGTAAAATGAGGTAGAAGGGTATTTTTGTTTTTTGCAAAATTTGTCTATTATAATTAGTCATGTATGGTATGTCGATGGCAGTATGATTTTATTTCAAGTTGCAGTATTGTATTCAAACTTGATTGAGAATGTGAATGTGGTCTCTATGTTTCTTCTTAGAATGATCATATTGTAACTATTTTACTCATGTATAATTAATTGTGTGTCGAGTGTGCGTGTGCGCATGCATGTGTGTGTATGTGTGCGTGTGTGTGTGTGCGTGTGTGTGTGTGTGTGTGTGTGCCTGTGTGTGGTGGCGTGTGCGTGTGTGTGTGTGTGTGTGTGTGTGGGTGTGTGTGTGGGTGGGGGTGGGTAATGTGAGTAGGAAGTAAGAGAACGTTGTGTGTAAGCATCGTGCTTATTTTACTTTCTAATGATTAGTTTGCCTTAATGTTCTTGTTATCAATGTAAAGCGCACTGAGCTCATGTGAGAAAGAGCGCTATATAAATTCCCATTATTATGAGTACGTACATCTGATACCCAGTTTTTCTTACCACTGTCATCCAGATAGTACAACGTTTTATAAGCCATTCGAGGAAAACGATGATCATCCATTTACAATAAATTAGAGAGAGAGAGAGAGAGAGAGAGAGGAGAGAGAGAGAGAGAGAGAGAGAGAGAGAGGAGAGAGAGAGAGAGAGAGAGAGAAAGAGAGAGAGAGAGAGAGAGAAAGAGAGAGAGAGAGAGAGAGAGAGAGAGAGAGAGAGAATGCGAATGCGAATACGAATGGTTTATTCAAAGGCCTTGGCCACATTTGAAGGGGGGAAACATGAACATTCAAACAATACATTCATCTAATTTATATATATCTATCTCTGATCTTAAATGCATGATAAAGAAAAATAGCAAAACATTTTATAACATTTTCATTGCTAGAGGAGAGTAGCATTATAAGCTTAAACAGACAGGGATTACGAATGAACTTAGCAGGAATAAGTTTCTTCTGAGATCATCATATAATGAACAGGTGAATACAAAATGAACTTCATCTTCAATTACATTGCGACAATAAGGACATAATAACTCAATTTCTTTATGAACCCTGTAATAAAAATAATGTTTGTTTAAATCTGATATTCCAAATCTGAAAGAGAGAGAGAGAGACAGAGAGAGAGAGGGAGAGACAGAGAGACAGAGAGGGAGAGAGAAGAAGAAGAGCAACAACTACAACAAGAAAAACAACAACAACAAGGTCATGACAGCAATACTTTATGCGCGGATGCCTTCCTCTCATGGTGACCCACCATCACACAACATTTGAAGCGATTCGGTCAAGCGGTTCGGGAGATATCCTTGGGACAGACAGATGGGAACAAAAAAGAAGAAAAAACGGAACGAAAGCATACTCTTTTGCGATCTACGATCGGCAAAGGGAACAACGAGGACGGGGACGGGGACGTAATCGCTGGGTAATCGTTTCGTGAACTTAGCAGCAGAACAGACTAAATTATATACAGACAAACGTATGATGAATGCGGGGTGCAAAAGGCAATCATTGTTGTTTCCAACAAGTTCACTTTTCCTGCTCTTTCTGTTTGTCTTGCTCCCCAAGATCACGCTGTTCAAAAATGTCTCACTTTGCACTAGACCTTACGGTCTGAATGTGGTCTTTCGGATGAGACGATAAACCGAGGTCCCGTGTGCCCATGCACTTAGCACACATTAAACCCAGTGGCAACGGAAAAGTCGTCATGTGGTCAAAATTTCCACCACCACCCCTTTCCTTCCACATCAGTCACACAGACAAAAAAATGGGTGGCGCGCCTCTGGCTGCGACGCGCTCTCCAGGTGGGAGCAACCCAAATTTCACAGAGATGCCTCTGTGACTATAAAATACCTAATACGTTTTCGTAAGCAATGGAAACCTTTCTGAGTTGGAAAGAAAAGCGTGAGACTAAAAACAAAATGACAGCCACAGAAAGATCAAGACAAATCGTTGTGTGTTTTCAAAGCTCTTTGTTGTAGGTATACTTCTTTAGGGTCAAGGGGGCACAACAATACGTCATCATGTGTCACAACGACACGGGGGCACAACGATACGTCATCATGTGTCACAACGACACGGGGGCACAACGATACGTCATCATGTGTCACAACGACACGGGGGCACAACGGCATGCATCCGATTGCTATTAACATGTTCCATCCATCTGCTGTCCCTGTTTTGTCTTCCTCCCTAGAATTGCCTTGTGTAGGATGGCGTAAAATAGATAAACATGTTCAATATCCTTCGCTACGTGTGGCATACCGTCAGAAGCTGATCTGTCCCATGACGAACCTATATTCACTTCCAAAAATAATGCATGGTAATAATTAACACGCTTCTTTGAGGAGAAAAAAAGAAAAGCAGCTATATGCTTAAGTCATTAACACGCGAATTAAACCAAACAATATTTGCGTTCATTGAATGCGTGAGCATTGAAATCAGAATCAAAGGGGAAAAGTGCATTCTGGATTTGGGGACCCGGATCAATCTTTGGTTACATGATCAGGCGTAATTACAAGAAATAGGGTGAATCCTAAATGAGTCAATGTGAACATTCAAAAACATCTGTACAGAATGCAATGCACAGTTTGTGTCCTTCAACAATTGTGCTTACATGTTGGGGGTCATCAGATAACTGCGCAGCGCTGCATTTAGGTCGGTCAGAAATCACGTGGCTGCCCAATATGGATGGTGTGGTTGTATTGCGTTGATGCCGTGAAGCAGAACCGTTTCCAGAGAGCGTATTTTCATAATCATAATTATTGCTATCAAGTTTGGAGCTGTCTAGTACATAGTTTGATGTTAATTTTCGTTCCTTGGCCACGTTTCCCGAGACTAGTGGCATAAAAACAAAATATAAACCATTGTACATTGTTCATTCATTGTTCATTGTTTTCGCTCTCTTGTTCCCCTTGTCTTCAACGCAAGCAATCGTGTTCACTGCGGAAGAAATTAAACGAACAAAAAAAAGGAATCTTTACGGAGAAAAGCACTTCTATTTTATCCTTCTGAATAAAATATGAACGGATGCCGTGCGTCTACTCACAATCGACTGCACGTCTAAGTTCCGGGACAAACAGGAAGCCAGACCATTTTCTTCCGTTAGTTTCAAGCTTTGTTTGATGCAGGTTCTTCCGCATTGTTTCTAACCTTGTTCGTGAACAATTTAATTGCGATGATTGTCCCCCCCCCCCCCCCTCCCCCCCCCCCCCCCCCCCCCTCTTAATTAAACGACTCCCGGGCTAATTAATTAAATCAGCCCGGAAGCCACTTTGGTAGTTGTACGTTCTCACAAAGACTACAG
>CM065690.1:17367231-17374731 GCA_017654935.2 Phymorhynchus buccinoides | reverse complement strand
GGAAACAAAACATAAAGACTATGCAAAGTCAAGAAATGAATACAATATATTAAGATCAATAAAACAACTAGAGTTTGAAGAAAAAAGAATAAAAAAGCTAACTGATTCAATAAGTGACTCTAAGACCTTTTGGTCGGTGATAAGGTCTGTCAACAGAAAGAGTTATGTTTATAATGACATATCACTACACCAATGGCATGCACATTTCTTTAGTGTTTTCAATCACATAGACACCGACTTTGCATTCGAAGATGACAACACACAAGATAATGAGAATGATGATTTTGTACCATTTTTTAATAATGAAATAACACGAGAAGAGGTCATTGCTGGCATTAAACATTTAAAGACAGGAAAAAGTGCTGGCCCGGACAAAGTAATTGGAGAGATGTTAAAAAATTCGAATGATGCTATAATTGATTTTTTAGTTCAAATGTTTAATCAACTTTTTGATAGTGGGACCTTCCCTTTAGAATGGGCAAAATCGATTATTATTCCGATATACAAAAAAGGGGACACAAACAATCCTGACAACTACCGTGGCATTGCTCTCACTAGCATCCTTAGCAAAGTGTATACTCATATTCTAAACCGTAGATTAACAAAATGGGCAGAGAATGAAGAGAAAATTATAGAAGAGCAAGCTGGTTTTAGATCCAAATATAGTACCATAGATCACATATTTACCCTATATGCTCTTGTGCAAAAGTATCTATTTAGTAATTCAAAACTTTATGTTGCTTTCGTAGACTTCCAGAAGGCTTTTGATTCTGTGAATCGAAATGCTCTATGGAATGTTCTTCGAAAAAGTGGTGTGAACGGAAAATTGTATTCTGCTGTCAAAGGTGTATACAATTCAGTGCTGGCCAGTGTGCGTGTGAAAAACGAATATACAGATTGCTTTGAATGTCCAAAAGGTGTTAAACAGGGATGTCTCTTAAGTACCCAACTATTTTCGTTTTTCATAAATGAATTGGCAATAGAGCTATCCAAAAAAGGCAAGCATGGTATCCAGTTGATATCTGGGGCTTTGGAGATATTCTTGTTACTTTTTGCCGACGATGTTATTCTTCTATCAGGAACAGTAGTAGGTTTACAGAACCAATTAAATGTTTTAAAAAAATGAAGCTGATCGCTTGGGGTTAAAAGTCAATTTAAATAAAACAAACATTATGGTTTTTAGAATGGGTGGTCATATCTCATCACATGAAAAGTGGTTTTATGGGAATACTGAAGTCAAAATTACTAATTCTTACAAGTATTTAGGTGTGATATTTTCAACTAAGCTTAGTATGACTTATGCATGGGATGAGTCATGTAAGAAAGGGAAAAAAGGAGTCATAACTATTTTGAAAACAATGCGAAAATTGAATACTATTAACAATCGTTTATTTTGGAAAATGTTTGATGCACAAATAGAGCCACTACTGACATATGCGTCTGAAATATGGGGTTTACATACTAATACACAAATGGAAAAAGTACATACTTATGCCATGAAACGATTTTTACAGGTACCCTTGCACTCATCTAACACTGTTCTTTATGGGGAAACGGGCAGATATCCCTTATACATTAGATCTTTTATGAAATGCATAAGATACTGGTTGAAAATCTTGAAACTTCCACAGTCTCGTCTTTGTTGGCAAGCTTATGAAATGATGGTAAAACAACTCGATTATGGCAAAGAAAACTGGGCTTATCAAGTAAAGAAGGTATTGTCAGAACATGGTTTTGGATTTGTGTGGATGTTTCAGGAAGTAGGTAATGATAAACAATTCATTTCAGAATTTAAAGACAGACTCATTTGTTCATTCAGACAAAATTGGCATTCTGACATGGAAAGCAAGGATAAATATAGTTGGTTTTTCTCGTTTAAAAGTGTGTTTCAATGTGAAAAATATCTTAACGTCATTACTGACAAATGGCATAGACTTAATTACGCAAGATTCCGGTTAAGGACTCTGGGTTTTAATGCTAATAAAAGGTGGTTCCATCCTGAGGCGTCCACAGAATCACAATGCCCTATGTGTGAAGCAAGTACTGAGAACGAATCACATTTTTTATTTCAATGTAAAGCATATGAGACAGTTCGTAAGAAATGTATATTCTTTCAATTGCATATTGCTGGGAGTAATGACATTGTTTCTGCTCTTACATCAGAGGATGACTCTGTTATCAAATCTGTTGCAAAGTTTATTGCAGAAGCCTTGAAGATAAGGCAAAGGCATGCCAGCAATGATGATTGATTTATGTTGGCAACTCAGGATTATTTTGACGTATGGTTATAAGAAAGAGAGAGAGAGAGAGTGGGGATAGAGGAAAGAAAGGGAGATACATACTTGGTATAAAATTGTAGTTGGATGGTCGAGTTATTTTTCTTGATGCATGAATTCCTATATGGGTTTCTTAAACCTATTTTTGTGAACAAAAGTGAGTGAGTGAGTGCGTATGCGTATGTGTGTGTGTGTGTGTGTGTGTGTGTGTGTGTGTGTGTGTGTGTGTGTGTGTGTGTGTGTGTGTGTGTGTGTGTGTGTGTGTGTGTGTATGCATGTGTGTGTGTGAAGGGGGGGAGGGAGAGAGAGAGGGAGAGAGGTAATGGAAGATAAGAAAGGGATGTTGTTTACATGCTTATATAGACGAAGGATCTATGACATTTCATTTTTCATTTTTTCACTTTTTCATTTCTACAATTCATGTTTCATTGTTGAAGTAATGATTGTTTTCTATGCTTGATTTGTTATTAAGTTGACATATTTTGTTTACCCCCTTGTCATGAGACCTTTTATGGTGATGACAATAAAACTGTCAAATTGTCAAATTGTCAAATTGTCTATCTGCGTTGCACAGGCAATGAACAAAAGGACTGGTTTTGGTATTACGTGCTCTCTCTCTCTCTCTCTCTCTCTCTCTCTCTCTCTCTCCATCTCTCTCTCTCTCTCTCTCTCTCTCTCTCTCTCTCTCTCTCTCTCTCTCTTACGGACTGTGGACAGAGTGCTATGCACTGACTGTGAATATCACTCGGTGATCACGAATCGTTGGTTCTACTGGTTAGAACATGTTATACTCGTGTTGGACACTTCTACCTCTGTGCATTGACTGTGAAGATCACTCGGTGATCATGGATCGTTGTTGTACTGGTAGAACCTGATATACTCGTGTTGGACACTTCTACCTCTGTGCATTGACTGTGAAGATCACTCGGTGATCACGGATCGTTGTTCTACTGGTAGAACCTGATATTCTCGTGTTGGTCACTTCTACCTCTGCCTGCCCTGTACTGATATGAACAGTATACTATTTTAATTCTGTCAACTCGTGACAGGGCCTCAAAGCAGTCCTCTCTCTCTCCCTCTCTTGGATTGACTATTAACCATTTTCTCACTGCGCCTGCCTGACTTTTCATAAACGAAGACCCGGTGCATATTATTAGAGAAACTCTGTGCTACGGTGTCCTGAACTGCTCCTCTGTGTAGGAAACCAGTGGATTATTCTCTCTTTTTTCTCTATTCGTGGGAAAAAATCGCAGACGCGTTGCTAGTTTGTAGGCCTAATTGGCTTATTTTCTCTCCATACTACTGTTTTATTCGTTTATTTGCTCTTCTAATTCTACCTTTTATTGCGACCACACTTACTTTATACCATTGTTGATTCATTTGAATAAGTTTGTTTTGTTTTAAGTTGTTCACTCTTTCGCCTAAAGGCCTGATTTTTCTTTTATATTGATATACATTTCGCTGGTTTCCTCTTGAGTTGGTGATTGTTTTAAGCAATTACGTTAAAATGGCCAATGTTACCAGTAATTCTAGATGGTTATCGAAACCGGGTTTTAAAATAGGTTATTTAAATGCATGTCATCTTTTAAACAAAATGTCTGATGTGCCTTCTGTCTTGTCAAATTCTAATACTTGTTTTCATTGTTTTGCCTTTGCCGAGTCTAGGTTATCTGATGTTGTGTCTGACAATCTAATTTCTGTACCAGGGTACAATGTTATTAGAAAAGATGCTTCAAGTAAGCTACACACAGGCATGGTTGCATACATTCACCAGTCAGTGAACTATAGACAGGTACATGACTTCGATAAGTACAACATAGAAGGTATCTGGATTGAAATTCGCTTAAAGGGCCACACACCAATTATTGTGGGATTTTTATATAGAAATCCCGATGAACGTGTGGAGTGGTTTAACCGATTTTCATCTATGATGGACAATGTTTCCTTATCCTATACCGACATCATATTGCTAGGTGATTTGAATATTGATCTTCTTAAAATCCATGATAACTGGAAACGTCTCTATGAATCTTATAATATGTCTCAATTACTTAATAACCCCACAAGAATAACACTACAGACCCAAACACTCATTGACCATATATACGTCACCAATCCTGGTCACATAGTTGAAACGTCTGTTCCTGTCTTCGGGTTAAGCGATCACTTCCCCATATGCTTAACGTGGTCAAAAAAAGGCATCAGAATCCCCAAATGTTCTCATAGATGTGTAGCATTTCGTAGCTATAAATCCTTTAACCCTGAGCAATTCTTATATGATTTATGTATGGCCGACTTTTCTATTGTTTTTCAGTACAATGACCCAAATAAAGCCCTTGAAAAGTGGTATAATACCTTCATCCCAATATATGATAAACATGCCCCTTTTATAACCAAACGTGTCAAGCCTGAAGGTAAACCCCCATGGTTAAACGATAATATAAATGCGGAAATAAAGACTCGTGAAAGTTTAGTACAAACAACTGGTAAGGATGTAGCTTTTAAAAAGCAGCGAAACAAAATAACAAACATGAAGCGAGTTGCCAAAAAAAAGTATTTTGGCGATCTTATTCAATCTAAAAAAGACTCAAAATCTATCTGGAAAGCAATTAACCAATTATCCTGCAAATCTTCAACACACAGTACGCCCTTGTCAAACGATCTATCTGTTGAAGAACTCAACAATCATTTCTGTACCATAGCTGATAAAACGATACTAGCTGATCGAACTGGCTCTAACGATCTATTGTTACTGAAAGAGTACTGTGACTCCAAAAAATTAGGTCCTAAACTCAGTTTCCAGTTTATGGCTGTACATGAGGTATACCAAGAATTAATTCAACTCAAGCATTCTAAATGTTGCGGTTTAGATCATATTGATAACTATATATTAAAGTTATCTGCGCCTATTATCACTGACTGTCTTACCTATATTTATAACCTTTGTATTGAGAAATGCTGTTATCCCCAATTATTTAAAGATGCCAAGGTGATACCACTATATAAATCTGGTGACCCCCAAGATCCGTCAAACTACCGACCTATCTCTATCTTGTCTAACCTCTCCAAACCTCTAGAAAAGCATTTAAAACGTAACCTTCAAACATACTTTACCACACATGATCTTTTCCATTGTAACCAAAGTGGCTTTAGAGAAAACCATTCCTGCCAAACAGTACTCACTAATCTAATCGAACAGTGGCATTCCAATATTAACAATGACCTTCTCACCGGTGCCATTCTCGTCGACTTTGCTAAGGCCTTTGATGTTATTGATCATGGCCTTCTATTGAAAAAACTATCATTGTATGGTTTAACTCAAGATTCTATCGCCCTCGTTTCGTCCTTTCTATCTGACAGACGACAAACCGTCTCCAAAGATACTATTACATCTTCATTTCAATCAGTCAATTATGGAGTTCCCCAAGGCTCAGTCTTAGGACCTATACTCTTCACCGTTTATATAAATGACCTCCCCCTTCATCTTACTTCATCGTGTGAGCTTTTTGCAGACGACACCACAGTGTATAAAAATGGCAAAAAATGCTGATTCAATCTGTTCTGGATTGCAGAGTGACATTAATAATCTAGTTGACTGGGCAGAGCAAAATCATATGGCCTTACACCCCAAAAAGTCTAAATTCATGTTAATCACAACAAGACAAAAGAGGCAAAACTTTAAAAATCAATTAAGAACACCGACTATCTATGAAAAGCCTCTAGAAGAAGTTACTTCACACAAATTACTCGGCGTATACATTGACAACAACTTATCCTGGTCAAAACACATGGACATTCTGTCCAAGAAAATTTCAAAAAAAGTATTTCAGCTCAATAGAATTAAACACTTTTTAGATCAACATACTCGTAGACTTTTTTTCCATGCCTATATCCAACCTGATATTGATTATGCATCAACATGTTGGGATTCAGCTAGTAAAAACACACTCAAACATGTTGAAAGACTATATAAACGCTCTCTTAAACTCATACTCCTTAAATCGTCATCCCTAGAAACCAATGACTATAAAGAACTTAACATTCTACCATTTGATTTGAAATGCCTACTAAATAAAGGTACCCTTATGTACAAGATCATAAATAAGCTAGCACCAAAATATCTTATTACTAAATTTAAAGTCCATACAATTCGAAGCAAAACCAAATTAACAATGCCCCGCCCCAGGACAGATCTATATAAATCATCCCTTACATTCTCTGGTGGTAAACTGTGGAACGACCTCCCTGATTATCTAAAAAATAGAACTAGCGTCTTTTCCTTTCGAAAATCTTATCACAAGCTCCTAATAGACAATCTTGTTTATTAGTAATGCTAATTAATGAGTTTTACTTCAAACGTTACTAATGCCATCAGCTATGTCTAGATTCTTATAAATCTCTCTCTCTCTCTCTCTGTCTCTCTCTCTCTCTCTCTCTCTCTCTCTCTCTCTCTCTCTCTCTCTCTCTCTCTCTCTGTCCCTCTCTCATATTCCCATGTTATCATATGTTTTTTTGGTTTTTTTGTTTGTTTTTCTTCCTTAAAATTGGGTTTATTCTGAAAAATTGTCATTGTCTCAAAATGGTTTCCCTTTTTTCGTACTCAATTTAAACTACCAATTCAAGTTCACCATTGTTAAGTATTATCCATGTTTGCTTTAAATCCCATTTTTGATTTCTTTTTCAATTATTTCATGTGCCAATTTTTGTTCCATTTTCTTGACTTGATTGTTTTATGTCAAATTTTCTTTGCTTGATGCATGGTATGAATGTGTGAGAGAGAGGGCAAGGTGTAAAGAAGCTATTGTAGCTTATCCTTTTTACCCTCAATAAAACATTCGTATTCGTATTCGTATTCTCTCTCTCTCTCTCTCTCTCTCTCTCTCTCTCACTCTCTCTCTCTCTTCTTATTTAGTAGAATGTTTTTGTTTGATTTTTTTCTCCTTTCGATGAATCAAATTAGTAACCATACTCGTCCTGCATATAAAACTTATTGTATGATGCCTCATTGCCTATCCATATGAAAAATAAAAACTATTCACAGATCAGATTACTGTTTCGGAAAGCCTGAATGTCAAACATCTCCGTAAGGTTCACTAAAAAAAAAATACAGGCACAACAAATGTGCTAGAAAGAAAACAAAAAAGCTCGTGATACAATGAGTTAACAATAACACAAAATAATTATATCAAACCGAAGCAGAAGATCGGGCAAAAGAATTGAAGCA
>CM065690.1:17359731-17362231 GCA_017654935.2 Phymorhynchus buccinoides | reverse complement strand
TCTCTCTCTCTCTCTCATTTGTACTGTTGTCTTGTTTGCATAAATAGTTGCTTTGACTTGTTTATTATAATTGAATGACTGTGGGGTGCAGTCAATATGATGATCCCTTTTGTTTGTTATATTCTTATAATTATACTTTTTTCCGCTTGCTTTGATTATTAGTTAATTTCAAATCACGTGTCCCCTTGCCATGAAGATTGTATTGTCAATGGCAATTAAAACATTGTCAAGTGTCAAGTCTCTCTCTCTCTCTCTCTCTCTCTCTCTCTCTCTCTCTCTCTCTCTCTCTCTCTCTGTCTCTGTCTCTCTCTCTCAGTCTCTCTCTCTCTCTCTCTCTCTCTCTCTCTCTCTCTCTCTCTCTCTCTCTCTCTCTCACGCACACACACATACGCACACACATACATATATGCACGCACACATACACGCGCACAAACACACACACACACAATCTCATATATACACAAACGCATACACGCATGCACGCACGCGCACACACACACACAAACTCATGTCATACACATATACACACGCACGTGCACACAGACACAGACACAGACACAGACAGACAGACAGACAGACAGACAGACAGACAGACAGACAGACAGACAGACAGACAGACAGACAGACAGACAGACAGAGACACAGAGACACAGACACAGACACACACACACACACACACACACACACACACACACACACACACACACACACACACACAAGCATAGGCTCCGTAGAAACCTATTGATAATTGGTCTCGCGAGGATGGGATGGAACTAGAAAGAAAAGAGGGAAAAAGAAGTCAATACAATACTACTATAGAGAGAAACCATAAGATTAACTACTCCCTAGTGACAATTGTAGTATGGTCATTGCTTGGGACCAGGGCCAGAATACCACAAATCGTCTATCTAAACTATCTGATAAATTTCACTGTCTGTCTGTCTGTCCGTTTGTCTGTCCTTCTTCTTCTTCTGCGCTCCCAGTCCATATGGCCATAATGGGCAAGGTCCGTTTTTCAGTTTTCACTGGTCTCCCCGCTGCGTACGGCCGACACATTCCGATTTCGGAGGAGCTCAAAGGAGAACAATGATTTGGAAGGTGGTTGTGTTTTTTTCTAAAAGGAATGAGAATGGGGCCGATAAGTCAGAAAGGTAGTAGATGATAGAAAGCAAAGGGAAAAGGCAGGGTCAAAGAGAAGTGGCGGATTAGAGGAAGCTACAAGCACAGAACTTCCAGAAGGTGGGGGAACTATTTTTTACAAAAGACCCCCCCCCCCACCACCACCCCCTAGCATCCCCATAGGGAGAGACTCGTGGAAGGGGGGTCGGGGGGGTCGCCCAGCTCCCCGTATGGAGGCACGAGACATCCATCCACTTGCCCCAGTGTGTCTGTCCGAAAACCGGTTGCCATAGATTGAAGAAAACAAACCGCTGCGTGTCATTTTCTATTAAAAAAACCAAAAAAACATTAATTGGTCAGCCGGTCACCCAAGAAAATACAGCGTGGGACATTTTGAAAGGGAGCAGTAGCAAGGTGAGAGTGAGAGCTGAGTGACCGGTGGCTGACAAACACTAGGCGTTCAAGACTGCACTTGGTCATCTCCAAACATGGAACACTCAATTGTTAGTCAAGTTTTATTTTGTGTGTATTTAACGGTTTAAGGTTTTGGTTAGGGTCAGGGTTAGGGTTAGAGTCAGTTTAATTTCAGATTGAATGGTTAAAAGATACACATTCTAAAGTTTTGCTGAAATCCGACATTGTCACGCGAATGGCGTCACTGTCCATATTTGGAGATGACCAAGTGCAGCGTTGAACGTCTTGTCTGACAAACAGTCTGTCTACAATCGTTGGGCTGTTGGGTTGCCTGTCTGTCGTTTCCGACAATGACTGCCAAGACAGCAAAGAGTGGGTGGTGGGGCCAGCTGCTATTCCAGCGGGGAGGAAGGAAGGACAATCTGTTCAACGTCCTCCGGTCTGAAACAGACACATATATATGGGGCATTAGTAGATATAACGATGGTGGGAAAACGATCCTGGAGGCAATGCCCGGAGGCAGTGCAACACCAGGAAAGTCCCGAATTAGTAGTAAGGATGCGGATGAATCTTAAAGATAATCTAAAGAAGACCTATTCCAGCGAGAGTTGGCGTTGGGGAAGGTCCCCAAAGGCTGCAACCTAATCCCATTGGCTGCAGCCGACTATAGAGAGCGAGTGCAAATGCTCCCCTGGTTAGAGAGTCATGGTCTTCCACGATCGGACGACTACAGGGCCAGCCACGCGTCCACTAGAATAGCACGACTGTACGATACGATTCGATCACAGATCTCTACGCGCCAATCCCATTTTGTTCCTGGAGACCGGGTGATCGAATCGTATCGTACAGTCGTGCGATTTTCGAGGATGTGCGGCTGACCCTTAAGCTGTACCGTGACGTTCCAATACTGTAGAAATTCATAATTATATAGTACAGCTCTCATTCACTATTGGCCCTTTCTACAAGC
>CM065690.1:17304553-17349231 GCA_017654935.2 Phymorhynchus buccinoides | reverse complement strand
ATTCAGTTGGGTGTATTCCGCGTTGGTTAATTAGGGACCTACATAGCCAGCCAAGAAATCCTTCCACCAGAATTTTTCCACCACCGTCGGAACTTTTGTTGGGGGTGGGGGTGCACGGGACGTGATACTTCTAATACGAAAATCCAAGCCTTATCTATCTCCTCCAACGTTTTGTTGAGCATGGGCGGAGGGGGGAGGGGGGTATTTACCAATGCGAGGGGGACAAAACACCTTCCAGCGGACTATTTTGCACGTAAACACACCTTTCACGAGCCAATATACATCCTAAGGTACAGTGGTGGGGGTGTCAGGAAACCCTGTAAACCACCACCCCCAGATCCGCCCCTGAACGAGAAGTTGTTTTAAAATCTATTAAGTCGCTGTCACTACTGAGTATGTATAATAATTATGTAGCCTTGTAGGCCTATGTTAGTCTGTGGTTTCCGACTATGAGTGCCATAATAGCAGAGGGTGCGGCTTGCTATTCTGGACGACTGGAGAGGAATTTGTTTATTATAGTGGAGATGCCTTGACCACCAGCGTTGCTGTTACACTGACGTTGTTCGCTTAGGTAAAGGGTAGGTCCTATAATTATATTAGGAAAGGTATGTCTGGACTGAGGAAAAACCCAGTGCCTATTCAAAAGAAAAGTTAGCGAGTCATCGTAGATAACATCACTCCATACTTAGATATAATAGTGATAGAGGCAGGGGTGGGGTGGGGAGATGTTGCAGACGTAGGCTAATACTTAGATAGACATTTAAAAATAACACAACAAAAAATGATATTGATATTAATTGATGGTAAGCTTGTTCTACAGGACTACTATTTGTTACGTAACAAAAAGAAATAATGTGAATGTAGATAGGAAACAATTAATCATAAGTTTACAAAATAAACAAAAAAGGAGAAAACTCTGAATTCAAAAGGGGCATAACTCTTGTCAGAACCACCAGCTGCTCCGAATCGCCTAGCCCCAGCCGCAGGCACCACTCACAGAGAGGAAACAACAACAACACAGGATAAGAGAGGCAGACAAGCAAGAACCAGAAATAAATTGGAGCCAACAATTAACACAGACACAGGGAACTGAACAACAACACGGACACGAGAGACAAGCAAGAACCAGAAATGAATTGGAGCCAACGACACAGACTCAAGGAACTGAACAACAACAACACGGACAAGAGATCGAGGCAGCAAAGCAAGGAAACACAACCAGAAATAAATTGGAGCCAACATCATCAGAGACACAAAGTGGAGAGTCTCATACGTCGAAGTGTCTAATATCCCAATTTGCTCACTGTTTCGAGCGAAGACGAGTGTAATTTATACTAGTTAGTAAGTAAGTAAGTAATCAATCAAAGCCTAAGCCATGAAGGGGGCGTGGAAGAAGGTGAGCAGCACTATGCTGGCCTCTGATGGCACCAAGGGAGGGGAGAGGAGGGGCTCCAACTCTAAGGAACCGTCAGGTGCCAACCAGGAGGTCTGCAATGTGGGACCACCTTCCTCTTTCATGGGAAAACTTCGCCAGACCGTCGCGGCAGCGCAATCTCAGCAAGTGTGAGTTCTGGAACATGCATGCAGACATGCCGTTCGCTCACGCGCTTGCGTGTGCACATGCGCGTAATATACACCACCTACTACGCGCGGGCGTGCACACACACGGACAAGCAATTCACAACTTATCCACACACACATTTACCCCCCCCCCCCACACACACACATACTACACGCGCGCACAAACACACGAACGCGCACGCGTGCACACAAACACACACACACAACTCACACACACACGTGAGTTGCTTGACATGTGTCTTTGGGGGTGGTGCGTAATGGGCAACTGTAATGTGTGTGGCGGAGTATGGGGGGGGGGGTGTGTGTGTGTGTGCTGTGCGCGGTGTGAGTGTTAGGCCTATGTGTAGTGCTGTAGGCTAGGTGTATGTTGTAGCGCTATGCGTAGGTTTTACAACAACAACAAAAAATGGTTGACGCTTTTTGTACGCGTCTGCGCGCATGTGTATGCATGTGTGTTTGTGCGCGCGGGCCTGTGTGTTAAAGACTAATAAAGGTGTGGGTTCATTGAAGTTTATGCTGTGTTTGCGTCTTACATTTTGTTGTTGACTTTAAAATATACCACAAAACACCAAAGGTTTCAAGCTTTCGATATTTTATTTCATCTCTTCGTGAGGAAGATAAGTTTAAAACTGACATGAGATAAAAATGCCAAAGGTACAGCTAAAAAGAAAAAGAAAAGCAGGTGGTGAGCACAAGTTCAATCGATATTATTTTTAGTATTTAGGTTAACTTAGGTACTTTATAGTCACAGAGAGGTTCTCTGTGAAATTCGTTTTGCTTTCACCTGGAGAGCGCGTTGCAGCCTGAGGCGCGCCACCCAATTTATCTTTTTTTTTTTTGGTGGTGGCGCGCCTCTTACTTCTACGTGCTCTCAGGGTGGGAGCAACCTGAATTTCACAGAGGCACCTCTGTGACTATCAAATTACCTAACCTAACCTAAAAAATACAAAAGCAGCTAGGTTTGTATTTGTTGTTCTCTCAATATATACTGACAGGCAGAAGTTCTGCACACACGCATTGAAAAAATCATCAAAAATGTAAATCAGATTCAAAATTAAGTTCACTTTGGGTAATCCTAAGTCATGCTGTTTCTACAATTGCATGAATTAGGATTACCCCAAGTAAAATTAATTTTGAATCTGATTTACATTTTTTGATGATTTTTCCAATGCGTGTGTGCATAACTTCTGCCTGTCAGTATATATACATGTACTTTGTACCGTTATGTCAAACTTCTAACGGACTGTTTTCTTCTGTCTGTCTGTATCCCTACCTGCATCCGGATATCTATGTTCGACCATACTGCATGTCTGTCGGTCTGTCTGTTCTTGTCTCTCTCTACATCTTGACCCCCCTCATCCCGCCCCCCCCACCCTCTCTCTCTCATCTGCTTATCTCCTTTCTTGAACTGAAGTGTGTTTTGTGCCGGTGTGTGTGAGTGGTGGCGTTGTGCGTGCGTGTGTGCGTGCGATGCGTGCGTGCGTGCGGTGGTATGGCGCGCGAGCGCGTTTGTGTGTGTGTGCGTGGTGTGCGCGCGCGCGTGTGTAATATGCGTGCTTGGCGCGCGCGCGTGTGTTGAATGTAGCATGGTGTGCAAATTTTCATCGGGTACAAGGATTTGTTTTTGAATTACAATATTCATGAAGACAGCAGAGTCTTCGGGGGGACGATGCGTATGATGATGGGGAGATGGTTCTGGACGGTAATTGCGTAGTGGTGGATTCCCCAATCTGGCTCGTTCTGAAACCCTTGAACATAGGGGTCTAACAGTCTAGTACTGTGTCGTTTTGGACGGGTGTCCAAGTCTGGGCTTTGTTCCTGTCCTTGATGTTTAGGGTGGAATCAGCATCGTCGTCACGGGGCAGAGATGTGAGACCGCCCGTAGGTTGTCGATCTCAACTCCCGCATTTCTTGTCCAAAGCTGCCGGCTGCTAACCCCTCTCCCAAAGGCCGTCCTCAGGACCACCGGGCGACCTGCTCCATACTGAGGTGTTGATGTCGTCGCACACAGGCAGGAGACGCACAGTCAGGTTGAATCGTCTCTGCAGGCGGATGTATCCTTCCCAGTAGCTGCAGCTGTCCTACTGCATCCACTGGGCACCGGTGGTCTTGTTGACTCAGAGGCCAACACTGCAGAAATGATCCAAGTCGTCGCACGTCGTCCCGTCCGCATACAAGTCCATCAACTCCCATGGTGAGGGAGGATGACTGAGTCGCCCTTTCTGCTGCCTGCCACTCAGCAGAACTTCAAGTGTAGTCTGCCACCCTTACACTTGGGAATGAAAAAAATATAATAACCACAACTTGCAATATGTACCCCCACCCACCCCAACAAAAAAGAAAGAAAACAACAGCCTAGTCTATAGATTGAAAACTTCCTTGTCTCTTTCTCAGTGAGCGCAACCCAAATCATCATAGGCCTAAGTGCGTAGGTAAGAAAACGTTAATAATTGAACTGTCATAGCTGTCTCTTATGATTATCAACGACGATAGCAAATCCTCCTCCTCCTCCTTCACTTTATCATGTGTATCCTCAAAAAAAGGAGAAAAGCAGAAACAAAACACCACACATATACAGAGAGAGAGAGAGAGAGAGAGAGAGAGAGACAGAGGGGGGACAGAGAGAGAGAGAGAGAGAGGGGGGAGGGGGGGGGGGAGACAGAGGAGGAGAAGAAGAAAAGAGGGGGGGGAGAGAGGATGAGGGAGACAGAGAGAGAGAGAACAAAGAGAGAGAGAGAAGAGAGAGAGAGAAGAGAGAGGAGAGAGATTGATTGATTGATTGATTGAATTTTATTTATAGAGGGTAATAGAGTAAGCAATAACATGCTTTTTTGTACATCCAGCCCTCTGGAGAGAGAGAGAGAGAGAGATGTCACATGTCAGTCACGCTATCATGAACTAAAAGTTCTATTAAATGAAAATGTGCAAGGTGCTAGGGACCCGGAAGTTGTCATTTTTTAAGATGCATTTCCCATCATCCTCTTCTTTGAGAAGCAGACGTTAAATGTAATGTCAATTTCTGTCATTCAAATCATTCATTATCAAGGCGTCTTCTCATTTTACATTTTAAACGTTAAACTGTCTCGGTAAGCTTACAGGTCAGTCGCCGGGCTGTTAAATGTATAGATTGCGTTCTCTTTGTTTACTTTTATTTAGCTTTTTTTAGTTTTATTTCAAACAATGTTGAAATGGAAAGCTTGGTTTTGATACAAACTTCGCAAAGTGTTGAGCAGACGTCAAATTTCTGTGTGTCTACAGTACAGTGTTGAATGAAAGGAGCTTGTATTCATATTATTAAGCTTACATAATTATATCTCTTTTCACTTTCTGTTTTACTATTGCGTTTGGATAGAAAGAAGAAGGTAAGAAGTTGTAAAATGAAAAAAGAATATCGACAAATTACATTTTGTAGTCAACCTAGAGAGAAAAATAGAGATTTAACGCCTTCTGGGTCAAAAGACCATTTGGGGCATTTGAAATTATAAAGATTCCGGAGAAAAGTGGATTTTTTGAGTAAGGAAATATAATATTTTGAAATTACAATTTGTATGTTTTAGAGTTTAGTAAAATGTTTTAGAAAAGAAATTAGAGATTTTAATGTTTAGGGCGCACAAGTTTAAAATTTATGTTTGTGATAAAATATTTTACTTGTAAAAAATATTTAGCTGTTTGCTTTAAGTCTGGCAGGTTGGAGGAAGTCTATGATTAAAAAAAACCCAGGGCTACAGTTAAAATTCATGCTTTACGCTCAACTGAGCTTTGTTAAAAAATCCATATATTGTGCTCAAATGAGCTTTATTATTAAAATTCTTAAGAGGCAAAGGCCTGCTTAAAAAAACTGTACAGGTTTTATGTAGTCAACCAATCCAGCTAATGCTCACTAGTTGGATGCTACCCTCAGTTCATAAGATGATAGCTGGGGCCATGTCGGGTTAAAATTCGTAGCTCGTTAAAATCCATAGCTCGCTATACTATAAGACAGACTATTTGCGGCATTTTGCGACATTGAGCATGAACGACAAATTTCACTTTTTTCTAGGGTTAGGGTTAGGTAAATGGTTCAAGTAACGAAAAAGTGAAATTTGTGGTTGTCGCAAATAGTCACTCTCATAGTAGCGAGCTATGAATTTTAACGAGCTAGGAATTTTAACCCTACAGGCCCTTCTTAAAAAAAAAGGAATGACGAGTTATATTCACCCGTACGCCCTTAAAACAACAACAACAACAACGTGTATTACAGTATAAATATTACAGTAGGCCTATTTATACGGTGCTAAATCTTGATCAAAATCAAATCGAAGCACGCACACACATCAGCAACGCATTGAAACAAAAACGCTATACATATACATGGATGAAAACACTATGTTTGTTGTTGGTGTTTTGGTCCATCTGAGAAATGTTTATTGAATTCTTTTCACATTTTACGAGCGGCTGCTTCCATTTGCTTTTGCCCCACTTTGGATTAGGGCTTCACAGTTCTTCTTTTTAAATGTAACCCCCCAAATGAATATAGCCATTCTAACATTTTCGCGCACTCTACGACGAAATTAATGTTTCACGTCCTCCCGATCATGAAGACCATATGGGACATTACTAATTTATAAAGTTATCAGGTGAAAAAAAGTTTTTTTAAAAATAAAGTTGGTTTTTCTATTGAATTGTGTTTCAAGTATTTTATTTTGGTACCATGGCTCGACTATCGACTTTATTTTTAAAAAACTAGCAAGCTAGCCTGAGTTTTTAGATGTATAATTTTTTTTATTATTAAAAAGTTCTTATTTTATTCCAAGAGCATCTTTCCGATTAAAATTTCCAGGACCACCTTTTAAAACCAAGTCAAAAAAGGTTTAAAAATCACACAAGGTCTACCCTATCTCGAGGGGACGTTTTATATACAAAAAAATACTTTATTTCCCACAAAATCTTTTTAAAACAATATGTACATTGAATTTTGACTACGTGGCTGTCAGTGCCACTGCCAAAACATTTTTTTTAAACTAGCCAAAGCTGTCACATCGGCTTGCCAGAAGCCGATACTGAGGATTTTTTAAATTTTAAGTCTTAACATTTTTTATGGGTCCCTACCAGATTGGTTAAGAAAAAATCTTATCTTATTTTTTATTGCGGACTCAAAAAGGCGCAAACAGATGAGGCAGAGTCTCGGTAAAATTTATTAAAAGATGGGTGAATTTGTACAAGGGGAGAGCAGATCAGCCAAGGGGGGGGGGGGGGGGGGGGGGGGGGGGGTATTCTACAACCACATCCCAACCCTTTACCTACTTTTGCACTCGGAACCACCCAACAATGGGTCTTAGTGGTTCCTTGGTGGAGTTTTGTTCTGTCTATACGGGTGACAGAAATATGACCGAATCTCCCGTGTAGCATAGGGCCGAAAAAGTATGGCGAACTACAAATTGCAGCCTTTGGCCGAAAAATGACATTGCAGCCTACGACCGAATATGCAGTGCAGCCTACGACCGAATCTGCAATGCAGCCTACGACCGAATATACAGTGCAGCCCATGGCCTAATGTACAGTGTAGCCTTGGGCTGCAGTGTATATTCAGCCCAGGGCTGTATCGTATATTCGGTCGAAGACTAGACCGTGTATTCGGCCCAGTTCCCCGTTCCCAGCCTCTGTATGTTTTTGGTGATGATGATCAAGAGTATGTAAGCTTATGGTCCTAAGAGTCTACTGCTAATGAATGACTTTCGAGTTTTAGGTAAACATGGAAAGGTCAGAGCACGGGTAAGCTTACTTTGGTGGTACATTTGCTCAATTAAAATGTACATCACTGCACTCCTTGGATGATGCTAATTATAGCTATAATTAAATGGGTCGTTGGATCTACGGCCAACGGTTTTTGAGCCATGGGACCTCCCTCGTGGACGAACATCCAGAAAGGAAGACACAAAGAAATTAGATTTAGAAAATTTCTGGAACTGGACGAAAATTATAACACACTAAAAGATATTGATCATAATGCCAAAGGAAAGTGTTCAAATATATCACCCTATCTTGAATTAACTAACACGACCGTTACAAAATCAAGAAAGGTGCCAAAGGATACAGACTTTTTTTTTCCACATGGTTTCAGGCTCGCTGGGAATCAACCGGTCACACCAACTCAAGAGATAAAAAAGAAGATATCCATCTGGCCCGAGTGGAACGATGCAGACATCAACGCGGAAAAATGGGTAAGGAACAGAGTTCATGTTCGATTTATATGAATTGATTTTAGTCTTTGATTTCATATTCAAAGAAGAATGTACTTTTGTTTTCAAATGGAATGAAACTTATCAATTTCAGTACTGAACCCATGGTGATTCTTGCAAAGTCAGTATCCACTACGTTTTTGAGCAGTATGTACTGCTCCAAGCATTTCGAACAATTCTGTTCAATTATCAAGGATTTGATTTGATGAAAATAATGTTAAATAGATAATATTTTTTGTTTGTTTGAGTAATCCATCGGATGACTTCTAAAACGAATGGAAAGTTTTCGTGATAGCTTAATACTCCATGAAAAGTTATTTAAAAGATCAATTAATAACTTTTCGTGTTGGCTCAAAATTGCTAATACTAATAGACAGGATGACATACAGGCACACATCATAGAGATCGACTGACTGACGGACTTAAGACAAACAGACAAATTGAAAACAGTTGTTTAAAAAATGTGGATTCCGTGCCTGATATATTAGTTTGAAAAAAATAAAATAATAATACTCATGTCCATAGGATGCACATGGCATGCCAAAAGTTAAAGAGGACAAAAAGGGAAAATCGCCCACAGTGGTAAGTTTGTATGTCAGTGTATGTGTGTGTGCGTGTGCGTGCGTGTGAGTGTGTGTGTATGTGTGTGCGCGCGCGTGTGTGTGCGCGTGCTTTGTGTGTGTGTGTGTGCGTGCGTGCGTGTGTGTGCGTGCGCGCGCGCGCGCGCGTATGTGTGAGAGTGATGCAGTATGTGTATATGCGTGCAATGTTTATATATGCGCGTGTCTATGTGTATTAGTCTACGCGGTTTTTTAAAGTCCTATGATTTATGCACATATAGAATCTGTCTAGGTAAAAGCAAAGCACCATTTGTCAATCCAATCCACACGGGATGTAACCTACAACAGAATGATATAAACATATATTTTTATAAATGATATTAATAATACAGTGTACGGGTCAGTCTCGCAGATAACAAAGAACGCAACTCAGGGCTTCCAGGGACCCTCATTCCGATTCCGATTTTGGAGAAGCTCAAAGGAGAAACATTATTCGAAAAAAGGCAGGAGAATGGGCCAATAAGTCAGAAAAATAGTAGATGATTTGAAAGCAAAGGGAAAAGGCAGAGTCAAAGAGAGTGGCAGATTAGAGGAAGTTACAAGCACAGAGCTGCAAGAAGGTGGGGGAACCATTTTTACGAAAGACCCCCCGGTATCCCCACGGGGGGAGAGACTCGTGGAGGGGGCGGGGTCGTCCATAAAACCGGGCAAAATAACAAACCATGGTCTTGGCATTCCAATTTATGAAAGTCAAGTTATGACCTCCAATCAAAGACCTTTCACAGTCCATTGTTTTCACTACTTCTAGGCCTAATTCACTGAACTGATTCTCTAAAAAAAAATGTATCATCTATTCTCTCTCCCGGAATTGACCAATTCTTTGCCTACCATCTGTGTGCGTGTCTGTGTACGCATATAGACATTCTGAAAACTTCCGTCAAGCAACTCATCACATGCACCTGGAATTTGTATGTACAGTATTTCAATATTTGCAATGCAATGGGGACCCTCCATCCCTCCTCTAGGACCCTCTGTACCCTAAGTGAAAGGGTCCCATTGGGAGCCCTGCAACTACTATTCCGAAAAGCTGAGCTGAAATGCTTTCATGTAAACTGTTGTCATCATTTGCAGATTGGATTGTAGAGGGGAAGAAAAAAGACTTGTTTTGTTCTTTTCCAATCTTTGTTGTTTTTGCTGATTTTTGTGTGTTTGTGGTGAGTTTATGTTGTCAAAGGCGAATTCGCCGAAATATCCAGTTGTTTCGTCGTGTCTCATGTACACATAACAATGTTACTTCACACTTGTTGTGTACTTGTTTGTTTGTTGCATGTAAACTGTTAGTTTCGTTACAACCCACTAAAAATATTCTCATTGAAAACTTTCACATATAAAACAATAATAACCCTAGTTTGCTTGCTCGAGCTAGTATTAGGTTTATGGTTACTTTCGTGAAACGGAAATAACGAGTTAACCCTTTCACCGCCAATGTTACATGTTTTGCACCACAATGATTTTAACACCCATGTCATTAAAACTCTTCAAATCAGGGTCTGTTATTCAATGATATTGTGTTCCTAAATTTGGGTAGTAAGGATTGACCCTATTCTAAATGTGTCACAGAGAAATCCCACAATCTTTGTAGCCAAGTAAGTTAATGGAATTTTTGTGGCTCAAAGATGGCTGGCGGTGAAAGGGTTAATGAGGTAGAAAAAGCCGAGAATATGAAGGAGAGGGGGGGGGGGGGGGATACTGAACTACACCTTTATGCTTAATTCATCATCCCCGTCTATCATTTCAGCAACAGTCAACTTACTTTGAAGATCCTGACGGCAAATTGGACCTGCCTGTGTCACTGCGAGTGGACCACTGGAAACGACCGATCGACTTTATGGGAGAGGACAAGGTAGGTGGAGTGTGAGCGCTCCAGTGATTCAAAGGATGAATGATACACACACACACACACACACACACACACACACACACACAAAGTTCAGACGACAAACGCACACATACACACAAACAAATACGTACATACACACGCATACACAAACACACACAAGCCCGCGCGCACACACACACAGACACAAACATACACACACACACAAGCAACGCGCGCACACACGCGCGCACACACACGCTCTCTCTCTCACACACACACACGCGCGCGCGCGCGCACGCACTCACATGCACACACACACACACACACTCTCTCTCTCTCTCACACACACACACACACACACATAAACAGCAGTTACTACTGACCACACACCACGCGCGCACGCAAACACACACACACACACGCGCGCATACACACACAAGGTCACCCCCACACCCCCACACACACGCACACTTGCAGCAGTTGATACTGACCACACACACAAACGTATGATCGCGCGCGCACACGCACGCACGCACGCGCAGCACACACACACACACATACAACACACACAGAGAAACTTACAGCAGTACAATACTCACCACAGACGCGCGCGAACACATACACACACGCACACACACATACATACACACACACACACACACACACATCTGTCTGAATCACTTTTAGTGGAAGGACGTTAAACTGAAGAAGGAGAACAACACACACACACACACGCACGCACGCACGCACGTCTGGATCACTTTTAGTGGAAAGACGTTAAACTGAAGAACAACACACACACACAGAGCTAAATACTGACAGTGGTGTGTTTTCCCTTTCAGACGCCAGTAGTGGTGGACGTGGATCACATGAACGACAACTTCGATCTTCTCACCAATAACAAACACTTGCACCACAGTGACGTCAGTCTCTATCTGTCTGGTCTGTCTGTCTTTCTTTCTGTCTGTCTGTCTGTCTGTCTGTCTGTCTCTCTCTCTCTCTCTCTCTCTTTGTCCGTGTGTACACGCACACGTGTGTGTGTGCGTGTGTGTGCAGGGCTTCTGATTTTATCCTCTCTGTTTGTCCGTGTGTACGCACACACGTGTGTGTGTGTGTGTGCGTGTGCGTGTGTGTGTATATGTATATATATATGTGTGTGTGTGTGTGTGTGTGTGTGTGTAGGGCTTCTGATTTTTATCTCTCAACCCCTGTTAACAATTGTAAGGGATAATTTCACCCCCAGTTTCAAATTTTAAGGGGTCAAAGCGAAAACGTGGGGAAACCTCCACCTAGCTTCTCGCGCGCACGCATACACACACGCGATTTAAATACAAACGACGTCATTAGCTTATTGAAAAGTAATGACTGCTTACGTACACATGATTATTTTAATGCGTCATCGCACCTTCTACTTGATATTTTAAAGGGTAAATATCATGCATGGTTTGAGATTCTAGGGGGTGATTTGAGAGCTCTAGTGCGTAAATACGCACAATTTGTACGTTTTCAGAAGCCCTGGTGTGTGTGTGCTTGTGTGTGTGTGTGTGTGTGTGTGTGTGTGTCATCCATTTAAATTAACGTCTATTCACTACTCGTGAAATAAGACGGAGAAAATATTATTTTTAAAGTATGCTAATGTGTAAGAAACTGTATGCGTGCATGTGAGTGTATGTATGCGCATGTACGTGTACATGTGTGTATGCTTGAATGTGCGTATTCGCGCGCGCGCGCGCGCGTGTGTGTACATGTGTGTTTGTGCATATTTAAAAATAATTATGTGTAGGTGTCTTGAGTGTCTGGGTCTATGGATGTGCTCGAGTGCATATGTAAGCATGTGTTGTTCACCCATGCGCGCATGTGTTTCATGTGTAGGCCTAATGTGTTTGCATTGTAGCATAGTATGCAGGTCTTCGTGTGTGAGTGGCGTGCGTACATGTGTGTGTGTTAATGTATGTGCGTGGTTGTGAGTGCATGTGTTTGTGTGTAAGTGTTTGTGTGTGTGTGCGCGCGCGCGCACACGCGTGTGTGTATGTATGCAATTGTGTATGCGCGTCTGCGTGTATATGTGTATGTTTATACATGAGCATGTAAGTAGGCAATAGGCGTACACCCACGCGTTTAATAAATTCTCCCCATCCTTCCACGCACACACACAGTTCCTACGCTACTTCATCAGCCAAGTGACCGCGCTCTGGAACCTGTGCATCGACAAAGTTCAAACCACCACCACCACCACCACCACCACCACCATCAACCGTACCCCGAAGCATTCCACCGTCTCCGTTCTCCCTGCGGACAACCCTCCCCCTTCCCAGCCCCAGCCCCCCCCTGGCGCGTCTGTCATAGTCCCCCCAGCGGAGGTGGACCCCCTGGCGAACCTCAACGCCCACCACTGGAGGCCCTGGGAGCACATCTACTCGCTCAACAAGGTGATGAAGAACCACGTCCCGCTCTACAACCCGTACGGGAAGTACATCGTCAAGCTTTACTGGATGGTGAGTGTTGAGATGGACGAGAAACCAAACCCTACACGGTACATTCCAACACAATCATTTATTTAGTTGCACGATACGTTGGATTACAATGCGGCACGGCATGTCTTCTTCTTCTTCTTCTTCTTCGTCTTCTTCGATCGCTCAGACAGTTTCCTGTCGATTACGAGCACAGATGCGTCGTACTGCCGTTATGCGAAATAGTTAGGTCCAAGCAAGTACGACTTCGGCTGGAGGAAATGTTTTTGAAAGTGTTTCGTGAAAAGGGCAGGAGAATGGACCAGTAAGGCAGAAAAATAGTGGATGACAGTAAGCAAAGGGAAAAGGCAGAGTCAAAGAGTGTGACAGCTTAGAGGAAGTTACAAGCACAGAACTTCCAGAAGGTGGGGAACTATTTATACAAAAGTCCCCCGGTATCCCCACGGGGGGGGGGGGGGGGGGGGGGGGGGGGGGGGCACGGTTGTGGTATGATATGATACAATTCTGCACGATGCAAGACACAACGCTTTAGAAGAGGAAAGTTTAATGAGAAAGTAACCCAACACGATACACTAGGCCTACACCACAGTTCGATAGACTCCGAGTAGGGTATAATGCAATCCGATACACTACAAAGCGGCCTTTTTTCTTCTTCTACTGCGTTCCAAGGCATATGACCATAATGGGTAAGGTACGTATGTGTCCGTTTTTTCAGTGTTCACTGGTCTCGCCGCTGCATTCATGTGAAACATTTTGATTTCGTAGGAGCTCAGAGCAAAAAAATATTTCGAAGATTTAACAAAAAAAATTAAAGGCCCATTCTGCGGCAAGTCAGAAAAATAGTAGATCATAGTATTAGTAAGAAAGAGTCAAAGAGAGAGATAGACTAGAGGAAGCTGCTAGCACATAACTTCCAGACGGTGGGGGAACTACTTGTGCTGAAAGACCCTCCGGTATCCCCACGGGGAGAGACTCGTAAAGGGGGCGGGGTCGTCCATCTCCCCGTATGGAGGCACGAGACTTCCGCCCTCTGCCCCGCAGAGCGGTAAAATATGATAGGATATAAAACTATAGGTTAATGATACGTGTCTGTCTGTCTGTCTGTCTGTCTCTCGGACCGTATTTATGTATCTGTGTGTGATCCAGGGTTGCTGGCGCAAGATCCTGGTGGATGACCTGATGCCGTTCGACAGGCTGGACCAGCTGCTGCTGCCCGTCACCATGCTGTCCTACGAGTTGTGGCCCATGCTGCTGGCCAAGGCCCTCCTCAAAGTGGCCTCCCTGGAGTAAGTTCCACCATCAGTAGAAAGATCAGGCATGGTACATGTAATGGCAGCTCTCTGAAAACAAATTAGGGTTTCATGAGATGTTGTCTCTTAGTGTAATCAAGGGAATAAACGCCCTGTATGGTGATCAAAGGCAATTGCTCTTGAAGGTGAATTCATAAAACTGTTTAAAATTGGGGAAAGGGCGCCCTCAAGTTTAAAACCGCTTCCGATATTTGCTTTTCTGCATTCACTTTTATCTGGATTCAGAGAATTCTCTGAAAATTAATATGCCTTGAAGATTTGCACACTTTCAGAAGATCGAAAACTGCTGACCGAGGATTTGTTTGTGGATTCAGAGAATTCTCTGAATATTACTATGCCTTGACTTTGCACATTATTAGAAGATCGAAAACTGCTGACAGAGGATTTGTTTGTGGTACCATTAGCATTGTAGATGGGTGTAATATTGTGACTGGCAAATTAGCAGTTTAATATAATTTGTCTAAGAATTGCCGTGTTAGAAACTGATTTTTAATGCTGCCCTTCCACTCTATTGGATCTTCATGGGTCCTATGAGTTCGGTTTTCAGAGGATTGGACATCTGGCTGTTCTGATGCCTGAAGTTGTTTTTGGTCAAAGAGGCCTCCTTTTGCGAAAATAAAAAAATCTCTTCAAAATGAATCTCATTTGAGTAACGTTTCACAAGGCCTCCCTTGAGTAAGTTCTGTCACTTCAATGTGGTCTCCCTTGAATAAGTTTATTTTTGTTTAACCAGCAAAGTGGTCTCCCTTGAGTGTTGTAAGCCATAACCCAGAAATTGATGCCCAGATGTATCAAACTCCAGATACATCTGGGCATGGTTAACTTGGTGGTTAACTAGCTTAATGATGACCCTACTGTGTTGTCCCGTGTGGTCAGTTACGGTGGTGGTAACCCCGGACAGGAGTTCGGGGACGTGCTCATCGTACACAACCTGACTGGATGGTTACCGGAGGCCATTCCCCTGCAGTGAGTATGCGTCCTCTTCTCGCCTTAATATTCTCTCATCAGCCTTTAAAAAAAAGGCTTTACATTATTTTTATCTTTACAATCCGATTATATGATTGTCTTTGGCTGCGTGCACATTTACGAAGACTTCCGCACGGAAACACGTCCGCAATCCGCCCAAACCCCCAACAACCAACAACACAAAAAACCACCCAACAACCTGGAAGTAATAAATATGAATGGGTGTGTGCATACACGCTGAAACCCATCTACATATTCCAATCACTTATTTCTTATTTTCTTTTACTTTATTTGCGGATCGCGTATGGGTTTCCGTACGGAAGTTTTCGTAAATGTGCACAGACCCTTAAGCTTTGCAGTCATATGTGTACTTCGCCAATTGTGCAATTTTCAAACACGTTAGGTTGCTGACGCAGACATAGAAATATGAAAGTTTAAAATACTCTATTGTCCATAAATGTTAAAACGCGTACAATTGAATCCGATGTTTTTAAGGGAGAACAGCCATAGCTTAGAGAGATTGACGGATGGTGTTATAATGTGTGAACATAACCATTCAACCATTTTGGAGGTAAGCGAAGAAAATTTGTTTAGGCTATGTTAACAGTCAGGGCTCCCAGGGACCCCCATTTGGGTGTCTATGAAGCACTAAAATTCTCAAGGACCCTCTAAAAGAATGTGCAGGGGGTCCCATGGATGCACTAGAAAAAAATCTTTTTAGCATTCACAATGCCACTGGGACCCTCTATCCCGCCTCTAGGACCCTCTATACTGTAAGTAAAGGAGTCCCTGTTTTGCGGGACGATTGGGAGCCCTGACAGTTAAAAAAAATCATACATAAGAATGGGTGCATTGCTGTGGCTGGCAGTACCCCTCCCTGTTACTCTGCGGGTCAAGTGCTGGACAAGTACTACAGCCTGCTGACCACTCGCAACGTCATCATGTGTAGTAGGGACAACGGCCAGAGGCAAGCCTTGATTATATGAATGCCCTATTCAAGGGATCCTTTCAGTTTTAGAATCGCTTGTTGGACATCACGTTCTGTTGAATTTCCCTGATTATGTGCATTCCTTTCGTCAGCTATGACGCAATTCTGGGAGACATTTTGTGTTGCTTCAAATATGCAGTTTATATGTTTTTGTTTGCTTGTTTTGTTGTTGCTTGATTTTTTTATTTGAAAACCTTCCCCTTGGTTCAATATTCTTTTTTAAATCCCATCAAAGTTTATTTATTATAATTCTGCACTATCACCAACATAACCACGAATGGTATTCATAGCATAAATGCACAGGCATGCGCACATGCACTCATATACCGGTAAGCATTCATTCGGGATGATGCACACACAAACACTCAACATATGCATGCATGTATCTGTGTGGTGCACAGTTTTGCACATTGCTCACACACTCGAGAGTACTTTTGCTCTCACACACATATGACATCCACATACATAGGCACATAAACATGCATGCAATCGAATATGCACACATTTCTAGTCAATATGACACCCACACACCCACTGTAGGAGTTACATTCAGATAAAACTGCTCCTTACTTGATTCAATATTAGTTTTTGTACTCTTGACGATGCTGGTTTTTTCAAAACTTATAATTTTCAGTTTGAAAATTTGTTGTTTGATGTTTGAAAAAAATAACAACAAGCAAACAAATATTGCCTTATCCCGCCACTCTTTTTCAAGACCAGCATGATGCATCGTGTTATAGAATCTTTTCTTTTTCTTAGACTTATGACAGGTTGCTACCAACTAGCATCGTGTGTCTTTCTTAATTGTGCTCAGACCACACAAATGCAGGAATCGAGAGTCAAACAAATATTGCCTTATTGATTGAGTTATTCTGCCAGTCTCTTTCAAGACCAGCATGATGCATCGTGCTAGAGAATCTTTTCTTTTTAGAGACTTATGACAGGTTGCTACCAACTAGCATCGTATGTCTCAGACCCCACAAATGCAGGAATCGAGAGTCTACACTGTCCGTGATAGTAATTAAGATATAATAAGAAACAGAATGATGTTTTATTACGTAATTTTCTCTTTCATTGCAACAGTCTCATTCGTAATCGTCAAATTTGAAGTTAGATTTTTTTTTTTATTGTGGATGTGCATGCTTTTGAATCGTGGAATTAATTTTTGTTCATATGGTTTAATTTTCTTGTAATCTGTTTCAGTTTTTATCTGTTAAATTGTCTACGTATATGTTATTGTGTTGGACATTTTTAAAGATTAAACTATTTAGTTGTCCGTGGAGTTCCAACTTTAAATATTGGCACACGTACTCATCCATTGACAGTGTTTGGTTGTAGGTGGACGTAGGCCTACTCCTAGATTGCAATCTTGATCGTTCCCGGTTTGTTTTTCACCTTCTTGGCTCTTTGTCTCTTATTTTCTGCCTTTTTCTGCTTGCGTGTCTCTAGCATTGTTTTATGTTGATTTGTGGTCTCTGTCTAGTCTTTCATGTACATTTTTCACTTCAAGCCCGTTTCATTTTTGTTGTTGTGCACGAGATTATTCACATGAAAATGCAATGTTTTAGTTATTCTTGAGATTGTCTCTTTTCCCTTCGAGGTATTGTTTCTAATATAATAATGCATGTGTCCAGTGTGTGTGTGTGTGTGTGCACATGTGTATGTGTGTGTGTATGTGTGTGTTTGTGTGTGTGTGTGTGTGTGTGTGTGTGTGTGTGTGTGTGTGAATGTGTGTGTTGTGCGTGTATTCGATGTATACTCACAACTGTGCATGTGTGCGTGTTTGTATTTGTATATGTGTGTGTGTGCATGTGCGTGTGTGTGTTTGTTTGTGCATATGTGTGTGTTCGTGCGTGCGTGCATGTATGTGTGTGTGCGCGTCTGTCTTGTATATGTGCGTTCATGCGCGTCTCTGTCTGGATGTGTCTCTGTGAGTGTGCGTGCATCCTTGCATGTGTGATTGTATCAGCGTGTGTCTGTTTCTACGGGCACGCGCGCGCATGTGTGTGCATGTGTGTGTGTGTGTCTGTCTGTCTTGTGTCTGTGTCTATCTGTTTCTGTTTGTGCGTGCATGAACGTGTTTCCTACAGAAACAATCACCTGCCTGCTTCTTCGTGCGCTTACGTGTCTGCGTCTGTTTACGTGCATGCGTGCGTGAGTGAGTGCGCGCGTGCGTGCGTGTGTGTGTGTGTGTGTGTGTGCACGCGTGTGCGCCCGCGCCTTGTATCCGTGTTCCTGTCTGTGTTTCTATCTGTGCATGCGTGTGCATGCAGACATACATACATAATACATGCATGCATACATACATACATACACACACGCATGCATGCATGCATACATACATACATACATACATACATACATACATACATACATGCTTGTTTTCCCCCACAGACACAGTCACCTGCAGGAGACGTGGGAGCTGCTGAAGGCCTTGTTGCCGGAGTGGCAGCTTCCCGAGGTGACGGAGCCCCCCAAGGCTGAGGACATCACCCAGGACCTATCCATGTCCCCACCTGGCCTCAATGTAAGCACACTCCCCCGTGGGGATACCAGGGGTGGGGATCTTTTCATGTCCGGAGGTGCCGGTCATAAGCCATTGACCTATTAACATTGAAAATGTCATATTGTGTTGTCCCCGGCCCCGTCAGGACACATGATTAACATTTTAATTAACATTGGCATGCTTTGTCTTATTGATTTCTGCAAGAAACAGGACATTGTCCTATTGATTTCCCTTGTCTCAGGACAGTTTGTCCTATCACTTTTCCATCCTCGGTACATCACTGCTGAGTGAGACTATCTTAAGACTTTACTCTTCAACGTTATTATGCCTCAGAGAATCCTCATTGTCATTTCTTGCATTATTAGCAAAAACTATCTTAAGACTTGACTCTTCAACGTTATTATGCCTCAGAGAATCTTCATTGTCATTTCTTGCATTATTATCAAAGACTATCTTAAGACTTGACTCTTCGACGTTATTATGCCTCAGAGAATCCTCATTGTCATTTCTTGCATTATTATCAAAGACTATCTTAAGACTTGACTCTTCAACGTTATTATGCCTCAGAGAATCCTCATTGTCATTTCTCGCCATTATTATCAAAGACTATCTTAAGACTTGACTCTTCAACGTTATTATGCCTCAGAGAATCCTCATTGTCATTTCTTGCATTATTATCAAAGACTATCTTAAGACTTGACTCTTCAACGTTATTATGCCTCAGAGAATCCTCATTGTCATTTCTTGCATTATTATCAAAGACTATCTTAAGACTTGACTCTTCGACATTATTATGCCTCAGAGAATCCTCATTGTCATTTCTCGCCATTATTAGCAAAGACTATCTTAAGACTTGACTCTTCAACGTTATTATGCCTCAGAGAATCTTCATTGTCATTTCTCGCCATTATTAGCAAAGACTATCTTAAGACTTGACTCTTCAACGTTATTATGCCTCAGAGAATCCTCATTGTCATTTCTCGCCATTATTAGCAAAGACTATCTTAAGACTTGACTCTTCAACGTTATTATGCCTCAGAGAATCCTCATTGTCATTTCTTGCCATTATTATTATCAAAGACTATCTTAAGAAAGACTATCTTAAGACTTGACTCTTCAACGTTATTATGCCTCAGAGAATCTTCATTGTCATTTCTTGCATTATCAAAGACTATCTTAAGACTTGACTCTTCTACATTATTATGCCTCAGAGAATCCTCATTGTCATTTCTTGCATTATTATCAAAGACTATCTTAAGACTTGACTCTTCGACATTATTATGCCTCAGAGAATCCTCATTGTCATTTCTTGCCATTATTATTATCAAAGACTATCTTAAGACTTGACTCTTCGACGTTATTATGCCTCAGAGAATCCTCATTGTCATTTCTCGCCATTATTATCAAAGACTATCTTAAGACTTGACTCTTCGACATTATTATGCCTCAGAGAATCCTCATTGTCATTTCTCGCCATTATTATCAAAGACTATCTTAAGACTTGACTCTTCAACGTTATTATGCCTCAGAGAATCCTCATTGTCATTTCTCGCCATTATTATCAAAGACTATCTTAAGACTTGACTCTTCAACGTTATTATGCCTCAGAGAATCTTCATTGTCATTTCTTGCATTATTATCAAAGACTATCTTAAGACTTGACTCTTCAACGTTATTATGCCTCAGAGAATCCTCATTGTCATTTCTCGCCATTATTATCAAAGACTATCTTAAGACTTGACTCTTCAACGTTACTATGCCTCAGAGAATCCTCATTGTCATTTCTTGCCATTATTATTATCAAAGACTATCTTAAGACTTTACTCTTCAACGTTATTATGCCTCAGAGAATCCTCATTGTCATTTCTCGCCATTATTATTATCAAAGACTATCTTAAGACTTGACTCTTCAACGTTATTATGCCTCAGAGAATCCTCATTGTCATTTCTTGCCATTATTATTATCAAAGACTATCTTAAGACTTGACTCTTCAACGTTATTATGCCTCAGAGAATCCTCATTGTCATTTCTCGCCATTATTATCAAAGACTATCTTAAGACTTGACTCTTCAACGTTATTATGCCTCAGAGAATCCTCATTGTCATTTCTTGCCATTATTATCAAAGACTATCTTAAGACTTGACTCTTCAACGTTATTATGCCTCAGAGAATCCTCATTGTCATTTCTCGCCATTATTATCAAAGACTATCTTAAGACTTGACTCTTCAACGTTGTTATGCCTTAGAGAGAATATTCATTGTCATTTCTCGCCATTATTAGCAAAGACTATCTTAAGACTTGACTCTTCAACGTTATTATGCCTCACAGAATCTTAATTGTCATTTCTCGCCATTATTAGAAAAAAACTATCTTTAGACCTGACTAAAGTACCTTCTGGCAAAATTGTAGCCCTCGAAATATTTCCTTCGCATCTATTACGTACGAAAACAAATGTCTCTTTGAAGTAAAAAAACCCCCACCCACACCCAAACACAAAAACCCTAATAGATGACGGTGTGTTGAGTTTGACTGATCAATTTTGACAAATTGATTGATCACATTCGATGTGGAATTTATGTGGAAACTTGCACGTGACAAGCCGTTCAATACTGCACACGGAAGTCTTCCAATCCGATTTTTAAGTAATTTGTTTTGTAATTTTTGTTTGTTTTGTTTTTGTGTGTGTGTATTGGAAGCTTTAAGGTTTGGGTTAGGGATAAGGTTAGGATCAGTTTTGAGTCAGTTTGAGTAGTTAAAAGATACACATTCCAAACTTTCGCGGAAAACCCACATTGTCACGAGACTGACGTAATTGTTCATATTTAGGGCGTCCTTTCCATATTTGGAGGGACTCTATGTGCAGTATTGAAGGTCTTGTGTGCACGTGACCCCCAGGTCCATAGCACCACTAATAGTGGAAAAAATAAAGGCAGAATTGTACATTTTTAAGCAACAAGCATGACATTTGGTATGATGGTATCTTATGGTGTGTTTATCAATTCCTGACGCAGGGACATTTGGAATTTAGCCTTTAACCCTTTCAGTACCAAGTGTATTTTTTGGGTGGACAAAACAATTCAAGTGGTATGCATTTTCATAAAACAAGCATGACATTTGGCATGATAGGTTCTTATGGCATGTTTATTGATTTCTGATGGAGGGACATTTCGAGGGTTACGATATATCGACAAAAATGAGTTTTTCATTTTTTTTCATAGAAACACTCTAAAAGATGCTATCAGATGTTTTAGGCGATATGACTTGTAAATTGTGAGTTATTAATAATACCATCCAAGAACTGACCAAACCCCTGCAACCCAGATCATGAGATATCCGAATGTATCCTTCATCTTACCAACAAAAATCTAAAACTTCAAATTTCGCCCTCGCTGAAGTAGTATATAACGCTTTCAACTTGTTCAGCGTGTGCTGAGCAGACACTTTAGTCTTACAACTGACCGGCTGATCAGATGACAACTGAGGAATGTCTCTTTGATCAGTCGGAAGGAATTCAGTCACAAGGGCCTCCAACTTGGACCAGACAGTGACTTGTGACCATATAACATAGGCGCGTGTTTGATTTGAAAGACTAGGGTCATATAACCACAGACTGTAATGGGACATCTTGTGAGTCACGTGAGCTAGTGGCGGCTCTCTCTCTCTCTCTCTCTCTCTCTCTCTCTCTCTCATTGCTAAATTAATCGGCACTCTCTCTCTCTCTCTCTCTCTCAGTCTCACTCATTGCTAAATTAATCGGCAACTCTCTCTCTCTCTCTCTCTCTCTCTCTCTCTCTCTCTCTCTCTCTCCACACGTGTTTTGTTTGTCTTTAATCAGCATAACAGTTTTCATTCTAGTGAATTGCCAATGTTAGAGAGTAAACAATATTGTTCATACATTCGTACGTTTTCGTGGGATTACATGTCATGCAGATACTGTTCACTTTTCCATTCCAATCCTGCTTACCACCCCCCTCCCTTTCCCCCCATTTTAATTACCCCTGGTATTTAATTACCGCCTGGTATGCAGTACTGCGGTATAGTAGTGGACCAAACAGCAAGGAACTCACAAAGATCACAAGGGCGGTAATGCTGACACTTGTTTGATGCCTACATCACAAACGATGGGTCACCTAAAAGCTATCGAACTTGTCTGTCTCTCAATCTCTGTCTGTCTGTCTGAATCTTTCTGTCTGTTTGTCCATCTCTTTCTGTTTGTCTGTCTGTCTGTTTGTCTCTTTCTGTCTGTCTATCTCTTTCTGTTTCTGTCAGTCTGCCTGTCAGTCACACACACACACACACACACACACACACACACACACACACACACACGCACGCGCACGCACACACACGCGCACATATTGAAATGTGTATGTTATTTTTTCTCGTGTTTCTTTGTCTGTCATTCCTTTTTTTGGTAAGTCTGCCCACTCTGCAAATTACCATTATCTCATAAATATCACAAGAGGCAAAAGCTCTTTTCAGCAATACAGCACCTTCCACACCTCTAGTTTAGCCCCTATCTCTCCATTCACCAACTAACCTTTTATTTTCTTACAAACTATTATTTTGTGTCTGCCCTTAAATCGCATATCCACACAAGGGCAATATCGTACAATAAAATCTTATTGATTATCAGTTGTAGGCCTACATAATACTGTATTTTTTTCCCGAGTAGGGTAGGAGTTTAAGGCGTTTGTTTACTTCATAACATTTTATTTTTACTCTGAATATCGAAATGTTCCTGTTCAATTGTTATCAAACTCGTACATCGTACACTCGTAACTTTTTATATCTTTTGGAAAACATTTAAAACTATGTATCCTACTTATACTCATCAAAAGAAGCACCGCATACTCGTCGTGTCTGTTGTAGTGTCTGTATTACATATGTTTATTATTTTGTACGCTTTTAAAATACATCATTTTAAAGAGCGGCCAGAAGTGTAGCCTCGATTTAAAGTGTTCAAATTCTGATCGCTTCTCGGCCTTTTGGCTTAGACAGTGATTCAGGAACATAAATTTTTGTTTATATCCTGGTTGGTTTGTTCAGCCCGTCGTACATGGCGAAAGCCGATACGCGACGTTAAACTGAACTTCCATTTAAAGTGCGACAATTTTGGACCGACCGACCGACCGACCGACAAAGTGAGTTATAGGTTTGTGGCTGGCTTGAGCCACAAACAAAAAAAGTAAGAGAAAACTACTTTGGTAGCCTTCTGAACGCTTTTTGTTTTCCCACTGACTCGCGTATCACAGTCTGGCTTTACGTGAAAACGCGATTTTCAACCCTGTACGCATTGCTCACTCAGTTTATGTCGGCATATAACAAAAGGGTCACTTTGATGTTGACCACCACTGGTATGGCCAGAGCAGAGCACGTGAGGTAAACGAATGTAAATGAGGCTCGGCCGGTCTCTGTCCCGTGTTGCGTCAGACTGAACTGAGACATAATTATGACTATACTCGTGATAGGCTGGGTGTTTAGAGCGCCTTGGTAATAGCGCTACCCTACCTACTTTGATTAATTATTGTGATAAAACTGAACATTGTGTTGTTACATTTCTTTCTCTTGCTAATGGCGAAGATATCATTGTAAACGCCTAAACTCTTTCCGCGCTACAAAGGTTTCGTTTATTGATGTACTTAAGCTTCAAACTTTGATTTCCGTTTTTCTCCAAACTACTGAAACGCGATATACGCTACTCTGGCAGGCAACCCTCGATTTTCAATTCAGCCTTTAACCCTTTCAGTGCCAAGGACCTTTTGATTGCGAGCAGTTATAATTAAAAATATTCTAGTGTTGGGTATTTTCATGTAATAAGCATGCAATTTGGTACGATAGTTTCTTATGGTGTGTTTATCAATTTCTGACGTAGGGACATTTGCAATTCAGGCTTTAACCCCTTCAGTGCCAAGCGCATTTTAATCGCAAACAGTTATTTGATTAAAAAATATTATAGTGTTGGGCATTTTCATGTAACAAGCATAACATTCCGCATGGTGGTTTCTTACAGTGCGTTTATTCATTTCTGACAGAGGGATATCTTCAATTCAGACATTAATCCTTTCGATGCCAAATGCATTTTTATAGCAGAATTTTAATTCAACAAAAAATTATAGTATTGAGCATTTTCATATGATAAGCATGAAATTTGCCATGATCATTTCTTATGATGTCTTTGTTAAATTCTGACGTAGGGACATTTGCAAGTCAGCCTTTAACCCTTTCAATGCCAAGAACATTTGACTGCAAACAGTAATAAGTAAATAAACTTCTAGTGGTATGCATTTTCAAGAAACAAGCATGGAATTTGGCATGACATTTTCTTATGGTGTGCTTAACAATTTCTGATGTGGGGACATTTTCAATTCAGCCTTTAACCCCTTCAGTGCCAAGGGCATTTTGATCGAGGACAGTTATAATTAAATAAAAATCTAGTGTTGGGTATTTTTATACAATAAGCATGAAATTTGGCATGATAATTTCTTATGGTGTGTTTATCAATTTCTGATGCAGGGACAATTGCAATTCAACCTTTAACCCCTTCAGTGCCATGGGCATATTGATCGTGAAGTTATTTTATTTTTAAAAAATGTAGAGTTGGGTATTTTCATGTAACAACCATTACATTTAACATGGTGGTTTCTTATGGTGTGTTTATCCATTTTTGATGTAGAAATATGTTCAATTCAGCCTTTAACCCCTTCGGTGCCAAAGGCATTTTGATTACGGAACTTTTAATTCAACTAGAAAATCTAGTGTTGCGGATTTTCATATAACAAGCATGACATTTGGCATGATAGTTTCTTATGGTGTTTTTGTCGATTTAGGATGTAGGGACATTTTTAATTTAGCATTTAACCCCTTCAGTGCCAGAAGCATTTGGATCACATAGTTACATAATTAAACCCAAAAAATGGGAAGGGACCAATGACTGAATGAGGTAAACTAAGCAGAACCGTTTCTAAAGATAAGTGAAAAAAGCTAAAAAGTGTTGAAAGTGACTGATGTAATTATAATTCACTGTCAGTCTGCACAATACAGCCACAATGAAAACATTTATCTGCCCAAAATGACTTATTTCCCTCTTTAACCCCTCTCCAGTTAGAGATATAATGGATGATTGCTTTTTATTGATTACTGGTTAAGACAATGCCTGACATCAATTTGTTATACACCAACCCGTTCAAGTCACTGACGCTCCATCAGCAAGCAAACCCATTTAATAATATTAATTTCCTCCGAAGTCGGAGTGTGGCTGCTCGCGTGGCGGGGTAATCAAAAACGGTCTCACACATAATGTTCTCATCCCTAGCTGGTGAATTTGTACCGTAGTGTTCAAGGGCTTCAGCTGTTAGGATGATTCCTGGAGTCTTTAAGTCAGGGTAAAACAACAACAATAATATTAGTGCGAGTCACAAAAAAGAGGGGAGGGGATTTGATCATTAACGCACATCTCTCTCTCTCTCTCTCTCTCTCTCTCTCTCTCTCTCTCTCTCTCTCTCTCTCTCTCTCACACACACACACACAGACACATACACACAGAGACTCACACACAGACATACACATAGATATACAGAGACACACACACTCACACGCACGAGACACAAAAACACACACACATAGATATACCCCCCCCCACACACAGACTGTGAGACACAAACACAAGCGCGCACACTCACAACACACACAAACACACACATACGAGTGCGCACACGCGCACGCACACACACACACAACCACATGCACTGGCGTAGGAACGGCAGGGGGGGGGGGGGGCAGACGTATCTCTCTGCCCCCCCAAAATTCATAACGGCAACAAAACAAAAACAACACAGAAAGGACACAAGGAAACGAAAGAGTTAATAGTCTCAGCCCATTCACTACACATTGCTGTCATGGAGTTGGTACTGCATCAAAGATGGATTTGAGGGGGGGGGGGGGGGGGGTAAAGGGGTTCCACCCCCTCAGACAAAAAATGGAAAGAAAAAGAGGAAGATAAATTGTAGTTCCATGCTACAGTTTTTCTCTCACGAGAAGCCTTGATTGCATCTTTTACATTCAAATCATCATCAGCTTCTGGGAGGCAATCCCCCCAGACCCATCACCCCACCCCAACTGACCACTGGAGCTACCCCCTCCCCTCTTCCATGACTGGCTGATCCTCCCAAACATGGTTATATTGTTATGCTTATTTATTGTTTCCTTTCAATTCACATCATGTTTTATTTCATTCATAGATTTTTTGATGTCATTGATTATGATTATGTTTAAAAATAACAATAATAAAGTGTTTTTGTAGGATTTACTAAGTCATGTAATTTAACCTATCCATCCATTCATCTTGTCCGTGCGCTTGCGTCCCCCCCCCCCCCCCCCCGGTTTGTTGGCAATCCTGCCCCCCCCCCCGGCTTGAAAACGTTCCTACGCCACTGACATGCTCATTTGCTTTTTACACAATCGCTACTCTGACTGAGTACATTCTACCATACTCTGGCATGGACAGAATAGATCTAGATGTTCAATAAACCAAGAAAAGGGGCCATAATGGTCAGCTTGGTGACCATGGGCCTTTTAACGTAAGAAGAAGAGAAAGAAGAAGGAGAAGAAGAGTGTACACTGTACAGTATCTAGATCTAACTTGTTTCTTTCAATTCAATCTGTTGAAGTCAAGGCCTAGTCTATCAGTGTACCCATTCCACATTATACACAAGCACAATCGTAATCACTTACTTACTCACCTCTGTAATCGATTGGAATCAAAGCTGCGCAACATAATGCCATTAATGACTTGATTAGGAACAATGACGAAAAGCACTTTGCGCCATTGGAGTCATCTTACTTTTGTTCTTACATTTGTTCCGGGACTGCTTTCAAAACCTGATTGGCTAAAATGAAAAGGATGTGTAATAAAATAATAGAATATAAAATAATAATGCTGTACTTTACTAAATTAAGCGTAAAAGAAACATAATGTGCGGTAAATAAAAATATTTGCGTGCTAAGTTTATTTTTTTCAAACAAGATTTGTTGAAGAAGCATTATCTGCGACTTCTTTTTCAATGGCGGTGTTATGATAAATAAGTACCTGTCATTAAATATCTACCTCTCGCATGCGAACTGTACCCATCTAACCCTAACCCTATCCCTAACCCTAACCCTATCCCTAACCACGGAAAGAACCAAGAAATAGAGCAGGAGGGTGTAAATCTACATATTTGCCGAGAAATCGATGTACAAACCCATGCACTTAGTTTCGTAAAATTCACAATGGCGGACAAACAAACGATTCTGATTGGCTACGCTAGGACTACTTATCTCATAGAGGTAAAAATACACCGCCACAGTGGCCCTCCGTTTTCGTCTGCTTAGCTACCGATTTTAAAATACAAAATAAACAACGATAGACTCATAAATTTTGATGTCCCTACGTCAGGAAATGTTAAATAAACTCTCCTGAGTCTGTTCATACTAATTTCCAGTTTGTTGTCTAAGTTTGCACGGTTCAGCTGTTTTGATGCTTTCCTCTCTTGGACTATAAGCTGGACACGGCAGCGGTGTCCGCCAGAGAGGGCAAAGAGCCATCCCCGGGCAAAGAGTCCCTCCGGACAGAAATCAGCAATAAGGAGAAATCTCACCACGGCAAGGACAAGCACGAGAAACACGAGCCGATAGAGCAGGCCCGGAGCAATTCCACCTTCAAGGAAAAAGGGGGCAAAGACAAAGGTGAGAGCTGTCCCTTTCATTGTTAAATTAAAAAAAAGAAACGTAATGTGTTTCCGTGTTATTAGCTTCAGAAGAGAAATAAAGAAATTGTTTTCAAGGGAAAAGCTGCAAGGAGAAAACTTCCAGCAAGGAAGAATATGCTTACTCTATGGATATGAGATACTTTGATTTTTGTAAAAAGAATGAAAAAGAATGGTTTCCTTATACAAACCTAACTGAAAGTTAATACTTTGTTTTTGTCATGTTGACTTCCCCATACATCTTTGATTTATCACGATTGTTTCTTCCAATGCGAGTCGACATGCATGTCTATGTGCTGATATTGAATGTCTCAAATGCAATAATTCCATTATGCTTTACAAAGCAAATGATTAATAATAGTTGACACGTATGTCTATGTGCTGATATTGAATGTCTCAAATGCAATAATTCCACTCTGCTTTACAAAGCAAATGATTAATAAGTACTCAGTTGACACGTATGTCTATGTGCTGATATTGAATGTCTCAAATGCCATAATTCCACTATGCTTTACAAAGCAAATGATTAATAATAGTTGACACGTATGTCAATGTGCTGATATTGAATGTCTCAAATGCCATATTTCCACTGTGCTTTACAAAACAAATGATTAATAATAGTTGACACGTATGTCTATGTGCTGATATTGAATGTCTCAAATGCAATAATTCCACTCTGCTTTACAAAGCAAATGATTAATAATAGTTGACACGTATGGCTATGTGCTGATATTGAATGTCTCAAATGCAATAATTCCACTATGCTTTACAAAGCAAATGATTAATAATAGTTGACATGTATGTCTATGTGCTGATATTGAATGTCTCAAATGCAATAATTCCACTATGCTTTACAAAGCAAATGATTAATAATAGTTGACACGTATGTCTATGTGCTGATATTGAATGTCTCAAATGCAATAATTCCACTATGCTTTACAAAGCAAATGATTAATAATAGTTGACACGTATGTCTATGTGCTGATATTGAATGTCTCAAATGCAATAATTCCACTATGCTTTACAAAGCAAATGATTAATAATAGTTGACACGTATGTCAATGTGCTGATATTGAATGTCTCAAATGCCATATTTCCACTGTGCTTTACAAAGCAAATGATTAATAATAGTTGACACGTATGTCTATGTGCTGATATTGAATGTCTCAAATGCCATATTTCCACTGTGCTTTACAAAGCAAATGATTAATAATAGTTGACACGTATGTCTATGTGCTGATATTGAATGTCTCAAATGCCATATTTCCACTATGCTTTACAAAGCAAATGATTAATAATAGTTGACACGTATGTCTATGTGCTGATAGTGAATGTCTCAAATGCAATTATTCCACTGTGCTATACAAAACAAATGATTAATATAAAAACAACAACAATAGTCCTGTTTCTGTTGTTTTCCTTCGGAATCTTTGGCTACTGCAAATGCTAATTCTTAGCTTTTGTTTTTCTGTGTCAGCGCTTTGTTTGTCACATTCTCCCCGTCTGTTCTGTCTTTTTTTTCGTCCGTCATTAATGTCTTCTCTGTGCTCATCTTATCATTTATATATTTTTGTCTTTTTGTCTCGTGTAGGAGAGAGGGGCGGGAAAGAGTCCCGAGAAGATAAGAAAGGGAAGAAGGATAAAGACTCCGACAAGGACAAAGACAAGAGTGAGTCCATACATTTTTTTTATGATACATATATACAATAGACAGAAAGATGGACTGGAAAAATTAACGTTAAGGTCTCAATAGACGTTGACATTTGTCACTGTTTCCCCATGGCAACGCAGTGAATTGTTAGTCATAAGATTACTTGCATTATCACTGTTGCCATGGGGAAAGAGTGAAAAATGTTAACGTGTATTTCGACCATTATCTTTTTCTTTCTTTTTTTACTACAGAGGGTTGGGTTTTTTTTTCCACCCAAGCATCCTTGCCCGGCTTTCAATTGCTGTGTTAGCAAAGTGTGCTTTGACGCATCATATATAATTTTTTTCCCAGATTGATTCTTTTGCCTCCTGCTTACCACAGGGGGAGGGGGGGGGGGGGGGCGAGGGTGTGTGTGTGTGTGTGTGTGTGTGTGTGTGTGTGTGTGTGTGTGTGTGTGTGTGTGTATGTGCAGATAGGACACTTTGTCCGAATACAGATTATTTGTTCTTCTAGGAACTGATTTCCTGAAGCGCGGATTTAGATTAAGGACCACCACCACCATCATCAATATCATCATCCTCATCCTCATCCTCATCATCATCATCATTATCACCATTATCATCATCATCATCACCATCATCATCATCATCATCACCACCACCACCACCACCACCACCCCCATCATCATCATCTTCAACAGAATCGCCACATCACCACGTTAGTAGCATGAGCATTAAAAGTAGTTGTAGCAGCAGCACCACCACCAGTAACTGTAGCAGGATGTAACGTAGCATTGAGTCTGTTGTGATATAGCTGTCTTAGCATTGGTTGACATACCAGGGGTCAATAGTAAAATGAGAGCTGTACAATAAATGATTTTCTACAGTACCAGAACATTATCGAAGACTCTGACTCTCACACTAGGGGGCGTAGTCGACTGCTGTGTTATGAGGATAACAATAACAACACATCCTTTTGAGATATTTCTTTTTACTGTTCATTGTTGAGTTGTTGTTGTTTTCCGTCCAGTATAGCAACGATTATTTTTGTTGTTGTTGCGTTATTTGCTATGCTCATTTTTATTTTTATTTTTTGGCCCCTTGCAAAGGTTCTCTTTTCTTCAGTGATTTGCACATACAAACACAAATTAATGCAAACATCATTATGCATCATTATTATTTTCTGTTATTTCACAGAATAAGAGGTTTAGACAGATTGTTTTTCATCCAGTCTGGCAACAATCATGGTTTCTATTGTTTCACAGAACGCGAGAATCTCCGTATCCCAACAATTAGGGATGAAAGGAATTAAATTGAAATTGAAATTGAAAATCTTAGTGTTGCAGCCAAAGGAATCGGTTGACCTTTGGGGACCTTCCCCAGATTTATATGTCCTTGAATCCCTTCGGCCGAGAGAGTGGAGATGTACCCTGGGTGAGACGTTTCCGCTATCAACAGAATCTAGCCCAGCCCGCCGGAGTAGCAGCTTCCCCTTTCCGCTATCTGGGTAGTCATAGTCGGAAACGACTGACTGGCATACATGCACACATGATACTGCTGTACCTTCTGTTCATCATGCAAACTTTGTTTTCTTTCAGAGGAGAGGATGGTGGTGGTAGTGGAGGAGCCCCCAGCTATTCCGGAAAAGCCCGAGGTGGTCGTTTTCGCCATGTTCGGGGGGCTGGGCAAAAAAGGTTTCCCAGCTGGCTCTGATGGTGAGTCGTGTTCCCCCCCCCCCCCCCCCCCCCCCCCCCCTCCCCCCCCCTGATAGTAATTGCCCCCTCCTCCCTCCTTCTCGATGGTAATGATCACCCCCCGAACCTGATGGATCTAAACAACTTTAAAAAATACCCCCGTGCACATATATATATATGTGCACGGTCTATGTCTGTCTGTCTGTCTGTCTCCCCCTTTCTTTCTATGTCTCTCTCTCTCTCTCTCTCTCTCTCTCTCTCTCTCTCTCTCTCTCTCTCTCTCTCTCTCTCTCTCTCTCTCTCTCTCTCTCTCTCTCTCAGACTCGGTCGCACATTCACAAACGCACGCACACAAACACACACACACACACACACACACACACACACACACACACACACACACACACACACACACACACACACACACACACACACACACACACACACACACACACACACACACACACACACACACACAAAACGCACGTGTATGCCTGCGCGCGTGCACCACCACAACTACCCACAAAATAATTTTTATTATTGTTTACAGTGAACGCTTCCGAAAAGTCGATAAGAGCTGGAATAGTCCGGTGTCTGGTGTCATTGTGACTAGCAACATTATACTATACCATACCATACCATACCATACAATAGTCTACCATGCTATACCATACCATTCCATACCATACCATCCCATACAATAGTCTACCATGCTATACCATACCATACCATACCATACCATACAACAGTCTACCATGCTATACCATGCCATACCACACCATACAATAGTCTACCATGCTATGCCATATCATAACATACCATACCATACCATACAATAGTCTACCATGCTATACCATACGATGCCATACTATACCATAGCATACCATACCATGCCATACAATACTATGCCATACCATACCATAGCATACCATACCATACAATAGTCTACCATGCTATACCATATCATAACATACCATACCATACCATACAATAGTCTACCATGCTATACCATACGATGCCATACTATACCATAGCATGCCATACCATGCCATACAATACTATGCCATACCATACCATAGCATACCATACCATACAATAGTCTACCATGCTATACCATACCATACAATAGTCTACCATGCTATGCCATATCATAACATACCATACCATACCATACAATAGTCTACCATGCTATACCATACCATACCATACCATACAATAGTCTACCATGCTATACCATATCATAACATACCATACCATACTATACAATAGTCTACCACGCTATAGCATATAACATACCATACCATACCATACAATAGTCTACCATGCTATGCCGTACCATGCCATACCATACCATGCCATACAATACTATACCATACCATACCATACAATACCATACCATACCATACTATACCATACCATACCATACCATACCATACCATACCATACCATGTCATGCCATACCATACCATACCATACCATACCATACCATACCATACCATACCATACCATACCATACCATACCATACCATGTCATGCCATGCCATACCATACCATGCCATACCATATCATACCATACCATACCATACCAAACCATTCAATACAATACCAAACCAAACCATGCCATACCATACCATATGATACTAGACCACACCATACCATACCAGACCATTACAATCCAGACCGTATCATATCATACCATACCATACCATACCATACCATATGCCATACCATATATCATATCATATCATACGATGACCATACCATACCATGCCGTACCATACCAGACCATACCATATCATACCATATCATATCATGCCATAGCCATACCATACCATGCCATACCATACCATACCGTATCATACCATACCATGCCATGCCATACCATAACCATACATACCATACCATACCATATCATACCATGCCATACCATACCATGCCATACCATACCATACTAGATTACTTTGTGCATCACCCAGAGCCGACCCACACTCGCTCATTTTTTTGGGTACAATTAAGCTGTTATTTTATTCTCAGGCGGATGCTAGCGAGCGTCTCCGACAGAACGGACTGTCCCACTTGTACCCGCACCCCGTGTGCATCACCCAGACCCGGTCCTGCTCCATGGAGCTGCCTCCAACACCCGAGGTGGTCCCCGCATGGAAGCTCATCAGACCCAGGAAGAAGAAGGAGAGACCTACCGATGAACCAAGAGGTTAGTGTAACAGATTATCAAGTTGTTTGTTTTTCTTCCTAGCACATAAAAAATTATTAAGCAAACCCTACGGTTGTAAATTCATTATCCTGCTCCATGGAGCTGCCCCCGTCCCCCGATGTGCTCCTCGACTGGAAGCTCACCAGACCCAGAAGGAAGAAGGAGAGGCCTACTGATGAACCAAGAGGTAAGGTTAAACGAGTATTTAAAGTCTTTTTCACATGTTAAGGAACCTACAACAATAAAGACATTGTCATGATCCATGGAGCTGCCCCCGCCCCCCCCCCCCGATGTGGTCCCCACCCCGAAGCTCATCAGACCCAGGAAGAAAATGGAGAGGCCTGAGGTAGGATTAAAAACCAGGAAACACGTCAGACCCATGAAGAACTAGAGCGTTAAGACGCTAGATCACCAGCCACACAGTAGCATTTTCACTGCAGTGCTTTGCCACGTGGCTGGTAACGAAACCGTTATTTTATAAAGGTAAAATAAAGATACAACAAACAAACAACTACACGACAAGTGCAAAGTGACGTTATTTTATTCACAAGAGACAAAACAAAAACTACTGGATATTTCGGCGAATGCGCCTTTATCAACACAGACAAGCAATTAAACAGCAAACATCAAATATAGCAAAAGGAGCAAAAAGTAGGCAACAGAAGGAGCAAAAAATAAAAACACACACATCAAGATCAAAATAAAAAACAATACTTCCCCTCTACAGTCCAACGCGTAAAAAAAAGAGAGAGAGGGAGGGAGAGAGAGGAGATAGAGTTATATTAACCAGGTGCTCCACAGCATTTTCGGCTCCAGTGACCTTGACCTTTGGCCAATGACCTTCATTTTTTAATGTGGCTTTGATATCCTAAGTACATGCAATATTTGAGAGTTCTAGGTCCCTCCGTTCAAGCGTTAACGTGTCAGTTGCTTGGCAGCATTTTCGGCTCCAGTGACCTTGACCTTTGACCAATGACCTTCATTTTCGAACTTTGCCCTTTTGTTTGGGCAGCAGTGACTGGAACGCACATACACACCTCGCCCTGCCTATTTGCTTCTTACTTGAGTGAGGATACTAGAAAACCAGGTACTCGGCAGCATTTTCGACCCCAGTGACCTTGACATTTGTTGACCTTCATTTTCGTTTGTGTGTGCGTGCGTAGTGAAAAGCTTTAACCTTGTGATTTTCTCAAAAACTACAAAATCAATACTAGCGCAACCAAACTTTGTACGATGATACAAATATGAGCACACATTACTATGAGCGAGTTGTTGCAGGCTTTGCTTCTTGCTTTATTAGCCCGTGTACCAGCAAACAAGAATAATATCACAAAACCAAAACAAATAATGAAGAAAAAAGAGAGAAATCCATGTTGCGCGCATGTGTTGTGTTATGTGCGCACGCGCATGTATGTATGTGTGTGTTCTTGTGCGCGTATGCGTTTCTGTGTATTTATACACATGTATGTGTGTCCATATGTGTTTGTATTAATTGTGTGTGTGCGCATGTTTATGTGCCTGTCTGTGTCAGTGTGTGTGTGCGCGTATGCGTTTCTGTATATTTGTACACATGTAGGCCTATGCGCGCTTCCCTATGTGTTTGTCAATTGTATGTGTGTGCGCGTGCGCGCGCGTGTGTGTGTATGCGCATATTCATGTGTGTCTGTCAACGTGTGCTTGTGCTTGTGCACGTGTGTGTGTGTGTGTGTGTGCGTGCGTACGCGTTTTTCTGTATATTCGTACACATGTGTTTGTTTGTGTGTTAACAGTTGAAGAGGAGCCCCCCAAAGACATCCAATGCCTGGAGATGACCTCAGCATTCATCAACTACAACGTCAACCATGTCCCCATCCCCACCAACACGTCAGTAGCTGTTTGTATCATTATTCATATTGCACCTGTATCTGATACCATGTCCCCATCCCCACCAACACGTCAGTAGCTGGTTTTTTAAAAATCATTATTCATATTGCGCCTGTATCTGATACCATGTTGCCATCCCCACCAACACGCCAGTAGCTGTTTGTATCATTATTCATATTGCGCCTGTATCTATCTGATACCATGTCCCCATCCCCACCAACACGCCAGTAGCTGTTTGTATCATTATTCATATTGCGCCTGTATCTATCTGATACCATGTCCCCATCCCCTCCAACACGTCAGTAGCTGTTTTTATCATTATTCATATTGCGCCTGTATCTGATACCATGTCCCCATCCCCTCCAACACGTCAGTAGCTGTTTTTATCATTATTCATATTGCGCCTGTATCTATCTGATACCATGTCCCCATCCCCACCAACACGTCAGTAGCTGTTTGTATCATTATTCATATTGCGCCTGTATCTGACACCATGTCCCCATCCCCTCCAACACGTCAGTAGCTGGTTTTTTGTATCATTATTCATATTGCGCCTGTATCTGATACCATGTTCCCGTCCCCACCAACACGTCAGTAGCTGGTTTTTTGTATCATTATTCATATTGCGCCTGTATCTGATACCATGTTCCCGTCCCCACCAACACGTCAGTAGCTGGTTTTTTGTATCATTATTCATATTGCGCCTGTATCTGATACCATGTCCCCATCCCCTCCAACACGTCAGTAGCTGTTTTTATCATTATTCATATTGCGCCTGTATCTGATACCATGTTCCCGTCCCCACCAACACGTCAGTAGCTGTTTTTATGTGATTACTTGATCAATAGGTTTTTTTTTCTCTCTTTCTTGTTTATGTGGTAGACCGCAGGGGTAAGGTAGGAGGTAAGGGGAGTAGGGAGTAGGAAGGTGGAGTTGACAAGGAGAAGCTCCCCCGTGCTTGGGGGGGAGGGGGGGGGTGTCTTCGTACAAATAGTTCCCCCACCTTCTGGAAGTTCTGTGCTTGTAACTTCCTCAAATATGTCACTCTCTTTGACTGCCTTTTCCCACTGCCGTCTGCTATCTTTCTGCCTTACTGGTCCATTCTCCTGCCTTGTTTTCTATAAATTTTTACAAAGATTTCTTCAGCCGAAGTCGGACAAGCTGGGCCTAACTATTTCTTAGTTAGACGCATAACTGCAGCATGACGCATCTACGCTCATATAACAGGAAACTGGTTGAGCGAACGACGACGAAGAAGAAAATACGGAGAAGCAGGTGCGATAACCTCTTTCACACATTTAACAATATAAAAAAACCGGGTCTTTCCACTGCCCTCTGTAGTATACACAAACTATACTATACTCTATTCACGATGGCGACGGTCTTTCCTGGTAATGCAGTACCTCCAGGATCGACCCCACTATCTGTATGTCTAAAAATAAATGTCCCTCGTGTACCTGGACCGGGTTGGAGGACGTTAAACACAATTTCTTCTTCTTCTGATAACCTCTTTCCCTTTCCCTTGCTTAAGTCCAACCGACTACACTACACCCCCTCCATTTCCTTCACCCTTCTCCCCTATCCTAACCGTACCTAGTCTGGAATTGTTTTGTTTTACGTCCTTTCGACCGAAGTCATGTAGGACATTACTTTAAATGTAGATGGGGGTATCTACATAGTCTCCAGTCTATCACATTTTATAGATTAGTAAAATGTGTGATTCGTTGAAAGTCAAATGGAGATCTTTAGAAATTTACAGCTTGGAGAATATTACTTTCCACTTCCATTGTTATGGTGTTTTTTTTATAATGAAAATTAATATTGTTTTGATTTTATTCTTTTTTTTCTTTTGACCTTTACGTTAAAGTTAAACTGGGAGTATACAGCGCTGCCTGTACTGCCCACGGCTGGAGGATACACGCGTAAGAACCTTGATAATCCGTGGATAAGTTGTCTCTTTCAGTTGTGAAACTCACTACTAAGATGGGGCAGTCGGTGGATGCCTCGTGCCTACATACGGGGAGCTGGACGACCCCGCCCCATCCACCCACGAGTCTCTCCCCGTGGGGATACTGGGGAATCTTTCGTAAAAAGAGTTCCCCCACATTCTGGAACTTCTGCGCTTGTAACTTCCTCAAATCTGTCACTCTCTGTGACTCTGCCTTTTCTCTTTGCTTGCTATCATCTACTATCTTTCTGATTTATTCATTAGTTATTGGCCCATTCTCCTGCCTTTTTAATAAAAACTCTTCCAAATAATTTTTCTTCTTTGAGCTCCTCCGAAATCGGAATGTGTCGGCTGTATGCAGCGGGTAGACCAGTGAAGACTGAAAACCGGACACATACGTAGGCCTACCTTGCCCATTGTGGCCATATGTCCTGGGAACGCATAAGAAGAAGAAGAACTATTAGGATGTTGGCGATGATCTTGTCTCTATTAATAAATAAATGTCGTACCCTGGCTAAAAGATTCCAGTGATCATCCGACCAGCCGTATCACTTGAACATTATGGTACAAATGCATCATCTGAGGATGAGAACATTACGTGTGTGACCGTTTTTGATTACCCCGCGCCACGTGGGGCAGCCACACTCCGACTTCGGGGGATTTTGGAGACTGATGATGTTATGCTAGGAGCTTGTCATGGCTAAAGACAATCCCCGCATAACTATGCAGAACATAACAACATTTGATGTAGCCTCGGTGTTCTAGCCTATGTCAATTAATATTGGTCTGGCATGGCCCCAAGCCAAGGCGGCAATCGTGTTTACGGCTGTGCGTTGCCCACCAGGTATCGCACCATCAGCTTCCTGGAGCGGGGTTTGCTGAGGAACCGCAAGACCAACTCCATCGAGGAGATCGACGAGCAGTTGTCGGAAAGGGAGGTGGTGCCTGAGGAGTTCACCGCCACTACCACCACCACCACCCAGCCCCCCTCCGAGACTGACATCGCCCAGCAGTGCTCGGACCGAGAGGCAAGGACATGCATTGTATGTAGGCCTAGATGGACAAAACCCCCACTATTGTTATGGACAAAATTGGACTGAGATGGCCATTACATTACGAGGGCCTTTAATGGTTCTGCTAACTATAATGGATATTTCTGGGTTATTTTTTTATTGACTAATTTGGACTGAGATGACCATTTTCAGTACGAGTGCATTACAGACTACAGTTATCCGAGCAACTGCAAACACTCACTATATTTGGCTTTGTATGCTGAACTACATTGGTGTGTGTGTGTGTGAGTGAGTGTGTGTGAGTGAGTGTGTGTGAGTGAGTGTGAGTGAGTGTGTGTGTGCGTGTGTGTGTGCACATGTGTGCTGGCACGCAAGCTTGCGTTTGTGTGTATGCGTGCGCGCACGCTTGTTTGCTTTATGTGTGTGTGTGTGTGTATTGTGTAGGCGCAGTGTGTACGTGTGCGTGCACGCGCTAACGTGTGCGGTTTTTTTAAATTTCAAGGAGGTGCCACCAGAGGAGACAGAGGAAGCCAAGGGCACTAGGAAGAATAAGGTTAAATCTGCCAAACGAGACAAGTCTGCAGAACACGAGGTAATTAAATCTGCATTATAATATAACCCCGTCCGCGGGGCTGATGCTTATAAAAATAGCAATGGGATTAAACAGGAAGTGACACACAGTGACAGGAAGTAGTAATGGGAGGTAGCATTCTACTACTGTCACAAGGGTGGTTTCCCTTTTTAGGGTTACTATGGCAACAAACGTTAAACGCTTTGGTTCTTCCAGCTAATCAGTATGTATGCAATTGTTTTGAGTGTTGGTAAGTATTAAGTTATATAGATAGTAAGATTAATTTTTAAAAAATCTACCAATCTGCATTATAATATAACCTCGTCCGCGGTGGGTGGGTCGTACAAATAGTTCTGCCACTTTCTGGAAGTTCTGTGCTTGTAACAACCAATAATCTGGCGCTCACTTTGACTGCTTTTTTCATTTTGCTTACTGTCATCTAATGTCTTCATGCCTTACCGGTCCATTTTTCATGCCTTTGTTCTTAAGACTCATAACAATATTTTTTTCTCCGGCCAATGAGGGGCATCTCAATTGCGCCCTGTGCCGATTGCGTCCGTTGTAATAATCCATTGCGTCCGTTGAAATGAGTGAAATGGTTCATGATAAATCTGGACAGTCCTAATGGAAGTTTGGCATAAATTGATGTTTTCGATTCAGGAGATAGAGCAAACAGTTTTTGATTTTGAAGTCATCTGTAGTTTTTAACTTGTAACACACACCAACTGCGGAAACCAGGCGCGATTCATGTGCACAACCGGATCGGCGCAATTGAGTAATTTTCAAATAGGAGCAATTGAGTAATTTTTCAAATAGGGGCAATTCAGTCATTTTTAAATAGGCGCCATTGAGTACTCTTCAAATAGACGCAATTGAGTAATCCTCAAATAGACGCAAATGAGTAATCCTCAAATAGACGCAATTGAGTTATTTTCAAATAGGTGCAATTGAGTAATTTTCAAATAGGCGCAATTGAGTAATTTTCAAATAGGCGCAATTGAGTAATTTTCAAATAGGGGTAATTGAGTCATAACCGCAGGGTGGTGGTGGTGGTGGTGTAAACTACCACGGTTACCACTCAATTGCGCCTATTTGGAAATTACTCAACTGCGCCTCTTCGGGTGTATGCATCAATTGCGCCTGGTTTCTGCAAGTGATATCTCTTAGAAGTTAAAATTCAGATGATTATAATATAATCAAAATCGGAAAAAGCTATTAAAATCCCAATTTCTGTATCTTTATAAGGAATGTTTTCTCTATCTGCTGAAACAATTATCTCATTGTATGCAAAACTTCCATTAAAAATTCTAATTGTCTCACGAACCATTTCAACCATTATAACGGGCGCAATTGATGACTAGGCCTACAGAAGGCGCTTAATTGACCCATGCACAGTTGAGTATAGGGATAATACAAAATAGGCGCAATTGAGGTGCAGTGACTACAACTTTTTCTTCTTCTTCAGTTGTCCACAGGGAAGGGGCAAAAGGGGGAGCGTGTGTCCATCATGAAGAACGATCCTAAGAGCAAAGGCCTGAAGAGGACCGAGTCTAAGGTCAGCAGGGTTCGGGACGAGGCCGAAGACAAGAAGGACCACAACAAGGACAAAGTTGACAAAGGTAATACGTTTTCTTTCTTTAAGAAGTCGTGTGTGTGTGTGTGTGTGTGTGTGTGTGTGTGTGTTTGTGTGTGTGTGTGGTGTGTATGTGTTGTGTGTGTGTGTGCACGTGCGGTGCGCTGCGCGTTGTTGTGTGTGTGTGTGTGTGTGTGTGGTGTGTATCCACCATGGGACAAACGGGTGTGCTAATAATAACTATTGTCAATGTCTTAATTATTGCACACACAAAACACACAACTCTACGCGATGAACTAAGGCAAATGAAAACGCTTTATATTAACACAAAACGAAACAATAATAGAAACCAAAACAGGGAGCGTCCAGACAGACCTACGTGATATCGGTCCTACGTGTCAACACACCTACGTGCCATTAATCCTATGTAGCATTAGCCCTAGGGCTAGGGTGAGTAGGACCATGGACACGTGGGATTCGTGGCACGTAGGACTACCGGATTTACCCCCCCAAAAAAAACAACAACACCCCAACTAACTAACAAACCCCAGCCAACTTTTACGTCCTAAAAATGACTTCGTTGGGGCAGATCGATGAGGTCCACAGGACACGAATTCCCCTTATTCTGGCTCCTGTCAGTTTTTCCACAAAGAGCTATTTGTTTCGAGTTATTTCTTTTAAGAGAGGCAAATATTCTTATAATTGATTTGGGTTAGGGATAGGAAAAGACCTTACAAGTGGTATACCACAATAAAACAATGAAAGCCTAATGGATAAAAAACACTTTAAATTGGTTTATGCTGGTGACGAGTGTTAACAAAAAGGCATGAACTGAAAGGAGCTGAGAAAAGCTACTGTGGGTCTTGACAGAGCAAGAACCTTCATATGTCACGGACTGATCTGAACAGACAGCATATCGAAGGTTCTTGCCGCATCCCTTTCCCATTTTTGCTTTTGAGATACTCAGATAGGCCATCCCTCGATGACTGCTCATATCATTATCTTGCCGCATCCCTTTCCCATTTTTGCTTTTGAGATACTCAGATAGGCCATCCCACGATGACTGCTCATATCATTATCTTCATTTATTATTTTTCAGAACCAGAGAGCCTCCTTCTGCATCCCGAGGGGATGGAGGAGGGGAACGCGGAGGACAAATCTCAGCAGAATCAGGGGGAGGAGGGGGCTTCGTCCACCTCCGCCTCCAAACCCAACACCCGCTGGATCGATTTTGACCAGTTCTGCGTCTGCTTCAGGTACCATAGTACCATACCGCTCCACTCCAAGTCCTTATATTAGTTTGCCGTTTGCTGTGAGGATGAGGGGTTATTATTTATATATCTAGGACTTCCTTTTTCACTGGATCCTTCAACACCCCCCCCCCCCCCCCCCCCCCCCCCCCCCCACCCCCCCCCCCCCCCCACCCCCCCCCCCCCCCCCCCCCCCCCCCACCCCCCCCCCCCCCCCCCCCCCCCCCCCCCCCCCCCCCCTTGGCATTCCATCTCTTCTAGTCTTCTTCGAGCGATTGTAATTTTAGGACATTATTATTTTTGTTGTTTTACATAAGATTTTTATCATTTCTTTTGAATTAAGTGCTGGTTTGCTTTTATTGTGGACTTTCAATCTGGTGCAAAGAGGACAACCATTCTCTTGTAGAAAGTCTTCTAGCTCAGCTGGAACATTCACTGTGGACAACTCTTTGCAGGCCAACATGCAGACTGAAGAGTCTTTCACAAGACGAAACAGCTGTCTTTGCATAGGCATTGTCTATCTCCCCCATTGGGAGAAAAAGTAAATCAGCACATTATTTTCTTTTGTTCTTTTCAGAACACAAAACAAATCGTAAAGCTAACTTTATAGTAATTGAGTTTGTTTCTTAGGTTCACAAAACATACATTGGGACACAAAACAAGTTTATTAAACAAAAAGCCCCCAAAAACCATATATACATAAGAGGAATGTTTAATGGTGTTTTTTTTTTTTTCTTCTTCAAATTCGTGATCGTTCCTTTTGTCAAAGGAAGTTTCTGGGGTTATTTCTCTGAGCCTTTCATTCTTATTCATGCAGTGCATAGGCGAGGGTTAGTCGTAGGTTAGAGGTAATATTTGATGGGGGGACGGAGGGGGGGAGGGGGGGCGGGGGGGTGTGAATCCCTCTCAACGGAGAGTTATGCACCTTGTTTTTTACTATATTATCTTCTAGCTTCACTATTTCAATGTTTTTAAAATCAAGTCCTTTTGGTATTGGTAATGGTATTTGTTTACGTTTCTAGTCACAGAGACTGTGATATTCGGGCTGCTGCTCCCACCTGGAGAGCGCGTCGCAATTTTATTGTGCAGGTGCCGACTTTTTTAAAATTGCATAATTGTTTCTTGTATGTGACTAAAGGGAATTGGATGGGTGAATTTGGACGAATTGACAACTCCTTAGGTTACTCAAAGTGCACGAAGGGGCACGAAGGTATTTGTTGTCCCGTCTGAAAGACAGCGTTCAGACCATAAGCCTTATGATCAGGTTTAGTGGTATAATAATAATAAATGTTAATAGTAATTATTTTAAAATTTAATTTATAATAGATTTATATATATAAATTAATTTTAATATTAAAATAAAATAGTATTTTAAAATTTTAATTAATTATATATGTTTTATAATAATGATAATTATTATTATTATTATTATAATTTTATTATTATTATTATTATCATGAGTATTATTATTATTGTAAATGATTATTATAATAATAATACTGATTATTATTATTCATTATATTATATTTTATTATTCTTATATGTAATGCTTTTATAATAATAATAATAATGATTATTATTATTATTATTATTATTATTATTATTATTATTATTATTCGTATGATTATTCTTAATAATAATAATGATTATTATTATTATTATTATTATTGTAATGATTTATTGTTCTAATATTCTGATTATTCTTATTCTTATTGTAATGATTATTTTAATAATAATACTGATTATTTTATTTATTATTCTTATTGTAATATTCCTTCTCATAAAAATAATTGATTTATTACTATTCATTATTATCCTTGTAATGATTATATAATAATAATAATTATTATTATTATTACTTATTATTAATTATTATTATTATTATTATTATTTATTCATTGTCTCCTTCTTCTCCTTCATAATATGGAATTTATTATCTTTTTATAAATGTTCTTTTCTTCTTCTTTCTTATTATTCCTCTAATTTTTTATATAGTATACTTCTTATTACACCTCCTATTATGGTTTCTGCTTCTTCTTTCTTCTGATACCTCAAACTAGTTTTTTTCTCCCATTTTTTTTTTCCTTTCTATTCCTCCTCTTCATATCCCTGCTTCTTTTATTTTTTATTTTTATTTCTCTTCTGCTGTTCCTCCTACTCCTGCTTCTTTTTTTGGAGTTATTCCTCCTGGCTATTTCATCCTTCTCCTCCGCCTCCTACTGCTTCGTCTTCTTCTTCTTCCTCTTATACTTCTTCTTCTTCTTCCTTCTCCTTTTTCTTTCTTCTTCTTTTCTTCTTTTTCTTCTTCTCCTTCTCCTGTTCTTTTTCTTGATTATTCTCCTGCTTCTCCTCCTTCTCCTCCTCATCAAGACATTTCACTAGAGGGGAAGGGTATACCTACATTCATAATGATGTGTGTGTGTGTGTGTGTTTCCAGAACGCTGTACATCTTTCACAAACCAGCCACCTACCTCTTCAACCAGCGCTGCTCGGATCTGAAGGGGTGTGTGTGCGTTGGGATGTGTGAGTGTGCGTTGCGTCTATGTGTGTGTTGACTATGAGTTGTGTGTTGTCTATGTGGTGTATGTGTAAGTTATCGTTGTGTGTTGTAGCTATGCGTGTGTGTATGTTATGTTTGTGTGTGTGTCTATCTGTCTGTACTGTTTGCGTAGCATG
>CM065690.1:17267854-17304053 GCA_017654935.2 Phymorhynchus buccinoides | reverse complement strand
CGTTCATTCCCAGCTCCGCCATAGTCACTGAAGATCCGTTGCTTGAAGAGGGAGAAGGGGGAGGAGGAGGGGGAGGAGGAGTAGAAGGAGGAGCAGATTTTTCTTGTGACTTTGCGTGAAAACGAAGAACTGGCTGTATGTCAGGCTGACACGAACAAATGGGCCACATAGCGATAATGCATAATGTCAGTATATTCGTGAAGAAAACCACCAGAGTTGCCATGGTGAGGTCTGATATGTTGCTTAGCTTGGGTTGATTCAGCTGGTTGCTTGGTTCGTTGCCCTTGGTGACTTAAATGAATGGCTGAAGTGAATCCTGAAAAAACAGAAAAAACGATTAGGCACATAATTTGATAAATTATGCAACTTGGTGAGCATAGATACCATGTATCAACACATGTGTTTAAAAAACTCTTGTGGGAATGACTGGCTGAAAAGAATCCAGAAAAAAAGGAAATTTCTGGTGCTGAATTTTTCAAAAAGTTTAATGTAACTTAGATACAAAGCATAAGATAAGCACTGACTTATAAATGTGTATCCCAGTCTAACAACTGGAATGAATTAACTAACGAGCTAAAATGTGCATCAAATACTAACTTATTCAAAAATAGTCTCGACAAATCTCCAAATTATCTTCTTCTTGACTGTGCGTGGCCACAATCAACATGCTTTGATTATTTTGCCACGGAACCAGGGAGGTTCTAGACCATTTTTGCCGGAGGAAAAGGCTCAAGGCCTGACAGGAAATAATACAACATACTCATACTGATACGCCCACTTAAAAAAGTCAACTACTGAACTAGGCGGTAGAGCAATATCAAAAAACAAACAAACCACCTAATGGATCCTTATCGTGATCTAGAAGATAGTTTTCGTTGATGTAATGCCACAGTGTGGCTCTTTCAATCAAGATCAAGAGAACATCTTGTTTACTTTGTGGTCACGAGAGAGGGCATACCAAAGTGATGTCCCTTTGCGGAAGTAGTTCCTGGGGGAAAAAACCCACCATCATGACATGGAACACGGGAGACTCCCGGGGAGTGTGATCAAGCACCTGAACTACAAAAAAAGTCGACAAGTGACGTCTAATGTGAAATGATTAGAAAAATAACGACAGAGGAACAGTAACACTAGTCCAATGTACGATTCCAATTCTCACTTGAAGAAAAATAGAAAATGTTCTAAGACAACTTGGCGTCTGCTTGGAACTGGAAGGGCGGAGTGACACAAAACAAACTCAGAAACTGTGACGAGAGTAGACAACAGACGGCGGAGGATCGCCTAGGCCAGAAGGATTTGCCGCGCAGAGTCAAGGCCTAACAGCTCGGGCCTTCTTAGCAGAATTTTCTACATTTTGAAAATTTTCAAAAGTTCATATTTCTGTCTTGACTGAAGGCAAAGCGAAGGACAGGTGTCAAGCCGACAAAGCCTTGGTGTAACTGTAACGATGTCCAAATCGCAAAAGTGGGTAACTAATTTAGAATAACTCAATCTAACTTCAACCTGATGAAGTTGGCTGCCTGAGCCTCAGGTTGAGGCGAAGAAGAAGGCCAAGTACTGTATAATTAATAATAGGAGTGGAGTACTAGAAATGACTTGTTATAGTTATAGGCCTAGTGAAGTGATAGGGTAGCCTAAACTAGGCCCTAGCAACGTTTTCAATATTTTTTCCCTTTGGTATTATACATTCAGCCTGGCAGAAGACTAGCAATTACCATGGAGGCTAACTGACGCTGACAAATATCTTAATTTTAAAAAAAAAAACCACAAAAATTTAACATGAAGAGAGCAGCAGGAGGCGATGGAAATGAAAATCCGTCCAATTCAGCGCCACCAAAACTGCTTAGATTGCGATTTTCTGGTAGACAAGAGAATGAATCAGGGGCCAGCAATGGGCCATCAGCAGCATCCACATCAGATTCAACAAACAGCCACCAGCCTGTCAAGTTTAAACCGAGAACCCACCCAAATTTACCCGCAAGACAGGAGAAAGCTGCAACTACCAGTAATGACAATCATGTCCTTGGCCTACATTCCGAGCAAAAAGTTCAGCCTCGCATTGTCAAAAGGGGATTGAAAAGAGCCGGGCCATACCTTTTAGGTAATTCTCTATTGTAGCATTGTCATTTACTAGAACATGGGCGTTTGTGTTCTTTATTTTCGTATTGTCAAATGGGGATTGAAAAGAGCCGGGCCATACCTTTTTATGTAATTCTTTAATACGACTTTATTGTAACATTGTGACGTGATTGTCATAAAATATAAATTTCAGAATTGATTTTTGTGTCAACTGTCGCAATAGGGCCTGAAGAAAAGTGTAAGAATAGATGCTTGAAAATTCGCTGCAAGCTAGAATATGGACGTTTATGTTCTTTATTTTCTTGAAAATATAAATTTACAAGATATAAGCTTGTCAACACCTGGTTAGAGAAACACCAAATTTTTTATTCTTGGTTTACAAACCGAGTCTGACCAAGTTTATTTTTCACAATGGGTACAGTTATGCCGTTGATGCAACGCTTGGGCCATGTTCAGGGGAAGCGACTCTCACAAGTTGAATTTTCCATCAGGCCAAAAAAAAAAGTATGTTTTCCTGTTTCATCAGTTTGAAAAATAGGGTAGGTAGGTCGGCTTTTTTTTTTTTTTAATGTATGTCAAAATGATGCACTGGGTCTGGGTGGTGAATTTTTGCATCAAAATCGGTAACCTGTATGTCATTGAGAAAACAAATAAGTGAATCACTGAATGACAGTGAGAGGAAAAGAGGGAGATAGATAGACAGACAGGGAAAGGGAGGGGTGCAGTGACATAGAGACCAAAATAAAAAAGAAAGAAACGAGAAAAAGAGAGATAGGAACAGGGACAGATTAAAGAGAAGAGAAAGAGAGGGGCAGGCAGACAGAGGCAAAGACAGGGATGAGATCGAGAGATGAGAGAGAGAAAGGGGGTGGGGGGGGGGGGGTTGACAGACAGAGCGAGATGGAAACAGGAAAAGAGATAGACACAAGGTGCACGGACAGAGAGACCGAAAGCCCATGTATGGCCTTGATGGCCAGCACAAACCAGTCTGCTGATGAGTGACATGTTTGACAGCGCTACGCCTATCCCACTAACACTGTAACAGGCTTGATTTCCAATCCTCTGTCTGCTTACTACCAGTCTGTGTTACAACTACAGTAGAACCTCCCTTATAAGAGTTAAAAAATCATTCAAAATGAGGTCTTATATAAGTTATAAGGAAGGGGTCTTAAATACGAGGGAGGTAATTTTAATACTTGCAAAGAAGGGCAATGTCTCAGAGGAGTAGGTCTTATGTGGGAGGGAGTCTTATTATGGGAGGTCTTATAAGGGAGGTTCCACTATTTTTTATTTTGGTTCTCCTGCACAAACACTTTGCTGCCGGTGAATATATTCCACTGGTAAAGTCAGGAAGTGAGCCGCCCACGTTAGTTATAGCACTGAGCAAGGCAGGGGAAAGGTTAAAAAGTGTGGGCACCTACAAACCGCGCGTGAAAAGCAGCGAAAAGTGGGACTGAGTAACCGAGCACCGTCCACTGAAAATTTGTAGCTAGCATGAATGAAAATGCGGAATTTGCGGTTTCAAGTCGTAGCGTACTGCTGCGTAGCAGAGACCCTAAATTTGTAGAATACTACGCCTAAATCGTAGAGTAAGCAATGTTTCCCTTGCATCGTCTGTTCAAATTACTTTAGTTTTTTTTTTTTTTTTTTATTCATCAAAAAAAAGTTTAGGGTCGGCGGCAAAAAATAGGGTTGGTCGGGAAACCGGAAACATTTTTTTTTTTCCTCATCTAATGTGTTTCCTTATTTTGTATAATTCGATTGTTTTAGGATTTGGTTTTTACTTACAGTTACACTTAGTTACAGTCAGGATCGTTTTTGACAGATCTATGCACACAGTTTATGCATCCCTTGACTAATTCAGTAATTGGCATTTGCAGCCTTTGTTTTAATTTTGTGTCCATTTCATTTCTCTGTATCATGATGCCAGACAACAGGCTGCATCCCTTTGTTATAATTTATGTGTGAATGTGTTTTCTGTTTGTGTAGAGCTATGTCAGCGTCTTAGACCATCTAACTTGTGGGGAAACTCTAACATTGTGAGGTAGCAATAAGGCCACACAAAAAAAGAGTTGTGGTTAAGGTAACATGGCCGAAAAAAAAGGTTAGGTAGGTAGGACCTAACCTTTTTTTTTTTAAAGGTCAAAATTGACAAAGCACAAGACAAGAGCTCTCTCTTTCCCTCACTCTTACTCTCTTGGTGTGTGTCAAAACTGTCATGAACATCGAGTCATTTAAAGTAAACAACCCAAAGAAATAAAACTTTTTCTCAATCTCAACAAAATTGTAAGCTCTTCACTCCCAGCTCTTTGAAATTGCCGAGTGGTGTTGAAAACTAGTTCGAAAGGTTCAGCTAAGATAGCTGAACCACCTCGGCAAGTGATAATGTTTTCCTTTCCTACATCCGGATGAATGTTCCGGAAAGCATCCATGAGCGTGTAAGATGCTTTGAAACTCTGAAAGTGCTAATCACCTTCATATTTTCACAAATTTATATGAGCATATGGCCATCTCTCTTTTTTGTGTGGACAAAGCCCAAAAAAGTCATAGGGTCGGCCGAAAAAAATAGGGTAGGTAGGAATACCTTAACCACACCTATTTTTTGTGTGGCCTAACACTAATACTGTGTGAGTAACAGGTTGCATATTTTATGATTATCTCGCAGGTCCTCGAATAGGGTCATCTCCAGTGCGAAGCATTGTTCAAGTGCTGGCCAGGAAAGAAGGCACCGATGAATTTTATACATTGAAGGTAACGCACTGTATTTTCTTATTATGATTTATGTTTCCGTAGTAAGTTAGTCAAGTTACAGAGAGACTTTCACTAGTTTCAGAGAGACGCAGAAGGAGAAAAGGAGAGTATGGTAGTAGTAGTAGTAGTAGTCTAGTTCAGGGACTGGCTTCTGCCTAAGCCTCATGGCTTATAATACGTCCCATCCAGAATGTTTTCTCTAATTAGGTTGCATTTGCATGCGAAAAACAATCAAACTATGATTGCAATATCAATCATCATCATCATAAAACAATTCACTAAAATTTTCATTTTTGTCAAGTAGATTTTTGAAGGCGTTAGTAGATAGTGCATTTTTTAGTTCAGGTGGCAGTGAGTTCCAGGAGTTAGCAACTCTATTACTAAAACAATGCTTTCGTTTGTTAGTATTAAACTGTTGAACTTGTACTTTCCCCTCTTGGTTTCTAGTTGTGTCAGACAAGGATGGTGAGAAGAGAGACTCAAAACTGATATCAACTAAGTTGTGAACAATTTTGTACATTTGAATGAGGTCACCTCTTATCCGCCTACCCTTTAGAGTTACAAACCTAATGCATAGAAGCATTGGTTGCTAAAACCATAAACTAAAAGCTTTTGTATCTAGACTAGAGAATATATATATATGTGAGGTCTTTCATGATTGTGTGCAAATCAGCAAATGCATGTTTAAAAAAATGCTTATTGATTGAGATTTGTGAAAGATAATGTAGGGTTAGAATATAAAGTAATATTCCACATTGGCTGTTTTGTTGCACAGCTTTTCATGATTTGTAGGTAAAAATAGGGATGAGGAAAAAATGTGTACAGGCAGAGAAACCAGGGGTGCATGTGGGCATACTTGAAGCCTGAATTCAGGCAATTTTGAATGCAGGCTCAGTCAGTGATCTGCTTTAACTTGAAGATTTAATGCTCTTCTAATTGAAAATTCTGGATTCATGTTCTTGAGCTGATCATGTCAACTAAAACAGTAAAAGGTTATGATGGATTGGAAAGTTTAGGCAAAAGTTTTACTCACCACATGTACCCTCTAGGATTATTAGTAGGAACTGTGATGCCCCAAGACCCCAGTCATAGGACATAGTCCTGTTAAAACTAAGGATGTCCTTTTATTTCCTCCCTGTTAGGACAAATGTTCTATTGAAATTAGCATTAGCAGACTTTTACCTTTCGATTTTCTAGTTTCAGGACTGTTCTTTTACTACCTTTTCATCATCGGTGCATTATTGAGGGAAAAAATAAGCAACACTGAACATGATCATTCATTTTGGCTGGTGATATTTGGCTGATCAAGATTTGACGATGTTCTTAAAATAATATCATATTTTACAGACTATAAGTTAACTGGCACACATTATATAAGGGCACCCCAAAATTTTTTGAAAAAAACTAAGATTTTGTTATTGCCGTATTTTCTTACTACTTTCTTACAATTATTATAGTATTTAATTAGTCATATTATAAGGCGCAGGGGTCTCAAGTGCCAGCCACATGTCAGCTAAAATTGTACGACTGTACGATACGATTCGATCGCGCGATTCACATTTGTTTTCGGAGACCACGTGATCGAATCTTGTCGTACGATCTTAGTGGCCGTGTGGCTGGCCCTTCACTCTGCCTTATAGTTATAGTTAGTAAAACACGGTACTCTAAATTCTAAGGCCCAAAAAAAAAGTAGTTGTGGTTAAAGTATCCCTACCTACCCTATTTTTTCCGGCCGACCCTATGTTTTGTTTTTTCCTTGTTAAAAAGAGAGAAAAAAGAAGAGAGAGAAAGCCATACGCTCATATTTGTGAAAATATGAGGGTGGTGAGCACTTTCATAGTTTCAAAGCATTACACGCTCATGGATGTTTTCCGGGACATTCATCCGGATGTAGGAAAGGAAAACATTATCACTTGCCGAGGTGGTTCAGCTATCTTAGCTGAACCTTTTGAACTAGAGTTTTCAACACCACTCGGCGATCTCAAAGAGCTGGGAGTGAAGAGCTTACAATTTTGTTGAGAAAAATAAAGTTTTATTTCTTTGGGTTGTTTACTTTAAATTACTCGATGTTCATGACACACACCATGTAAAAATGCACACACACACACACACACACACACACACACACACACACACACACACACACACACACACACACACACACACACACACACACAACAAGAGTAAGAGTGAGGGAGAGAGTGAGAGAGAGCTCTTGTGTTTTGTCAATTTTGACCTTTAAAAAAAAGCAACAACAAAAAAAAGTTAGGTCCTACCTACCTACCCTAATTTTGGGCCATGTTACCTTAACCACAACTTTTTTTAAAATTTGGCCTAATGGTTTTGACAAATTGGCACATTCGCACATCATGTATATTTATATGTATTCAGATTCTGACGCTGGAGAATCCCGAGAAGGAATCGCAGGATGACCGGCAGGGCAAGATGCTGATGCATACAGAGTTCTCCCTCCTGTCCCTGCTGCGCGACCAGCAAGGGGTGGTGCACCACCACGGCCTGTTCAAGGTCAGAAGGTGGGGTGGGGAGGGGTATGTGTGTAGAGAGTGAGACGTTAGTGGGAGGGAGGCGGGGGTGAAGGGCACAGTGGTAAGAAAGTCAGAGAATGTGAGAGATACATGTAAGCTTGTAAATGTGCTTTTTGCATTCGACTAAAAAAAAAATCCAACAAAAGAAACCCTAGTACAGAGAGAGAGAAGAGCGCGCAAATTTCTTCTCATGCACACAGTGAAAACGAAAGAAGCTTGTAGGCTAGCGTGAGTAAATTTCCTTGACTGAAGCAGTGATGTACCGAGGCCCTGGTCATAGGCCATTGACCTATTAAAATTGAAAATGTCCTATTGTGTTCTCCCCTGTCAGGACGAATGTCTGGTTACATTTTTAACACTGGCATGCTTCAGGTGATGGGGTGGATGGTGAAACGACTGTTTGGTGCTGGACTACTACTACTAGTACTAGTACTACTTATCTTCTACTACAGACAAACCTCTATTTTAAGACTTCCAAAATGTCCGGAAAAATCGGTCGTAAATTGGAGGGGTCGTATGACGGAGGTTTTCACTGGCAGCCGTAGAAAGAAAAAGTTCAGCACAGTTCATACTCTCTTCTTCATGCACACATACAATGACGTATTAAAACTGGATTTGGGTCTTTCCAACTCCATAGGATTGTGCAATCGATGTATTACAGTTTCACTTCGCCGACTTCTGTTAATCACCTCCACTCTCGTCCAAAGTCAGTGGTTTTCTTTTTCAAAGTCAGTGGTTTTCATGCTTTTCCTACGCTTTCCGCCATCTTTTCTACAACAAGGGAAGCGACTCCGCTTTCAGGCCCTTGACCGTGGTTGTTTCCCTTTGCTCGAAGTCTATGCAGACAACGGTCGTAAAAACCATCAAAATGGCGGTCGTAAGTCGCGTTTTAGAGGAAGTCGTTTAAGAGAGGTCGTTTACATAGTAAAATGCATCCGTGCCAACAAATCCGGTCTCAAATGAGAGGTGGTCGCTTTACAGAGGGTCGTAAAATAGGGGTTTGTCTGTACTGCTGTTATTATATACTTTATTCTCTCCACCAGGACGAAGCCTTAGAGGAGCAAGAAGCGTCGGAGCAGCCGACTAAAGTTCAGGTGACGGGGCGGGTGGTGAAGCGGCTCTGCCTGGTGCTGGATTGTCTGCTGCCCCACGAGTTCAGCCCCGCCACCAACGACTACGTCAACCTGCAGCACTACGTCATCAAGGAGAAGAAGCTGACTGAGAGGGAGGCTGTCGTCATTTTCTACGACATTGTGCGCATCGTTGACAATTTACACAAGGTCAGAGATTGTCAAAGCACTCACACACAAACATGCACTCGCTTATGTACACACACACACACTCACACTCGCACACACACACACACACACACACACACAGACACATACACACACACACACACACACACACACACACACACACACACAGACACACTTGTGACTACGTCAACCTGCAGCACTACGTCATCAAGGAGAAGAAGCTGACCGATAGAGAGGCTGTCGTCATTTTCTACGACATTGTGCGTATCGTTGACAATTTACACAAGGTCGGAACTTTTTGTTAGACTTACAGATTGTCAAAGCATTCACGCATAAACATACACACGCACACACACTCACACACACACACTCACACACACACTCACACACACACACACTCACCCTGCAGCATTACGTCATCAAGGAGAAGAAGCTGACTGATAGAGAGGCTGTTGTCATTTTCGTTGACAATTTGCACATGGTCAGATTTATTAGAAATATGTTGCTAAGTAGGCACACACACATGATTCACACGCAATTAGCCTTAACCCATTGACTGCCAGAGAAAATTTGAGAAACTTATCTTTTTTATCATTGTAAAATGAAAAGGAGACCTGTTAGACTCAATCTGTGGTCTAGAGATCTTTCCTGACTTGTCCAAAACAAAAAACGTCATTCCAGGGCTATGACATCAAAGGTTATGACATAATCAGAGCTGCCAACCGTTACGTTCCGGCCGTATTTTGATACGGCGACCTTAAAAAAATACGGAAATACGGTCCGGTACAAATTAATACGGTGACAAACTTGCGAAAAATGTACGGCCTTCTATAGCTTATCTTCTTGTCAATCCGAGTAGGCTAATCGAGCCAACAGACCTGCCAGGCCTATAGCCGACCTAGAGTGGCTGTAACAGACTTTCAGCCGTTTGTGGCGTAACTTCTAGTGAATCCGAGTAGGCTAATCGAGTCGAGAGTCTAGCTTGGTCAATTTTATGGCTGAAACAGACATCGCCGTTGTTGTGGTACACTGCTAGGTAATCGAGTCAAGAGTATGACTGAGGCTATTTTTAGTAACAACAATTGGAAAGCGTCATAAGAAAAGGACCAATCGCTGCTCTTTACTCAAGATTTCTTGTGATTTCATCCAATCAACGAAGGCGGCAGAAAAGCATGCGAAGTTTGTCCCTTTTCCGTCCATTGCGTTCTCGAAGCAGCAAGCAGTTAGCACTACCTAGGCCTGGTTCTTATTCTTCAAAGTTCGTCATCCTATTCAAAATGGACAACAGCGCGAAAAAGAGAAAAAATGCGGAGACTGCACCTTCGGGGAGTGGTGGAAAAAAACGGCAGCAGCACTTTTTGGCTTCATATACAACGGACTTTCCGTGCATCATCGCATCGAAAATGGGTCCGACGTACGCAAGGTGCACCGTCTGTGACATGGATTTTGTCATCAGTCACGGCGGCGCAAACGATGTTTCAACGCACACGAAGTCTACCAGACATAAAAAGAAAGGCGCTGCCATCGAACAGTCATCAAAATTGACAAACTTTTTCACAACTGCGACTCCTCCAAGTGCAAAAGCGGACGAATCATCTTTGATTAGGGCCGAAACGTTGTTCGCGCACTTTTTGGTGGAGCACAACATTGCACTCAGTGCTGCTGATCACGCAGGAGAGCTGTTCAGAGAGATGTTCTCTGACAGCAAGATTGCCAAGGAATACGCCAGCGGTCGGACAAAAACGACAGAAATTGTGAGAGTCTGTGGCAAGGAAGTTTGCACACAACTTGCTGAGGACATGCGAAATGGCCCCTTTGTACTCGGCACTGACGGTAGCCAGGAAGGGGGAGAAAAATACTTCCCAATTGTGGTCACTGTTGAACGTGACTTCAAACATCACACTGAACTCCTCAGTATCCCTACTTGCGACGGCCCTGCAACTGGAGAAGCCATCTTTACACTCTTGGAGGATGAGCTAAAAGAATTCAACATTGCATGGTCCAACTGCCTCTCCCTTGTGGTGGACAACGCCAATGTCATGACTGGCAGACACAAGGGGGTCATTGCGTTTGTTCGACGAAAGGTAGAGAAAGTCCACCTGGCTGGCTGTGTCTGCCACCTCCTACATCTGGCAGTGAAAAAGGGGATCAAGGCGTCCAGCAAGTTCGACCTTGATGAGACTCTGAGACAGCTGACCTGGTACTTTGACAAGAGCACAGGCAGGCAGCAAAGGTTCCAGGCCCTGCAGAAGGAGTGCCAAGTCCCTGACCACAAACTGCTTCAGCATGTGCCAACAAGGTGGCTGTCACTGGGTGCTGCACTTCGCCGAACGTTGGAGCAGTGGGAACCTCTCCAGCGCTTCTTCAAGGAGGAGTGCCAGACGAAACAGGATGCCTCCCAATGCTCGACTATAAGGATGCGCCTGAAAGACTTTTTCCGGCGCAGAACTCCGAAAGTCTATGTCTCTTTCTATGAGTCTGTCATTGAGGTGAGTTCAATTCATTTATCTCACACACACACACACACACACACACACACACAGAGAGAGAGAGAGAGAGAGTGCGAAAAGACATTAAATTAAAGAACAGAGGGAGAGAGAGAGTGTGTCACACAGTGTTCTGATTATACTGGATGTAAATTGCACTCAAGACATGTTCTAAATCTAATAGATCTACATGATATTGTCTTTGCTGAATTGTACTTGCAATTTGAATAACTAAGCCCTGAGTCTTTCACACTCATGGCAGTTATGCATAAGCATGCACACACTCACACACACATGTATATATGTTATGCTGGGAGATCTTTAAATGTAACACTTTTTTCCAGATGTTCGAGAAGACCAACAAGCAGCTGCAGTCAGAAGCCAGCAGGATCCACCTGGTGAAAAGGGACTTGGAACGGCTGTTCCGGAGTCTCCTGACCTGCTTTGTTAAGCCAAGCGCCATGCATGGGGTCCTGTTGGAGGTTGATTTTGAGGCAGCCTACAACATCAAAGCTGACAAGGACCTCTTCATCGGCAGCAAAACAAAGCAGCTCTTGGAAGCAGGCATGGATTCAAAAGAAAAGGAGGCCTTCTTCCAGAATGTGAAGACCTACTACAGGAGTGCCTGCAAGTACATGGTGAACAGCATCAATCCTACCAAAGAGCCCTTGTGGAAACATGCGGAGGTGGCTGACATCAGGCTGAAAGTGGAGAAGATGCAGAGGAAAGAAGAAGGGCCTCGGTGGGATTCCCTGGACTACTTCCTTGAGAGGTTTCCATGCCTGCTGCCAACTGGAGCCTCAAAGAATGAAGTCCAGACTCAGTTCCAAGACTACCAGGCTGAAACTGACCTTTCAGCTGTCTTGGAGGTGCCCACAGCAGCAGAGCAGTGGACAATGATGTCTACCAGGACTGACCACAACGGAGTGCTCATGTTTGACATGCTGGCAAAAGTGATGCTGAGGATTCTTCTCATCCCAGTGTCCAACTGTCCCTGTGAGAGGATCTTCTCTCTGGTGAGGAAGAATAAAACAGACTTTAGGGGATCCATGGGCAGCAAGACCCTCAACGCTGTGCTCCAGATCAAGTCTAGAACCACCAAGTGCTACGAAACACCCCTTTCCAGTGACCTCTTGGTCAAGTGCAAGAAGGCCACAAAAAAGGCCAACTCAAAGTGAAAAGAAAAAAAAAGATCAGCAAGTTTGTATATAGTGTACATAAACTTAGTTCATGTGTTAGAAAAACAAGTGACAATGTTAAGAGTGTGTGTTGTATTGAACTTTGAGTAAACATTTTATAAAGTGTGCCTAACAAAAAACAATGATTGTTCAACAAGAAACTGATCCCCATTGTTTTATTTTGGAAGAAAGCTTGCATGCTATCAACTTGAAGGTAAGCCTTATATTTACTTTTTAAGTTTGACCTTCTTTGTGTGTGTGTTGTGCCTCTCTCTCTCTCTCTCTCTCTCTCTCTCTCTCTCTCTCTCTCTCTCTCTCTCTCTCTCTCTCTTTGTGTGTGTTGTCACTGTCTGTGACTGTAACGTGTTTGTGTGTATGTCTGTCTTAGTGTCAGTCTCAATCTGTGATTGTGTGTGTGTGTAAGAGAGAGAGAGTAATAGTATTACTATTAGCAGTAGTATTAAAGTATGTTATTGTCAAAGAAAAACTCTTTGTAATATAATCACTCATACAGTCAGTGATAGTTTTCTTAATCTATATTTGTTCAACTAAAGAAAAGCACACACAAAATAACCGCGTAAAAAAAATACTGTATGAAAAATACTGTCGGATGTTGAAAAATACTGAGAAGAGTCATAGGTAGTACTGAGAAGAGATTTTGGGGTTGGCAGCTCTGCATAATGATTGGCATCGCATACCCCTTAATAGACAGGGGCCAGGCATAAAAGTGGTTAAAGGGGCACCCTGACGGATGAGTTTTTGCAAGAAACGTCAAGATCACCAGGAAAACACCCTTTACAGAGACATGGATACAACCTTGCCTTGGATGCAAGGCGGCGCTTGTTTTTCAAAATTTTGACCACAAAAATTTTTTTAAATTCAAAGTTCAAGGGGGGAAAAGTGTTGAATTCTCATTTTACAAGCCTGGAATAAGCTTCAAATTGAGTATGATTTTGCTTTTTCTTCAGCTTCAGGGGGGCATTGTCCCCCCCCTCCCCTGACCCCACAACAGGGGCCTGGGTGGCCCCTGGACCCCTGCCTTGCCTGTTTTTTGATTTTCTCCAGTTGCATCCATGCAGAGATCGCAACACTTACTTTGCTATGGTTTCCTATAAATCAAGCCGTCAAACTGGCGATTCCTCCTTGGCGGAGGTGCTGGAAATCAAATTCTTTCATTCTTTACTGCCTGAGTTTAGACCAAATCGTTTGCACGAAATTTCCACTATGCACGCCTTTTTATTTATTTATTTTTAATTTTGTACAGTTTACCAAAAGGAGTTTCCCTCACAACAAAGGAAATGGCTCCTTTTTTTTTTTACTGCACTACAAACAAGAAAAAAGCTTCAATCACAATAAGTGGCCTCCACCCACCCCATCCAAAATGGCTTCTCTCTCTCTCTCTCTCTCTCTCTCTCCGGCATCTCCGCCAAGGAGGAATCGTCGTTTTGATAGTTTGATTTCTAGGAAGCCAGAGCAAAGTGAGTGTTCCGATCCTTGAAAAGGCTATCTTTCTGGGGATCTCGATGTGTTTCTTGCAAAAAGTCATCTCCCAGGGTCCACCTTTAAAAGCTAACTTAGTAACTAACTTATTTGCAATGCTGTGGCATAAGATAGGATTAGGATTAGGAGGTAGAGCAATGCTGATGAATGTTAGTAGAACTAAATTCGTTGTAATGACGGTACAAAAGCTCTCTGTGGTTTGTAGACATTGGAATGGAAGTAGGAAAGCACTGTTTCAGTTTGGAAATGTATTTTTGGTATCATTATTCTAGTCACATAGAGACTTATCTCTGTGAAATTTGGGTTGCTCTCATCTTGGTGAGTGTGTTGCCGCAAAGTGCAGCACCTCCCATTTAAAAACAACTTCTTTTTGGGGGGTGGGGAAGACGGGGTGGAGTTGGGAAACCTAGTTATCAATTTGGTCATACCAGGCAGCGGGGTTTCTCCCTGCTCTGACCATCTTTTGACTACCGTGGGATTTTTATGTGCGTGTTTCTGATTGTTATGTGCATTTTTACCGGCCAAACAAAGTCTGACCGGTATTGTTTTGTCTGCTCATGTTATTGAATTTTTGTTTCATGTTTTTATTCCTTTTCAATTCTGTGTACAGCGCCCTGTAGCCTACATAGTAGGATGGGCGCTATATAAATTTTCCTCATTATTATTATAAAGCGCACAGGTCAGACCTGAAGGACTCAATGTTCAGTTCGATTTTCCTGTCGAACTAGAAAGAAAGGGCGAGGCTGGGATTTCAAACTCGGCCACTTACGTGTTGAAATTGGCAGGGCAACCGTCTTAACCGCTCTGCCACCTTCCTTCCTTTATTTGTAGTAGACTAGTACTGTAAATGTAATTGAGTTATTTGACTTGATTTGTTACAGAAGAACATAGTTCACCGCGACCTGAAGCTGGGCAACATGGTGCTGAACAAGGAGAGCCGGCGGGTGACGGTGACCAACTTCTGTCTGGGGAAACACCTGGTGTCAGAGTCCGACCTGCTCAGAGACCAGAGGGGGAGCCCTGCCTACATCAGCCCTGATGTGCTCAGTGGTCAGTTGAGAGAGATAAAGGAAGAGAGAGAGAGAGAAAGGGAGGGAGATGGGGCGTGTGACGGTGACCAACTTCTGTCTGGGGAAACACCTGGTGTCAGAGTCCGACCTGCTGATAGACCAGAGGGGGAGCCCTGCCTACATCAGCCCCGATGTGCTCAGTGGTCAGTTGAGAGAGATAAAGAAAGAAAGGAAGAGAGAGAGAGAAAGGGAGGGAGATAGGGTGTGTGACGGTAACCAACTTCTGTCTGGGTAAACACTTGGTGTCCGAATCCGACCTGCTCAGAGACCAGATGGGGAGCCCTGCCTACATCAGCCCCGATGTGCTCAGTGCTCAGTTGAGAGAGAGAAAGAAAGAAAGGGAGAGAGAGAGAAAGTGAGGGAGATGGGGCGTGAGACGGTGACCACCAACTTCTGGGGAAACACCTGGTGTCCCTATGGGGATACCTGGGGTGTCTTTTGTACAAATAGTTCCCCTACCTTCTGGAAGTTCTGTGCTTGTAACTTCCTCTATTCTGTCACTCTCTTTGACTCTTGCCTTTCCCCTTTGCTTTCTGTCATCCACTATCAGGGCTGCCAACCGTCCCTGCGTAGCCGGATTTTTGCGAAAAGCATGACCCGTCCCGTTTGTCCCGACTTTTAAATGACCGTCCCGGAAAATCGATAAAATCGTGCATTTTTTCCGCCTGTTTACCGCTTACGTAGCGCTAGGTTTCGGGTTCATGCCACAGATCATGGTTTGCGCCTATTTTTGTCATACGCTATCAACTTCTTTACAGAGAGTTATTCTGATTGGTTAAATCTTCAGTTAAATCAATTCTCATTGGCTGTTGTAGCCAAATTTTCATTGGCTGTTGTAGCCAAATTTTCATTGGCTGTTGTAGCCAGTTTAGTCAAGGTTGAAAAAATGGCATCTAAACGGTCGTGTGAAGATGATTCTTCTTCTAAGAAAGAAAAAGTTTCAAAGCGTTCCTGTTTATTTCGAGAGACATACACAGATAAAATGGCCTTTCATTGTGTCAGAAAGAAAAGGCGAAGCTTACGCTTTTTGTGAAATTTGTGCGTGTGATTTTTCGATAAAGTCTGGTGATAGGGATGATGTGCGCCGTTGTTATGTCAAGTTGTGGTGGGTACTGTACTTAATTTCTGATCATTATTAAAATGTCCCTGAAAATCAGGCTGTGTCCCTGATTTGAGAGTCGTTTGTCCCTGATTCACAAATTTAGGGTTGGCAGCCCTGCACTATCTTCCTTCCTTACTGATCCTTATTCTCCTTCCTTTTTTCAAGAAACGCTTCGTCTTTTTCCAGCCGAAGATGGACATGCTGCTGAGCCTAAGTTAGGCCCGTAACGGCAGCATGACGCATCTGTGCTCATAATTGACAGGAAACTGAGCGATCGACGTTGATGACGATTAATGCGATGTAAAAACTAATTAGGTGGTGTGGTTTAAAAATATTTTGTTGTATAATCTGCGCTTTTGCCGTTTCACAGGCAAGCCATATCGTGGGAAGCCCAGCGACATGTGGGCCTTAGGTGTGGTGCTGTTCACGATGGTGTATGGACAGTTCCCCTTCTACGACAGCAGTCCTCAGGAGCTCTTCAGGAAAATCAAGGGGGCAGAGTACACCATTCCTCAGTAAGTCAGCTGTGTGTTCTTCTCAGGGCTCCCAGGGACCCCCATTTGGGGGTCTATGAAGTACTAGCATTCTAAAGGACCCTCTAAAAGAATGTGCAGGGTGTCCCAGGGATGCACTAGAAAAATTATTTTTAGCATTCGCAATGCCACTGGCACCCTCCTCTGTCCCGCCTCAAGGACCCTCTATGCTGTAAGTGAAGGAGTCCCTGGGAGCCCTTGTTTTGCGGGGCGATTGGGAGCCCTGCTTGTTTTCGCCCTTCATGTACTAAGCCGACAATAAGTTTGAGAAAACTTTTCCTGTGTGGTTTCTTTAACTCTTCAGGCATCAGAATTGTCAGAGGATTAAGAATTTCTGACAGAGGATTGGCTTCTCTTGTCAGAGGTTTTGCCTTTTTATTGAGTTTTATCCTTTGTGTTAAATAGCAATGCATTTAAAAGTGATTTGTCACTATATTTAGCCTTTTTGGTGGTGTTGGGAACAGATTTCAGTGTTGTCCCTCTTTAGTCGGGGGTTAGTTAGTCTATTATAGTCCCGTCAACAGCTATGGTTATCTCAGGACTGTCACCGCATAAAGTTCGACCACGTATAGCAAAGCACAAATCCATGAATGGGTCTTGATGGCCCTTTTACCGCGGTTTTCAGAGGATTGGACTTCAACGCCCAAGACATCACATTCACTCTACACTCCCACCAAGTGCAAAGTAATTCACTGCCAAGCAACCTGTCATTTTTTAAATATTTTTTTTAGAGCTTTTGTCACTGTTTCTGTCTTTAAAGCAATGCATGCGCACTCCCCCCCCCCAAAGTTACTTCCCTCTTGTCGGTTGAGATGCAACGGACTCGGATATCTAGGACAAAGTCGTAATTCTTTCCTGTGTGCCTGTCTGGTGTGTGTTTTTCTCAGTGACGGACGTGTGTCCGACGCCACCAAGATGGTGATCCGCCGTCTGCTGCAGCTGGACTCCCAGATGAGGATGACCGCATCCCAGGTGCTGGACGCCCTGGCCACCATCATCGCCCAGTGGTCAGTCAGCTCTCTTCTTTTTTTTACTGTTCATCTTTGGCGTCATTGACCAGTGATGCAGACCTGTCTACCAATACCATATGATTTTTAGGCATATTTTCCTAATTTTGAATGCAAAATCTGAAAATATGCATAGAGCAACAAAAATATGAAAATCGGCAGCAGCGGCTCCAAAATCATTATTTTTCTTCTCTATTTTCCTGTTTAAAGACGAGTTTCGCGGATCGCGAGTTATACTCTTACTGCCCTTGGTTTGCATGCGTGTCTACCACTTTGAAGGCCATTTTTGCGAGGAAACGGTACTGCATCGGTTAGCCTAGTAAAATGCCGCCAGCGAGAAAATGACCCCATGAGACTGATAGCGAAGAGGATGACGTTGAAAAAGTTCCATAGATGGATGCAAAACCAAGGAAACAAACTTTTCTCAGTGGATACACCGAGACCTGGAAGTGTTTAGTCCCCAGTTCAAAAGGACTAACTTTCGTCTGGTGCACCTTGTGCAATACGGACTTCAGTTGTGCTAGTGGTGGGCGCAACGATTGTAAAAAGACATGTTGCCTCAAAACTGCACACCAATCTGAACAAAGAACAGAACTCTGTGTGTGTTCGCGAGTTAAATAATCACAAAGAGAACTGACTGGCGTTTGGATTTATCCGGATTCTTCAAGGTAAAAAACCCCCTCTTTTTTGTCCTAAAATACTTCATGGAATACTACCAGTTCAATTTTGAGGTAGACAGGTCTGGTGATGTCCCGAGGTCCCGGTCGTAGGACATTGACTGATTAAAATTGAAGATGTACTATTGTGATCTTCCTCTGTCAAGACAAATTTATGTCTGATTACATTTTCAGAGCTGATTCTAGGGCGCAATCTGGTACAATCCCCCCCCCCCCCCCCCCCCCCCCCCCCAATCTGTTCCTTCCCACAATGATCGGGTCTAAGCGCGGGCCGACGCCCGCATATTTGCAGAACTGCCTGCGCTTTTTACTGATCACTGCGGGAATTCCTTCGTCGTCTGCTAAATCCGTCGTCTGCTAAATCCGTCGTCTGCACAAACCGAAAGCATAGAGCAGGAATGAATGATTTCTCGACATTTCATTGGTTCCTTTACAATGTTAGTGTAAATCAACCAATCGCATTCATCTCGTTTTACCGACAAGAAGTTGCGAGAGTCCTACCCGCCAAGTTGAATTTTCTTCAAAATGAAGTGGACAACGACGCTCTTCGACTTTGATTTTTGTGGCGGCAAAGTTAAAAAAAAATCGAGTGTGCAGAAGATGTTGCAGAAACGGCTACTGCATCAACAGTCTCGGAGAAGCAGCCCGAAAATAATGGCACTAGTGCGAGGGAACACCGGTTCCAAGACGAGTGGCTGAAGAAGTGGCCATGGCTAGCGAAGATTGAATCGGCCGCTTCCCCCTTCCCCTCGTATCCATTGGACCTGCCCCCCTTTTTTTTATTCTTAGGGGGGGAACGCACTCTTTCAGAATCCTAGAATCAGCTCTGATTTTCAACACTGGCACGGGGGAGCCAGGACATTGTCCAATTGACTTCTTTTGTCTCAGGACAGTTTTCTCCTATCACTTTTCCATCCTCGGTGCAGCACTGAACTATGTGTACCTACACCTTTGTAATGCACTGATTTGTTTTCCTCTGTCCCGTCTTCTGGGTTATTTAGTTTCTGTTTACACGCTGGTCTTCTAGACTTCATTTTATCTGAGAACATGGATATCGGAAGAACAAAATGTGGGGGGGGGGGAATGAAGAAAAATATAATTCTGATAAAAATTATCTCTTCTTTTTTTTTGGGATATAAAAAACAAATGCAACTTTTACGAGTAAAGACAGTTAAAGTTTAATACCTCTACTGTATTATCAGTCATTTCACGTACATGTCATATGATGAACCAGGCAATGACGTCTTGGCTCATTCGCATTGCAACATTTTGAATTATTAACAAAACTCACAAATCACTCCAGCCATACATAACATGCCATACATAGCAAAACATACATAAACAAAAGGAGAAATGAAAGAAGATTACAGGTTTTTACTTCAGGTTTAGACATAGGGAAGTGGTAGATGAGACTTTTTATATATACTTTATATAGAAAGCTCTCTACACTGATTGGTATATCCACAACAAACCACTAAAAAAGCAGTCAGAGGCAACATTCTGATAAAAGGGAGCGAAGCGAGTTTAGAAGTGATCAAGGTATGGTGTGCACACAGATTTACTTCCTTTGAAGCAAATGCATCCAATTGACAGCTATCTATTAAATCCAGACATATATGGCCGAAACGATTGGAATGAGTTGAGTATGATTTTGGTGGTGATGGCATCATGTTAAAGAAAAAAAGTCCTTTTTTTGGTGGTCATATCCCAGGAGGGCTCTGACAATTACCGGCCCTCTACAAATCGTACCGGACATCAACAGCGAAGATAACAACCCAACCAACACCGATAAATCCCGTGCCCCTCCACCCCCCCAACCCCCACCCCCGGGCATGAGCGAACTGGAGAAGAAGCTGGCCTACCTTCAGTCGGACATGCTGACGGAGCGACCGGGGGCGCCCAAAGGCTACAGCACGGGTGGGGGGATGCGTGATCGGCGCGTAGGGGGAGCCTCGCACACCATGGTGACGCGCCTCAACACGGACGCTCAGAGGCTGTCGGCGGCCGACGTGCACTGGTACCGCCATCTGATGGAGCTGAGGAATTCAAACTCTCAGACCTGAGGTAGTGTGTGTGTGCAGGGATCCCAGGGACCACCGTTTGGGGGTCTATGAAGTACTAACATACTAAAGGACCCTCTAAAAGAATGTGTTGGGGGTCCCTTGGGTTGCAGTAGAAAAATTATTTTTGGCGTTCACTATGTCATTGGGACCCTCTATCCCTCCTCTAGGACCCTCTATACTGTAAATGAAGAGGTCCCTGGGACCCCTTGTTTTGCGGGATGATTGGGAGCCCTGGTGTGTGTGTGTGTGTGTGTGTTTCGCGCTTATGAATTTTACTTTGTTTTTCATTTTCTCAGTTCTGAGGGATATAGAGTCATCTGTTGGAAGTTTTATGCATGTGGAATTGCATATATATATGTATGGGTAAAATGTGTTGTATGTTTTTTATGAAATGAAATGATTCTGTTGAAATGAAATGATGGAATGCAGTAGACGTCAATTGCAATGGACTCAGGGGTGCATGTGATGACAGAAACCTTTGTCTGAATTTCTATTTCCAGTTCTAATCCTAGTGATATCAGTTCAAGAGCATAATTCCTTGTGGGAGAGAATTTTTTTCAGGCAGTGGTCTGCCTGAACCCGCATCAAATTTCCTGAATTCAGGCGTCAGGCATACCCACATACACTCCTGTTATGGTATTCAGATAAAATGTGCTTGCTCATTTATGCATCATGCGTATTTTGTATTGATAGTTTATCCATTTCCCCTTCCCTCGCAGCCATCATATTGGTGGAGTTTGGTGAGAGCCTGATTTAGGAAAAACAACCCAGCAAATAGAAGTGATAAAAACACTAAGTTTTTCGTTTTGCTCTTTGTGGTACACTTCGCAGTTGAAGCGTCCGATATTGAGCTTTAACCCCTTCACTGCCGTATGTATAATAGCATTTCTGTGATGCTGTCTGCCGGAGCAAATTTCTGATGTTTTCGGTAGGTTCACTAAACTGCCTACCACTCACTCATTTATTGATATATCTCTAAGATGTTTTGCATGTTTTTTGGTTATACCCTTGGCTATGATGTGATATAAGAATAATTTCATTTTCTTGGAAATCAGTGTGATAAATATGGATATAATACTAATTAGAAAAAATTAAATGACACTTTCGGAACATAAACAGTCTTTGCAGACAATAAAATCACACAAAACATTGGAAAAACTGGTATTACTGTTTACTGAACATCAGAACATACATCTGGAACAATATGACAAGGTTTGGTGGGGCATAACTTGCAGTAGTAGCGGGTGTCACGCCAGACCCCCTCCTTCCTGCACAGCCTGCAGGGCTTTGTGGAATGCTGCATGCCTGTAGTGGGAGGGAGGGGGAAAGAGAAGTGGTTTCCAGCAAGCCGGACATCATCGTCGCTTTGGTTCACCTCCACCACAGGCACCTGGTCAGGCCACATCCAGGCCATGATGACCCACTCCAGAAAACTCAGCAGGGTTTTGCAGGAGTTGTCAGCTGGTTTCTGGAGGATGGAGGCGTTGCAGGCTGCCACTTGCATGAAATGGGGAAAAAAGCTTTTTTGTCCATTTCTTGCTTTTGCGCGTGCAGTCATACGGGTGGAGTAGCTGGTCCTGCTTGTCCACACCACCCATGTTCCTGTTGTATCGCGACGAGGCTTCAGGCCGCCTGTTGATGCCCCGTCTCCTCCGGTCCTGAACGGCCTCCTCCACATGGCCGTGCACTGTAGACAGCAGGTGCACCACCTTGGTGCTGTCGTAGTTGGTGGCCACAATCTTCCCGTCACCACACACTGCAGCAGATGCGCCCGGGTTCAGCCTCACATCATGCAGTTCCAGCGGAATCCCCCGGTTCTCCCTCACCAGGGTGTTCTTTTCCGTCAGGATCAGGTACAGCCTGAGGCTGCTGTACCAGTTGTCGGTGTCCACGTGATAGCCCTTGTTCAGCTGGCTACCAGGTACAGCACCATCTTACTGGCTGATAAGGCTGGGTTGTCAACATTGGCAGCCTGAAGGACAGGCTGCACCTCGTTGATGGGGTCTTCCCGTCCCGCATACACCTTGAAGCGGTACAGTAACCCCACCATCCAACTCGCAGCACAGGTAGATTTTTATCCCAAACCTGGCGCGCTTCAGGGGCAGACCTGCCGTTCACCCCGATTTCGGTGGGTAAACTCCGATTTTTTTGGGCTTCAACCCGCTCTCCGATCGCTATAGCTGAAACTCCGATATTTTGAGAGCCGTCAAGCAACGTTATTTAGTCATGTTGCTAAGGAAGTGAGAGCTCTCTAATGCAGAAGGGAAGCTTTAACGACTGCCGGAAAGCATTCAACTTCCTGTTTCTATGGCCGCCATTGTGCACAGAGCTCAATTGAAGCCTAATTTTTATCGATTTTCTTCGACTTTTGGGGGGAATTTTTTTTTTTCATTCCAAGCGATAGACGACGATGTTATCGATGTTTTTACCCATAAATTGTGTGCCAATCGTGCTTTTGGACTTAGTTATAGGGGCCAGAGTGAAGTGACTATTGAGACTCATGCTAGTGCAGTGCCTACTGTCGTATGAAAAAAAGTAGCATCGTGTAAATTCTTCGCTCGCTACTATGAGACTTAGCATTTGCGACATTGAGCGAAGTTTTTTAAATTTCACTTTTTTCCGTAATGTCATGAAATATGAACGATTTGAGTACGGAAAAGTGTTTCAAATACGGAAAAAGTTAAATTTGTCGTTCATCCTTAATGTCGCAAATGCTAACTCATAGTAGCGAGCGAAGAATTTACACGATGCTACCTTTTTGCATACGACACCTACTAGCCTATGGTTAACTTTGATTATCGATCGACCGGTCATCTGCTGAGGATTCCGACACTATTTTAGACAGTGAATTGGATAGTTTCATTGATTTTTATAGGACTTAGAGTGGTTTAACACTTTATGCAAAGCATAGAGATACTTTTCACACGAAAACGTCGATCGCGAATGATCGGCAATGAGACCCACAGGTGTGCGTATCCCAACATAATTTTTACCTGTTGATTGCATTACTAAAATAACCCTTACAGAAAGGCAAGTAAGTTTATTTTGAGCTTTTAATGTTTCTCTGATCATGTAAGTGACTTGTGTCTGCAGTGTTTTAATAATAAACACACTACACCTTTTTTTTAACATCTTTGTTGAGCACACCTTTTTTTGTATATTTCGATTTTCGTAATAATCAAAAAATAAACAAAACCAAAATGTCAAATTCGCAAAAATAACATTGTCAACAGTTGAACACAGAAAACAATATCATAGCAAGATTACTACAAAGTGTCGTTAACTTTTATTCACAAATAATTTCAATATAAATAATGTTTTGAATAAGCATACCCATTTCTAGTTCCTTCTGCCAAATCCTTACATGATTGTGGGCTTGGCTCAGCCACTTCTTTATAGGATGCTATATGCTTTTCCATGCTTTCTGGGGTACTTTTCTGCTCACTAATCATTAAAAAGTCTTCAGCTTCAGGGGGCGTTGCCCCCTGACCTCCAACAGGCCATTGCCCCTGTACCCCACTAGCGGCCTACACCGGCCCCCAGACCCCCACCCTACTTTTTCATTTCTAAATATATGGCAGGTCTGCAGGGGGGTGTATTGGCACAAGATCAGCCGACCTTTCCACAGCAGCAGGCTCTCGTCCATGCACGCTGCTCGTCGTGGCTCGTACACCTCTTGAAACTTGCCATGCAAGTAGTCCGGCACAGGCCGGATCTTGTAGAGGCGGTCATAGGCAGGATCGTCCCGTGCTGGCAGGGCTGCATTGTTGTTGAAGTGCAGGAACTGCAGGATGATCTGGAAAGGAAGTTTTTGATTGAACTCGTTTTGAGCTTTGTACTCACGTGTACGGGAACCGTGGCCAGAGTCCGTCTGCATGTGTCTCCGTTGATCGGAGTACCGTTGCCTGTCCGTATCGTGTTGACAGAGAGATCGATGTTCGATATCCCAGTCTTCCTCCTCCCTCCTGGACAACTGTTCATCTGTTAGAAAGGAAGGGGCATCATTTTCATCCGTGAGAAACGCTGGCGAACGGTGAGAAACTCGACCTCCAGAGTTTTCCTCTTCGGCCAAAGCCTGTTCTTGAGCTCGGGCAGAGTCAGAGTACGGCCTATCGTAAGTCAGTGTCTCGGTGGGCCTAGGTTCGAGAAGAGAAGCTGAAGGAACCAGAACAAGACCTTTCTTCTGCAGCTCTGCTAACATATCCGACACTAAGGCGGAAGAATCGACTAAGGCGATGACCTGCTCCATTTGAGACTCAGGAACTTCAGACACGACAGGCACAGAGGAAGGAGGGGAGATGGGTGTTTCTTCTTCGAACTCGAAGACGAAGAAGATTTTGACTTCGAACTAGACTCTTTCCTAGAGCTGGACGACGAAGAGGACGGGAGAAACTTGCCCTTATCGTCTCTAGCTAGCTTAGACGAAGAGGGAGGAACAGGAGTGACCACGGGGTCGACAGACGACATTGTCGAACCGGGGGCACAAACACGTTATCAAGCAAAAATTCAAGCAATTCAAATAAAAGCGAATTCAAAGAAATAATCAGTCTAATCTATGTACTGACAATACCTGTCACCCAAAAAGGGGAAAGGAACACAGAAGAGCGAGGGATGTTGCCTGGTTAGGAAGAAATTCGAAAAAAAGTTTGCTAAGCAAATTAAAGCATGGCTGCTCCAAAGTGGAGAAAATGTATTATGATTCAAGGTTGGCTCCCCGGAAGTGACGTCAATGAAGGGGTTCCTCAGCGGTATTGTATAACCAGACCAAGAGAAGTAATTTAGTCTTAGACTAAAGACTCTTTGGTAATTGGCCTAAGCTCCAAATTGGAAGAGATAACTCATTCAGATGGCGTCTGATTAAAGAAGAAAAACGAAATAAATCAAGAGCAAAAACAAACATGGCTGACGTCACCCCGAAAACGAACAAGAGAGTGAACGAAATAATTTTTCAACTAAAACGAACACCAAGAAATGACAATGAAATAATATCGATAGGATGACTAACAGCCTTCCCAAGAAACTGAATAGAACAAAGCTATGCACGGAACGAACCCACCAGATAGACAAGAGTCAGAAAAGGCGGAGCAGGGTAGGCCCAGGTGTGGTTGAAAGGCTGGAAAATTCAAGAATGACATATCCGGTGCCCCAAGGGTGCGCGTCATACCCGGAAGTAAGGGGAGTCACTCCCGCTACTCCCTGCGGTATGGGTGCAGTCCCTTGGGGCCAGTTTCGTTTTAGCTATGTGCTAGGGTAAGGTTCCAGGTTGTTTTAGGCTAATGCAGTTGTTTTGAGTGTTGGTAAGTATTAAATTAAATAGATAGTAGGATTAATCAAAATCCACCAATCTATTCTAGCCATACACTAGAAAGGCTATTCACTTCCGGATGAGAGGCGAGATTCGAAAAGTTCGGCTCGGGAACAGAGGACTGCTCGGGAACAACTGGAACAAGACGCGAAGCAGACAGCGAAACTGATGGCTGAGTCGTAGCAGACGACTTTTTACGCGATGACTTTTCTTTAGACGACCTTTCTTTCTTCGACTTTTCTTGGAAAGACTTTTCTCCCTGCTACTGACGGAAGTAGCAGACGCAGAGACAAAACGACCCTGCTCGTCACACGGAAGAGAAATGACAGAGGGAGAAACCGAAGAAACAACAGTCTGAGAGACTGAAGTGAGTGGAGGTGGAGAAGCCATAATGACTGACCGAGTAGACAAAACGAAGTAGGCTAAGGCCCACAAAATATTCCACCACTCCAAAATTAGAAACTCTAGAAGAGGCTAAATAGAGCGATTAGAGAGCTGAAGGCCTCTAAAAACGAGCTAGATAGGAGAAAAAGGAACGAACAAACCAGAATTGAAGCAAAGAAAGACAATTCTCAGGTGCAGGAGAAACCCAAGTCGTACATGGCGCCCTGGGAGATCAGGAATGAGGGGAAGTCACCCTGGATGACTAGACCACAGCTGCTATCATGGGAGCTTACCCACTGCGATAGCAGGCTAGTAGGCCTAGCTCCAGGGCTAACTTCTTTTATTTTATGTGTTAAGGATGAACCCAGGTTGAGTTTGAAGAGACGAAACCACGCGTGCGCGCGTGCACTAGTAGTGCACGGTGAGTGACGAACAGAAAAATTCAAACTGTGAAAGTTCTAGCGAACTTAGACTACAGAAACTGAGCCAATCGAGACTCAGTATTACACTGAAACCGATGATAGAAAGGAACAGGAACGAACCCACCAGTTAAGAGTGTTGTAAACCAAAAAGGGTAGAAGCCAGGCAGCCCAGGTCAACAAAGAAACGCTGGAAAATTGTAATGGCGGAAGTAGGCTCTCATTGGCCTAGCCTACACTAGACCGGTAAGGGGGGATCACTCCCGCCCCACATCCGGCTAGGGGTCAAGGCCAGATGCCTACTTTCGTTTTTCTATATGCTATGGTATAGCTCCAGGTCGCTTAACGCTAATGCAGTTGTTTCAGGTGTTGGTACCTACCAACACCTAAAACAAAAAAGGGTCCCTCCCTTCCTCCCTCGCTTCGGATGCTTCTTTTTTAGGGAGTATCAGGAATGAGGGGAAGTCACCCCGGATGACTAGGCTACGGTACGCTATCATGGGAACTAACCCCACCGCGATAGTAGGCCTAGCTCCGTGGCTGACTTCGTTTATTTTATGTGTTAAGGTTTAACCCAGGTCGGTTGGTGTGAACCTGCGCGACCACCACCTTCCTGATGGAGAAGGTGTCGCTTTCGCTCCTGGTTTCGATGTCCCTGAGATAGTACTGGAGGAACGTGTTGCGTGATCTCCAGAACGCGGACGCCATGACTTTCAACAAGGGAACCCCTCTGAGGAGAGCGAGTGAGGAAGAGATGGTGCGCAGTTCATGCGCCCTGACAGGGCTAGCAGGAAGGCTCAAAAGGGACTTAGAGTAGGCTAGCTTAACCAAGTCCAGAATCCACCTGGAGACAGTGATTTTAGAAATGTCCTTCAGGTACCTCGGGTTAATAGACAGGAAAAGCCGTCAGCATCGTCAGGGCCGAGAACAGAACAGAGACTGGAGATGTGAACAACAGGAGAGGAAACGTCCCCCGGTTGTTGTTTTTTGCTCTGAACTCCGGAAGAAAGCTCAATGAGACCGACGAGTAGTCGGCCGAGAACTCGACGTCGCGGGCCAGGCCGCTGAGCGCATGGAGGCCGCTGACCCTTCTGGCAGTGGCCAGAGCGATCAGAAAAACTGTCTTGAGGGTGAGAATCTTAAAACTGCCCCATTCTTCTGCCGAATACTCTGGGAAATCCTCACTATCACTCGCTGTAGCATCACTAGCAGACGACTCCATTTTCACTCCTACACACTTTTTCACAACTTGACACGCACGCACATTCTTGCTTCTCTTTGTGAATGGAGCATCCCTTACTATCCCAAAATACTATGAGGACTTTCATTGGTCTAAAGCTAAGTCAATGCCAGCTTCCCTGACCCCTCCACGCTGGGTCACGGCGTTTGCACGTGATAGAAAAGTACTACACACGTGGCACCGGTTAAGAACGCTATGAAAACATATGGTTGTTTGGGGAATTCCCGGTTGCCTACGTTATGAATACAAGAGGGTTAAAGCGCACACTTTTTAGCTGGAAATCACCGACAATGTCCCCGACAGTCAGAGCCCACTCCAGCTCCAACTCGTCACGATCACTAGTACTGCCAGAAAGAGCAGAAAAGCCTTTCGCGTTCACAGTGTAGTTTTTGATGTTGTCAAACTCTGGGTGTAGATCCCGGAATACTTCTAACAATGTGTACGCTGATGGAAATGTACCAATTGATTTCACTGCATCCGCATGATCGCATTTAGACATAGAAATGGCAATCGCGTGCCTTGCGCCCGCCATTGTGTTGGCGGATGTTGATCATGAAAGTCTGCGCGAGTAACGGTCCTTGACTACGCCGAGTGAGAGTGCAATGGTTGTTTCCCTTGCATCGTCTGCTCAAATTGCTTCTTTCTTTTTTTTTTTGAAACTCGTCCACAAAAAAAAATTAGGGTTGGCAGCAAAAACTAGGCTCGGTCGGGTTACCGGAAACAGACATTTTGTTGTTGTTGGCCTCATCATATCTGATGGGTGATAGAGACTCATTGCTCACACACCACTCATTCCAAGCCTCAACATGTATTCACAGCTACGATGTCAGGGTGTAGGCTGCAGTGATAATACAATTGAAGCAGGAGCCAACATGGACAGGATGTGCAAGGAAAATAATTTAAACTTGTAGGTTTTTCTTTTATATGTGTATCCTTGAAACGTAATCATAGTTTGAAAGGATGCATAGCCTCATGCTCTCATCAGCCATGATTATGGTTGAAACTTCCACTCAAGTTTTTCAATGGAGTCAACAAGTTGAACACTAACATCAAACTCCATTGCTTTGGCGCTTCCTGTTCAATTATTGTAGCCGATATGCTGGGGGAGGCTCTATACACTATGTTCCCATTTGGAACAAACCACACAGTCTGAAATCCGTGTGTCGATCTGCTCCTGGTAGGGGTCTATCAGCATTTGCAGATTGTCAGGGTTATCCTGAGCCTCGGCCAGAGTGATGACGCATGTGTTGTGCTTGGAGTTGGCCTTCTCAAGATTGGCGATCTGGAGCATCATTTTGAAGGATCCTCGCCATGGTCACCGCCAATCTTGATCCATATTTCCTCCTGGGATGCACCCTTCATGTCACGTTAGCCGATCTTGCTTGTCGTATTCGTCCAGCAATTTGGTGACATGCTGGGACATCCTTGATGCCTGCTACGGGCGTTTGGAATCAGGTTGTAGGCCTCGACCGCTTATGCAGTCCGTGTTTTGTTAAACTGAGGCCCAGTGCAGCACGCAAAGCAGCGCTTCAATTTCTGTGACAGAAACCTGACCACAACCTGCGTTTTCCAGAACTATCTTCTTACGAGCTTTGCACAAGGACTTTAGTTCTTGGGCCTGCTGTCTGACAGCGTCTTCCTCGGTGTTTCCTGATATGTTCCAGCGAACTTTCTCCACTTCTTTGGCCCATTTCTTTCTTAGTGGCGTTCAGGCCTTTGTTGATGATTTCCTGGGTTTTGTTACTTTCTTCAAAATATTGGGTGACCTGGCACCTGAAAATGTCCTGTCCCCTTTGCATGGACTGATCAGGTGCTAACGAAAGACTTGGAATGTTTTAACTTCTCTTTGACATTACATCATGTATGGTCAGATCTTAACACTGTGATTGCCCTGAAATGGCCTTAGTTTTCGGCAGGGCTATTGGCAACATGAGTTTTCTCGACGTTGGTCAGGTACTGAGGTGTTCCTATGTAATTTTTCATTTTATGGATATTGATAGGGATTGTGGTTTTAGCAAGAAGTCTGCGCTGTCTTGAACCGGCGTTAGTTATCACCATACAGGTACTATGTTTTTCTTGAGGATGGGTGGATACTGCATGGATCACAATATTATTAAGCTTGTGTCATTTGTAGTCTCTGTAGATCATTTCAAACTGGAAGATATATGGTGTATATCGCTCGCATCCGTCATAAAACTGGTGTTCGGTTGTTGTTTTTATGTGTACCCTTGAAACGTAATCATAGTTTGAAAGGATGCATAGCCCCATGCACGCAGATTTCCATGCAGCTGTATGCAGCTCTTGGAACTGCTCTTGTAACTGTTAATACAATGGCTGAATCTTGTGCAAGGGGTCATGGTTGGCAATGTTCAATGAGTTAAATCTTTGCTTATTACCACCCGGGACGTTCCCTTGACGAAAGCCAGTGTAGGGTCGCCGGTTTGCGTTGATGCTGATGGAGGTTGAAGTCCAGACGTTCTTCCATTGTTGAGGCAGCAATCTTCATGAAGAAAGTGGAGACGGCTGCCTTCAGGTTTTGGGCCAAGACAGCCGTCCCTTTCCTGTTTGGGTGTATGTTGTCAAAGTACAGGGGCCGATCTGATGGAGATTGGAATGATGGAGATGGAGATTGGAATGATGGAGATTGGAAGGAAGTGCGGTGATTTATAATGTCAACTCGGACGGTGGCAAACAGCAGCCACATTTGTATTAGATGAATGGAAGAAGAAGAGAAGTCGAGGGATGAGAAAAAAGAAGAGACTCGAGCTCGAAGTTGCAATGTCAAATTCCGCCATAGTTGAAGCCGTGCGAGGTTGAAGTTGTTTTAAGGTAACGTGGGATGGGAGGGTGAGGAAGTATCTGGGAATGTTGTACGTGTTGATGATCAATGTGATCGATGTATCTGTGTAGGTAGTTGGATGTGTCCAAGAGACGATCCATGATGAAGCTTTTGATGTGGTTGTTGATGTGCATTTTGAAATCGTCCCAGTCTTCCATGGGTACCTGTGAAGGGAGGCGGGGAGGGGGTGCATTGTAGCTTAAGCAGGGTGGAGGTCCATCCCAGTACCAGGCCGGGATGTGTGTGTCGGTCTTGTTTTTTTGTTTCATAGAGATTGTGGTTCTAGCAAGAAGTCTATGCTGTCTTGAACCGGCGTTAATCATCACCATACAGGTACTATTTTTTTCTTGAGGATGGGTGGATATTGCATGGATCACAATATTATTAAGCTTGTGTCATTTGTAGTCTCTGTAGATAATTTCAAACAGGAAGATATATGGTATATATCGCTCTTACATCCATCATAAAACTTGTAGGGTTTTCTTTTATATGTGTATCCTTGAAACATAATCATAGTTTGAAAGGATGCATAGCCTCAAACGAGGAAGAAAATGGTTCGCAACCCAGTGCTCTTAACATGTGCCTGCCTGCTCATTGTGCTGTCTGTAAGTTTCTGGATTTGTTTTGAAGCCACACCAACTTCCGCAGTCTCTGTGGTCACCAAAACTGCAAAAGCATGAGGAATGATTTGATTGATCCTCTGGGCGACAAACTTCTGCATCGCCCTTGGTTTGAGCCGAGGCATAATTGAAACTTTTTCAGCCATTACTCAGTGACTTATGTTTTTTCTGCAGTGAATCGAGACTGCTCGCGGGGTGTTTTGTTGTGTGGTTGATGTCATTTCACTTCATGAGCGATCTCTTTTCTGATCCGATACATCGTTGTATCATCATCCATGGTTATGGTTAAAACTTCCACTCCATGTTTTTCAATGGAGTCAACAAGTTGAGCACCGACAGGCTCCATTGCTTTGAAGCTTCCTGTCCAATTCTTGTAGCCGATATGCTGGGGAGGCTCTATACACTATGTTCCCATTTGGAACAAACTCGAAGTCTGAAATCTGTGTCAATCTGCTTCTGGTAGGGGTCCATCAGCCTTCGCAGGTTGTCAGGGTTATCCTTAGCCTCGGCCAGAGTGACAACGCATGTGTTATGCTTGGAGTTGGCGTTCTCAAGATTGGTGATCTGGAGCATCATTTTGAAGGATCCTTGCCATGGTCACCGCCAATCTTGATCCATATTTCCTCCTGGGATGCACCCTTCATGTCACGTCAGCCGATCTTGCTTGTCGTATTCGTCCAGCAATTTGATGACATGCTGGGACATCCTTGATGCATGCTACAGGCGTTTGGAATCGGGTTGTAGGCCTCGACCGCTTGTGCAATCCGTATTTGATTAAACTGAGGCCCAGTGTAGCAAGCAAAGAAGCGCTTCCATTTCTGTGGCAGAAATCTGACCACAATGTGTGTTTTCCAGAACTATCTTCTTACGAGCTTTACACAAAGACTTTAGTTCTTGTGCCTGCTGTCTGGCAGCGTCTTCTTCGGTGTTTCCTGATATGTTCAAGCGAACTTTTCCACTTTGGCCCGTTTCTTTCTCAGTGGCGTTAGGGCCTTTGTTGATGATTTCCTGTGTTTTGTTACTTTCTTCGAAATAATGGGTGACCTGGCTTTTGTACCTGAACATTTCCTATCCCCTTTGCATGAACTGATCATAAGGCAGGTGGTAACGAAAGACTTGGAATGTTTTAACTTCTCTTTGACATTATTATGCCATCTATGGTCAGATCTTAACACGATGATAGCCCTGAAATGGCCTTAGTTGTCAGCAGGGCTATTGACAACATGAGTTTACTCGACGTTGGTCAGGTACTGAGGTGCCTACCCCCATACGTGTGAATTATCAAGCGGAGAAGAAGGTTGCCCGAACCAGAGAATTGACATCCTTTGGGTGCCTTAGAGCCAAGCACACAGTTGAATGACTCAAAGATGATATCCCCTGAGCAATTCACACATCTTGAAGGCTTGTTGCAAGAGCTCTTATCATGGTCAGACTGGCCACATTTGCTGCAAGTCGGTTTTGACTGACATGAATATTTAATGAAGCCAAGTCTGTTGCATTTAGTGCAGCGAAAGATTTGTGTGGGGGCAAAAGCCTGTACATCAAAATCTTGGTAGCTTAGACAGATTTTTGATGGAAAAGTAGCCAAAGAAAAAGTAAGGCATACACACACACATACATGTATATATACACACACACACACACACACACACACACACACACACACACACAGACGCACGATATGAGAAGCAACACTCAGGAAAGGACAGTTAAAATTATGTACACTGTACAACTAATGCTCTGAAATTAGCCTAGGATTACAAATGTATTGTCAGTTTAAATGGACTCATTGAGCATCATGAACATGAGAAGGTGTCGAAAGAACAACTTAAGCCTATCAATACCCCCAAAAAACAAAGTATCATTCATCATAATAGTATGATTTACCTGGGAGATTTGGAATGACATGAATGACATGATTGTCAATTCCTATTGCATTGAGGACGAGAGTCACCCACTCAGGAACTTCTGGTGGTGGTCCACCACCTGTCGGTGGATTTTTGTTTTGATTTGCAAATTTGATGGCCTCTGCTCTGAGAGGCGACCACTTTTTTCGTATCTGTGCAACAGTGCGTTGACATTTGCCTCGCGCATTCACCACGCGTGTGATCTTCCCCCACACTCTGTCCGGATGACTGTTTATTCCCCAAGAAGTGTTTTTTTGAAGACATTCATTGTACAAGGATTTGATCAGATAATTTGTCTCAGAAACAATGTTGTTCACTGTTGTACTGGGTAGATCCTCCTCCACATAATCTACACCTGCAAACTGCAGAACCTCTCCCATCACTGCACCAGCCTGCTCAGTGGAAACTTCTCTCGCAACCAACATCGCAGCACATTGACGAGCTTCTGGTGTCAATTCACCATTTTGTTTCAGCAGAGGTTTTAAACAAAGACCATCACTTTCCATAGCTTGCTTTTCAGAGATTTCTAGTTGTTTATTTTGCTTAGCAACAATCTTATTTAACCTGCTGATCTCTGATACAAGCGCTTTGTTTTGCATTCTTGCTTGTTTAAGTCGACATTTGTTGTTTGCAGCTTTTTTTTTGCAGAGCGCGATTTTTCTGATTGAGTGCATTGATTTCTTTCTGCTGCGCATCATTTAAGGAAATAAAGCTAGTCAGTTGTCTTTCCATGTCAAACATACGTGCACATTTATTTTCAGAAAGGCTTAAACTAGTCTCCAGCTGTTTAATCTTTTCAGAAGACCTTTTTTCCCTTGTTTTAAACGTTATTTGGAGCAAAATGACCGTGTTTTATTCAGCATTTCCAATTCATCTTTCTTTTTCATCACTTTGTTTGAAAGCTGTGTATGTCTTCGTTTGATGTTTTTGCTATCCAGAGAACCAGAGAATTGACATCCTTTGATATCCCCTGAGCAATTCACACATCTTGAAGGCTTGTTGCAAGAGCTCTTATCATGGTCAGACTGGCCACATTTGCTGCAAGTCGGTTTTGACTGACATGAATATTTAATGAAGCCAAGTCTGTTGCATTTAGTGCAGCGAAAGATTTGTGTGGGGGCAAAAGCCTGTACATCAAAATCTTGGTAGCTTAGAGTTAGACAGATTTTGGATGGAAAAGTAGCCAAAGAAAAAGTAAGGCACACACACACACATACATGTATATACACACACACACACACACACACACACACACACACACACACATGTATATATACACAAACACACACACACACACACACACACACACACACACACACGATATGAGAAGCAACACTCAGGAAAGGACAGTTAAAATTATGTACACTGTACAACTAATGCTCTGAAATTAGCCTAGGATTGCAAATGTATTATCAGTTTAAATGGACTCATTGAGCATCATGAACATGAGAAGGTGTCGAAAGAACAACTTAAGCCTATCAATACCCCAAAAAACAAAGTTGTTACACCCGTGCGTGAGGGGAAATAATCAACATTAACAATCAAAGTGTATGACTATGGAAGCGCATGAGAATGTTCGTGTTTCTCTCTCTCTCTCCAAATTATCCACACCTCACGACACAGACGAACAATCAACAACAGTCCACAAAAGCAGGTAGAATTCAATCCTGGTCAACTATTAAATCAAAAGAAAGTTTCACATTCAATTATCATTCATCATCAGTTCACTCTCCACACTAAATATAAAATTCCTTCGGGTGTTTCGCCTTTTCTTAATATACCTAGAAAAGGGAAACTATTTCAATAACACATTTTCTAAATTAATCCTCAAATTGTCTCCCATTTCAGTTTTCCAAAACCATCTCCATTTACAAGTACACAAGTAGTAGGTTCCTTTGTAGTTTTCCAAAACTAACTCATTTGATCTACTACTCGGTTCCACAAACCAAACTGGCAGTAAATAGCGCAGGTGCTCCCAGTGCACTCCTGCCGTTTTCTCTTCAACCAGGCCTGCCGGTGCAGAACGAAGTCACGTCTGCCCGCGTGCATCCTGGTGTTGCCGACTCTGTCACTTTGCTCCAGACCGCCGCACGGAAAGGATAGTCAGCACGTCAAAGGAGATGAGGCCCATGCCACACCACTCTCCTAGCCAGCCACAGAAGCTGCATCAACAGCAGCTTACAAAAAACATAATTGAGTTGCCCCGGTCCACATCCCAAAGCTAACAGCTGAGGACCAAAAAACCCCGATGTGTCCAGTTCAAGACAAACATGGCAACTGAACGAAATCGGTCAATACACATCTGCGCGTCACGTGATACGCATACTGCGTTGAGGTCCCAAACCAGAAATATGGCATCACAAAAAACGCCAAAAACACTGCGTAACAAAAGTATCATTCATCATAATAGTATGACTTACCTGGGAGATTTGGAATGCCATGAATGACATGATTGTCAATTCCTATTGCATTGAGGACGAGAGTCACCCACTCCGGAACTTCTGGTGGTGGTCCACCACCTGTCGGTGGATTTTTGTTTTGATTTGCAAATTTGATGGCCTCTGCTCTGAGAGGCGACCACTTTTTTCGTATCTGTGCAACAGTGCGTTGACATTTGCCTCGCGCATTCACCACGCATGTGATCTTTCCCCACACTCTCCGGATGACTGTTTATTCCCCAAGAAGTGTTTTTTTGAAGACATTCATTGTACAAGGATTTGATCAGATAATTTGTCTCAGAAACAATGTTGTTCACTGTTGTGGTACTGGGTAGATCCTCCTCCACATAATCTACACCTGCAAACTGCAGAACCTCTCCCATCACTGCGCCAAAATTTTACAGGAAGCATCTTTATTAGTGAGGGAGGATACAAGGGAGGGTACCTGTCCGAAGTTTTGTTCTACCAAGAGATCGTTTGATCCATTTAACCGAGTTGGGGCAACGGACCGGCAGATAACGTCCCGGTTCTTCTAGAACCTCCTGGTTATTTTGGCCTTCCGTGCTCAACCGTCTTTTTCGCTGTTTGAGTAATGTCCAGCGGTTACTTCAACGGCTCCAATTAAAAATAATTTCACCAGACTCTAACTGGCCCTAGATCACTTGGTTGTTCAACTGAGTGATCTTTGCCTTTCTTCAGGCCTTGATTGTTTGACGTTGGCTTCTCGTTGCAAGTCAAGGCCGTTGAAACGGTTTTCTCTGCTACACCGAACCTAATCTTCAGTTCCCATCCGTTA
>CM065690.1:17244255-17254255 GCA_017654935.2 Phymorhynchus buccinoides | reverse complement strand
CACAGACATATACCAGAAAGACAGACAGACAGACAAATACACGGACACAGAAACACTCCGACAAGCCAAACAGACAGAGGCAGAGACAGAAACGGACAAACAGACAGACAGACAGAGAGAGAAACAGAGAGAAAGAGAGAAACGGAACCAGAAAGGCAGAGAGACAGGAAGACAGACACAGAGATGAGTCAGAGAGACAGACAGACAAATACACAGACAGAGAAACACTCATACAAACCAAACAGACAAACACAGAGGCAGAAACAGACGAACAGTCAAACAATCAGACACACAGACACACACAAAAACAGAGCATGAGACAGAGACATAAACAGAAGCAGAAACGCAGAGTGACAGGGAGACCGCCACAAAGATGTGACAGACAGACAGCTACACAGACGGATAGACACTCCGACAGGCCAGCCAACACAGAGATATGACAGAGATACAGACAGAGAGACAGTCACACAAACAGACAGACACAGAAACACTCAGACAAGCCAGCCAACACAGAGATATGACAGAGAGACAGAGAGACAGTCACACAGACAGACAGACACAGACACACTCCGACAGGCCAGCCAACACAGAGATATGACAGAGAGACAGACAGAGAGACAGTCACACAGACAGACAAACACAAACACTCAGAGATATGACAGACAACAAGAGATAGACAAGAGAGAGAGACACAGAAGAGGACAGAGGGAGGAGAGACAGAGAGAGATAGAGAGAGAGAGAGAGACAGTCACACAGACAGACAGACACAGAAACACTCCGACAAGCCAGCCAACACAGAGATATGACAGAGAGACAGACAGAGAGACAGTCACACAGACACAGACACACTCAGACAAGCCAAACAACACAGATATGACAGAGACACAGACGGAGAGACAGACACAGACAGACACAGACACACTCAGCTCAGACAAGCCAAACAACACAGAGATATGACAAGAGAGACAGACACACAGACAGACAGACACAGAAACAAGACAAGCCAAACAACACAGATATAATAGACAGAGTGACAGTCACACAGACAGACACACTCAGACAACTCAAACAACACAGATATATGGCAGAGACAGACAGACAGAGAGACGGTCACACAGACAGACAGACGCAGACACACTCAGACAAGCCAACCAACACAGATATGTGACAGAGAGACAGTCACACAGACAGACACAGAGACAGACACACTCAGACAAGCCAACCAATACAGAGATATGCCAAAGAGACAGAGAGACAGTCACACAGACAGACACAGACACACTCAGACAAGCCAGCCAACACATAGATATGACACAGACAGACAGAGAGACAGAGAAGGGACACACACAGACAGACAGACACAGACACACTCCGACAGGCCAGCCAACACAGAGATATGACAGAGAGACAGACAGAGAGACAGTCACACAGACAGACAAACACACCAAACACATACAGAGATATGACAGAGAGAGAGAGAGAGAGAGAGAGACACGAGAGAGAGAGATTGAGAGAGAGAGAGAGAGAGAGAGAAGCAGGAGAGAGAGAGAGAGAGACAGTTCAGACAGACACAGACAGACACAGAGAGACAAAAAACACTCAGACAAGCCAGCCAACACAGAGATATGACAGACAGAGACAAGACAGAGAGACAGTCACACAGACACAGACACACTCAGACAAGCCAAACAACACAGATATGACAGAGACACAGACGGAGAGACAGACACAGAAACACTCAGCTCAGACAAGCCAAACAACACAGAGATATGACAAGAGAGACAGACACACAGACAGACAGACAGACACTAGAAACAAGACAAGCCAAACAACACAGATATAATAGACAGAGTGACAGTCACACAGACAGACACACTCAGACAACTCAACCAACACAGAGATATGACAGAGAGAGACAGACAGAGAGACGGTCCACACAGACAGACGCAGACACACTCAGACAAGCCAACCAACACAGATATCGAAAGAATGACAGAGAGACAGTCACACAGACAGAGACAGCCAACCACACAGACATAGACAGAAGACAATGACACACACTTTTTTTGGACAGACATGGGGGGGGGGGAGCCAGACAAGCCAACCAACAGAGATATGACAAAGAGACAGAGAGACAGTCAGACAGACACAGACACACTCAGACAAGCCAACCAACACAGAGATATGACACAGACAGACAGAGAGACAGCCAGACACAGAACACTCAGACAAGCCAACCAACACAGATATATGGACAGAGGAGACAGTCACACAGACAGACACAGATCTAGAGACACTCAGACAAGCCAACCAACACAGAGATATGACAAGAGAGACAGAGAGACAGCCACACAGACAGACTCAGACAAGCCAACCAACACAGAGATATGACAGAGAGAGGCAGACAGAGAGGCGGCCACACAGACAGAAGCACTCAGACAAGCCAACCAACACAGAGATATGACAGAGAGAGACAGACAGACAGAGAGACAGTCACACAGACAGACACAGAAACACTCAAACAAGCCAACCAACACAGATATATGACAGAGAGACAGTCAGAGAGACAGTCACACAGACTGACACACAGACACTCAGACAAGCCAACCAACACAGAGATATGACAGAGAGAAACAGACAGAGAGACAGTCACACAGACACAGAAACACTCAAACAAGCCAAACAGTCAGAACGAAATCAAACCAAACAAAAACCTACTTACCGCCACTTTGCCCTTCCCAGCCATGGTCTGAGATACAGGAATGGAGGAGGAATTGTTGTTGCTACTGCTGCTTTGACCACTGACGGCACAAGAGGAGGAGGGAGAGGAGGAGGAGGAGGAGGACGAAGGAGGGGGAGTTCCAGAGGACACAGGGATGCGGGTGTTCTGAGCTCCCCTAGGTGGAGCCACTGTCCCCGTTGCCATAGTAATAAATAAAATAAAAAACACAACTCTGCCAATGAGAAAACTTGTAATAGGAATTCTTCCTCCCACCAATAAGAACGATTGTTGCTCCTGCAGGAATTCCTCCCACCAATGAGGACACTTGTTGCGGCAGAAATCCCACCAATGAGAAATACTGTTGTAACAGGAATCCCACCAATGAGAAAACTTGTAACAGAAATCCCACCAATGAGAAATATTGTTGTAACAGGAATCCCACCAATGAGAAAACTTGTTGTAACAGAAATCCCACCAATGAGAACAACTGTACCAGGATTTTTCTTCTTCTTTCTTCTTTGGTTAAACAACCACCGTCATCATTTTGACGGTTCTGTCGTTGGAACTGGGGGACTCCAGCCAGGCAGAAAAGCTCACTCACTTCAGTTCCACCAATGAGAAAACTCGTTGTAACAGTAATCCCACCAATGAGAAATATTGTTGTAACAGGAATCCCACCAATGACAATAATTGTAACTGTAATCCCACCAATGAGAAATATTGTTGTAACGGTAATCCCACCAATGAGAAAATGTGTTGTAACGGTGATCCCACCAATGAGAAAATGTGTTGTAACTGTGATCCCACCAATGAGAAAATTTGTTGTAACAGGAATCCCACCAATGAGAACAATTGTTGTAACAGGAATCCCACCAATGAGAACAATTGTTGTTTCACTTGCACACTTTTCGCCGAACCTCGATAAACACGTGAAGAACACTCGGTACAAATGTGAGTGACTGTTATTTTTCACTGACTAGAACCGATAGATGTGATGTAATGATTACATATAGGCTACAAGCCTGCTTCACTCATTTGTTTTTTCTCGATATCCTCTCTTGTCAATACGAATTGCAATGGATCCAAAATTGTCCATGATGTGGCTGCACTCTAAAACAATAAAGAACAGAACAGAAGTAAGAGAGTGCATAAAACAATAGGAATTGTTCGGAAATAATTAAGGGGAGTTAATTTCATGGTGTGTGGGACTGATCTTGCCTAATGGGAGACTTGGTGGGATTTTGTTCACGCCAGGTGGCGTGACACTCGAGAGGGGCTTATCACGCTATATTCTTAGTTGGGTGTAGTGTGTGAGAGAGAGAGAGAGAGAGAGAGAGAGAGAGAGAGATGAGAGAGAGAGAGAGAGAGAGAGAGAGAGGGGGGGGGGGGGATGGACTATCTCTCGCTCTCTCTTTATCCCCAACTAAGAATATAGAGGGGATTAGCCCCACTCGAGTGTCACGCCATCTGGCGTGAACAAAATCCCACTAAGTCTCCCATTCAATCGGTCAAACAGGGGGAGTTACTCTACCTTCAGGTAGATCCCCAGCTCTCGGCTCGTGTGTTTGATTAGACTTACATCACTTAGAACAACGTGCGTCATTTTAAACTTGATGTCATTTATATTTTTATGTCACATTTTGCAAGTTCTCTCAGTTTGTGGATACTGGACGCCCCTCATTTTTCTATAAAAAAAAATGTTTGCAAGTAGCTGACTCCATTCTGTAGTTTCAAGCTTCGACGCCATTGTTGCATTGTTGCTATAGAATTTGACCGAGTAATGGAGGTAAACAATTCTAATTTTCACGAAGTGCTCTCCCCTAGTTGTTTTTTCTCCGAAATTCGTCTATTACACCCACTTGGCATCCTTCTGATCAAAACTACACTGGCTGTCCTTTCATCAAGCTCGAGTTGAGTACAAACTAGCGATCCTCGCTTTCCGCCATTTTCAGAACACTTTGCCGATCGACATACCTGTCCAACCATCTCATCACCAATCAGCCAACCATCCCCACACTCTCCGTTCTAGCAGCGCGAAGCAGAAGCTCCTCAAAAGGTCCACCCTCGCATGAAACTCTCGGAGTCTTTTGGGTCACCGTTCTTTCTACCAAGCACCCACATAATATCACGAACTCGCTTCCTTTCCACCCCCTCCGAATGAATGACAAGTTATAATGCTTTACTTCTTACCGGTCCAGCTGGACAATTTCTGAGACTTTCTTTCATTTTTAAAACACGTCCGGTCTTCTCTGTCTCTGTCTGCATTCTCAAGTCTGGCCTCAAAACCTACCTGTTCAGAAATTAAGTTCCTTCCCACCTTTTAGCTTGAATTTATCGAAATACAACCACGCGTTAAATGTGCTTGGGTGTGTGGGGTTTTTTTCCCCTTTGTCTCTCTGCTCTCTCTCTCTCTAGTATGCCATTCTATTCCCGTGCAAAGGTCACGAAATTGTGAGTGTGTGTCGTGTGAGTGTGTTTGATGGGGTGGGAGGGGAAAAGGGGGGGGGGGACAGGCGTTGACCTTTTTTATTTTTTTATCTGCTTTTCTTGAGTGTTAGTTCACGACTTGTTTTTAGTTCCTTTTTCGATGCGTTGTTCATGAAATGTGATGTCTCTGGTGGGTGGGTGTGAAAGAGGGGGGGGGGGGGGGGGGGGGGGGCGCGTGTGCTTTTGCTTTTCTTTATTTAGGTATTATTAGGTATTAGGTATTAGGTATTTTATAGTTACAGAAGCGTCTCTGTGAAATTCGGGTTGCTCCCACCTGGAGAGCGCGTTGCAGCCAGAGGCATGCGATTTTTGTTGTGACTGATAAGGAAGGAAAGAGGGGTGGGGGGGGGGGGGGGGTACATTTTGACCAAATGACAACTTTTTCATTGCCAGTGAGATTAACGTGTGCTAAGTGCATGGGTTTATCGTCTCGTCCGAAAAACTCCACGTTCAGACCGTAAGGCCTAGTGCAAAGTGAGAGGAAAAATCCCCTGTACCCAGGTTCGAACTCGGGTTTACTTGACACAAGGCGAACGCGTTACCTCTGTGCCACTCTACACTCTTAAATCGTGTTAAATGTATTGTTATGCTTGTTTTTAATATTATGCAATCATGCTTTTTTTTGCTTTCTCTCCAAATTTGTAAGCCGCTCCGATGATGACTTGTTTTCCCATCGAAGACGCTATTATAAGCTCCATTTAATTATATATTTTCTATATCTTTTCCTAAAAGGAAAAAAGTTTGTTTGAGAATCACTTGTTTTTGCCAAATCTAGCCCGTGTAGACTATATCTTTGGGCATGTACTTCCATTTTGATGAAGTAATGGTTGTTTCACATGCTATATATTATGTTGTTGTGAACATAATCGGTATAACGAGCATTTCATGTTGTTTATTTCCCCCAAACATAAAGTCTTATCGAATAATCACATTTGAATTGTGTATTGCCGATTCAAGTCAATTACAGATTAAACGAGATTTTTTTTTTAATTAAAAAAAATCTTGCTCACGGGGTTTTTTTAACAAAGGTTTATTAATGACCTATATAGGGTCGGGTTGGGGTTTTTTTAAAAGGGTGTCAAAGAAAAGTATCTCTGTTGCAATTTTACGATGCAAAAAAACTTCTGCGTTTTTGTAATAAAAAATAAATAAAAAATACAAATAATAATCATAAGACTTAAAATTTATCAACCAAAAAAAGGAATGGTTCCAGCAAAAAAATAGTATAAGTGCATGGCTTTGTGCATCGATTTCTCGGCAAATATGTAGATTTACACCCTCCTGCTCTATTTCTTGGTTATTTCCGTGGTTAGGGTTAGGGTTAGATGGTCTTTTCTTTTGCCACAAGCATCTGTTTTTTTGTCAAAATCATCTATTTTTTGGGAGCATTAAATCGCTGCATAATAATAATAATAATAATAATAATAATAATAATAATAAAGTATCGTAACTGCACGTGTGACCCAGATTTTGCTTTTTTAAGCCACGCTCCCGTAACTCACAAAATGACATTTTTAGTTCTGAGCGTGTGAAGAGTTCTTCAACTTCAAGGACTACACTTTCAACATTGCTAGACTAATCAAATAAAGACCTCCACCTACACGTGTGTTGCATTGTCTGTTAGATATGTCTGACATTTGGCTCTTTTTTTGCGAGCAAGGGAGAAAGAAAAAAAGTATAAAACTGCATTATTGACACATTTAGTTTACCCACCATTCAAGTCTAATAATATCTGATTACCGCCCTTTCATTGAAATGTCAAGGTTCCTCTGACATGACAATTACACAATACACATTGACAAATGTCGAGACAAGTCGTAGTAGTATAAAATATCAGGGTTGAGTTTCTCTAGATAACGGTCGCCGCGCGAAAAACGCTTACGCCAAACGGGGCCTAAGAAACACTTTAAAAAACGTTTGCCGAAGAATATTACAAGCTCTTGTCTGATTGGTCAAAGCAAAATATTATTTTAAACAAACTTTAATGGACCAATCAACAACAAGAAACGTATTCACCCCCTACTAGTTCCGGATAGTTCGCCGCTTGCTCGGTGTATGACAAGAACCAAACGCCACGCGAACTATCGGCAAACGAAGGCTGTTTCTTAGACCGTTTTTGCCGATTTGCGCTCACGCTACGTAACGTTGGCCATTGTGAAACGGCCCCCAGGTGTCGTTCAGTGCTATTGCAGAATGTTAGTTTTCTTGTTATAAACCTGAATCCATTTTTATTCTCTCTTTAATCTAGATTTTGTTTAGCAGAGAAGGTCTTAGCCAAGCTGCATACGATTTGACCCCAGTACGATACGATTGTGACGATGTCTGTGAGTCATGATTCACGTGAAATACTTCTAGTCCAGGCGAAATTAAGCTTTACCTTGTTTTGTGATATATGTATATTAGGTTTCTATGTCAATCTAACATGATTTGAGGGTGCTGAATCCAAATCCAAATCCCGGTCTAAAAATAACTCTCCCGTTTTCGTTCACTATGCTCATGTAGACCGCAATATTTACACGAATCAACTACAAAAATAATATATTTTATCAGACTCGTGTAGGCCTACGGAAGACTACAAATATAGGGAACGTGACTAATAGGATTTCATCACATTTATTTAGACAGTAGAATTTCACGTCAATCATGCCTCACAAATGTCCAAATCGGATCGTAGCGAATCGAATGTTATGCAGTGTGGCTAGTATAGGCCTTAAGCCGTGATAGTAGTTCGTGTTCCCATTCCCAATAACTTAACCAACCTAATCAAGATCGTCGCGCGCGCATTATCTCAGCCACAATTAGAACTTTGGGGGATAGTTAATGTTGGAGCGGGCTCCTAATGGCTTAACCCTTTCACCGCCAGCCATCTTTGAGACAAAAACTTCCATTAAACTTACTTGGCTACAGTAAAGATTTCGTCTGCAATATTGTGGGATTGTTCTGTGACACATTTAGAATAGGGTCAAGCCTTACTACCCAAACTTAGGAACACAATATCATTGAATAATAGACCCTGAGTTCAAGAGTTTTAATGGTGTGGGTGTTAAATCATTGTGGTGCAAAAATGCTACATTGGCGGTGAAAGGGTTAAAGTTTGCTGTCTTATTTTAATGCACATCCAGCAATGTTTACTCCCACGCCGTTCACTCCGAGGACTAAGCAATGAGCAGCTTAGGACGCATGTTTCACCGCCAGGGGGGGGGGGGCAATCGAGCCAGTAGGGGCTTAGCGCGTGATATTCTTAGTTGGGGGTAGTGTCTGTGAGAGAGAAAGAGAGAGAGAGAGAGATTCAAAATTCAATTCAAACAATTTTAATGACTAGGCCTTCTGCCCGTATCATAGGGAGGCTGGGGGAGGGGGTTATAATGACACATAACATTCGCATCAACAACTAGAAAATAACACACATGCTTGTGGATTTGAACAGTTAAGCAAAAATAAACAAATGAGTAAGTAAATAAATAAACATATATAAATAAATAGGTCAGAGAGAGAGAGAGAGAGACAGAGACAGAGACAGAGACAGAGACAGAGACAGAGACAGAGAGACAGGGGGAGGGACTCTACCCCCCAAACTAAGAATATCACGCGCTAAGCCCCTACTGGTTTGATTGCCCCCTGGCGGTGAAACGAGCGTCCTAAGTTGACCATTCATAGCCACACCTTGGTTTGCTTAGGTCACATTGAATCCCGAAACCAGCACTCGATTAGGAGCTGTCGATGTTACTTAATATGCTCGGTAGAACTTCTTAAAGCGATCGATGTCTATGATGTTAGGGCTTTGTTGTTGAGGGAGTGGGGGTGGGATAGGGATGATGATGTATGCACAGCTGTCATGTATAACTCTTTGTGTTTTTTTGCTGTGGAAAACGGTCCGAATGTTCATTGTTTGATAGTAAGCCCCGTATTTACGATGCGCATGTGATTGTGACATACTTTGCTAGTTAGTAGTTGTTATTGTGTAATAATAACATTCTGCCTGATAAAAGGAAGAAAAAACAACAACAGAACTTTGTCCTTTAAAGGGGCACCCTGACGGATGAGTTTTGTAAGAAACACGTCCAGATCAACCGGAAAACACCCTTTACAGAGATTGCAACACTTACTTTGCTCTGGTTTCCTAGAAATCAAACCGTCAAAGCGGCGATTCCACCTTGGCGGAGGTGCTGGAAGTCAAATTCTTTCACCCAAAGAGAAGGCGTGTGCCGTCTCTTTTCTAATGGCCACCTGCGTTTAGACTAAATCGTTTGCACAAGATTTCAGCAATACAAGCGGGGTTTTTTCTTTCTTTTCTTAAATTTTATACAGATTATTTAAAGGGGTTTCGCTCACAACAAAGGAAACAGCTCCTTTTTTTTTTATTGCACTACAAAAAAAGAAAACGCTTCAAGCACAATGAGTGACCTCCACCCACCCCATCCAAAATGGCTACTCTCTCCGGCATCTCCGCCAAGGACGAATCGCCGTTTTGACGGTTTAATTTCTAGGAAACCAGAGCAAAGTGAGTGTTCCGATCCTTGAAAAGGCTGTCTTTCTGGTGATCTGGACGTATTTCTTTTTAAAACAATCATCAGTCAGGGTCCACCTTTAAGTCAAGGAGTGCTTTATGGAAGTGTGGTGTTTATATTGACAACTAAAGCGTTGTTGTAAAAGGACTCCTGCTGTTGCGCCACATTTAAGTATATTTCTGCTCTAGAAATCAAGCTTGTGTTGGCTTCATAATATGGGCATCTGCTATCTTTCTATCTCACTGGTCCATTCTCCTGCCTTTTGTTTTCTCTATAAATTCGG
>CM065690.1:17224255-17239255 GCA_017654935.2 Phymorhynchus buccinoides | reverse complement strand
TGTCAGACCTGTTTACTCTACTCTTTTCGAGTAGTATTCTACTCAGTTTGGACTTCTACTACTCTTCAAAATTGAAAATAATGCTCTTTGATTACTACTCATTTTCAGTTAACATTATTTGATGGTTTAACCTTTACCGGACTTCTGGGGTCGCCCACGACCCCTTGACACACAAAACATGTTATATCTCTAAAACTATTTAAGCAATCTTCATGAAATTTCACGACTTTGTCACAAACGTAAATGGCTTTAAGTGTGTTAAATTTCATTAATGTGTATAAAATATAAATGACGTAATATGATGCGTAATTTTGATATACCTGTCCGGATGACGGGGGTCTCCCACGACCCCTAATTTAAAGAGCACTGCAGTGCATTGAGTAGGGGTCGTGGGAGACCCCCGCCATCCGGACAGGGATAAACACATGGTGCCTCTTTGACAAGTAGGGGTCGTGGGAGACCCCCGCCACCCGGACAGGGATAAACACCTCGGAATTTGCTCTTTGCTGAGTAGGGGGTCGTGGAAGACCCCCGCCATCGTGTCCGTGTAGTCAAAAGCATGATCCGGTAAAGGTTAATGAATAATAAAACTACACATTTTGCACCCAAACTCCTCATTTCAGCTTGTGCAGAAGGTAAACTGGGCTGTATTATCATAATCGAACATGATCATGATCATCATGATTATCATCATCATCATGATCATCATCATTGTTATCGACGCTGGTGCTATTGTTATCGTTCGTTATCACGGCAGTCGCTTTTAGTGTCACTGATCTTCTCCGTGTGACAATATTACCACGAGTGACAGTAAAACATTCTCTCAATCCTGAAATGACGAGTTTCAATATTACACTCCCCAATCCTGAAGTGATGACCGCATTAAAAACAAGGTCATGCGCGAAGGTCAAGGTCACGACGGCGATCATTTACGCGCGGATGCCTTCCTCTCATGGTGACACACCACCACACAAAATTTGAAGCGATTCTATCGAGCGGTTCGGGAGATATCCTTGGGACAGACAGACCAAAACAACAATAAACAAACACAAAAAGAAACGTACACGAACGAATTCATACTCCTTTGCGATCGTAGATCGGCAAAAGACAATAATGTCCAATATGTACGTGTCTTGTGTATTGCAGGATGGGTGCGGACAGTGTTAGAATATTGCTATTATATAGGGGAAGACGGGGTAAAAAGCGCATGGGCGGGTAAGAAGCCCACCCCAATTCTCTCATGAAATAAAGAAAATTTCAGTCAAATTTGCCCATGAGACGAATGCTAGACATTAAGGCTCGTCTCATGGGCAAAATGAGACTGAAATTTGCTTCATTTCATGAGATAATTGGGGTGGGCTTCTTACCCGCCCATGCGCTTTTTACCCCGTCTTCCTCTATCATTTTGTTTCAATCTGCCATCACTTTTGTGAAAATAGGGTTTTACGCCCTCTTCGGCCTTTCGGCCATGTGGGGCATTTGTAAATACAAAGATGGTGGGAACAATACTGGAGGCAATGCCCGGATGCAGTGCTAAACCAGGAAAGTCCCGATTTTAAAAAAATAATACAGATGTGTCAGTGTAGCAGTAACCACGCCTCGGTTAAACCCTCATCGGCTATGGTACCACCACAATAGTAAGTACACGTGATACTTTACTGTATGAGTAAGCTTTGCCGAGATGTCTTACAACGCAATGACTCTGAGCAAGGAATAGTCACCAGCGGTGGTTTGGGCAGACATGTTGGATTTGATAAGATCATTGGTTCTGGAAGACAAGAAGATGACCAATCATGAAAACTCTTTCAATCAGCTTCTTCAATCCTGATTTCAGGGGGCATGCCTGAACTACTTTCGCCCAAGCATTAACCCTTTCACCGCCAGCCATTTTTCAGCCAAAAAATACCATTAAACTTAACTGGGAGGAGACAAAATTTGATCTGGAACATTGTGAAAATTCCTCTGTGGCATGTATAACATTAGGCCTATCATTACCTCCCAAAATTAAGAAAATAGGGTCTTTGGATAAGAGGCCCTGAATTGATGCCTTTAATAACATGGGTGTTTTAAACCATTGTGGTGCATAAATGCGACATTGGCGGTGAAAGGGTTAAACTATTCTTAAAACCATTCTCGAGAAATAGAGATTAATACTTGTATCTTTAAAAAGGAGAGAAGCAAACAGTGGCAGTAATTCTCCAGTCGCAAAACAAGCAACCTCTGGAAAGAAAAACACACACCTGGGGTTCGATCGTAGGAGACTGACCAAACATATCAGGAACAGAAAAATCACTTAACTTAATATGGAGAATACATAAACTGTAGAAAGAACAGCGAGAGACCACGGTCAACGATTTACCATTGTATACCAGTCCTCAGCGCATTGCCTGACCACACCGCTTTGTAGCAATGTTTTGCTTGTTTCATGAAACAGGCAACGGGTTTAGCTAGCTTCGTGACAAATGCAATTCTGTTGCTTGTTTCAAGAAATTTCACAAGCAAATTCTTGTTCATTTCATCACAAACTTAGTGTGATATATGCGCATTGTCCTCGCTTTTTTTTAACGTAAACAATCTCGTGAGTTACGATTGTTTTCTTAAAAAAACCAAATAACTTTAGTGGGTTTTTTTTAAATCTGTGTCTGATTTTCATTTTAACGGTGAACTAATAATGATAGTCATGGGACTGAAAAGCAATTGAAATTAAAACTTACAAAGTAATTGAAATCTCCGAATGCAAACCATGTGACTCTTCGCAGAGTTAAGAGAATGACACAGACATCTTCTTCTTCTTCTTTGTTCGCTCAGTTTCCTGTCATATGTGTAGATGCGTCATGCTGCCGCTAATCGCCTAACTAATAAACAGGCCCAGCAGACACAAACATTAATCATATTAAATGGACTTAAAAGACATTGCGCTCTTTAAAATAATAATGAAAGTCACACAATTCCCCTCAAGTTTGCTCACGAATTCAAAATACTAATTTCCGAGTCCTACGATGACCATTCCAGTAGCAATTTCACTCACAGGAAACAATCTCCGAGCACTGTTACAGAGCGCTTGAAGAGCTCTCCGCAAGCAACTATGAATACGGCAGTTAAGCAGTTTGCTTCCACACAGCAGTACGGTTTAGGCAATGACGCCCCCAGCGATTTTTTCCCTTGTGGACACAGGGTGGCGCAATTCGCAGGACAACTTTACAATGGCCGGATGTGGTTTCCCAGCGACCCCTGGCGGCCGTAAGAGAGCAACATGTGAAAGGTTTTCCAATAGCAAGGGAGACCATCAAACAAAAGCCCCGTAAATTTAAAAAAAACCGTCATCGATCAAGTCATCTCCCGTTCCTTTAGTTTCTGTCCACTTTTGTGTTTGTTGTTGTTGTTGTTTGTTGCTGTATCCCACAAAACCTCTTTGCCCATACTTTGAAGGTCAAAAGACTTTTCAAATAACAGTAAACAGACAGAGGAAGACAGACAGACAGGGAGACAGTGCGCATAGGCCTCACTAAACAAGAAAGTGTTTATTTTGCTGACATTCGATGATGCTGAAATCAGGCATTACTCTTTCAGGTCCAAAGTGATTATTTTGCTGACATTTGATGATGCTGAAATCAGGCATTACTCTTTTAGGTCCAAAGTGATTATTTTGCTGACATTTGATGATGCTGAAATCAGGCATTACTCTTTCAGGTCCAAAGTGTTTATTTTGCTGACATTCGATGATGCTGAAATCAGGCATTACTCTTTCAGGTCCAAAGTGCTTATTTGGCTCATTTGATGCTGCTGAAGTAAGGCATTACTCTTTTACGACCAAACAGTTTATTTTGCTGACATTTGATGATGCTGAAATCAGGCATTTCTCTTTCAGGTCCAAAGTGTTTATTTTGCTGACATTTGATTTGATAAAGAAAAACAGACAAACCAATGGAGAGATGGAGAAAGAGAATTTATAAACGGAATGTGCAGCATATCAAATTGTAAAAGGACATTGGTTTTGCCTAATTTAAAGACGCGCCCTTTCGTCTTAATTTATTTTAATTTATGCCCCTTCAAAACTCATGTTTTATGTCTTTCTTTGTCTTTTTTTGGCCAGGTAATGACATAATGATCTTAGTATCGAATACCAAGTTTTACCGAACTCCATCAAAGAGACTCACACACACACACACAAAAAGAAGAAGAAAAGAAAAGAAAGCAGTGTTTCCGATGATGGGTTCCCCTGAGACGATTTTACATAGACTACTGACTGCTGAAGTCAGTGGCTGCGATCGAACGAACGAGACTATTGTTGTGTGAGAGAGAGAGAGAGAGAGAGAGAGAGAGAGAGAGAGAGAGAGAGAGAGAGAGAGAGAGAGAGAGAGAGAGAGAGAGAGAGAGAGAGAGATTAGAATGAATGGACAATATGGGAGTCATAAGACTATTGTACAAAACTTGAAACAGCCAGAAAAGAAGGAAGAGGAGGAGGAGAAGAAAGTGAAGATGACAAAGTGAAAAATAAGGGTAACAAGGTCATACGTCAAGGTCAAGGTCACGACGGCAAAATGGTTTGTGCCGATCTCTTCCTATTAAGGAGGCACACCTTCACACAAAATTTGACGCGATTCGGTCAAGCGGTTCGGGAGATATCCTTGGGACAGACAGAAGGGGAAAAAACACACACAAAAAAAGAAAATACAAACCAGCCCATCGCAATAGTCCGTCTTGGTGACGGACTAAAAACCAAGATGCACAGATACCTAAACGAAGCTGTTTCATCTCGATCTCATTCGATTTCCATTCCCTACCTGGCCTCTGCGACGCAGTGCTACTGGTTCTATAGGGTTTGCTGCTGCTCACAGACTGCTATTTTATTGTCAGGCATGTCGTGTAAAGCCTAACATAGGAACAAATCCATGGCACACAAAAAGTCTTAGGTTTCTTAGTGTGTGTTTTTTAAGCAGTACGTGATAAACTGTTACAGTTTTGGATTTGTTTGTTTCTTGTTTTTGTCGTTGTTTTATTGGTAAGTCTTTTTGATTGTCTCTCTGTGACGAAACAACTGTACCTGTACCTATATAAAAAAAATGTTTTAAAGGTGAATAACATCAAATCTTCTCAAGGTTGAGTCATGATCGACGAGTAAATCTGTTACATTTTGGATTTTTATAGTTTCTTTTTGTTTGTGGCTCAAGCCACAAACCTATAACTCACTTTGTCGGTCGGTCGGTCTGTCTGTCTGTCTGTCTGTCGGTCCAAAATTGTCGCACACCCGATTTTGACAAAATTGTCGCACTTCAAATTGAGGCTACACTTCTGGCCGCTCTTTAAAATGATGTATTTTAAAAGCGTACAAAATAATAAACATATGTAATACAGACACTACAACAGACACGACGAGTATGCGGTGCTTCTTTTGATGAGTATAAGTAGGATACATAGTTTTAAATGTTTTCCAAAAGATATAAAAAGTTATGAAATGGTGCAGAGATAACATTCTGGTTTACAGATTAAAATTATTGAAAAGCCAGGGGAGGTAACTCATGATTGGAGTGGTAAAAATAGACCGCGTGCCACAAACTATTGCGATTTCGCGCTTGTTCTAATAATGGATTTGAAAATGATTGAGTATCTCTTTTCTTTAAAAAAAAAAAATGTGTTGATACTCTTAATTGTAAAGTTCCAGCGAAATGCCTTGAACAGCCATGGTATTATCATAACTATTAGGGCATTGTTTTCTAACAAGAATCCATGGGTCGTTGTCATAATAAACAGATCTGGGTCGTCCTTTTTTTTTGGGGGGGGGGAGGATGAACTTGGGTCTGTATTGTTGTGGCAACTTACTTTCACTTTACTAGGCGAATAGGTGCCATAAATAACTTTAGTAAAAGGGAGTTAATTACGAGAAGTTCCTTCCCCTTATACATTTCACTATTTCCTCTCTCTCTCTTAGCGTCACTATTTCATATTTGTTTAAGAATCCAAAAGGGAGTTAATTACGAGAAGTTCCTTCCCCTTATTCATTTCACTATATCCTCTCTCTCTTAGACTCACTATTTCATATTTGTTTAACCCTTTCACCGCCAGCCATATTTCAGCCAACCATTTCCATTAAAATTTACTTGGATAGAGAACAAAATCTGTCTGCAGTGTTGGGGATTCTTATTCAATGGCCGAAAGGCCCAAGAGGGCGTAAAACTTTATTTTCTCTCTGGGGATTCTTATGTGATATATATAAAATAAGGTCTATCCTTACTTCCCAAAACCGAGACAATAGGGTCTTTGGATAATAGACCCCAATTTGATGCCTTTTAGTGACATAGGTGTTAAATCACTGTGGTGCTAAAATGCGACTTTGGCGGTGAAAGGGTTAAGAATCCATTCCTTTATGGTGTTGAATGAATGGCTTTATTGTTAATATGTTCTTCGTGATCCCTCTCGTAAGAATAGGTTTACACTTTCGTTAATTACACATCTGTATCGTTACAAATTCGGGACTTTCCTGGAGTTGCACTGCCTCCGGACATTGCCTCCAGGATCGTTCCCACCATCTTTGTATCTACTAATGTCCCATATGTGTCTGTTCCACACCGGAGGACGTTAAGCAGATTTTCCAATTTATGCTTTCGCATGCATCTGTATCATCAAAAATTCGGGACTTTCCTGGAGTTGCACTGCCTCCGGGCATTGCCTCCAGGATCGTTCCCACCATTTGTATATCTACTAATGTCCCATGTGTGTCTGTTTCAGACCGGAGGACGTTTTAAACGGATTTTCACTCACTTTACACTTTCGCTAAACAATGGACAGAACTGTGTGGTATTTCAGCGTGGCCTGACAACTGTTTTCTTGTCTTAGGCCGCGTACACAGTTCATGCGGAAATCCCATGCGCAATCCGTAAATAAGTAAAAGAAAGAAAGGGGGGAAAAAATAAGCGCACGTGTCCGTATTTCCCATAATCCGTATATTTTGTTCCTTCTTTCTTTTACTTAGGCCGTGTACACACATAAGCGGGTATTCCATACGGAAACCCGTGCGCAATCCATAACTACGTGAAACAAAGAAGGGAAAAGATTTGCGCCCCGTGTCCGAATTTCCCCTATAATATGCGTAAACTTTCATCCTTCTTTCTTCCACTTATTTAGGGTTTTCGGTGCGTAACTTACTTACGCGTCTAATGTGTCCGCGGCCTTATAGGGCTATATTGCATCCGCAATCCGCAAGTTCCGTACGGAAAACCCATACACTTATATAAGAATAAGCGGATGGGATTGCGGATGAGCTTCCGCGTGTAATGTGCACAATCCTTCATATTTCTTACTTCCGGAATTTTTGTTGCGGGTTGCGCATGGGTTTCCGCAACGGAACATCCGCGTGTGTATGTTGTGCGCGCCCTATTACTTGTTTGTTTTGCTCGCTTGGTTTTTAAAGACCCACCACGTCACGTGTCAAAATCATGGTTTCCACGTGTTTTTCCCTCTCATAGCTGGTAAGAAATCTTAAAGACCCACCAGATCACGTGTCAAAATCACCTTATATAGCTGGTAAGAAATCTTAAAGACCCACCAGATTACGTGTCAAAATCACCTTATATAGCTGGTAAGAAATCTTAAAGACCCACCAGATCACGTGTCAAAATCACGGGTTTTACGGGTTTTCCCTCTGATAGCTGGTAAGAAATCCTGCTTTGACCAGGTCTCACTCCCATACAAATGCCCCCAAATTCAAACTGAAACATTTTAATTTAAAGAGCAGCCTCAATTTGAAGTTGGGGACATGTGTATGTGGGTCACAGCTACCCAGAGAGAAAAAAACCAAGGGACTTAATCGTGGTGCGTCAGTGTATCTTTCAGAAATATTCCAAGCATAAGAGGGAATGTGGCAAATGACGTGGGTGTGTGTCTTTAACCCTTTCACCGCCAAAGTCGCATTTTAGCACCACAATGATTTAACTTCTATGTTAAATCATTGGGGCCTATTATCCAAAGGCCCTATTGTCTAGGATTTGGGAAGTAAGGATAGACCTTATTTTATTTGTCACAGAAGAATCCCCAATACTGCAGATGGATTTTGTTCTCTACCCAGGTAATTTATTTTGGACATTTTATGGCTGAAATATGGCTGGCGGTGAAAGGGTTAATCTCTGTTTCTAAAACACCGCAGTTGCGTGACACAACCAGGGCATTATTATATTTGTACACATTTCCACTCCACGCTGTGTTTTAGCCAATAATTATGAGGAGCCCGTGCCAAAACAAACTCTTGCCGCTCTCTGTAGCATCAACCCCCTCCCCCTCCACTCTCCCCTCCGCCAGCAGCTACCCCCCCCCCCCCCCCCCCCCCCCTTCCTCGATAACAAATTTGGTTATCCGTTCGGAAAATCAAATCCCAACATGAAAATGTTTTATTCATTTTCTCTTTGTTTCTTTCTTTATTTTACTCCGTCTTTTTTGCCTCTCTCTCTCTCTCTCTCTCTCTCTCTCTCTCTCTCTCTCTCTCTCTCTCTCTCTCTCTCTCTCCCCCCCCCCCCCCGCGTGTGTGTATGTGTATGAGTGAGTGTGTGTAATTTTTGTGTATATGTCGATGTGTATGTGTGTGACTGTGTGGACAATTGGTGTTTACAAATATTTGTCATTCGTGCATTGATCTGTTTTGTTTTTTTCTTCTAATATTTTCTTATTGTTGTTGGCGAGATGTAAACAAGCGTATATTGTGCTTATTCTTTTCCAACATTAAAAAAGATTCGTTCGTTCGTTCGTTCGTTTCTCTCTCTCTCTCTCTCGTTGCAAATGTTGTATGTATTTGTAGTAACCTCATCCCCCTCCCCCATCCAACCCCAACGTATCTTCATATGTCTCTTTGTGCTTTGTAATCACCATATATTTGTTTTTATCTTTACCCCACCCCCCTTCTCTACTTGATACGGGCAGAAAGGCCTAATCAATAAAAGTTTTTGGACTGGATCGATCTCTCTCTCTCTCTCTCTCTCTCTCTCTCTCTCTCTCTCTCTCTCTCTCTCTCTCTCTCTCTCTCTCTCATGTTTTTCCTGCATATCTGTCTCCCTTCCTTCCTTTCGTGTTTCCCTTACTTCCCTTCCATCTTTTTTATTATGATTTAAATTAAGCCGTGAGGAAGAATACATGTTATTGACTAGGCCAGTAGAGGTGAAAAGAAAATAAATGGCGAAATATAATCGAGACGCCAGACGATACATTTGTTTAGAAGCCGGTGAGCCTTTCATTCCGATACGTTAAACTCGCTGTCACGTCAAGTCAGTTTTGTGTACCATCCTGCCAAGCAGAAACATCTTTTTCGTTAACCCTTTCACCGCCAAAGTAGCGTTTTAGCACCACAGTGATTTAACACCGATGTCACTAAAAGGCATCAAATTGGGGTCTATTATCCACAGACCCTATTATTGTCTTAGTTTTTTGGGAAGTAAGGATAGACCTTGTTTTTTTATGTCACAGAATAATCCCCAATACTGCAGATGGATTTTGTTCTCTACCCAGGTACATTTAATGGAATTTTTGTGCTGAAATATGGCTGGCGGTGAAAGGGTTAAAAATGCAATGCCAGAAAAAACCCATATTTCTACAGCATAAAAAAGATAGGATGAGTAAGGAAATAGATAGACTTACACGTATAATAAATTAATTAATATGCTGGTTTCGGATTCTGCGACTTCAACAAGCTTGGGTGTGGCTGCGAGTTGGGACTGTGAATGAGCGACGTACGTGGAAGCAACGCCACTGTACGGCCCAGAAGAAGAAAAAAATCCAAGTATGCATATAGGTCTATACTTAGGCTTACATAGAAGGGTACATCCAAAGATCCTTTTTTTTTTTTACAGACGTTCAAAGATCACGGGTGGGGTTGTTGTTGTTTTCAGACTAAAACTTGAGCCAAACTAGAAATCACTTTGCAAGCGTTTTCTTCTTTTCCGTCACCACGGCTACTAGCTTTCAAAACATATGAATGTTTTGCAAAGAATTGAATGAGGAATGATTTCTGTTACTGGTGACACCAAAAAACCTAAATGTCACAAAGAGTGATTACTTCGATCGCAGCCTACTAACCTTGCAAAGAATGAAGCCAACTTTTTCACTTCCCACCTGGAAATGTGAACAGGTGGAAGATGGGAAGTGTTTAAGTATGGTAACAGTAGGCAGTGAGTGAGTTCACACTGATCCCCACCTGTAGTGTAGGTGAAAGGGTGGGAGTAATAAAAAACAAACAGGCTTCAGTCAGCTGCGGAGTAATCACTCTTTGTGTACATTCAGGCTTTTTTTGTGACACCCCTATCAGGAAGGGGCCCATGCGCAAATCTGATGAAAACATTTCATGGTCGTCTCTCTCTCTCTCTCTCTCTCTCTCTCTCTCTCTCTCTCTCTCTCTCTCTCTCTCTCTCTCTCTCTCTCTCTCTCTCTCTCTCTCCCCCCAAGACAACACACAAATGCAGATTAATAATTTTATAACAGAGGAAATAAACGAATGTAGGTCTACACCATGCCCAGTGTGCATGGGGGTGGGGTGTTAGGGGGGGGGGGGGATGCGCGCGCGTGTGTGTGTGTGCGTGTGCGCGCGTGCGCGCGCTTGTGTGAATGTTTGTGTGCTTGTTTGTCTCTCTCTCTCTCTCTCTCTCTCTCTCTCTCTCTCTCTCTCTCTCTCTCTCTCTCTCTCTCTCTCTCTCTCTCTCTCTCTCTCTCTCTCTCTCTCTCTCAATTGATTACTTGTCTAACTATGATTCACGTGTGTGAAAGTAAATGTGAGAATGTTGATTTATATTTCATGTTGTCCTCGTTCGTTCTTTGGATTTGTTACATTTAATTGTTACATTGTTTACTTTTGGTTGAAACAAATCTTTAATATTTCCAAGCAACAGAAAGTGAAACAAGAGAGCATCAACAAGCTAGCGCTTATAGCGTGCTCCTGAATATTTCATAAAAGATATTTGGTGACAGACTGTATGAGTACATGATTTATACATGATAATTAAGTACAAGAAAAGGCAAAAATAAAATAATAAATATGAAATAAAATAAAATCAAACACACAAAGAACATATTATGTGCAATCAATTTAGAGACAAGAAAAATATAGTCAAAAAAGAAAATACGAAGAAGAAAAAATCAAAGCATTTGATGAAAAAAGGGAGAACCATGGAGAAATCTGTACGTAATTTACAATATTCAAAGCATTGCTTTAAACATTGTCTACGCCAGGCCATCACAATAGCTGGTGAGGAAAACATTCGTGTAAAGAGTGACTATAGCCTGCACGTTTGATATTTTTTAAAATGATAATACATTATGAATAAATGGAAAAACAAAGCAAAACAAAAAAAACATTTTTTTCTTCTTTTCTTTTCAAAAAGTTCAAGTTCAAAAATCAAAATCTGCAGCTTGTTGAAATGAAGTCATGGACTGTTTCTACTATTAGAATATTGGTGTCACAGGGTAATTCTGGTTTTCCATTTAATAGAATGTGGACAGTGCGGTGTTCAGGCAACAAATTTAAGATAGTATTAGCTCGACTTTCTCGGAAAAGAGGACATGATAACAAATAATGCTCTGTCGTCTCCGATTCTTTTTTTTACAAGGACATAATGGTTCATCTACCAAGTGACGACTAAACATTGTTTACTTTCGAACCATTTGAGGTTGGGGGGTTTTGTAAATAAAAACAATTCACTTCTTAGTTAATTATTTTAGAGCACCTGATGAAAAGAGGAAGTTATTTATGCTTACTCAGTTTATCCTCATGAAACATTTCGAACATTTCGAGGGTTTCTCTCTCTCTCTCTCTCTTGCGTAATCATTAATAATGTTTCCACATATGTCAATAAATCCTTGCAGTTATAGACAGTTATCGTTTTTCTACTTTCCTTCATTGATTATGGCATAATACCTACATGTTGTTTTTCTACTTTCCTTCATTGATTATGGCATAATACCTACATGTTGTTTTTCTACTTTCCTTCATTGATTATGGCATAATACCTACATGTGGTTTTCTACTTTCCTTCATTGATTATGGCATAATACCTACATGTTGTTTTTCTACTTTCCTTCATTGATTATGGCATAATACCTACATGTTGTTTTTCTACTTTCCTTCATTGATTATGGCATAATACCTACATGTTGTTTTTCTACTTTCCTTCATTGATTATGGCATAATACCTACATGTTGTTTTTCTACTTTCCTTCATTGATTATGGCATAATACCTACATGTTGTTTTTCTACTTTCCTTCATTGATTATGGCATAATGCCTACATGTGGTTTTTCTACTTTCCTTCATTGATTATGGCATAATACCTACATGTGGTTTTTCTACTTTCCTTCATTGATTATGGCATAATACCTACATGTTGTTTTTCTACTTTCCTTCATTGATTATGGCATAATACCTACATGTTGTTTTTCTACTTTCCTTCATTGATTATGGCATAATACCTACATGTTGTTTTTCTACTTTCCTTCATTGATTATGGCATAATACCTACATGTTGTTTTTCTACTTTCCTTCATTGATTATGGCATAATACCTACATGTGGTTTTTCTACTTTCCTTCATTGATTATGGCATAATACCTACATGTGGTTTTCTACTTTCCTTCATTGATTATGGCATAATACCTACATGTGGTTTTTCTACTTTCCTTCATTGATTATGGCATAATACCTACATGTTGTTTTTCTACTTTCCTTCATTGATTATGGCATAATACCTACATGTGGTTTTTCTACTTTCCTTCATTGATTATGGCATAATACCTACATGTTGTTTTTCTACTTTCCTTCATTGATTATGGCATAATACCTACATGTTGTTTTTCTACTTTCCTTCATTGATTATGGCATAATACCTACATGTTGTTTTTCTACTTTCCTTCATTGATTATGGCATAATACCTACATGTTGTTTTTCTACTTTCCTTCATTGATTATGGCATAATACCTACATGTTGTTTTTCTACTTTCCTTCATTGATTATGGCATAATACCTACATGTTGTTTTTCTACTTTCCTTCATTGATTATGGCATAATACCTACATGTTGTTTTTCTACTTTCCTTCATTGATTATGGCATAATACCTACATGTTGTTTTTCTACTTTCCTTCATTGATTATGGCATAATACCTACATGTTGTTTTTCTACTTTCCTTCATTGATTATGGCATAATACCTACATGTTGTTTTTCTACTTTCCTTCATTGATTATGGCATAATACCTACATGTTGTTTTTCTACTTTCCTTCATTGATTATGGCATAATACCTACATGTTGTTTTTCTACTTTCCTTCATTGATTATGGCATAATACCTACATGTTGTTTTTCTACTTTCCTTCATTGATTATGGCATAATACCTACATGTTGTTTTTCTACTTTCCTTCATTGATTATGGCATAATACCTACATGTTGTTTTTCTACTTTCCTTCATTGATTATGGCATAATACCTACATGTGGTTTTCATTACTTATGTTAACTACAATATTCTTCTTTTTGCATTTCACCCTCAGTGATAATGGGCCAATGGTTCATTGTTTTGTCTCTCTCTCTCTCTCATCACCCATCCACCCACCCACCCACGCATATCCATACCCCACACCCCTCCTCTGCTTTGGCCAGACATCCATGGAGATGTCAACTGGTGCTCAGGAGAGTATTTGGCATGCATGGAAAGGGGCTATTTCTGGACACACCTTTCACTTGTCCATAGAGAACACGAATCGATGAGGTTCAGTTCCCGTAGACTTTCAATCGGACCAATCAGCTGGCTTGACAGGGGCACGGTCTCCACAATATGCAAATATCCCCGTGACGTCAGCACCGTTGGTAGAAGTCTGAAAAGTTTTCGAAGGCCAAGCCGCGGTGCGTATCACATTAATATTTACATTTGTTGTTGTTGTTGTTGTTGTTGTTGTTGTTGTTGTTGTTGTTGTTGATGTACCCTGGCTAAAAGACTCAATCCAACAGCCGAACACTGAGCTATATATATAATTATATATATATAGCTCAGTGCAGCCGAAGCACTTGAACACTATGGTACAAATGCGTCATGTCAGCTAGGGGTGAGAACATTGCGTGTATGACAGGTTTTTAACTTATTACTCCGCCACGTGGGCAGCCACACTCCATCTTCGGGGGATGATGGAGACTGGTGACGTTATGCTAGGAGCTTGTCATGGCTAAAGACAATCCCCGCATAACTATGCATAGCGTAACAACATTTTGATATTGTGGTCTTGGTGTTCCAGCCTATGGCTCCAACCCACCTGCGTGCGCATCTCGACCATTCCAACGGAAGTGTCGCCATCTTAGTCCTTATTTGTGTGTAAACAAAGTGAAAATGTTATCTAAATGTGTAAAGAAAACATCCAGATGTTATAAATACAGTTTAGATAAGTTTCGAATTGGAACAGCCAAATACGCAGCATCGATCTGGCATTTTTCAAAAAAAGGTAAGGACTAAGATGGCGGTCTCCCATAATATGGCGCTCCTTGTGGCCGGATATGACGACACGTGGGTACCAGCAATATCAACAATTGGTCCGACATAGCCTTAAGCCAAGGCGATACATTGTTATGAGTTCGAAAGCTTTTTTTGTGCTCACTGAAATATGACTGATAGAGTTGAGAACCGGTTCAAAAATCCGAACCGGTTTTAAACCGGTCTTCCCTCTTCGAACTGGTTTTACTGAACCGGGTTTTTTTCCAGTACTCGCATCACTAGTTTCACCTATGCAAACACATATTCATTTGTCAGAATATTCACACACACGCACACACGCGCGCACATACACACACAAACACACAATAAAGAAACTTATGACTTATGACACACACACTCAACTCAACACTCGGTCAAAGTCAAGGCCATACACCACCACAAACTAGAAACAGCTACTCTTGGTTTACAAACACCCAATCTGCGCTGAGAATCAGTGTTTTTCTTCGAAAAGAATGCATTATTCTAACAAAAACTTACTTTCAGTTTGCAGTTAAAA
>CM065690.1:17056755-17219255 GCA_017654935.2 Phymorhynchus buccinoides | reverse complement strand
AAGCGCATGGGCGGGTAAGAAGCCCACCCCAATTATCTCATGAAATGAAGCAAATTTCAGTCTCATTTTGCCCATGAGACGAGCGTTAATGTCTAGCATTCGTCTCATGGGCAAATTTGACTGAAATTTTCTTTATTTCATGAGATAATTGGGGTGGGCTTCTTACCCGCCCATGCGCTTTTTACCCCGTCTTCCCCTACAAGTATTTAATAATTGAATTAACGTAAACTAAGACGAGACTCGGAACCAAAGCGTATCAATACTACTTTGTGAGGTTTCAATACAGTGGAACCTCCCTTATAAGACCTTCAAAAATCATCCAAAATTAGGTCTTATAAGGTAGGGGTCTTAATAATATAAGGGAGGTAATTTTAATACTTACAAAGAAGGGCAATGTCTCAGAGAAATAGGTCTTATGCGGGAGGGAGTCTTTTATAATGGGAGGTCTTATAAGGGAGGTTCCACTGTAGCAGTATTAACTGTGTATTGTCACATTGTCACTATGACAGACGCACCCACAACTTGATAAAAACACAACACAAACGTCATTTACTACAGAAGAAGAAAAACACAGACCTATATATATGAATCAGAATGGTAGCATTACTGTCTGTTGATGTTGTTTTGTGTAGACGTTTCAGTACACCGTATTAATATTAACCTTTACCGGACTTCTGGGGTCGCCCACGACACAAAACATGTTATATCTCTAAAACTATTTAAGCAATCTTCATGAAATTTCATGACTTTGTCCAAAACGTAAATGGCTTTAAGTGTGTTAAATTTCATTAATGTGTAAAAAATGTAAATGACGTAATATGACGCGTAATTTTGATATACCTGTCGGGATGACGGGGGTCTCCCACGACCCCTACTTTAAAGAGCACTGCAGTGCATTGAGTAGGGGTCGTGGGAGACCCCCGCCATCCGGACAAGCATAAACACATGGTGCCTCTTTGACAAGTAGGGGTCGTGGGAGACCCCCGCCATCCGGACAGGGATAAACACCTAGGAATTCGCTCTTTGCTGAGTAGGGGGTCGTGGAAGACCCCCGCCATCGTGTCTGTGTAGTCAAAAGCATGATCCGGTAAAGGTTAATATTGATCACAATATCACAGAGGCATCAGCACACGTGCACACACAAAAACGCGAACGCCGTAGAAGAAAAATAAAAGACATATGAATCAGAATGGTAGCATTACTTACTGTCTGTTGATGTTGTTTTTTGAGTAGACATTTCAGTACACCAAGTTAATATTGATCACAATAACATCACACACATCAGTACACGTGTAAACGCAAAAACCGCGAACACCGTAGAAGAAAAATAACTTGAAGACATATGAATCGGAATCGTAGCATTACTGTTGATGTTTTGTGTAGGTTCCAGTACACCGTATCAATATTGATCACCAATATCACAGACGCATGCATCAGCACGCGTGCAAACATAACGTACAATAGGAAAATAGAGGGGAAATAAAGGCCTAGCTATGACTCCGGTGTTGCATAAAATATTTTACCCATGAAATAAATACTCTTTTCCTCATTCAAATTGTTTGCTGTTTGGGAAAGATTCGCCCCTAAATACATTCAGAGGCGTCTTTTGTGGCATGCAGGAAGAACGGAAGATTCATCATTAAATACTGAGAAGTCAGGGATATTTTTTCTAATATTTATTATTTATTTTTGTTTGCACGGATGGGTTTTTGTTTTTATCGTCCGCCATTTTGTAAAATACGAAACTAAGTGACATGGCTTTGTACATAGATTTCTCAGCAAAAATGTAGATTTACACCCTCCCGCTCTATTTCCTGGTTCCTTCCGTGTACTTAAATATCAATACTTTATATAATAGTTGACTTATTTATCACATGAAAAGAAGAATGGCTCTAGTGCGTTTTTGAGGGGTACTTATTTCACGGTATGTACTTATTTCACGGTAGGTACTTATTTCTCATGACACCGGGAATCGTAGTTTTGTTGATGTTGCATTATCCGGTGCCAATACACTGTAGAGTATTATCACTGTCACAGACACATCAGCACACGTGCAAACACCGACAGAGCAAACACTGCAGAAGAGAAATAAAGGCCAGCTATAAATCCGGGAATCGTAACGTTGTTGACGTTGCCATGTGCGGTGCCAGTTAATACACCGTAGAATAAATAAATAATATGATCACTAACGTAGACGCGCCAGCACGCACTCATACAAACAGTCGAACACAAACACAGACACAATCACTATCATCATCAACATCGTCAGCGTCGTCGAAGCAGACTGATGCAGCAGCTTTCGTTCAGTGGCATCAGCGCAGCATCGGCAACAAAGCAGTAACTGATTCTGGCTTGGCGACTCTTTGACTCTCGACTGCACTGCACTCTATGGGACTTGACTGAGTGTTCGTCTGTCACGCTATTATTATGTTCGTCTGTTCTCAGAGACAGAGAGAGGAGGGGAGAGGGAGAGAGAGAGAGAGAGAGAGAGAGAGAGAGAGAGAGAGAGAGAGAGAGAGAGAGAGAGAGAGAGAGAGGGAGAGAGAGAGAGGAGAGAGAGAGAGGGAGAGAGAGAGAGCGAGCAAACAGACAGATAAAGATAATCTGCTTCTGTCTGTCTGTAGTGGTGGGTGTGGGTGTGTGTGTGTGCTTGCGCGCGCGCGCACGTGTGTGTGCGTATGTGTGCATTTGTACAAATCGGGGGTTTGGGGTGATCACGGTTACGTTTGTGTGTGTGTGTGTGTGCGTCAGTGCATGCATGTATGTGCGTGGGTGTGCGCGCTTCCTTGTGTGTGTCTCTGTGCGCACAGGCCTATATATTTCTGTCTTTGTGTGCGACGTGACGATTGTCTGTGTTTCACACACACACGCGCGCGCGCGCAAACACACACACACGCGCGCAAACACACACACGCGAATGACACATGGAATAAGATAAAATAAATACATCAAGAAAACGAAAACGAAATTTTATTTAATTTACCAGCGAACATGATAAGCAAGTTAAAGGGTTTTTTCCACCCAGCCCTGGAGATACTTAGAGAGCGAGAGGGGAGAGAGAGGAGAAAGAGAGAGAGAGAGAGAGAGAGAGAGAGAGAGAGAGAGAGAGAGAGAGAGAGAGAGAGAGAGAGAGAGAGAGAGAGAGAGAGAGAGAGAGAGAGAGAGAGAGACGGACAGACAGACATCGGACAGACAGACAGGCAAAAACAAAAAGTGTAGAAGAGTTAGGGGATTGGGGAAAGAGTGTGGATGGGGTTGGTGTGTGTGTGGGGTGGGGGGTGTGGGTTGCTGCAAACTGAAGGACGGATGGGGGTGGGGTGGGGGGTGGAGGGGAAGTTATTAACTTAATTTAAGGGTTGTAGACATGTAGTGAAGGCAGAATATTTTGTGACTAACAGTCACTATTTGGGGGGGGGGGGGGGGGGGGGGGGGGGGGGGGGGGGGGGGGGGGGGGGGGGGGGGGGGAGGGAGCCCCCCTTTAGGGGGGGGGTATTTTGTTTTGTCCTAATTGTAAAGAATGATGTTTGCAGAGTAGAACCCCCTCCCCCTCCGCCCCCCTTTCTCACGTGTATTATCGACTGATTTGTCCTAATTGTAAAGAATGATGTTTGCAGAGTAGAACGTATCACCAAAACAAAACAAAACAAGGCACGTTACATCATGAGCGATGGCTTAGAGTCAAAACGGACTATCTTCAGATATTCCATTGACTTATTATTGATGTTATTGCAAAAATTATGAACTTGTATTAAAGTCTGCAAATAATATAAAATGGGGATTATGCTTTTTATATTTCTGCAGTTTTGTTTTTATTTGATAACAAGTCATTAGTTTTCACAATATGTTCAATAATACGTCAATGGACTATCTAAAGATAGTCCGTTTTGACTCCAAGCCATCGACTTTTTAGTTTGTGGCACATATATAACTCACTTTGTCGGTCCAAAATTGTCGCACTTCAAATCGAGGCTGACAAAATTGTTGCACTTCAAATCGAGGCTGCACTTCAAATCGAGGCTGCTCTTTAAAATGATGTTTCGTTTTCAATACATTGTCGCACGCCACAAACGACTGCGAATCCGCGCTTGTTTTTAATAGGGGAAGACGGGGTAAAAAGCGCATGGGCGGGTAAGAAGCCCACCCCAATTATCTCATGAAATGAAGCAAATTTCAGTCTCATTTTGCCCATGAGACGAGCGTTAACGTCTAGCATTCGTCTCATGGGCAAATTTGACAAATTTCAGTCTCATTTTGCCCATGAGACGAGCGTTAATGTCTAGCATTCGTCTCATGGGCAAATTTGACTGAAATTTTCTTTATTTCATGAGATAAATGGGGTGGGCTTCTTACCCGCCCATGCGCTTTTTACCCCGTCTTCCCCTATACGCTTCTCTGTCTGTCTCTGTCTCTGTCTCTGTCTGTCTCTTGCTCACCCTGTTCTTATTTTCCTTCTTTCGATTTTCAGTTCATGGTTATATTATATTACGGGGAGCTTTCCATTAGCAACGGAAGTCCCAACATCGAACTTTATAATAATACAAAAGTAGCAGTAAACCTATAAACTGAACGAACACATACACGCGAGCGAGCGAGCGCGCGCACGCACACAGACACACACAGTCTCAATGAGAGAAAGAGGGAGGGAGAGGAGGGAGTGAGAGAGAGAGAGAGAGAGAGAGAGAGAGAGAGAGAGAGAGAGAGAGAGAGAGAGAGAGAGAGAGAGAGAGAGAGAGAGAGAGAGAGAGAGAGAGAGAGAGAGAGATATGTTAGGCAACGCCTATTCTTCCAACCTGTCCTTGATACATATATATTGTATTGACATAGAACATACACGTGGCAAGGCATACTATTACGCATACAGAGCTGAACAGAAAGGTAACAAAGCAGGTGGTATTGTGTCGGTTGAAAGAGAGAGAGAGAGAGAGAGAGAGAGAGAGAGAGAGAGAGAGAGAGAGAGAGAGAGAGAGAGAGAGAGAGAGAGAGAGAGAGAGAGAGAGAGAGAGAGAGAGAGAGAGAGAGAGAGAGAGAGAGAGAGAGAGAGAGAGAGAGAGAGAGAGAGAGACTTGCAGAGAGACAACACACAAAAAGAAGACATTCAATATTCATCAAGCAAAACTCATCAAAGAAACTAATACCAGAAGTCCCAGCGACTAATGACAGATAGAGGAGTACCTACCTGATAATAATCATACAGTCTCCCTCTCCTTTTTACCCGGCCTCTACCCGGCCAGAGGCCGAGGTATTGCGATCGGTTTGTGTGTCTGTGTGTGTGTGTGTCTGTCTGTGTATCGATTATCTTAAAAACTACTGTTTGGATTTTGATTAAAATTGGCAGAGGGGTAGACAGCTTCAAAAGGAAGCTTCTTTTCGTTAATCAACACCATGCTGACCTTGAAGTTTGACCTTGAAAACCGAAATGTCCTTCTTTGGGCTATGTAATTTCCCCCCAGCTTTATTTCGTGAACTAGTGAACGGAATCGCTTCAAATTTTGTGTGGTGGTGTACCATGGTGCAAGGAAGTTTGTATAAAAGTTCAGCTGTATCTCGTGAACTACTGAACAGAATCGCTTCAAATTTTGGGCTATGTATTTTATGCGTTCTGTAAGGGTGGAAAGTGGTGTGTTTATTGGGGGGGGGGGGGGGGGGGGGAGGAGAGGACATCACTCGGTGCAAGGAAGTTTGTATAAAAGTTCAGCTGTATCTCGTGAACTATTGAACAGAATCGCTTCAAATTTTGGGCTATGTATTTTATGCGTAAGGGTGGAAAGTGATGTGTTTAGGGGGGGGGGGGACAGGACATAACTCTGGCCGGGTTTGCATTGTCACAATGCGTTGCTGCCGCTCGGCGATGCCCTTGTTTCCCTTTTGAGAGAACCGTGACTTTAAATTATGTATGAAACAACACTACTAGCTAATGCATAGTGAAAAAGAAACACCCGCAGGTGCTGTATGGTGGGACGCAGAGATGCACCAGCGACGCCTGCCGTATCAACACGAAAGCAGACATGCTATGCTAATGCATAGCGCGCGCACGTGCGTATGTGTGTGTGTGCGTGCATGTGTGTGTGTGAGAGAGAGCAAGAGAGAGAGCGAGTGGGAGAGAGAGAGAGAGAGAGAGAGAGAGAGAGAGAGAGAGAGAGAGAGAGAGAGAGAGAGAGAGAGAGTGTTGTGTTGTTTATGCATGCATCGTAAATATTCATGAGCAGTGTTGTTGCTTGTGTGTGTGTGTGTGTGTGTGTGTGCGTGCGTGCGTCTGCGTGTGTGTGTGTAAGCTGTAAGTGTGACTGCGTGCGCGTGTGCATGTATCATACGTGTGCATGCGCGGCGGCGTCTGTGTGTATACATGTGCATTATGCGCACGCGCGCTCACACATGCATGCCAGTGTCATCGCCTCAACATCCAAGGTGTACAATTTGTGTGTGTGTGTGTGTGTGTGTGTGTGTGTGTGTGTGTGTGAATGTACGGCACCAGCAGCATTCATGAAGTATAGCCGTTGTTTGTGCGCGTGCGCAAAACTTGTCTTTTTATTCCACAGGTTAGGTCAGTGGGTGGATGCCTCGTGCCTCCATACGGGGAGCTGGACGACCCCACCCCCTCCACGAGTCTCACCCCGTGGGGATACCGGGGGGTCTTTTGTAAAAAAAAAGTTACTCCACCTTCTAAAAGTTCTGTGCTTGTAACTTCGTCTAATCTGCCAGTCTTTGACTCTGAATTTCCCCTTTGCTTTGTATAAAATCATTTACTATCTTTCTGCCTGATTGGCCCATTCTCCTGCCTTTAATAATTATTATTTTCTTTTGAGCTCCTCCAAAATCAGAATGTGTCGGCTGTATGCAGTGGGGAGACCAGTGAAAACTGAAAAAACGGACATATAATTGTCAGCTGAGAGTGTGTGGGTGTCCCCTGGACAGTGATGCCCGGAGACCCTGGTCATAGGCCATTGACCTATTAAAATAGAAAATGTCTTATTTAACCCTTTCATTGCCGCTGTCTCCTCTTGGCACCACAATGATTTCAACGCCCACGTCACTGAAACTGAAAGGCATCGAATGAGGGTCTGGTATCCAGTGACCTTATGTTCTTAATTTTGGGAGGTAAGGGTAGGCCCTATTTTAGGCTCGTCACAGAGGAGTCCCCAGTATTGCAAACAATAGTTTCTCTACCCAGTAAGTTTTATTGAAAAGTTTTGGCTGAAAAATGGCTGGCGTTGAAAGGGTTAAATACTGGTACGCTTTGTCTTATTGATTTCTGCGAGAGCCAGGACATTGTCCTACGCGTAGTGATTTATCTTGTCTCAGGGCAGTTTGTCCTATCATTTTTTTCATCCCAGGTGTGTGTGTGTGTGTGTGCGTGTGCGTGTGCGTGTGTGCACGTGCGTGCGTGTGTGTGTCATAGCTTTTGACAAGATTAATGAATGGAAGTCATTTATCAAAATGTGTACACACTGCACTCAAACACAGTGGAACCTCCCTAATAAGACCTTAAAAAATCATCCAAAATGAGGTCTTGTAAGGGAGGAGTCTTATAAGGGAGGTAATTTTAATACTTACAAAGGGCAATGTTTCGGAGAAGTAGGTCTTATGTGGAAGGGAGTCTTATAATGGGAGGTCTTATAAGGGAGGTTCCACTGTATTCACCGCACACACACACAGTCATCAGATGTACACACAAATACCACACAATAAAATTCAGATCACGTTATTTATTTCATTTTCCATTGATTAACATCATTTCATTTGAAATTGAAGGCATAACAATCAATCCAACCACAATCAGGAAAACATCAGGAAACAAAATCCTTCTCACTCATAAAAGCCATGGTGACACAAACGCATTACAAGTTTGCCTTTCACACACACGCACACTCAGAGCTTCATATTGTTTTTAGACTTCGTGGGTCACATGACCCCCGACTGTAATGATGGGCCACTAATGTGTTATTTAAATTTTAAACCTAAATTTCATCACAATGCATTGTGTGTGTGTGTGTGTGTGTGTGTGTGTGTGTGTGCGTGTGTGTGCGTGTGCGTGTGTGCGTGTGTGCGTGTGCGCATGCGTGCGTGTGTGAACATAACTGAAGTTTTATTGCTATAAAAATTCCAAGTATTATTTAAATATTTGGCACACATACACATGATACAGTATATCAGACAGACAGACAGACAGACAGAGGGAAAAGTAATTAGCCCATAACTACAAGTTCAGTCATGAACTGATGCAGTTGTAAATCTAGAAAAAATAAAAAGACCATGCACGTTTCTCTGCTTACAAATCGTTTTTACGATGACCGAATGACATGTTATGATGTATTTGTGACCTGATGGGGGGGAAAAAAGAAAAAAATCTGATTCAATTGACATTCTGATACTCTCTCTCTCTCCCCCATGCTTAATAATTGACATGCGCCAGACAGGCGCAGTACAAAGTGTATACATATATGTCATTTTGAAAGAAATACCCGTGAATGGCACGAGTGCGCCAACAATCTGAAAGTAACTGCATACACTGAGTCACTCAATCTACTCACACTATACAGTGTACTTCATTTGTCATTTTAACCCTTTCACCGCCAGCCATCTTTGAGACAAAAATTTCCATTAAGCTTACTTGGCTACAGAAAAGATTTTGTCTGCAATATTGTGGGTTTTCTCTGTGACACATTTAGAATGGGGTCAATCCTTACTGCCCACATTTAGGAACACAATATCATTGAATAACAGACCCTGATTTCAAGGGTTTGAATGACATGGGTGTTTACATCAATGTGGTGCAAACATGCGAAGTTGGCGGTGAAAGGGTTAAGCACAATTCATAACCAACAATTGAAATAAAAACAGGTCAGAACATTATTCATAATAATAATAATAATAGTACATTTATATAGTGGTTTACCTCAAATGAGCCCAAAGCGCTTTACAATCGAATATCCATCAACAATCTGATTCAATTGACATTCTGATACTCTCTCTCTCTCTCTCTCTCTCTCCCAGGCGCATTACAAAGTGTATACATATATGTCATTTTGAAAGAAATACCAATGAATGGCACGAGTGCGCCAACAATCTGAAAGTAACTGCATACACCGAGTCACTCTCTACAAATTGACAACAGATAACACATTTTAAAAATACACTATACAGTGTACTTCATTTGTTATTTTAAGCACAATTCATAACCAACAATCGCAATAAAAAAACCAGGTCAGAACATTATTCATAATAATAATAATAATGATAGTACATTGATTGATTGATTGTTAAAAGAGACAAGCTCTGTCCAACATAAGACGGTGATCTCAGAGCTATAGCGCTTTACCTCAAATGAGCCCAAAGCGCTTTACAATCGAATATCCATCAACAAACAAACAATAATGCAGTGGAACCTCCCTTATAAGACAAGACCCCCTCCCACATAAGACCTACTTCTCTGAGACTGACCTTCGTAAACTTGTATTAAAATTACTTCCCTTATAATACAAGACCCCTCCCTTGTAAGACCTCATTTGGGATGATTTTTGAAGGTCTTATAAGGGAGGTTCCACTGTAGTCAAAACAACAGGAATAAAGTTTGCCGTCAGCCTTAAAAATTATGTCAATTATACATTATTATACATGTACTTATCTAGCTACAGACAAACCTCTATTTTAAGACTTCCAAAATGTCCGGAAAAATCGGTCGTAAATTGGAGGGGTCGTATGACGGAGGTTTTCACCTCCACTCTCGTCCAAAGTCAGTGGTTTTCTTTTTCAAAGTCAGTGGTTTTCGTGCTTTTCCTATGCTCTCCGCCATCTTTTCTACAACAAGGGAAGTGACTCCGCTTTCAGGCCCTTGACCATGGTTGTTTCCCTTTGCTCGAAGTCTATGCAGACGACAGCAACGGTCGTAAAAACCAACAAAATGGCGGGGACGTAAGTCGCGTTTTAGAGGAAGTCGTTTAAGAGAGGTCGTTTACATAGTAAACTGCATCTGTGCCAACAAATCCGGTCTCAAATGAGAGGTGGTCGCTTAACAGAGGGTCATAAAATAGGGGTTTGTCTGTATCTAGAATTAGAAATGAATGGTTTTCTACAATGTATTGTTTTCCCAATTTATTTATTTTGTTACAAACTTATCAGATGAAACAAGTTGACAACATGATTGGGAGGAATTGTCAAGTAAACAACAATAGCCATGCATTTATCACGAAACAAAAAGAGCAATCAATGAATAAATTATTATTATGCAAAAAGCAAAAGACAATCATGCTTCGGTGCATTCTGGTGGAGTTTGGTGTAGCCTGTTTTGATGTCTCCAGCCGAGAACAATCCTTCCACCCGGATTTTCACCTAACGTCCGAAGTTTTATTGACGGGGGGGGCACAAGTTCCACCAAAAAAAATTCAAACCACCTTTTCACCTAGCTCACGTCACAAGTTTTGTTCAGCGAGGAAGGGGGATAATCTATTCCGAAAATTTGGTCGGCACAAATAGCCTTCCACCCACATTTTCAGCTAACATCGCTACTTTTGTTGAGCGGGAGCTACTCATTTCGCCTTCCTTCGCACGATTGAAGCGAGTGAGCTAAAGCGACTTCCGGTTAACCAGTTTGAGAATCGCCAAATAGAGACTTGTAGATATAAGAAGAATATGGCAAGATCGGTCCTTTACGCAGAATTTTTTTTTCCGCGGAAGTTTTGAAAAAGTTTCCACGGATTTTCCGCGAAACGCGGAATTCTTTCATGCCTGTCTCCTATTGGGCCCAGCTGCTTCTCCCCAAAAAAACCTGCCCCTCCCATACCTCGTCTACTAACCCCCCCCCCCCCCTCTTTCCGACAACCTCAACCTCAAAAGCCTTTTCAATTAAAAAATAGTTTGCCTTTGGGGAAGTGGACCAATTCTCTGGGTCTCATCCCTATAACTTTTCCTTTTGCATGTGCATGGGTGCTCTTGGGAAATTAAAAAAATCCTGCAAGGCAGGGGTCCAGGGGCCGCCCAGTTAACATGCAATCCTAAAATAAAGTTCCTGGTAAAGGCATGTAAATATTTATCTGTATTCATTTCCTTTGCATGCTACACATGCGAGAAATCGACAAAACGTTTATAACTAGGAAATGTTGTTGCTTCTCAAATTCTCATAATCCGGCAACGCCGGCTCCAGGCAATACAAAAATCCTGCATTTCTGGACATCCTGAAAGCAGGATCTAGGAGCATCCATGCATGTGTCTATACGTGCGTTTCCGAAGGAGACAGCACTGTTGATGGTGTAATGTCAGGAGTTATGATCCTCAGCTAGGGTTGACCTCTGGTTGTTATTGATAGAAGCTCTGGGGGATTTCTTCTTCTTTGTCTTCTTTTATATCAACCACTCAGTTTCATGTCATATGAGCTGAGATGCGTCATGCTGCCGTTATGCGCCTAACTGAGAAATACGCCCAGCATGTCCGGCTGGAGAATTATTGTAGGAAACCTATTTTTCACTTACCCTCTCGGACCAAAGATGGTAAGTGTTGGTCAGTAATTAAACACATTAGGTATAAAACATTAAAGCCATATAGAAAATTGTTGTTAATTTTTTTTAAATATAGTAAGGAAGGAGGCCGGACTTCCCTTGACTTCTCCCAAGGTGATGACAAGAGCAGCTCTTGAGGCTAAATCGTGAGAAAGATCGTATTCGCCAGAGGAACGGCAGAGCTAATATGTCACACCAGAAAAGGGCAGCCATCAATAAACAAAATAGAGACCAAGCAGCTGAGAAAACGGGCTAAGGCTGCTTCATCTGAAGCTGCTGGTAAAGTTCAGAATGCTGCTGAAAAACTACCGCCTCCATCTGAAGACTCAGCAAGCTTAAGAACCCCTCCCGCAAAAGGACAGGGATGCACAAAGACCAACACAAAATACAAGGCTGTGAGAAAAGCGCAGCTCAGCACCATCCAAGTATGCAGCGGTTGTTGTAGGCATTTGCAATGAGTCCTCTCCAAGGAAGGCTCAGGCACTCAAAACGATTGGAATATTTCCTGCTCAGAAGCGGAAAGTGCTACAGCTACAAAACGTCTACCAGGAAATTCAGAATGCTTACCGCAACATGGCCAAATCAAGGAAGGCCGGAGATCTTAGGCAGAAAGCTGCATGGTGTCAAGTTTTCCTCTCCAGCATCCAAGGGAAGTCTCTAGAGACTATCAGAAGGGAGTTTAATGTCAGCTGGAAATACCTGAAAAAATGTTTGGACAATCTGGACTGTGAGGAAAACCCCAGGAAAAAAAAATGAGCTGATGCTCTATCAGACGAGATGAGCAAACTAGTCCAGGATTTCATCAGTAGGGAAGACGTCTCCAGAGCTGACCCAAACTCCTCCAGTGTGAGCACAAAAACTGGGGAGTCCAAGCTGTTCCTTGAAAAAACAATGAAGGATTAAGATTAAGATTAAAATTATAGCCCCGTCGACAGCTAAGGTCATGTCAGGGCTGTCACCACGTTAAATCTTACCACGTATTAAAAAGGGATAGAAACACAAGGTAAAAACAAAATCAGTTTTATGTTAAAATACTTTTGTTAAAAATTCATTAATAAATCAAACACTTAGCAAGCAAAGAATATGACACGTCTAGAATTAAAAAACCCATTAAAGTAGCTTACACCAAGATGGAATCATTTTTAAACAGTGATTTAGTTGTAGGGATGTCGCTGTCATGAGCAAATAGTGCTGACATCAGATTATGTTGTTTAGGACAACAAAATGTTTGAAGAAAGAAATTGTAAAATGGGTTTTAAAGATACTTTAAAAAAAGATTTCATTTCCGTGTTTGTAGTGTTTTCTTATACAACAGAAGACAGCGAATTGAAGCAAACTTTGATTAAGTTTGTGCCATTGTCAATGCTGAACGAGCAACTAAGACAGAAAAACAAAAACCCAGCCCCAAAGGCAAAACTAAGATTAAAATTATAGCCCCGTCGACAACTAAGGCCATGTCAGGGCTGTCACCACGTTAAATCTTAACCCGCATTAAAAGGGATAAAAACACGAGGTCAAAACAAAATCAAAGTTTTTTTGTTAACCTTCACCGGATGCTGCTTTTGACTTTGCAGTAAGGATGGTGTGGGTTCACCCACACCCATACATTTTAAAGAGCACTAAATGTGTCTATACTTATTTTGGACAATGTGGGTTCACCGGAACCCATACTCCCCAAAGAGGCGCTCAACAAATTATTCCTTATCGGTTGAGTGTGGGTTCAGCTGAACCCAGAGGACTGTACATCAGGGTTATGCTCGGCGTGAGTCTACACCGTTATGCCGAAGCCGGAAGCGTTGAAGAGGCCGAGATACGAGAACATCTCCCCAGCCTCCGATCTCAACAGTTATTGGCGGGAATACGATTCGAACCCGTTGTTGATTGGACTGAACACCCCGCAAACATGGAGATACCCAGTGGGCAGTACACCAGTTCAAGATGAACCGAAGTCCTGTGAAGTGCCGGACGCCGTTGACGCAGACGAAGTGCCAGACGCCGGTGACGCAGACGAAGTGCTGGATGCCAGTGACGCAGACAAGGTGCCGGGCAGCAACACCGATGGGGACGCCCTGGGGGAGGATCCAGCCACGCTGGCTTGCGTCCTCCTTGAAGGAGGGTGCATGCCCCTCCTCAACCCAGCGCCCAGGCGTTGGACCCGGGACGAGGAGGTCCAGCTTCCCGGTGGCATACGGTGGCCCCCTGCAGGATGGTGGGACATGTCCCGCGACGAGAAGGCTGGCCACCTCTGGCAGGCCACTTACCGGTTAGCAAAACTGGCTGGCTTGCCTACAGGTGAGAACCGTGAACTGCTCGATACTTTCGGATTTTTAGTACTACCCAAGACAACCTACCCACCCAGCCTGTACAGAAGGTGAGAGAGACCCTCTTCACGACAGTGAAGAAGGTACCAAACGAACAGATAAATGACAGTGGATCTGTGGCGGTAGTCCGTCAGCTGGCCCAGATCCCCCCTCCTGGACTCATAGGCGAAGTACTCGATGCCATCAGTCACATCCCCATTAGGACTTAGTTCCAAATCCCCATTCCTTTTCTTTCTCCTTTTTTCCTTCAGGGTATGGATTGTATCTTTTTTTTTTTTGTGGGTGTGCGAGTCTTAATTTTCCTTCCCAAAACTTCCTTTCTCTAAGTTTAAAAAAAAAAAAAAATCTTTCTCCCATTAATTTAATTGTACAATACCCCTATCATTAACACTTGCGGTAGAAATTGTTTTTGACATCAACAAAGTGGAACAGTTTCGGGTGACTCACAGAAGTTGTGTGCGAACTAGTTAATGGTGATTGAGGAAGACGCTTTGATTTCTCTATCGTGCAGAACACAGAAAAAACAAATAGTTAAAAATAATAATAATTTTTAGTTCTTTTTTTTTATCTACAAAATTAGAAGAAGAGAGTGCATTGCTTTGAACCCTTAGTAAATGACACTCTTGTCAATGTGTTGTTTGAACTGTCACTTAAGGTGGGACTTTTTATAACTTTTTCGCTGTCGCACGTTTATCCTAGAGAAAGGAGACGGGGTGGCAAGTGTTTGTTTTTTTTACCATGCCCATGGTTGGATTAGAGCGAGCGCTGTCCTTCATGGAGCAGGCGGACCATTTTTGTATTCTCACCTGTGTCTAAGTTATAGTGTTTACTGGGTTTTTGATCGTTCATTTCAGCTGTAACGCGCTCCCGGCTCCTGCAGAGGTCTGGGTATAAAATAGTATGAATATATAGAGCTATTCGCTTATCGTGTTCCAATTCAAATTGGCATATCATTACTCATGTTTTGGGTCTCTATTGCCGATTTGTTTCAATGCGACCTTGGATGCCCCCTAGGATCCGAGTATAAAATGAAGAAATGCATGGCGACATTCTTCTGCCACATTCAGACACAAGTTGCATTATAGCGATTCAATGCTTAATGTGTTGGCACAGCCTTAGTATGTTTTTTTTAATAGAAACTTTCAAAAGATTATCTAATTCATTCTGAGTAAATGAGTTGATGTTGATGTTGATGTTTATAGCCCCGTCGACTGCTACGGCCATTTCAGGGCTGTCACCACGTCAAAATTTGAGCACATAAGATCATAGTTTAAAATCCAACCACGTGATATCACAGTTAAAAATGTACAACTAAAAACGTAAAGATTTGAAAAAAAAGTTAAAAAAGGGATTAAAATTGAGTCGTGTATAAAAGTAAAAAAGTTAAAAAAGGGATTTTTGAGTCGTGTATAAAAGAATGTCTGGCGGCACATCACAACACCTTCGTAGTCGTAAACATGAGCAGGGGAGTGGGTCCTAAACTACAAGCTTGCCCTCCAATACTAATGGTCTTTTCACTTTGTTTTTATTTCCAGAGAATAAAAAAACACGCACACAAAAACAGAACCGTTGTGCCTGATCCTGGCGAGCACCAGGAAGAGCTCCACAGGGAGCACCATCCTGCACAAGAAGTTCAAGGTCAGCAGCATGTCCACGTCCCAGACCAGGAAAGGCAAGGCAAGCCCATCAAGCAGCTGTATTAGAACTGGAGCAGGCAAAGACTGAACATCCCAGACCAGGAAAGGCAAGGCAAGCCCATCAAGCAGCTGTATTAGAACTGGAGCAGGCAAAGACTGAACATCCCAGACCAGGAAAGGCAAGGCAAGCCCATCAAGCAGCTGTATTAGAACTGGAGCAGGCAAAGACTGAACATCCCAGACCAGGAAAGGCAAGGCAAGCCCATCAAGCAGCTGTATTAGAACTGGAGCAGGCAAAGATGAACAAAGGCAGATTCACGCTCAAGCAAATGTCAACGGCTGATGAACTTGAGAGTGTGAAAACAAAGTTGAATAAGACCTTCCATTATAAGACTCCCTCCCATATAAGACCTACTTCTCTAAGACATTGCCCTTCTTTGTAAGTATTAAAATTACCTCCCTTATATGACCCCTCTCCCCAGACCTGCCAACCGAGTTTTCAGTTGGAGTACTTTTTCACGGAAATTGGTGTATTTTTTGAAAAAGTGGAGTATTCTGAGGACAACTCTAATATGCAAGTATGTAGGGATTAACTTGCATGGAACTACCTTTTTGTCGCTGTAAATATTACACATCAGGTTCACAGAAATGACGTCACTAGTAAAGTGGCAGGTTCATTTTTACGATGAGTTTAGAGAACATCGCTTCAGCACGAATTGCTTTTTCCCCGGCAGACAGTCTTATTCGGCATAAATGCTTTTATGCACACTGAGCCTGCTGCAGCTTGCTTCATTTTTTTTGCAGTCTTGGTGCTTTTTCCTGCCGCAGTGCCGCTCAATGTCAAACTTTCCAGAACTGGCAATCGAGAAGTCCGCTTTACAGTAGCTGCAGTAGGCGTGATTGATTCCCAGCGTCGACTCTCTAATTCCAGGAATTGTTGTATATCGCTGAAGAAATTTTTGTGATCTTGCTGGCGCTACTGGCGTCTTCTTGGCTTCGCCTTCGTCAGATGGGTCGTCGATTTTTCGCTTCAACATCTCGAGGCTTCGCTTCGGTGCACGAGTTGATGAAACAAAATGGCGCGCACACTTCTCGTGCCGCGATATTTGGCCAATCGAGATTTGCTTGCAAGTTGTGGCTCCACTCCAGCACTTCGCAGCTACGCTAAATCGCGCCGATTTCGATCGTTTTAGCTGCATAAAAAAAATATATATGTTCACTAGGCTTTTTTAATGTCGTATTTTTTATTCACCTGACGTACTGGTCGTATTTTGAGTAAATTGGCGTACAAAATACGCCCAAATCGTATGGGTTGGCAGGTCTGCCTCCCTTATAAGACCTCATTTGGGATGATTTTTGAAGGTCTTATAAGGGAGTCCACTGTACTATCAAAAACAAGGGCACCTTAAAAAAAATAATAAAGTGGAAAGAAGACATAACTCGAGGACAGGAGAAAATAAGGCAGTTAGAATCACAAAAGCCGAGACAATGAGGTGAAAAAGAATGAACTGCAGCAGCAGCTTAGGGCTGAAAAACTGAAAACACCAGACATGAGATATAAGTTAAATCATTCTTGAGAAAAAAATGAGTTTTGAAAGCCAATCCAGCACCACCAGAACCAGAACTTGAACCTGTGCCGGAAGACCAGGAAGACATGCCTGTGCTCCGTCTCAAAAACGAAAAGGGACATTTCACACAGGAGGCCATTGTAGCAGTCATGGCCCTTATTGGAGAGTGTACCACCAAACAAATGTGGGCGTGTCATCGGAACAATTGCTCACCAACTGCTGTTTCATCATGTCCCAGAGTCTGACTTGCCTTCCACAAGATCTGTCTTGAGATTTGTCTGACAGAACTCGTGTTTTGAGCATGATGCAGGTGACGGAATCCCTATTGGAATGTGACAATTTTGACATACATACTGATAGTACGAACTCGTTCCAGCAAAAAAAAAGTATGTTGGTCAGCCAATTAATGTTGATGATGAGTCTTGAGCAATGGCTTTTCAGCAGCTAGTGTGGAAAACACCACAACACTTGTTGACATCACCTGTAACTCTAAATTTCCCATTAGAAATTCCACCAGCCCAACTCTCTTTCCTATAAGGATGGATGAGTCCATCATGAGAATGGCTGCACGAGTGCTTCAGCAATAGGCCCAGCGGGTTTTTTTAGGCAGACGAAATCGATGCTTTAATATGCGAGCGCATATTACAGACAATATAAAACAGGAAGTGAAATCGATGATTGCTGTGTCTACGAGTCACATTCACACACTCTTTTTTTCTTATATATATATATTTACAAAATGCTATGATTGGTTAATATCTTCATGCGACCATAAGCTTTCCACCTTCACCTTTATCATTCCAACCTATTCCACTTCTTGTGGAGTCAATTGAAATCATAAAGAAGGTAGTTGCTGCAGTTGCACAAGCATCAAAAGAACCCCTGTCAATTCTGCAAACCTAGCATGGATTTCTTTGGCAATCCTTTGGATGACTGCAAAATTCATCCTCAAAGTTAGTCCCAAAGACAAAGAAGTTCATGAAATGATACTGGGCTGTCTCGCTGCCATCATCGCTGTTCTAGAGCGGCAGTACAAGCGGCAGTTTAACATGGACCTGAACACCCGAGCTGAAGCAGGAAACAGTGCCAGACTGCATAACATCGATGCAGAAGAAGTCGTGGGCATGTTTAGTGCTGCCCAACTTAGAGCCCGAAATGCAACTCTGTGCTATATTTCAGCGAAGCTGCGGTCAGCAAAAAAATATGTTGTAAAATTCCTTAATGACGTGGAAGATGAAACAAGAAGCCAGATCATCAGCTGGGCTGCGAAGAAAGCTCACACTAGAAGGGAAGAAAACCGCCCCAAAACATGCCGACCTAAGAAAGGAGTTGTCTCGGAGGAGTGCTGATAAACAGCAAAAAAAAGGAGCAACGGGATAGAAAAGATTTAGAAGACTTTGAAAGATCTCACCAACAGAAGACATCAAGTCTGAATACCATCTGGAAGCGAAACCCTACTCCGATTTATGCGAGGTCATGAGGAATGCGATTGTGGGAAGAGACCTGTGCCATCTATGGGGTGAAGAGGGTAAGACGGTGTACTACTACAGGAGGGTGGAAGAACTGAAAAAAGGCAAAGATGTCCATGTTGTGGCCTACTGGAACCCTGACGCAGAGGAAGCGTATGATGATGCAGTGGAATACGATATTCCAAAATCACAGCTCATAGCAGACATTGTAATTGGGGGACCTGACTTTGTCCTAGAGTCGAATGTTTATGAATCTAGCCATATTTCCTTGCGCATGGTGTGTGGGACTTTATGTCACAATGTTTGTTTTTAACTAGCCTTGCCATGGATATTGGTCACATTTGATGCTGCAGTAATGAACTACTGTGTTTAGTTTGGTCTGGTTTTGTTTGGCCCAAGACTTAGTGTTTTGCTGTAGAAAGGCATTACATGGAATTGATTGCCATTTTTCAGACATGAAAGACATGGTGATTCTGGGCATCCTGAGTTTCATTCATGCGGACTGGACCCAAAACAGCTTGCAGCAGAAGGAGGAAGCGGAAAGATCTTGAGAGATAAGATTAAGATTAAAATTATAGCCCCGTCGACAACTAAGGCCATGTCAGAGCTGTCACCACATTAAATCTTACATATATTAACCCTCTTGTGCCTGACGCTCTGTGCTCTCTATCACCTCTGAGTCAATGTCAGGGCTGTCACCACGGTAAATCTTACCACATATTAAAAAGGGATAAAAACACAAGGTAAAAAAAAAATCATTCTATTCTATCATGTTACCGTTTTACTACGAATGAGTTATTCCTTCCAATTTGGAGCAAATGCCAATTTACCAAAGACCAAAAAGTTTCAGTCTTTACAAGACTACATTACTTCCCTTGGTCTAGCCAACCAATACCACTAAGCTGCCGTGGATCCCACTCTCTACATCACTTCCGGGGAGGCAACTTTAAATCATAATAAATTTTTTCCAACTTGGAGCCAGCCATGTTTGTTTTTGCTCTTGATTTATTTCGTTTTTCTTCTTTAATCAGACGCCATCAACAATCAATCAAAAACTGCCTTCCAGCTTAACTACAGATGAAGAAGACCCCATGACAATCATCACCATTGCAGATTATACTGCGGAGCAGCAATTGTTCAAAGGTCAGAAAAAAAAGTCTGGGTGAATACCCACCTGAACTGCGCTCATTTGCTATGACACTGAACTTGAACTCAGCGAAAGCCTACAGGTGCGAGCGAAAAAGCTTTGATTTGGGTTTGACTCCACCCATCAACGTTCAATGAAACTTCATGAAATGGTATTCAGCAATCAGTGGGGAACATAGATTCACAGGTTTTTCGGGCTCTGCAAGCCAAAGTGTTGGCACAGAGAGACGGGCAGCAGGTGATATGTGGTTTAGTCATGGATTAGATGTCCATTCGCACACATGTAGAATGGGATGGCAAAAGATTCAGGGGCTATGTGGGATTTGGGTACTGGAGTTGGTCTATGTTTCTTCTTAGAATGTTCATATTGTAACTATTTTACTCTTGTATTACCAATGCCGCACGCACCAAGCCCAACATGAGGACAGAGTGAAAAGTCCTAGGTTGTTCGCTTTGAGTGGGAAATATGTGGCATACATTTTTTTTTTTGGTCCTATATTATGCATCAAATTAAAAAGGAATGATTAAAAAACAAAATCTCACCATGTCGAGTTTACAAGTGGTTTTTTTAATATTTTATGCGTGAAAGCGTGTGCTTGAGGTGAACGTCCATGGCGGCCATTCTGTCACTTTGATATGCAGACGACCTGTTTTCAACTCGCTTGGAACACCTCTATTTTTATTAGATGAAGCTCAAAATTTACAACCAATCAGAAAACGTTACAGTTTCGATAGCCGAAATCCGGTTTAAGCTCTTGTAGCAGGAGGCGAAAAATGGAGGTAAGTTTGTTGGTGAAATTTCACACAAAAATTTGGTATGAAAGCTTTCATCGGCATGCAAGGGCTAAAGGCAGGTTATAAAATTATCCTTCCTCTTTAATTTAAGCCATAAATCAAAGCAATTGAGCAAGAAATGACCTGTTCCCAACTATTTTTCTGCACATACCATGCCGCTGAAAACGCCGGCGTGTGATTAGGCTATTGTCAGTCAAGATGTGATGTTTTACGCCTACTGCGCAGTTTAGTCAACCGCGCTGCTACGGGTGCTAAATTTTCTCGAACTTGTCATTGTAAATCCTAAGAAATCAAAGTCGTGTTTACTGCGGTTAAATTGTTTAGATCGTTGGTCAATATTTTACATTTTAAATGGCATAGGTATGTTCTTTTGTTTTGAGAATTTCAATCAAATAAAAAAAGAAACGAAAGCTGCCCTCCCTCGTAGACGAGTTCACTTTGGACTTCTTAGCTTTGCCGGTGTTTCGTTGGATTATTCCATTGAAGAAAAATATGGTGTGCAGACTTCATTTGATTTCTGGGCAGGATTAGGCCTACCGGCTATGGTAGTGGTCCCCGGGGCTAAACCCCGACTGGCACAGCCCCTGCCCTTCAATTACTGTTACTTTGATCTATGGCCCCCCCCTATTCAGAGATTATAAAGTGAAGTTATTCAGTTTTGCTGTAGACTTGTACTGATCTGGAGTTGTAGTTGTACTTGATGTCTTCTACTTCTAGGCAGTGGCCCTTCAAGTTACATTTAATTAATAATACCACACAAGTTCATTGCAAACAACAAAATAAAAGCAAGAATTAAAACAAATGAAGAAACTATCAGATTTAATACATGTATACATGTACCAGTATTATTACAACTGAAATAAATTGGTGGATTTTTTATTAATCCCTACTATCTATTTAACTACATACTTACCAACACCTGAAACAACTGCATTAGCGTTAAGCGACCTGGAGCTATACCATAGCACATAGAAAAACGAAAGTAGGCACTGGCCTTGACCCCTAGCCGGATGTGGGGTGGGAGTTATCCCCCCTTACCGGTCTAGCAGTGGCTAGGCCAATGAGCGCCTACTTCCGCCATTACAATTTTCCAGCGCTACATGGCAGACCTGGGCTACCTACACTCTTAACTTTTTGTTCCCTACACTCTAAACTAGGTGGGTTCGTTCCTTTCTCTTCTGTCATCGAACGTAGGAGTTCACTGAGTCTCGATTGTCTCAGTTTTCATAGTTCTAACTTCGCTAGAACTTTAGACATTTAATTCTTTTTCGAGTCGCTCACTCATCGTGCTTCAGTGCACCCATGGACCGCGGATCACCGGAGGCCTCTTTGTTTCCGGCCCGTTCCCCTCCGGCCTTTGACGAACGCCTTCTCAGGGCCATTATGGAGTCCTTTCGTCATCTCCCTCCACCAAGTTCTCCCGTCGCCCCTCCACCTGTGCGGACTCCTCCAACCAGGGCCTCCTGGATGTGATCAGCGATGCGTGCCCCGATGTGGTCCGCCTCGCTGCTCCCGTCTCGGCCTCGGCCACAGGCCACTCGGCTGGTTCTTTCCGTCAGGGAAAGGACCATCTGTTTCTTCAGCCTCCCTCTTGCCTCCAGGAGTCAATTCTCCGAGCAGAGGAATCATTACGCTCAGGAAGGCTGGTGGACGAAAGACGCTTCGCTCAAGGCCAAGCAGTTGTTTCAGGTGTTGGTACAGTATGGTTAAAGTAGATTGGATGATTTATATTAATATAACTATCTATTCTATCTATATACTTACCGTTTCACTACGAATGAGTTATCTCTTCCAATTTGGAGCTTAAGCCAATTACCAAAAGGTCTTTAGTCTAAGACTAAATTACTTCCCTTGGTCTGGTTATACAATACCGCTGAGGTGTCGGGGAACCCCTTCATTGACGTCACTTCCGGGGAGCCAACCTTGAATCATAATAAATTTTCTCCACTTTGGAGCAGCCATGCTTTAATTTGCTTAGCAAACTTTTTCGAATTTCTCCCTAACCAGGCAACATCCCTCGCTCTTCTGTGTTCCTTTCCCCTTTTTGGGTGACAGGTATTGTCAGTACATAGCTTAGACTTATTATTTCTTTGAATTCGCCAGCGTTTCTCACGGATGAAAATGATGCCCCTTCCTTTCTAACAGATGAACAGTTGTCCAGGAGGGAGGAGAAAACAGGAATCTCCATCTTTCCACGAGAGGAAGACTGGGATATCGAACATCGATCTCTCCGTCAATACTTACCATTCCACTACAAAGTGCATATTTGTACAAGATTAGCTTGGAAGACAAAATAAAACAAGAGTGTCTTACTACCACAACTCCCAATCCACGTAACTTCCGGCCAAGCAGACTATTCACTTTCTTTCAAGCTAGCATGGAAGGCAGACTTGTTTTTCTGTTGCTCCAGGAATTTTTTCTCCTGCTTTTAGCTAGTTTTTTTTGTGTTGCCTTGCTACAAGGGTAAGTTCATTCGGCCTTCCCGATTTTGTTGTAATCTTTGTGAAGATTTTGGACCTGTTGGTCAAAAAGTGGGCGTTGTTTCTGGCTTCGGTTTTCGCGTTATGGAGTCGTCTACTCCTTCTAAAATTGTAGATTCTTCAGCGTTAGTTAGCAAGGTGTTGGAAAAGTGCGCTCGGGAGCGTCCTGCTCTGATCCTCATAGCTCCAAGATGGGAAAACAGTCCGTGGTTCCCCGAGCTGTTAGCTCTCACCCACGTTCCGGGTGTTCTCCTCCAGTTGTCACCAAAGTCTCTTGTTCAACTGCGGATAGGCGTTCCGCATCGAAATCCTGCCGTCCTTCACCTGACCTCATGGCTACTTTGCGGTCAGGATTGCGGTCACAAGTGATTCTTCAATCCCGTCGTCAAAGCACGAATACCTTGTATGCCTTGCATTGGACACCTTGGTTCAATTTCTGTACAGTTGAGTCTTTTTCTCCTTTGCACCCGACTGGTGCTCAGTTTGTTTCCTTTTTGTCTCATTTGCATAATGCGAAGGGCCTCTTGGCCCAAACTTTGTCAGGTTATAAGTCGGCAGTTATTAGCACTATTTCGATTGCTACTGGTCGTCAACCTTCCTTTGCTTCTTCTGTTTTGGTTTCCCATTTTTTGGATGGTTTGCGTAATAAGTCTATTCGTCCAACCATCAGACTTCAGCAATGGGACGTTTTTCTTGTGCTTCACTTTCTTTTAAGCTTCTTTCTTTTAAAACGCTTTTCCTCGTTAGTCTTGCCTTAGCGAGACGTGCGAGTGGCATCCACGCTCTTAGTGGTTTAGTTAATGATTATGAGTTCGCGGAGGATGGTTCCTCGATCTCCCTGGCTTTTCTACCGGAGTTCCGTGCGAAAAATCAATCGGCTCAGCAAGCTTCTCCGTTAGTTGTTATTGAGAGTCTCTCTAACATCCTCGCTCTGGATGATGAGGATAAATTTCTGTGTCCGGTTCGCTGTTTGCGGGCTTATCTCCTTCGTTCAGCCTCGTTCCGTAGCCAGAAACGCCGCCTTTTCATTTCTTTGAATACCAACTATTCAAATGACATCCGTAAGGCCACTTTGGCTCGCTGCTTAGTCGAGTTGATTCGACTAGCCTACTCCCACACCGATCGTTCTGCGCCCCCAGGTATACGGGCTCACGAAGTTAGGGCGATTAGCACCTCACTAGCCTTGGTCAGGGGTGTTCCAGTCCCTGCCATTATGTCCTCCGCCTTCTGGAAGTCGGAGACTACATTTACTTCTTACTACCTGCGCGAGTTTTCTACTCTCCGGTAGGACAACACGTTTGGCATTCGTCGTGCTGTGTTGTCCTCCAAGACATGAAGAAAGGGGAGGTAGTATGTACCCATAAATACTTCTAAAAAAGTAAGAAAGGTAATTAGTGATTATGCCTTATTTTATTAAAGATTCCCTGTAGCTTAATCAACAGTAATGGTGTTTTTTTCTTCCATATTTCATTAAGTTGATATTTTGTAAGCATGCCCCTCTGTTTTTCTTTTTCCGCTCTCTGATGATAAATATTTGCATTGTTTCATTACATAATAAATATTGACATTAAGTGATTAACAAATCAATTTCGACTTCCAGGTCAAGAAATCTAACCCTGCCCCAAGAACACCTAAACCTGGCCCTGTTACGGAAGCATCTTCGGAAGAAGATAAAGAAGCAGCAACTGTGACCTGCAACACTTGTCGCGAAGCTGAATTGTTCAGTGAGAAATTAGCTCTCATGTTTTATAACGACATACTGAATGGATTGAATGAGCAGGGGGAGGTCTGGATCCGATGTTTCTTCATTGGGTGCAAGCATGCAGCCCATCTACTAGCGTGCGCATCCAGGATGCTTCCGGATGGATCCTACCGTGTGGATGTTTGCCACGGAAAACACTCGTCACCAGAAGCCAGATACAACTGGGGATCTCTTCACTCTAATGTTTTCTGTAAGTCCCAATTTTTAATTTCCTTTAATTTTCCTAACATCTTTCTTTTCATTTCTTTTTCAGTGGCCAGGCCCATATTGTGAGAAATTAAACATCACCACTAGCGTCATCATATCTGGATCTACAGGAGCTTCAATTACACCATTTGCACTGTCCACACTAACAAACGGAGCCGTCTTCGAGATAGTTAAACTGGGAGTTGCTCATGATTTCACTAAGGACATGGTAGCAGCATGTTTGACCAAAATGTGTTCTCAGTCAGCTTCTGTTCCATCAACACGCAGGAAGATTTCTCAAATGGAAAAACTTTTTCGAAAGAAAGCTCGCCAAGCTGCCCGTGAAGAATTTCCGAGAGCTCTTTTTCAATTCCCAGTCAGTACATCATCTTGCGTTTCATCCGGAATTGGCTTTTCTGGCAGTATGGAATGTAGTAAGACCACTGAAAATCCTCAAACTTCTGCGAAGGCAATGAATGACTTTCAGGAATCTATGACTATGAGTCATGTCACCACCCCTCAAAAAAGAAGGCCATTGTAACCTATTTGAACTCCAATGAAAAAAAGAAACTCTGAGCATCATCGGCATCTGATGGATATCAAAAACATCAAACGAAGACATACACAGCTTTCAAACAAAGTGATGAAAAAGAAAGATGAATTGGAAATGCTGAATAAAACATGTGGTCATTTTGCTCCAAATAACGTTTAAAACAAGGGAAAAAAGGTCTTCTGAAAAGATTAAACAGCTGGAGACTAGTTTAAGCCTTTCTGAAAATAAATGTGCACGTATGTTTGAGGTGGCACACTACCTTATTTTTTGTAAATTTTCATTAAAAATTGTGTTTGGGGGGTATGGTGTTTTTTGGTCAATAAAAGTATATTCTTGGCAAATCTATCTTTTATATTGTGTGTTTTGACTGCTTTCATTGCAAATAAACATGTTTTTTAACCTGGGTGTGCGTGTGAATTGAGCAAATCCAACACAAAAACGCGAAATTACCTTCGATTTTGATCGTCCGGTTCCCTACTAAACCCCTACTGTTTGGTATCATTCGAATCGGCAGACTTTGACCTACTTTATGACGTTAGTTTCCAGTGGAAAATTCCACTTACGAAAGCACACGAAGCCTTCTTCCGAGAGAACCCGAATGGCATCTTTCAAGCAATAGTGTTTGCAACAAGGCCACTGATTGGCTCCCGAATGCTAAAAAATAGCTGATTGGCTCTGCTCGTCACGTGACTTTTTCCAAGATGGCGTTGTTTTTCTTCGATGTTTGAATCGAGCGACGAATATCAGTACATTTTATCAAAAAAGAAGTATTTATCGAGTGCGGACAATGTCAACACACCAAGCGACAAAGTTTAGGACCAAGCACAGTTACGGACGAAAGAAAATAAAGCGAAAAAAGAAGCCAGCGGAAGAACTGAAGCGTGCCGAAGTGACTGCCACTCCAAGCACTTCAACTGGTGGAGATACCGAATGGGGGTCAGGTGTTTCATCGAAGAAAAAAATGGATTTATTTAAAAGAAAACGCCCATTGCCGACTGATTCTGAGAGTTCAGATGATGAACAACCGATCTGTCAAGATCTCCCGCAGTCTGAGCCCCTTGCAAGTGTACAACGATCATCGAACATCATCGTTGATATGACAACATTGCAGCGCTTGGTTTCGCCGTTTCGATGCGGAATTTGTGAATCGGAGGTAGGTGAAATCGATTTTTTTTCTTGTTTCTGGTTTATTCTTCTCATTATTTCTTTCCATTCCTGGTATCTTGGCAGTACAGAGAGTAAATATGCGTAGTTCTTTCAAATGCAATCTAGACTGGGGATGGTTGTGGGTGGTTTTCCAAGTCCCCCCCCCTCCTCTCCCCATCCCCCCATTATTTTTTTATTTTATTTGGAAACGTTTTGTATTAGTCTTTTTCATGTAAAGCATAGTGTGTATGTTACTGTAAATTGATTGTTTTGTTTTAATGTGTATGACTGTAAGTTTCTTACTGACTTGTGTTATTATTGTGAGTGGCTGTTGACTTGTGTGACTGTTACTGACTCTTGTGTTACTGTGTGTGTGGCTGTTGACTGTTATTGTGTGTGACTAGTGTTACAGTGTTAGTGACTCTCTCCCCACACTTTCTCTCATTCATTATTTCTCACAAATTGAATTTGTGTTTTTTATTATTCTCAGGTGTCTGTAGTTGAGAACCAGGAGAAGAAGATGGGGTCAGCCTTCAGCCTGGAGGTGAGGTGTCTCTCCTGCGGTACGCCGGTTCCAGAGACGCAGACCATGACATCGCAGAAGACGGGGTCTGCCTTTGACATCAACCGCCGCATCGCTGCTGCTGCATCTGCCACTGGGATAGGATTCACCCAACTCTGCCAGTTCTTCAGCATGTGCAATATGCCACCTCCTATGCACCAGACTAACTGGCAGAAGCACAGGAAAAGCTATTACATCAGCGCATGTAGGGCAGCTGCCTCCCATTTGCAAGAAGCAGCAAAAGCTGTCAGGGACCTGTACGCTGAAATGTCCATGGGGGAACCATCGGCTGATGGCACCATGGATGTCCAGGTGTCATTCGACGGCAGCTGGCACAAGAGAGGGCGCACATCGCACAATGGGATCGCGACAGTCATCGATATCTACTCTGGCCTCATCCTGGATTATGTGGTCCTCAGCAATTATTGCCAGGCATGTGAGCAAGGTCCAAAGCCGGATTCTGAGGAGTATGGGGAGTGGTGGCGGAGGCATGAGCATGACTGCCAGAAAAACTGCGACTGTTCTTCTGCTGCCATGGAAACCAAAGCAGCCGTCATCATGTGGAACAGATCCCTTGACCTGCACAAATTTCGGTACCAGGTGATGCTGTCGGATGGCGATGCCAAGGCCTACAGTGCTGTTGTTGCCAGTGCACCATATGGGCCAGACATCAAAATTGAGAAGGAAGAATGCGCCAACCACGTTGCGAAGAGGATGGGCACTGCTCTCCGCAACCTTGTCGAAAAACAAAAGGCCATCAAGCAGCCCATAGGCGGGAGAGGAAAATTGACTGATGACCGGATCAAAAAGCTAACAGGCTATTACGGGAACGCCATCAAGTCAAATCGTGGCAACCTCGACAAAATGGAGCAAGCAGTGTGGGCCTCCTTCTTCCACACAATGAGCACCGATGAAATCCCTCGTCATTTTCGGTGTCCCACAGGAAAAGATTCATGGTGCAGATACAATCGTGCCCAAGCCTTCAGTAAAACACCTGAACCACACAAGCATCCCCTCCCTCGCGACTTGGTGGAACCAATATCGGGGGTCTACAAACGTCTGGGAGATCGTAACCTGCTGAAGCGTTGTCTGACTGGAAAGACACAAAATGCCAATGAGGCCTTCCACTCCACGGTCTGGAGAACGTGCCCAAAGGAGCGTTGGGCAAGTCGGCGCACGGTCCACTCGGCTGTTGCAGTGTGCGTCCAGCGCTTCAACAAGGGAGCTCCAGCTCTACTGAGTGTGCTGGAGGGGATGGACCTGGAGGCTGGAGATGAAGCTGAGAAGTTTGTGGAGAAGGCTGATGTTCTCAGGGTCAAGTCAGCCACCAGAAAGTCTTCACAGAGAATGAAAGAGAAGAGAAAGAGAGTAGAAGAAGCTAAACGTCAGGAGAGAGAGAAATGGCGAGCTAAGGAGGGGAGGTTGTATAATCCAGGAGGCTATTAACTTCCTTTATTGTCAAGAAGAAACATTCTGATGACTAGTATATGATCCTGGAATGTTACAGATCATTTTTATTTCAATTTCATCAGTTAGAAGTTGGGATACTCATTTGGAACACTATCTTAATCTTTCTTAGCTGTTTTCTCATAAAGTCGTTTTTCTTCAGCGGTTGCCGTAGTGCCTGCACGATTTCTGCAAACATAATACACATACAATAATGAGACTTTGCATATAAGTGTAAAAATGTGTGCTGAGTGCAATGGTCCTATTTAGAACTCTGTAGCTGTAATAGTTTTGTCTCCACAAGCTAATTTGTTATCCAGGCGGGATCCAGAAAATTTTGACTATTGTTTGTTGAGACAAAGAACACAAGTTAGCAACTCACTTATGTTAATTTTAGCACCATTGCACTCATTGATGTCTTAGGAAAGAGGACAAATGATCAGCATCAACTTGCAGTACTGGAATCGAGAGCAGGTGAATGGGTACTTTATCGCAGTAATTTTTTTTATCTCAATAACATATTTTCATAATGCCTGCACACAGAGTGTTCAAATTTGGCATGAATGGCCAGAGTGATGTTCCCTATAAGTGTGCCAAATTTCATGACAATATCTTAATTAGTTCCTGAGAAAGAAAAATAACAAAAAATGCCCTACGAAAAGGTAGTGCCCCACCTTGACATGGAAAGACAACTGACTAGTTTTATTTCCTTAAATGATGCGCAGCAGAAAGAAATCAATGCACTCAATCAGAAAAATCGCGCTCTGCAAAAAAAAAGCTGCAAACAACAAATGTCGACTTAAACAAGCAAGAATGCAAAACAAAGCGCTTGTATCAGAGATCAGCAGGTTAAATAAGATTGTTGCTAAGCAAAATAAACAACTAGAAATCTCTGAAAAGCAAGCTATGGAAAGTGATGGTCTTTGTTTAAAACCTCTGCTGAAACAAAATGGTGAATTGACACCAGAAGCTCGTCAATGTGCTGCGATGTTGGTTGCGAGAGAAGTTTCCACTGAGCAGGCTGGTGCAGTGATGGGAGAGGTTCTGCAGTTTGCAGGTGTAGATTATGTGGAGGAGGATCTACCCAGTACAACAGTGAACAACATTGTTTCTGAGACAAATTATCTGATCAAATCCTTGTACAATGAATGTCTTCAAAAAAACACTTCTTGGGGAATAAACAGTCATCCGGACAGAGTGTGGGGAAAGATCACACGCGTGGTGAATGCGCGAGGCAAATGTCAACGCACTGTTGCACAGATACGAAAAAAGTGGTCGCCTCTCAGAGCAGAGGCCATCAAATTTGCAAATCAAAACAAAAATCCACCAACAGGTGGTGGACCACCACCAGAAGTTCCTGAGTGGGTGACTCTCGTCCTCAATGCAATAGGAATTGACAATCATGTCATTCATGGCATTCCAAATCTCCCAGGTAAATCATACTATTATGATGAATGATACTTTGTTTTTTGGGTGTATTGATAGGCTTAAGTTGTTCTTTCGACACCTTCTCATGTTCATTATGCTCAATGAGTCCATTTAAACTGATAATACATTTGTAATCCTAGGCTAATTTCAGAGCATTAGTTGTACAGTGTACATAATTTTAACTGGCCTTTCCTGAGTGTTGCTTCTCATATCGTGTGTGTGTGTGTGTGTGTGTGTGTGTGTGTGTGTGTGTGTGTGTGTGTGTGTATACATGTATGTGTGTGTGTATGCCTTACTTTTTCTTTGGCTACTTTTCCATCAAAAATCTGTCTAAGCTACCAAGATTTTGATGTACAGGCTTTTGCCCCCACACAAATCTTTCGCTGCACTAAATGCAACAGACTTGGCTTCATTAAATATTCATGTCAGTCAAAACCGACTTGCAGCAAATGTGGCCAGTCTGACCATGATAAGAGCTCTTGCAACAAGCCTTCAAGATGTGTGAATTGCTCAGGGGATATCATCTTTGAGTCATTCAACTGTGTGCTTGGCTCTAAGGCACCCAAAGGATGTCAATTCTCTGGTTCGGGCAACCTTCTTCTCCGCTTGATAATTCACACGTATGGGGGTAGGCACCTCAGTACCTGACCAACGTCGAGTAAACTCATGTTGTCAATAGCCCTGCCGACAACTAAGGCCATTTCAGGGCTATCATCGTGTTAAGATCTGACCATAGATGGCATAATAATGTCAAAGAGAAGTTAAAACATTCCAAGTCTTTCGTTACCACCTGCCTTATGATCAGTTCATGCAAAGGGGATAGGAAATGTTCAGGTACAAAAGCCAGGTCACCCATTATTTCGAAGAAAGTAACAAAATACAGGAAATCATCAACAAAGGCCCTAACGCCACTGAGAAAGAAACGGGCCAAAGTGGAAAAGTTCGCTTGAACATATCAGGAAACACCGAAGAAGACGCTGCCAGACAGCAGGCACAAGAACTAAAGTCTTTGTGTAAAGCTCGTAAGAAGATAGTTCTGGAAAACACACATTGTGGTCAGATTTCTGCCACAGAAATGGAAGCGCTTCTTTGCTTGCTACACTGGGCCTCAGTTTAATCAAATACGGACTGCACAAGCGGTCGAGGCCTACAACCCGATTCCAAACGCCCGTAGCAGGCATCAAGGATGTCCCAGCATGTCATCAAATTGCTGGACGAATACGACAAGCAAGATCGGCTGACGTGACATGAAGGGTGCATCCCAGGAGGAAATATGGATCAAGATTGGCGGTGACCATGGCAAGGATCCTTCAAAATGATGCTCCAGATCACCAATCTTGAGAACGCCAACTCCAAGCATAACACATGCGTTGTCACTATGGCCGAGGCTAAGGATAACCCTGACAACCTGCGAAGGCTGATGGACCCTACCAGAAGCAGATTGACACACAGATTTCAGACTTCGAGTTTGTTTCAAATGGGAACATAGTGTATAGAGCCTCCCCAGCATATCGGCTACAAGAATTGGATAGGAAGCTTCAAAGCAATGGAGCCTGTCGGTGCTCAACTTGTTGACTCCATTGAAAAACATGGAGTGGAAGTTTCAACCATAACCATGGATGATGATACAACGATGTATCGGATCAGAAAAGAGATCGCTCATGAAGTGAAATGACATCAACCACACAACAAAACACCCCGCGAGCAGTCTCGATTCACTGTAGAAAAAACATAAGTCACTGAGTAATGGCTGAAAAAGTTTCAATTATGCCTCGGCTCAAACCAAGGGCGATGCAGAAGTTTGTCGCCCAGAGGATCAATCAAATCATTCCTCATGCTTTTGCAGTTTTGGTGACCACAGAGACTGCGGAAGTTGGTGTGGCTTCAAAACAAATCCAGAAACTTACAGACAGCACAATGAGCAGGCAGGCACATGTTAAGAGCACTGGGTTGCGAACCATTTTCTTCCTCGTTTGAGGCTATGCATCCTTTCAAACTATGATTATGTTTCAAGGATACACATATAAAAGAAAACCCTACAAGTTTTATGATGGATGTAAGAGCGATATATACCATATATCTTCCTGTTTGAAATTATCTACAGAGACTACAAATGACACAAGCTTAATAATATTGTGATCCATGCAATATCCACCCATCCTCAAGAAAAAAATAGTACCCGTATGGTGATGATTAACGCCGGTTCAAGACAGCATAGACTTCTTGCTAGAACCACAATCTCTATGAAACAAAAAAACAAGACCGACACACACATCCCGGCCTGGTACTGGAATGGACCTCCACCCTGCTTAAGCTACAATGCACCCCCTCCCCGCCTCCCTTCACAGGTACCCATGGAAGACTGGGACGATTTCAAAATGCACGTCAACAACCACATCAAAAGCTTCATCATGGATCGTCTCTTGGACACATCCAACTACCTACACAGATACATCGATCACATTGATCATCAACACGTACAACATTCCCAGATACTTCCTCACCCTCCCATCCCACGTTACCGTAAAACAACTTCAACCTCGCACGGCTTCAACTATGGCGGAATTTGACATTGCAACTTCGAGCTCGAGAGTCTCTTCTTTTTTCTCATCCCTCGACTTCTCTTCTTCTTCCATTCATCTAATACAAATGTGGCTGCTGTTTGCCACCGTCCGAGTTGACATTATAAATCACCGCACTTCCTTCCAATCTCCATCATTCCAATCTCCACCTCCATCATTCCAATCTCCATCAGATCGGCCCCTGTACTTTGACAACATACACCCAAACAGGAAAGGGACGGCTGTCTTGACCAAAAACCTGAAGGCAGCCGTCTCCACTTTCTTCATGAAGAGTGCTGCCTCAACAATGGAAGAACGTCTGGACTTCAACCTCCATCAGCATCAACGCAAACCGGCGACCCTACACTGGCTTTCGTCAAGGGAACGTCCCGGGTGGTAATAAGCAAAGATTTAACTCATTGAACATTGCCAACCATGACCCCTTGCACAAGATTCAGCCATTGTATTAACAGTTACAAGAGCAGTTCCAAGAGCTGCATACAGCTGCATGGAAATCTGCGTGCATGGGGCTATGCATCCTTTCAAACTATGATTACGTTTCAAGGGTACACATAAAAACAACAACCGAACACCAGTTTTATGACGGATGCGAGCGATATACACCATATATCTTCCAGTTTGAAATGATCTACAGAGACTACAAATGACACAAGCTTAATAATATTGTGATCCATGCAGTATCCACCCATCCTCAAGAAAAACATAGTACCTGTATGGTGATAACTAACGCCGGTTCAAGACAGCGCAGACTTCTTGCTAAAACCACAATCCCTATCAATATCCATAAAATGAAAAATTACATAGGAACACCTCAGTACCTGACCAACGTCGAGTAAACTCATGTTGCCAATAGCCCTGCCGAAAACTAAGGCCATTTCAGGGCAATCACAGTGTTAAGATCTGACCATACATGATGTAATGTCAAAGAGAAGTTAAAACATTCCAAGTCTTTCGTTAGCACCTGATCAGTCCATGCAAAGGGGACAGGACATTTTCAGGTGCCAGGTCACCCAATATTTTGAAGAAAGTAACAAAACCCAGGAAATCATCAACAAAGGCCTGAACGCCACTAAGAAAGAAATGGGCCAAAGAAGTGGAGAAAGTTCGCTGGAACATATCAGGAAACACCGAGGAAGACGCTGTCAGACAGCAGGCCCAAGAACTAAAGTCCTTGTGCAAAGCTCGTAAGAAGATAGTTCTGGAAAACGCAGGTTGTGGTCAGGTTTCTGTCACAGAAATTGAAGCGCTGCTTTGCGTGCTGCACTGGGCCTCAGTTTAACAAAACACGGACTGCACAAGCGGTCGAGGCCTACAACCTGATTCCAAACGCCCGTAGCAGGCATCAAGGATGTCCCAGCATGTCACCAAATTGCTGGACGAATACGACAAGCAAGATCGGCTAACGTGACATAAAGGGTGCATCCCAGGAGGAAATATGGATCAAGATTGGCGGTGACCATGGCGAGGATCCTTCAAAATGATGCTCCAGATCGCCAATCTTGAGAAGGCCAACTCCAAGCACAACACATGCGTCGTCACTCTGGCCGAGGCTCAGGATAACCCTGACAACCTGCAAATGCTGATAGACCCCTACCAGGAGCAGATCGACACACGGATTTCAGACTGTGTGGTTTGTTCCAAATGGGAACATAGTGTATAGAGCCTCCCCCAGCATATCGGCTACAAGAATTGGACAGGAAGCGCCAAAGCAATGGAGTTTGATGTTAGTGTTCAACTTGTTGACTCCATTGAAAAACTTGAGTGGAAGTTTCAACCATAATCATGGCTGATGAGAGCATGAGGCTATGCATCCTTTCAAACCATGATTACGTTTCAAGGATACACATATAAAAGAAAAACCTACAAGTTTAAATTATTTTCCTTGCACATCCTGTCCATGTTGGCTCCTGCTTCAATTGTATTATCACTGCAGCCTACACGTCACCCTGACATCGTAGCTGTGAATACATGTTGAGGCTTGGAATGAGTGGTGTGTGAGCAATGAGTCTCTATCACCCATCAGATATGATGAGGCCAACAACAACAAAATGTCTGTTTCCGGTAACCCGACTGAGCCTAGTTTTTGCTGCCAACCCTAATTTTTTTTGTGGACGAGTTTAAAAAAAGAAGAAAAAAGAAGCAATTTGAGCAGACGATGCAAGGGAAACAACCATTGCACTCTCACTCGGCGTAGTCAAGGACCGTTACACGCGCAGACTTTCATGATCAACATCTGCCAACACAATGGCGGGCGCAAGGCACGCGATTGCCATTTCTATGTCTAAATGCGATCATGCGGATGCAGTGAAATCAATTGGTACATTTCCATCAGCGTACACATTGTTAGAAGTATTCCGGGATCTACACCCAGAGTTTGACAACATCAAAAACTACACTGTGAACGCGAAAGGCTTTTCTGCCCTTTCTGGCAGTACTAGTGATCGTGACGAGTTTGAGCTGGAGTGGGCTCTGACTGTCGGGGACATTGTCGGTGATTTCCAGCTAAAAAGTGTGCGCTTTAACCCTCTTGTATTCATAACGTAGGCAACCGGGAATTCCCCAAACAACCATATGTTTTCATAGCGTTCTTAACCGGTGCCACGTGTGTAGTACCTTTCTATCACGTGCAAACGCCGTGACCCAGCGTGGAGGGGTCAGGGAAGCTGGCATTGACTTAGCTTTAGACCAATGAAAGTCCTCATAGTATTTTGGGATAGTAAGGGATGCTCCATTCACAAAGAGAAGCAAGAATGTGCGTGCGTGTCAAGTTGTGAATGAAAGTGTGTAGGAGTGAAAATGGAGTCGTCTGCTAGTGATGCTACAGTGAGTGATAGTGAGGATTTCCCAGAGTATTCGGCAGAAGAATGGGGCAGTTTTAAGATTCTCACCCTCAAGACAGTTTTTCTGATCGCTCTGGCCACTGCCAGAAGGGTCAGCGGCCTCCATGCGCTCAGCGGCCTGGCCCGCGACGTCGAGTTCTCGGCCGACTACTCATCGGTCTCATTGAGCTTTCTTCCGGAGTTCAGAGCAAAAAACCAACCGGGGGACGTTTCCTCTCCCGTTGTTCACATCTCCAGTCTCTGTTCTGTTCTCGGCCCTGACGATGCTGACCGTTTTCTCTGTCCGGTCAGGGCCCTCAGACTCTATCTCTCCAGGACAAAGCTGCTCAGGGGCGCTAGGCGCCGGCTTTTCCTGTCTATTAACCCGAGGTACCTGAAGGACATTTCTAAAATCACTGTCTCCAGGTGGATTCTGGACTTGGTTAAGCTAGCCTACTCCAAGTCCCTTTTGAGCCTTCCTGCTAGCCCTGTCAGGGCGCATGAACTGCGCACCATCTCTTCCTCACTCGCTCTCCTCAGAGGGGTTCCCTTGTTGAAAGTCATGGCGTCCGCGTTCTGGAGATCACGCAACATGTTCCTCCAGTACTATCTCAGGGACATCGAAACCAGGAGCGAAAGCGACACCTTCTCCATCAGGAAGGTGGTGGTCGCGCAGGTTCACACCAACCGACCTGGGTTAAACCTTAACACATAAAATAAACGAAGTCAGCCACGGAGCTAGGCCTACTAGGCCAGCTATCGCGGTGGGGTTAGTTCCCATGATAGCGTACCGTAGCCTAGTCATCCGGGGTGACTTCCCCTCATTCCTGATACTCCCTAAAAAAGAAGCATCCGAAGCGAGGGAGGAAGGGAGGGACTCTTTTTTGTTTTAGGTGTTGGTAGGTACCAACACCTGAAACAACTGCATTAGCGTTAAGCGACCTGGAGCTATACCATAGCATATAGAAAAACGAAAGTAGGCACTGGCCTTGACCCCTAGCCGGATGTGGGGCAGGAGTGATCCCCCTTACCGGTCTAGTGTAGGCTAGGCCAATGAGAGCCTACTTCCGCCATTACAATTTTCCAGCGTTTCTTTGTTGACCTGGGCTGCCTGGCTTCTACCCTTTTTGGTTTACAACACTCTTAACTGGTGGGTTCGTTCCTGTTCCTCTCTATCATCGGTTTCAGTGTAATACTGAGTCTCGATTGGCTCAGTTTCTCTAGTCTAAGTTCGCTAGAACTTTCACAGTTTGAATTTTTCTGTTCGTCACTCACCGTGCACTACTAGTGCACGCGCGCGCGCGTGGTTTCGTCTCTTCAAACTCGACCTGGGTTCATCCTTAACACATAAAATAAAAGAAGTTAGCCCTGGAGCTAGGCCTACTAGCCTGCTATCGCAGTGGGTAAGCTCCCATGATAGCAGCTGTGGTCTAGTCATCCAGGGTGACTTCCCCTCATTCCTGATCTCCCAGGGCGCCATGTACGACTTGGGTTTCTCCTGCACCTGAGAATTGTCTTTCATTGCTTCAATTCTGGTTTGTTCGTTCCTTTTTCTCCTATCTAGCTCGTTTTTAGAGGCCTTCAGCTCTCTAATCGCTCTATTTAGCCTCTTCTAGAGTTTCTAATTTTGGAGTGGTGGAATATTTTGTGGGCCTTAGCCTACTTCGTTTTGTCGAACTCGGTCAGCCATTATGGCTTCTCCACCTCCACTCTCTTCAGTCTCTCAGACTGTTGTTTCTTCGGTTTCTCCCTCTATCATTTCTCTTTCGCGTGACGAGCAGGGTCGTTTTGTCTCTGCGTCTGCTACTTCCGTCAGTAGCAGGGAGAAAAGTCTTTCCAAGAAAAGTCGAAGAAAGAAAGGTCGTCTAAAGAAAAGTCATCGCGTAAAAAGTCGTCTGCTACGACTCAGCCATCAGTTTCGCTGTCTGCTTCGCGTCTTGTTCCAGTTGTTCCCGAGCAGTCCTCTGTTCCCGAGCCGAACTTTTCGAATCTCGCCTCTCATCCGGAAGTGAATAGCCTTTCTAGTGTATGGCTAGAATAGATTGGTGGATTTTGATTAATCCTACTATCTATTTAATTTAATACTTACCAACACTCAAAACAACTGCATTAGCCTAAAACAACCTGGAACCTTACCCTAGCACATAGCTAAAACGAAACTGGCCCCATGGGACTGCACCCATACCGCAGGGAGTAGCGGGAGTGACTCCCCTTACTTCCGGGTATGACGCGCACCCTTGGGGCACCGGATATGTCATTCTTGAATTTTCCAGCCTTTCAACCACACCTGGGCCTACCCTGCTCCGCCTTTTCTGACTCTTGTCTATCTGGTGGGTTCGTTCCGTGCATAGCTTTGTTCTATTCAGTTTCTTGGGAAGGCTGTTAGTCATCCTATCGATATTATTTCATTGTCATTTCTTGGTGTTCGTTTTAGTTGAAAAATTATTTCGTTCACTCTCTTGTTCGTTTTCGGGGTGACGTCAGCCATGTTTGTTTTTGCTCTTGATTTATTTCGTTTTTCTTCTTTAATCAGACGCCATCTGAATGAGTTATCTCTTCCAATTTGGAGCTTAAGCCAATTACCAAAGACCAAAAAGTCTTTAGTCTAAGACTAAATTACTTCTCTTGGTCTGGTTATACAATACCGCTGAGGAACCCCTTCATTGACGTCACTTCCGGGGAGCCAACCTTGAATCATAATACATTTTCTCCACTTTGGAGCAGCCATGCTTTAATTTGCTTAGCAAACTTTTTTTCGAATTTCTCCCTAACCAGGCAACATCCCTCGCTCTTCTGTGTTCCTTTCCCCTTTTTGGGTGACAGGTATTGTCAGTACATAGATTAGACTGATTATTTCTTTGAATTCGCTTTTATTTGAATTGCTTGAATATTTGCTTGATAACGTGTTTGTGCCCCCGGTTCGACAATGTCGTCTGTCGACCCCGTGGTCACTCCTGTTCCTCCCTCTTCGTCTAAGCTAGCTAGAGACGATAAGGGCAAGTTTCTCCCGTCCTCTTCGTCGTCCAGCTCTAGGAAAGAGTCTAGTTCGAAGTCAAAATCTTCTTCGTCTTCGAGTTCGAAGAAGAAACACCCCTCTCCCCTCCTTCCTCTGTGCCTGTCATGTCTGAAGTTCCTGAGTCTCAAACGGAGCAGGTCATCGCCTTAGTCGATTCTTCCGCCTTAGTGTCGGATATGTTAGCAGAGCTGCAGAAGAAAGGTCTTGTTCTGGTTCCTTCAGCTTCTCTTCTCGAACCTAGGCCCACCGAGACACTGACTTATGATAGGCCGTACTCTGACTCTGCCCGAGCTCAAGAACAGGCTTTGGCCGAAGAGGAAAACTCTGGAGGTCGAGTTTCTCACCGTTCGCCAGCGTTTCTCACGGATGAAAATGATGCCCCTTCCTTTCTAACAGATGAACAGTTGTCCAGGAGGGAGGAGGAAGACTGGGATATCGAACATCGATCTCTCTGTCAACACGATACGGACAGGCAACGGTACTCCGATCAACGGAGACACATGCAGACGGACTCTGGCCACGGTTCCCGTACACGCGAGTACAAAGCTCAAAACGAGTTCAATCAAAAACTTCCTTTCCAGATCATCCTGCAGTTCCTGCACTTCAACAACAATGCAGCCCTGCCAGCACGGGACGATCCTGCCTATGACCGCCTCTACAAGATCCGGCCCGTGCCGGACTACTTGCATGGCAAGTTTCAAGAGGTGTACGAGCCACGACGAGCAGCGTGAGTGGATGAGAGCCTGCTGCTGTGGAAAGGTCGGCTGATCTTGTGCCAATACACCCCCCTGCAGACCTGCCATATATTTAGAAATGAAAAAGTAGGGTGGGGGTCTGGGGGCCGGTGTAGGCCCCTAGTGGGGTACAGGGGCAACGCCCCTGTTGGGGGTCAGGGGGCAACGCCCCCTGAAGCTGAAGACTTTTTAATGATTAGTGAGCAGAAAAGTACCCCAGAAAGCATGGAAAAGCATATAGCATCCTATAAAGAAGTGGCTGAGCCAAGCCCACAATCATGTAAGGATTTGGCAGAATGAACTAGAAATGGGTATGCTTATTCAAAAATTATTTATATTGAAATTATTTGTGAATAAAAGTTAATGAAACTTTGTAGTAATCTTGCTATGATATTGTTTTCTGTGTTCAACTGTTGACAATGTTATTTTTGCGAATTTGACATTTTGGTTTTGTTTATTTTTTGATTATTACGAAAATCGAAATATACAAAAAAAGGTGTGCTCAACAAAGATGTTAAAAAAAAAGGTGTAGTGTGTTTATTATTAAAACATTGCAGACACAAGTCACTTACATGATCAGAGAAACATTAAAAGCTCAAAATAAACTTACTTGCCTTTCTGTAAGGGTTATTTTAGTAATGCAATCAACAGGTAAAAATTATGTTGGGATACGCACACCTGTCGGTCTCATTGCCGATCATTCGCGATCGACGTTTTCGTGTGAAAAGTATCTCTATGCTTTGCATAAAGTGTTAAACCACTCTAAGTCCTATAAAAATCAATGAAACTATCCAATTCACTGTCTAAAATAGTGTCGGAATCCTCAGCAGATGACCGGTCGATCGATAATCAAAGTTAACCATAGGCTAGTAGGTGTCGTATGCAAAAAGGTAGCATCGTGTAAATTCTTCGCTCACTACTATGAGTTAGCATTTGCGACATTAAGGATGAACGACAAATTTAACTTTTTCCGTATTTGAAACACTTTTCCGTACTCAAATCGTTCATATTTCATGACATTACGGAAAAAAGTGAAATTTAAAAAACTTCGCTCAATGTCGCAAATGCTAAGTCTCATAGTAGCGAGCGAAGAATTTACACGATGCTACTTTTTTTCATACGACAGTAGGCACTGCACTAGCATGAGTCTCAATAGTCACTTCACTCTGGCCCCTATAACCAAGTCCAAAAGCACGATTGGCACACAATTTATGGGTAAAAACATCGATAACATCGTAGTCTATCGCTTGGAATGAACAAAAAAAATTCCCCCCAAAAGTCGAAGAAAATCGATAAAAATTAGGCTTCAATTGAGCTCTGTGCACAATGGCGGCCATAGAAACAGGAAGTTGAATGCTTTCCGGCAGTCGTTAATGCTTCCCTTCTGCATTAGAGAGCTCTCACTTCCTTAGCAACATGACTACCGTAATTTCCGGCCTATAAGACGCAACTTTTTGACTGCACTTTGACCCCTGCGCCCTATCGGATGTATGCGCCTATTCTATTATCAAAATAGAAAAGTTATGTTGGGGTCAGGGGTGAAAAAATCACTCACCATGCGCTGGAAACTTCCGTCAACAAACCGGCAACAGCTCACATTTCACTGTCGATCGTGATCAGTTCTCTGCCGCGATCACATTCAGACAAAGCATTGATCGGATCAACTTCATCATGCCGAAGACCAAACGCATGTCATACGATGCAGAATTTAAACTGAAGGCAATTTCGTTGGCAGAAGAAAAAGGCAATAGGAGAGCTGCTTTTGAGATTGGGATCAACGAATCAATGATTCGAAAGTGGCGACTGCATAAGACGAAACTGAACGCGTGCAAGAAAACCCGGAAGACATTTCGAACATGCAGAGCTAGATGGCCAGAGCTAGAGACCGAATTAACTGACTGGGTTCAAGTCATGAGAGCCGATGGTAGGGGCCTGAACACTGTACAAGTACGACTGAAAGCCATAGAAATGGCAAAGGCAAAAGGCATCACTGATTTCACGGGCAATGTGACTTGGTGCTTTCGATTTATGCGGCGCCACAATCTGTCAATTCGTACGAAAACAACGCTATGCCAACAAGTACCAGCTGATCTGCAAGAAAAACTTCAACTCTTTCGAAATTTTGCGAACGAACAGATCGCGGAAAATCTGATCTCGTCGGATTTTGTTGTAAACATGGATGAAGTCCCACTGACGTTTGATATGCCTCTCACTCGTACAATCAATACCAAAGGGGAATCATCTATCGCGTTGAAAACAACAGGCCATGAAAAAACCCATTTCACCATCGTACTCGCTTGCACGGCTTCTGGGAAAAAGCTACCCCCCATGACAATTTTCAAACGAAAGACAATGCCAAAAGAGAAATTCCCACCTGGAATTGTTGTGAAAGTCAATCCAAAAGGATGGATGGACCAGTCAATGATGAAGAATTGGCTGGATGAGTGCTACTCGAAACGACCAGGTGGCTTCTTCCGTCGGTCAAAGTCTTTGCTCGTGATGGATAGCATGAGAGCACACATCACAGAGCCTGTGAAACAAGCGATCAAGGCAACAAACTCTGTTCTTGCTGTGATCCCCGGAGGGACAACCAAATTCTTGCAGCCTTTGGACATTTCAGTCAACCGCACTTTCAAAGTGAATCTCCGGGCTCTTTGGGAGAAATGGATGACTGACGGGGAGCATGCCTTCACCAAGACTGGGAGAATGAAGAGAGCCACGATCGCAGAAGTGTGCAGTTGGATCGTGATTGCATGGGATCAGGTTCCTGCTCGTGTGATAATCAGCGGATTCAAGAAAGCCGAAATCACACCAGCAGACGCAACAACTTCAGCACAGAACACAGAAGAGGAAGCATCAACATCAAGAGCAGAAGACGGAGAGGCAAACTCCGAGAGCGATTCCGATTCCGAAGATGACGTCACGCCACGGACAGACACGAACGAGGCCATTTTGACGGATGCACTCATGGCGCTGTTCAGGTCAGACACAGAGGAGTCGGATTTCTGTGGATTCTCTGCGCCTGAAGATGATGATGACTGATTGAAGTGAGTCGCTGCTGGATGACTTGCTTCAAGCGTTTTTTCATTGCATGCTTTTTGAAAGATTTCTTTTTGTATTGTTCAACAATTTGTTGCTTGTTGGTTTTTCATTTTCACAGGCCACTTTCGGTGATCGTTTCCTTCTTTCGCTGTTGCTCAGTTTTGGTTTCAATTTTCAAAGTAGCCGGTTCTCTGCGCCTATTCCGCTGTATGCGTCCTATGTAATGTCAGGTTATGGTTTTTTTTAAAAAAGAGGGGGTGCGCCTTATGCGCTGTGTCGCCTTATAGGCCGGAAATTACGGTAAATAATGTTGCTTGACGGCTCTCAAAATATCGGAGTTTCAGCTATAGCGATCGGAGAGCGGGTTGAAGCCAAAAAAAATCGGAGTTTACCCACCGAAATCGGGGTGAACGGCAGGTCTGCCCCTGAAGCGCGCCAGGTTTGGGATAAAAATCTACCTGTGCTGCGAGTTGGATGGTGGGGTTACTGTACCGCTTCAAGGTGTATGCGGGACGGGAAGACCCCATCAACGAGGTAAAGCCTGTCCTTCAGGCTGCCAATGTTGACAACCCAGCCTTATCAGCCAGTAAGATGGTGCTGTACCTGGTAGCCAGCTGAACAAGGGCTATCACGTGGACACCGACAACTGGTACAGCAGCCTCAGGCTGTACCTGATCCTGACGGAAAAGAACACCCTGGTGAGGGAGAACCGGGGGATTCCGCTGGAACTGCATGATGTGAGGCTGAACCCGGGCGCATCTGCTGCAGTGTGTGGTGACGGGAAGATTGTGGCCACCAACTACGACAGCACCAAGGTGGTGCACCTGCTGTCTACAGTGCATGGCCATGTGGAGGAGCCCGTTCAGGACCGGAGGCGACGGGGCATCAACAGGCGGCCTGAAGCATCGTCGCGATACAACAGGAACATGGGTGGTGTATGACTGCACGCGCAAAAGCAAGAAATGGACAAAAAAGCTTTTTTCCCCATTTCATGCAAGTGGCAGCCTGCAACGCCTCCATCCTCCAGAAACCAGCTGACAACTCCTGCAAAACCCTGCTGAGTTTTCTGGAGTGGGTCATCATGGCCTGGATGTGGCCTGACCAGGTGCCTGTGGTGGAGGTGAACCAAAGCGACGATGATGTCCGGCTTGCTGGAAACCACTTCTCTTTCCTCCTCCCTCCCACTACAGGCATGCAGCATTCCACAAAGCCCTGCAGGCTGTGCAGGAAGGAGGGGGTCTGGCGTGACACCCGCTACTACTGCAAGTTCTGCCCCACCAAACCTTGTCATATTGTTCCAGATGTATGTTCTGATGTTCAGTAAACAGTAATACCAGTTTTTCCAATGTTTTGTGTGATTTTATTGTCTGCAAAGACTGTTTATGTTCCGAAAGTGTCATTTAATTTTTTCTAATTAGTATTATATCCATATTTATCACACTGATTTCCAAGAAAATGAAATTATTCTTATATCACATCATAGCCACGGGTATAACCAAAAAACATGCAAAACATCTTAGAGATATATCAATAAATGAGTGAGTGGTAGGCAGTTTAGTTAACCTACCGAAAACATCAGAAATTTGCTCCGGCAGACAGCATCACAGAAATGCTATTATACATACGGCAGTGAAGGGGTTAAAGCTCAATATCGGACGCTTCAACTGCGAAGTGTACCACAAAGAGCAAAACGAAAAACTTAGTGTTTTTATCACTTCTATTTGCTGGGTTGTTTTTCCTAAATCAGGCTCTCACCAAACTCCACCAATATGATGGCTGCGAGGGAAGGGGAAATGGATAAACTATCAATACAAAATACACATGCATAAATGAGCAAGCACATTTTATCTGAATACCATAACAGGAGTGTATGTGGGTATGCCCGACGCCTGAATTCAGGAAATTTGATGCGGGTTCAGGCAGACCACTGCCTGAAAAAAATCCTCTTGAACTGATATCACTAGGCTTAGAACTGGAAATAGAAATTCAGACAAAGGTTTCTGTCATCACATGCACCCCTGAGTCCATTGCAATTGATGTCTACTGCATTCCATCATTTCATTTCAACAGAATCATTTCATTTCATAAAAAACATAAAACACATTTTACCCATACATATATATATATATGCAATTCCACATGCATAAAACTTCCAACAGATGACTCTATATCTCTCAGAACTCAAACAAAAGAGAAAATCAAAAACAAAGAAAAATTCATAAGCGCGAAACACACACACACACACACACCAGGGCTCCCAATCATCCCGCAAAACAAGGGGTCCCAGGGACCCCTTCACTTACAGCATAGAGGGTCCTAGGATACAGGGTCCCAATGACATTATGAATGCCCCCAAAAAATTTTTTAGTGCATCCCTGGGACCCCCTGCACATTCTTTAAGAGGGTCCTTTAGAATTTTAGTACTTCATAGACCCCCAAATGGGGGTCCAGGGCTCCCAATCGTCCCGCAAAACAAGTGGTCCCAGGGACCTCTTCATTTACAGTATAGAGGGTCCTAGAGGAGGGATAGAGGTCCCAATGACATAGTGAACGCCAAAAATAATATTTCTACTGCAACCCAAGGGACCCCCAACACATTCTTTTACAGGGTCCTTTAGTATGTTAGTACTTCATAGACCCCCAAACGGTGGTCCCTGGGAGCCCCGCACACACACACGCGCACGCTACCTCAGGTCTGAGAGTTTGAATTCCTCAGCTCCATCAGATGGCGGTACCAGTGCACGTCGGCCGCCGACAGCCTCTGAGCGTCCGTGTTGAGGCGCGTCACCATGGTGTGCGAGGCTCCCCCTACGCGCCGATCACGCGTCCCCCCCCCCGTGCTGTAGCCTTTGGGCGCCCCCGGTCGCTCCGTCAGCATGTCCGACTGAAGGTAGGCCAGCTTCTTCTCCAGTTCGCTCATGCCCGGGGGTGGGGGTTGCGGGGGTGGAGGGGCACGGGATTTATCGGTGTTGGTTGGGTTGTTATCTTCGCTGTTGATGTCCGGTACAATTTGTAGAGGGCCGGTAATTGTCAGAGCCCTCCTGGGATATGACCACCAAAAAAAGGACTTTTTTTCTTTAACATGATGCCATCACCACCAAAAAAATCATACTCAACTCATTCCAATCGTTTCGGCCATATATGTTCGGATTTAATAGATAGCTGTCAATGTGATGCATTTGCTTCAAAGGAAGTAAATCTGTGTGCACACCATACCTTGATCACTTCTAAACTCGCTTCGCTCCCTTTTATCAGAATGTTGCCTCTGACTGCTTTTTTAGTGGTTTGTTGTGGATAAACCAATCAGTGTAGAGTTTTCTATATAAAGTATATATAAAAAAAAAGTCTGATCTACCACTTTCCTATGTCTAAACCTGAAGTAAAAACCTGTAATCTTTCATTTCTCATTTTGTTTATGTTTTGCTATGTATGGTATGTTAATTTGTTATGTATGGCTGGAGTGATTTGTGAGTTTTTTTAATAATTCAAAATGCTGCGATGCGAATGAGCTAAGACGTCATTGCCTGGTTCATCATATAACATGTACGTGAATTGACTGATAATATAGTAGAGGTATTAAACTTTAACTGTCTTTACTCGTAAAAGTTGCATTTGTTTTTTATATCCCAAAAAAAAAGAAGAGATAATTTTTATCAGAATTATATTTTTCTTCATTCCCCCCCCCCCACATTTTGTTCTTCCGATATCCATGTTCTCAGATAAAATGAAGTCTAGAAGACCTGCGTGTAAACAGAAACTAAATAACCCAGAAGATGGGACAGAGGAAAACAAAACAATGCATTACAAAGGTGTAGGTACACATAGTTCAGTGATGCACCGAGGATGGAAAAGTGATAGGACAAACTGTCCTGAGACAAAAGAAGTCAATTGGACAATGTCCTGGCTCTTGCAGAAGTCAATAAGACAAAGCGTGCCAGTGTTAAAAATCAGAGCTGATTCTAGGATTCTGAAAGAGTGCGTTCCCCCCCTAAGAATAAAAAAAAGGGGGGCAGGTCCAATGGATACGAGGGGAAGGGGGAGGCGGCCGATTCAATCTTCGCTAGCCATGGCCACTTCTTCAGCCACTCGTCTTGGAACCGGTGTTCCCTCGCACTAGTGCCATTATTTTCGGGCTGCTTCTCCGAGACTGTTGATGCAGTAGCCGTTTCTGCAACATCTTCTGCACACTCGATTTTTTTTTAACTTTGCCGCCACAAAAATCAAAGTCGAAGAGCGTCGTTGTCCACTTCATTTTGAAGAAAATTCAACATGGCGGGTAGGACTCTCGCAACTTCTTGTCGGTAAAACGAGATGAACGCGATTGGTTGATTTACACTAACATTGTAAAGGAACCAATGAAATGTCGAGAAATCATTCATTCCTGCTCTATGCTTTCGGTTTGTGCAGACGACGGATTTAGCAGACGACGGATTTAGCAGACGACGAAGGAATTCCCGCAGTGATCAGTAAAAAGTGCAGGCAGTTCTGCAAATATGCGGGCGTCGGCCCGCGCGCTTAGACCCGATCATTGTGGGAAGGAACAGAGGGGGGGGGGGGGGGGGGGGGGGGGGGGATTGTACCAGATTGCGCCCTAGAATCAGCTCTGAAAATGTAATCAGACATAAATTTGTCTTGACAGAGGAAGATCACAATAGTACATCTTCAATTTTAATCAGTCAATGTCCTACGACCGGGACCTCGGGACATCACCAGACCTGTCTACCTCAAAATTGAACTGGTAGTATTCCATGAAGTATTTTAGGACAAAAAAGAGGGGTTTTTTTACCTTGAAGAATCCGGATAAATCCAAACGCCAGTCAGTTCTCTTTGTGATTATTTAACTCGCGAACACACACAGAGTTCTGTTCTTTGTTCAGATTGGTGTGCAGTTTTGAGGCAACATGTCTTTTTACAATCGTTGCGCCCACCACTAGCACAACTGAAGTCCGTATTGCACAAGGTGCACCAGACGAAAGTTAGTCCTTTTGAACTGGGGACTAAACACTTCCAGGTCTCGGTGTATCCACTGAGAAAAGTTTGTTTCCTTGGTTTTGCATCCATCTATGGAACTTTTTCAACGTCATCCTCTTCGCTATCAGTCTCATGGGGTCATTTTCTCGCTGGCGGCATTTTACTAGGCTAACCGATGCAGTACCGTTCCCTCGCAAAAATGGCCTTCAAAGTGGTAGACACGCATGCAAACCAAGGGCAGTAAGAGTATAACTCGCGATCCGCGAAACTCGTCTTTAAACAGGAAAATAGAGAAGAAAAATAATGATTTTGGAGCCGCTGCTGCCGATTTTCATATTTTTGTTGCTCTATGCATATTTTCAGATTTTGCATTCAAAATTAGGAAAATATGCCTAAAAATCATATGGTATTGGTAGACAGGTCTGCATCACTGGTCAATGACGCCAAAGATGAACAGTAAAAAAAAGAAGAGAGCTGACTGACCACTGGGCGATGATGGTGGCCAGGGCGTCCAGCACCTGGGATGCGGTCATCCTCATCTGGGAGTCCAGCTGCAGCAGACGGCGGATCACCATCTTGGTGGCGTCGGACACACGTCCGTCACTGAGAAAAACACACACCAGACAGGCACACAGGAAAGAATTACGACTTTGTCCTAGATATCCGAGTCCGTTGCATCTCAACTGACAAGAGGGAAGTAACTTTGGTGGGGGGGGGGGGGGGGGGGGGGGGGGGGGAGTGTGCGCATGCATTGCTTTAAAGACAGAAACAGTGACAAAAGCTCTAAAAAAAATATTTAAAAAATGACAGGTTGCTTGGCAGTGAATTACTTTGCACTTGGTGGGAGTGTAGAGTGAATGTGATGTCTTGGGCGTTGAAGTCCAATCCTCTGAAAACCGCGGTAAAAGGGCCATCAAGACCCATTCATGGATTTGTGCTTTGCTATACGTGGTCGAACTTTATGCGGTGACAGTCCTGAGATAACCATAGCTGTTGACGGGACTATAATAGACTAACTAACCCCCGACTAAAGAGGGACAACACTGAAATCTGTTCCCAACACCACCAAAAAGGCTAAATATAGTGACAAATCACTTTTAAATGCATTGCTATTTAACACAAAAGATAAAACTCAATAAAAAGGCAAAACCTCTGACAAGAGAAGCCAATCCTCTGTCAGAAATTCTTAATCCTCTGACAATTCTGATGCCTGAAGAGTTAAAGAAACCACACAGGAAAAGTTTTCTCAAACTTATTGTCGGCTTAGTACATGAAGGGCGAAAACAAGCAGGGCTCCCAATCGCCCCGCAAAACAAGGGGTCCCAGGGACTCCTTCACTTACAGCATAGAGGGTCCTTGAGGTGGGACAGAGGAGGGTGCCAGTGGCATTGCGAATGCTAAAAATATTTTTTTTCTAGTGCATCCCTGGGACACCCTGCACATTCTTTTAGAGGGTCCTTTAGAATGCTAGTACTTCATAGACCCCCAGCCCTGAGAAGAACATACAGCTGACTTACTGAGGAATGGTGTACTCTGCCCCCTTGATTTTCCTGAAGAGCTCCTGAGGACTGCTGTCGTAGAAGGGGAACTGTCCATACACCATCGTGAACAGCACCACACCTAAGGCCCACATGTCGCTGGGCTTCCCACGATATGGCTTGCCTGTGAAAGAGCAAAAGAGCAGATTATACAAAAAAATATTTTTAAACCACACCACCCAATTAGTTTTTACATCGCATTAATCGTCAGCAACGTCGATCGCTCAGTTTCCTGTCAATTATGAGCACAGATGCGTCATGCTGCCGTTACGGGCCTAACTTAGGCTCAGCAGCATGTCCATCTTCGGCTGGAAAAAGACGAAGCGTTTCTTGAAAAAAGGAAGGAGAATAAGGATCAGTAAGGAAGGAAGATAGTGCAGGGCTGCCAACCCTAAATTTGTGAATCACGGACAAACAACTCTCAAATCAGGGACACAGCCTGATTTTCAGGGACATTTTAATAATGATCAGAAATTAAGTACAGAACCCACCACAACTTGACATAACAACGGCGCACATCATCCCTATCACCAGACTTTATCGAAAAATCACACGCACAAATTTCACAAAAAGCGTAAGTTTCGCCTTTTCTTTCTGACACAATGAAAGGCCATTTTATCCGTGTCTGTCTCTCGAAATAAACAGGAACGCTTTGAAACTTTTTCTTTCTTAGAAGAAGAATCATCTTCACACGACCGTTTAGACGCCATTTTTTCAACCTTGACTAAACTGGCTACAACAGCCAATGAAAATTTGGCTACAACAGCCAATGAAAATTTGGCTACAACAGCCAATGAGAATTGATTTCACTGAAGATTTAACCAATCAGAATAACTCTCTGTAAAGAAGTTGATAGCGTATGACAAAAATAGGCGCAAACCATGATCTGTGGCATGAACCAAAACCTAGCGCTACGTAAGCGGTAGACAGGCGGGAAAAATGCACGCTTCCACGATTTTATCGATTTTCCGGGACGGTCATTTAAAAGTCGGGATAAACGGGACGGGTCATGCTTTTCGCAAAAATCCGGGACAAATACGGCTACGCAGGGATGGTTGGCAGCCCTGATAGTGGATGACAGAAAGCAAAGGGGAAAGGCAAGAGTCACAGAGAGTGACAGAATAGAGGAAGTTACAAGCACAGAACTTCCAGAAGGTAGGGGAACTATTTGTACAAGACACCCCAGGTATCCCCATAGGGGGAACATTGCAATAATGACAATCAAAACTCCTAGGCTTGATGCCCACATGTCGGTTGGCTCTCTCAGCAGGTCGGATTCGGACACCAGGTGTTTCCCCAGAAGTTGGTGGTCACCGTCTCACGCCCCATCTCCCTCCCTTTCTCTCTCTCTTCCTTTCTTTCTTTATCTCTCTCAACTGACCACTGAGCACATCGGGGCTGATGTAGGCAGGGCTACCCCTCTGGTCTATCAGCAGGTCGGACTCTGACACCAGGTGTTTCCCCAGACAGAAGTTGGTCACCGTCACACGCCCCATCTCCCTCCCTTTCTCTCTCTCTCTCTCTTCCTTTCTTTCTCTCAACTGACCACTGAGCACATCGGGGCTGATGTAGGCAGGGCTCCCCCTCTGGTCTCTGAGCAGGTCGGACTCTGACACCAGGTGTTTCCCCAGACAGAAGTTGGTCACCGTCACCCGCCGGCTCTCCTTGTTCAGCACCATGTTGCCCAGCTTCAGGTCGCGGTGAACTATGTTCTTCTGTAACAAATCAAGTCAAATAACTCAATTACATTTACAGTACTACAAATAAAGGAAGGAAGGTGGCAGAGCGGTTAAGACGGTTGCCCTGCCAATTTCAACACGTAAGTGGCCGAGTTTGAAATCCCAGCCTCGCCCTTTCTTTCTAGTTCGACAGGAAAATCGAACTGAACATTGAGTCCTTCAGGTCTGACCTGTGCGCTTTATAATAATAATAATGAGGAAAATTTATATAGCGCCCATCCTACTATGTAGGCTACAGGGCGCTGTACACAGAATTGAAAAGGAATAAAAACATGAAACAAAAATCCAATAACATGAGCAGACAAAACAATACCGGTCAGACTTTGTTTGGCCGGTAAAAATGCACATAACAATCAGAAACACGCACATAAAAATCCCACGGCAGTCAAAAGATGGTCAGAGCAGGGAGAAACCCCGCTGCCTGGTATGACCAAATTGATAACTAGGTTTCCCAACCCCAACCCCGTCTTCCCCACCCCCCAAAAAGACGTTGTTTTTCAAATGGGAGGTGCTGCACTTTGCGGCAACACACTCACCAAGATGAGAGCAACCCAAATTTCACAGAGATAAGTCTCTATGTGACTAGAATAATGATACCAAAAATACATTTCCAAACTGAAACAGTGCTTTCCTACTTCCATTCCAATGTCTACAAACCACAGAGCTTTTGTACCGTCATTACAACGAATTTAGTTCTAGTCTTCTACACACTCTAACATTCATCAGCATTGCTCTACCTCCTAATCCTAATCCTATCTTATGCCACAGCATTGCAAATAAGTTAGTTACTAAGTTAGCTTTTAAAGGTGGACCCTGGGAGATGACTTTTTGCAAGAAACGCATCGAGATCACCAGAAAGACAGCCTTTTCAAGGATCGGAACACTCACTTTGCTCTGGCTTCCTAGAAATCAAACTATCAAAACGACGATTCCTCCTTGGCGGAGATGCCGGAGAGAGAGAGAAAGAGAGAGAGAAGCCATTTTGGATGGGGTGGGTGGAGGCCACTTATTGTGATTGAAGCTTTTTTTTCTTGTTTGTAGTGCAGTAAAAAAAAAAAAGGAGCCATTTCCTTTGTTGTGAGGGAAACTCCTTTTGGTAAACTGTACAAAATTAAAAATAAATAAATAAAAAGGCGTGCATAGTGGAAATTTCGTGCAAACGATTTGGTCTAAACTCAGGCAGTAAAGAATGAAAGAATTTGATTTCCAGCACCTCCGCCAAGGAGGAATCGCCGTTTTGACGGTTTGATTTATAGGAAACCATAGCAAAGTAAGTGTTGCGATCTCTGCATGGATGCAACTGGAGAAAATCAAAAAAACAGGCAAGGCAGGGGTCCAGGGGCCACCCAGGCCCCTGTTGTGGGGTCAGGGGAGGGGGGGGGACAACGCCCCCCTGAAGCTGAAGAAAAAGCAAAATCATACTCAATTTGAAGCTTATTCCAGGCTTGTAAAATGAGAATTCAACACTTTTCCCCCCTTGAACTTTGAATTTTAAAAAAAACAAGCGCCGCCTTGCATCCGAGGCAAGGTTGTATCCATGTCTCTGTAAAGGGTGTTTTCCTGGTGATCTTGACGTGTTTCTTGCAAAAACTCATCCGTCAGGGTGCTCCTTTAACCACTTTTATGCCTGGCCCCTGTCTATTAAGGGGTATGCGATGCCATTCATTATGTCATAACCTTTGATGTCATAGCCCTGGAATGACGTTTTTTGTTTTGGACAAGTCAGGAAAGATCTCTAGACCACAGATTGAGTCTAACAGGTCCTTTTCATTTTACAATGATAATAAAAAAGATAAGTTTTTTTATAATTTTCTCTGGCAGTCAATGGGTTAAGGCTAATTGCGTGTGAATCATGTGTGTGTGCCTACTTAGCAACATATTTCTAATAAATCTGACCATGTGCAAATTGTCAACGAAAATGACAACAGCCTCTCTATCAGTCAGCTTCTTCTCCTTGATGACATAATGCTGCAGGGTGAGTGTGTGTGTGTGTGTGTGAGTGTGTGTGCGTGTGTATGTTTATGCGTGAATGCTTTGACAATCTGTAAGTCTAACAAAAAGTTCCGACCTTGTGTAAATTGTCAACGATACGCACAATGTCGTAGAAAATGACGACAGCCTCTCTATCGGTCAGCTTCTTCTCCTTGATGACGTAGTGCTGCAGGTTGACGTAGTCACAAGTGTGTTTGTGTGTGTGTGGTGTGTGTGTGTGTGTTGTGTGTTGTGTGTGTGTTTGTGTGAGTGTGATTGTGTGTGTGTGTACATAAGCGAGTGCATGTTTGTGTGTGAGTGCTTTGACAATCTCTGACCTTGTGTAAATTGTCAACGATGCGCACAATGTCGTAGAAAATGACGACAGCCTCCCTCTCGGTCAGCTTCTTCTCCTTGATGACGTAGTGCTGCAGGTTGACGTAGTCGTTGGTGGCGGGGCTGAACTCGTGGGGCAGCAGACAATCCAGCACCAGGCAGAGCCGCTTCACCACCCGCCCCGTCACCTGAACTTTAGTCGGCTGCTCCGACGCTTCTTGCTCCTCTAAGGCTTCGTCCTGGTGGAGAGAATAAAGTATATAATAACAGCAGTACAGACAAACCCCTATTTTACGACCCTCTGTTAAGCGACCACCTCTCATTTGAGACCGGATTTGTTGGCACGGATGCATTTTACTATGTAAACGACCTCTCTTAAACGACTTCCTCTAAAACGCGACTTACGACCGCCATTTTGTTGGTTTTTACGACCGTTGTTGTCGTCTGCATAGACTTCGAGCAAAGGGAAACAACCACGGTCAAGGGCCTGAAAGCGGAGTCGCTTCCCTTGTTGTAGAAAAGATGGCGGAAAGCGTAGGAAAAGCACGAAAACCACTGACTTTGAAAAAGAAAAACCACTGACTTTGGACGAGAGTGGAGGTGATTAACAGAAGTCGGCGAAGTGAAACTGTAATACATCGATTGCACAATACTATGGAGTTGGAAAGACCCAAATAAAGTTTTATATATGTCATTGTATGTGTGCATGAAGAAGAGAGTATGAACTGTGCTGATTTGAACTTTTTCTTTCTACGATGCTGGCCAGTGAAAACCTCAAAGTGTAGTCATACGACCCACTCCAATTTACGACCGATTTTTCCGGACATTTTGGAAGTCTTAAAATAGAGGTTTGTCTGTAGTATACAAGATAAGTATTACTAGTACTAGTAGTAGTAAGTCCCAGCACCAAAAAACAGTCGTTTCACCATCCACTGCCATGGATGCCTAAAGACTGCCCATGTTAAAAATGTAATCAGACATTCGTCCTGACAGGGGAGAACACAATAGGACATTTTCAATTTTAATAGGTCAATGGCCTATGACAGAGGGCCTCGGTACATCACTGCTTCAGTCAAGGAAATTTACTCACGCTAGCCTACAAGCTTCTTTCGTTTTCACTGTGTGCATGAGAAGAAATTTGCGCGCTCTTCTCTCTCTCTGTACTAGGGTTTCTTTTGTTGGATTTTTTTTTTAGTCGAATGCAAAAAGCACATTTACAAGCTTACATGTATCTCTCACATTCTCTGACTTTCTTACCACTGTGCCCTTCACCCCCGCCTCCCTCCCACTAACGTCTCACTCTCTACACACATACCCCTCGTTCACCCCACCTTCTGACCTTGAACAGGCCGTGGTGGTGCACCACCCCTTGCTGGTCGCGCAGCAGGGACAGGAGGGAGAACTCTGTATGCATCAGCATCTTGCCCTGCCGGTCATCCTGCGATTCCTTCTCGGGATTCTCCAGCGTCAGAATCTGAATACATATAAATATGCTGAACATGATGTGCGAATGTGCCAATTTGTCAAAACCATTAGGCCAAATTTTAAAAAAAGTTGTGGTTAAGGTAACATGGCCCAAAATTATATGGTAGGTAGGTAGGACCTAACTTTTTTTTGTAGTGTTGCTTTTTTTTAAAGGTTTCAAAATTGACAAAACACAAGAGCTCTCTCTCTCACTCTCTCCCTCACTCTTACTCTTGTTGTGTGTGTGTGTGGGTGTGTGTGTGTGTGTGTGTGTGTGGTGTGTGTGTGTGTGTGTGTGTGTGTGTGTGTGTGTGCATTTTTACTCATGGTGTGTGTCATGAACATCGAGTAATTTAAAGTAAACAACCCAAAGAAATAAAACTTTATCTTTCTCAACAAAATTGTAAGTTCTTCACTCCCAGCTCTTTGAGATCGCCGAGTGGTGTTGAATTTACTAGTTCAAAAGGTTCAGCTAAGATAGCTGAACCACCTCGGCAAGTGATAATGTTTTCCTTTCCTACATCCGGATGAATGTCCCGGAAAACATCCACGAGCGTGTAAGATGCTTTGAAACTATGAAAGTGCTCACCACCCTCATATTTTCACAAATATGAGCGTATGGCTTTCTCTCTCTTCTTTTTTTCTCTCTTTTTAACAAGGAAAAAACAAAACATAGGGTCGGCCGGAAAAAATAGGGTAGGTAGGGATACTTTAACCACAACTACTTTTTTTTTGGGCCTTAGAATTTAGAGTACCGTGTTTTACTAACTATAACTATAAGGCAGAGTGAAGGGCCAGCCACACGGCCACTAAGATCGTACGACAAGATTCGATCACGTGGTCTCCGAAAACAAATGTGAATCGCGCGATCGAATCGTATCGTACAGTCGTACAATTTTAGCTGACATGTGGCTGGCACTTGAGACCCCTGCGCCTTATAATATGACTAATTAAATACTATAATAATTGTAAGAAAGTAGTAAGAAAATACGGCAATAACAAAATCTTAGTTTTTTTCAAAAAATTTTGGGGTGCCCTTATATAATGTGTGCCAGTTAACTTATAGTCTGTAAAATATGATATTATTTTAAGAACATCGTCAAATCTTGATCAGCCAAATATCACCAGCCAAAATGAATGATCATGTTCAGTGTTGCTTATTTTTTCCCTCAATAATGCACCGATGATGAAAAGGTAGTAAAAGAACAGTCCTGAAACTAGAAAATCGAAAGGTAAAAGTCTGCTAATGCTAATTTCAATAGAACATTTGTCCTAACAGGGAGGAAATAAAAGGACATCCTTAGTTTTAACAGGACTATGTCCTATGACTGGGGTCTTGGGGCATCACAGTTCCTACTAATAATCCTAGAGGGTACATGTGGTGAGTAAAACTTTTGCCTAAACTTTCCAATCCATCATAACCTTTTACTGTTTTAGTTGACATGATCAGCTCAAGAACATGAATCCAGAATTTTCAATTAGAAGAGCCTTAAATCTTCAAGCAGATCACTGACTGAGCCTGCATTCAAAATTGCCTGAATTCAGGCTTCAAGTATGCCCACATGCACCCCTGGTTTCTCTGCCTGTACACATTTTTTCCTCATCCCTATTTTTACCTACAAATCATGAAAAGCTGTGCAACAAAACAGCCAATGTGGAATATTACTTTATATTCTAACCCTACATTATCTTTCACAAATCTCAATCAATAAGCATTTTTTTAAACATGCATTTGCTGATTTGCACACAATCATGAAAGACCTCACATATATATATATTCTCTAGTCTAGATACAAAAGCTTTTAGTTTATGGTTTTAGCAACCAATGCTTCTATGCATTAGGTTTGTAACTCTAAAGGGTAGGCGGATAAGAGGTGACCTCATTCAAATGTACAAAATTGTTCGCAACTTAGTTGATATCAGTTTTGAGTCTCTCTTCTCACCACCCTTGTCTGACACAACTAGAAACCAAGAGGGGAAAGTACAAGTTCAACAGTTTAATACTAACAAACGATAGCATTGTTTTAGTAATACAGTTGCTAACTCCTGGAACTCACTGCCACCTGAACTAAAAAATGCACCATCTACTAACGCCTTCAAAAATCTACTTGACAAAAATGAAAATTTTAGTGAATTGTTTTATGATGATGATGATTGATATTGCAATCATAGTTTGATTGTTTTTCGCATGCAAATGCAACCTAATTAGAGAAAAACATTCTGGATGGGACGTATTATAAGCCATGAGGCTTAGGCAGAAGCCAGTCCCTGAACTAGACTACTACTACTACTACTACCATACTCTCCTTTTCTCCTTCTGCGTCTCTCTGAAACTAGTGAAAGTCTCTCTGTAACTTGACTAACTTACTACGGAAACATAAATCATAATAAGAAAATACAGTGCGTTACCTTCAATGTATAAAATTCATCGGTGCCTTCTTTCCTGGCCAGCACTTGAACAATGCTTCGCACTGGAGATGACCCTATTCGAGGACCTGCGAGATAATCATAAAATATGCAACCTGTTACTCACACAGTATTAGTGTTAGGCCACACAAAAAATAGGTGTGGTTAAGGTATTCCTACCTACCCTATTTTTTTCGGCCGACCCTATGACTTTTTTGGGCTTTGTCCACACAAAAAAGAGAGATGGCCATATGCTCATATAAATTTGTGAAAATATGAAGGTGATTAGCACTTTCAGAGTTTCAAAGCATCTTACACGCTCATGGATGTTTTCCGGAACATTCATCCGGATGTAGGAAAGGAAAACATTATCACTTGCCGAGGTGGTTCAGCTATCTTAGCTGAACCTTTCGAACTAGTTTTCAACACCACTCGGCAATTTCAAAGAGCTGGGAGTGAAGAGCTTACAATTTTGTTGAGATTGAGAAAGAGAAAGTTTTATTTCTTTGGGTTGTTTACTTTAAATTACTCGATGTTCATGACAGTTTTGACACACACACCAAGAGAGTAAGAGTGAGGGAAAGAGAGAGCTCTTGTCTTGTGCTTTGTCAATTTTGACCTTTAAAAAAAAAAGGTTAGGTCCTACCTACCAAACCTTTTTTTTTCGGCCATGTTACCTTAACCACAACTATTTTTTTGTGTGGCCTTATTGCTACCTCACAATGTTACAGTTTCCCCACAAGTTAGATGGTCTAAGACGCTGACATAGCTCTACACAAACAGAAAACACATTCACACATAAATTATAACAAAGGGATGCAGCCTGTTGTCTGGCATCATGATACAGAGAAATGAAATGGACACAAAATTAAAACAAAGGCTGCAAATACATATATATGCCAATTACTGAATTAGTCAAGGGATGCATAAACTGTGTGCATAGATCTGTCAAAAACGATCCTGACTGTAACTAAGTGTAACTGTAAGTAAAAACCAAATCCTAAAACAATCGAATTATACAAAATAAGGAAACACATTAGATGAGGAAAAAAAAAAATGTTTCCGGTTTCCCGACCAACCCTATTTTTGGCCGCCGACCCTAAACTTTTTTTTGATGAATAAAAAACCCTAAAAAAACTAAAGTAATTTGAACAGACGATGCAAGGGAAACATTGCTTACTCTACGATTTAGGCGTAGTATTCTACAAATTTAGGGTCTCTGCTACGCAGCAGTACGCTACGACTTGAAACCGCAAATTCCGCATTTTCATTCATGCTAGCTACAAATTTTCAGTGGACGGTGCTCGGTTACTCAGTCCCACTTTTCGCTGCTTTTCACGCGCGGTTTGTAGGTGCCCACACTTTTTAACCTTTCCCCTGCCTTGCTCAGTGCTATAACTAACGTGGGCGGCTCACTTCCTGACTTTACCAGTGGAATATATTCACCGGCAGCAAAGTGTTTGTGTAGGAGAACCAAAATAAAAAATACAGTGGAACCTCCCTTATAAGACCTCCCATAATAAGACTCCCTCCCACATAAGACCTACTCCTCTGAGACATTGCCCTTCTTTGCAAGTATTAAAATTACCTCCCTTATTTAAGACCCCCTCCTTATAACTTATATAAGACCTCATTTTGAATGATTTTTTTAAGGTCTTATAAGGGAGGTTCTACTGTAGTTGTAACACAGACTGGTAGTAAGCAGACAGAGGATTGGAAATCAAGCCTGTTACAGTGTTAGTGGGATAGGCGTAGCGCTGTCAAACATGTCACTCATCAGCAGACTGGTTTGTGCTGGCCATCAAGGCCATACATGGGCTTTCGGTCTCTCTGTCCGTGCACCTTGTGTCTATCTCTTTTCCTGTTTCCATCTCGCTCTGTCTGTCATCCCCCCCCCCCCCCTTTCTCTCTCTCATCTCTCGATCTCATCCCTGTCTTTGCCTCTGTCTGCCTGCCTCTCTCTTTCTCTTCTTCTCTTTAATCTGTCCCTGTTCCTATCTCTCTTTTTCTCGTTTCTTTCTTTTTTATTTTGGTCTCTATGTCACTGCACCCCTCCCTTTCCCTGTCTGTCTATCTATCTCCCTCTTTTCCTCTCACTGTCATTCAGTGATTCACTTATTTGTTTTCTCAATGACATACAGGTTACCGATTTTGATGCAAAAATTCACCACCCACTGACCCAGTGCATCATTTTGACATACATTAAAAAAAAAGCCTGACCTACCTACCCTATTTTTCAAACTGATGAAACAGGAAAACATACTTTTTTTTTTGGCCTGATGGAAAATTCAACTTGTGAGAGTCGCTTCCCCTGAACATGGCCCAAGCGTTGCATCAACGGCATAACTGTACCCATTGTGAAAAATAAACTTGGTCAGACTCGGTTTGTAAACCAAGAATAAAAAATTTGGTGCTTCTCTAACCAGGTGTTGACAAGCTTATATCTTATAAATTTATATTTTCAAGAAAATAAAGAACATAAACGCCCATATTCTAGCTTGCAGCGAATTTCCAAGCATCTTACACTTTTCTTCAGGCCCTATTGCGACAGTTGACACAAAAATCAATTCTGAAATTTATATTTTATGACAATCACGTCACAATGTTACAATAGAGAATTACCTAAAAAGGTATGGCCCGGCTCTTTTCAATCCCCATTTGACAATACGAAAATAAAGAACACAAACGCCCATGTTCTAGTAAATGACAATGCTACAATAGAGAATTACCTAAAAGGTATGGCCCGGCTCTTTTCAATCCCCTTTTGACAATGCGAGGCTGAACTTTTTGCTCGGAATGTAGGCCAAGGACATGATTGTCATTACTGGTAGTTGCAGCTTTCTCCTGTCTTGCGGGTAAATTTGGGTGGGTTCTCGGTTTAAACTTGACAGGCTGGTGGCTGTTTGTTGAATCTGATGTGGATGCTGCTGATGGCCCATTGCTGGCCCCTGATTCATTCTCTTGTCTACCAGAAAATCGCAATCTAAGCAGTTTTGGTGGCGCTGAATTGGACGGATTTTCATTTCCATCGCCTCCTGCTGCTCTCTTCATGTTAAATTTTTGTGGTTTTTTTTTTTAAAATTAAGATATTTGTCAGCGTCAGTTAGCCTCCATGGTAATTGCTAGTCTTCTGCCAGGCTGAATGTATAATACCAAAGGGAAAAAATATTGAAAACGTTGCTAGGGCCTAGTTTAGGCTACCCTATCACTTCACTAGGCCTATAACTATAACAAGTCATTTCTAGTACTCCACTCCTATTATTAATTATACAGTACTTGGCCTTCTTCTTCGCCTCAACCTGAGGCTCAGGCAGCCAACTTCATCAGGTTGAAGTTAGATTGAGTTATTCTAAATTAGTTACCCACTTTTGCGATTTGGACATCGTTACAGTTACACCAAGGCTTTGTCGGCTTGACACCTGTCCTTCGCTTTGCCTTCAGTCAAGACAGAAATATGAACTTTTGAAAATTTTCAAAATGTAGAAAATTCTGCTAAGAAGGCCCGAGCTGTTAGGCCTTGACTCTGCGCGGCAAATCCTTCTGGCCTAGGCGATCCTCCGCCGTCTGTTGTCTACTCTCGTCACAGTTTCTGAGTTTGTTTTGTGTCACTCCGCCCTTCCAGTTCCAAGCAGACGCCAAGTTGTCTTAGAACATTTTCTATTTTTCTTCAAGTGAGAATTGGAATCGTACATTGGACTAGTGTTACTGTTCCTCTGTCGTTATTTTTCTAATCATTTCACATTAGACGTCACTTGTCGACTTTTTTTGTAGTTCAGGTCCGTGGCTTGATCACACTCCCGTGTTCCATGGTGTTTTTTCCCCCAGGAACTACTTCCGCAAAGGGACATCACTTTGGTATGCCCTCTCTCGTGACCACAAAGTAAACAAGATGTTCTCTTGATCTTGATTGAAAGAGCCACACTGTGGCATTACATCAACGAAAACTATCTTCTAGATCACGACCGTCTAGTTCAGTAGTTGACTTGTTTAAGTGGGCGTAAGGATCCATTAGGTGGTTTGTTTGTTTTTTGATATTGCTCTACCGCCTAGTTCAGTAGTTGACTTTTTTAAGTGGGCGTATCAGTATGAGTATGTTGTATTATTTCCTGTCAGGCCTTGAGCCTTTTCCTCCGGCAAAAATGGTCTAGAACCTCCCTGGTTCCGTGGCAAAATAATCAAAGCATTGATTGTGGCCACGCACAGTCAAGAAGAAGATAATTTGGAGATTTGTCGAGACTATTTTTGAATAAGTTAGTATTTGATGCACATTTTAGCTCGTTAGTTAATTCATTCCAGTTGTTAGACTGGGATACACATTTATAAGTCAGTGCTTATCTTATGCTTTGTATCTAAGTTACATTAAACTTTTTGAAAAATTCAGCACCAGAAATTTCCTTTTTTTCTGGATTCTTTTCAGCCAGTCATTCCCACAAGAGTTTTTTAAACACATGTGTTGATACATGGTATCTATGCTCACCAAGTTGCATAATTTATCATGCGCCTAATCGTTTTTTCTTTTTTTTCAGGATTCACTTCAGCCATTCATTTAAGTCACCAAGGGCAACGAACCAAGCAACCAGCTGAATCAACCCAAGCTAAGCAACATATCAGACCTCACCATGGCAACTCTGGTGGTTTTCTTCACGAATATACTGACATTATGCATTATCGCTATGTGGCCCATTTGTTCGTGTCAGCCTGACATACAGCCAGTTCTTCGTTTTCACGCAAAGTCACAAGAAAAATCTGCTCCTCCTTCTACTCCCCCTCCTCCTCCCCCTCCTCCTCCCCCTTCTCCCTCTTCAAGCAACGGATCTTCAGTGACTATGGCGGAGCTGGGAATGAACGGAATATTCCCTGGTTTGACGGTAAGGAAGGAAATGTTTTCAGCTACCGGCGATGATTAATGGTGACTTTTTGTGTTGATTGATATAGGGTTTTATTGATTTGACTTTTGTATCATTTTGGGCATTAACAACAAACAAACACCTTCACGACAAGTGTAAAGTGACATTATTTTAAGTGATTAAAAAGAGACAAAGCAAAAATGGATATTTCGGCGAATGCGCCTTTATCAACTTCGACATATTCCCGGATTGGACTGTCTCTTGGGGAAGTATTGTTTTTTGTTGTTGTTTTTTGCTCCATTTGTTGCCTGCTTTTTGTTGCCTGCTTTTTGCTCCTTTTGCTAAATATTAGTTTGTTTTTTTTGTCTCTTGTGAATAAAATAACGTCACTTTACACTTGTCGTTTTGTTTGTTGTAATTGTCTCATTGTTGATAAAGGCACATTCGCCGAAATATCCAGTAGTTTTGTTTTGTCTCGTGAATAAAATAATGTCACTTTACACTTGTCGTGTAGTTGTTTGTTTGTTGTATGCTCCAGTGATGTTTCAGTTTGGGTTTTTTTCATTTGGGCATAGTTTTCTGCATACAGAAAAAGCTGTTCTCTTTATGGATAAGTTAGTATAAATTTTTCAAATAAGTCGACTTTATATGCCTAGATGTTTGGGTAGGTGCTGCTTTCTTGTCTTGTACAATATTCTCCACAGAACTGACAAAGGTGGTTTTATTGCTGCTGGTTGCAACGGCGCCGCAAATTTGTAACTAAAAAATTTGTCTTCGTGTTTGCGTTGTTATATTTTTCTTGATATATTTGTTAGGTGACTGCGGAGAGTGGGGGTACTCGGTCAGAGTGTGGCATCGGAGCTCTGATGCCGTGGAACGACCATCTCTACATGATTTCCTACCTGACTAATCCCACCGGGGGCAGCGGCACAGGACTGTACATGATCAATGACAAGTTTGTGGTAAGAATATTTCGGCAGATTTATTTTGTTCGTTTAGGTTTGGTCGCTGGAGAGAAAGATACCGTCTCTGAGATGGACAGGAGGAGAGAGAGAGGGAGAGACAGGCAACAGAGAGATTGGTGGCATACCGCCAAAATGAGAGAGAAAATTATGACTTTTATGTCCTTGACTACATGGTCAATTTGCATGGGTTCGAGTAAAGGGCAAGCCACACATCCACTAAAATCGTACGACTGTACAATACAATTCGATCATGAGTTCTCCAAGAACAAATGTGATTCGCGCTTTGAGATCACGTGATCGAATCGTATCATACAGTCATACAATTTTAGCTGAAGTGTGGCTGGCCCTTATGTCATTCAAGTCGTTCTGGCCATATATGCCCGGGATTAATAGATAGCTGTCAATTTGATGCGTTTGCTTCAAGGGAAGTAAATCTGGGTGCACACCATCCCTTGGTCACTTCTAAACTCACTTTGCTCCCTTAGACCACAATTTTTTGCCTCTGACTTTGCTTTTGTAGTGGTTTGTTGTGGGGAAGCCAATCGGTGTAGAGAGTTTTTCTATATAAAGTCTATATATATATAAACAAAAAAGTCAGATCTACCACTTCCCTATGTCTAAACCTGAAGTAAAAACCTGTAATCTTCTTTATTTCACATTTCTCCTTTTGTTTATGTATGTTTTGTTTGTGTGCATGGCTGGAGTGATTTGTGAGGGTTTTTTAATAATTCAAAATTGTTGCAATGTGAATGAGTTAAGCTAGGCGAGACTGCACTAGGCTAGGCAGAGCTGGGTTAAGTTAGGTTAGGCTCGGCTAGGTCAAGTTAGGCCAGGTTAGGAAAGGTTGTCTTGGCTTGGCTAAAGTTAGATAATTAGGTTATAAAGGTTAAGTTAGGTTTGCTAGTTTAGGTTAAGTTTGACTAGTAGATTAGGTTAAGCTAGGCTTAGTTTAGGTATGTTGCTGTATGCTATGGTATACTGTTTCATATTATGGTAAGCTACTTTTGATGCTGTGCTATGCTATGCTATGCTGTTTTATATTATTACTACTAATACTAGCAAAGCTACTGTCGATCGCTACGCTCCGTGTGCCCGCACGTACACACACACACACACACACATTCATTCTCTCTCTCTCTCCAAGCTCTCTCTCTCTCCCTTTCCCTCCCTCCCTTTTTCTCTCATTCAGTCAGGTTTATAGTTCAAGGGAAGTAAGCCAGTCTAGCTTGTCAGTCGCTAGAGTTACTATTCTTTACTACTAGTACAGTCGATCCTGCAGAAAAGCGAGTCTTCCTTGGCGGAGATTTGAACTGGAGGTTCACATTTTCTATGAGACGATCAGTGCACCATGACACACCACCACACAAAATTTGAAGTGATTCTGTGCACCGGTTCATGAATTACGGGGTGAACAAACAGACACACAGAAATACAATTAATTTTATTATATAGGTATAGATGGTGAACTAGTTTTGTTTTGCCTCATTATATTACTTGTAGTTGATTCAGTGCTAATCATCCTGGGCCTGTATTCACGTTGAGATAGCATGAGACTTAGCATGATGCTAACTTAGAAGCTCTTCCAATGTCCTATAGGATTTAATAGGACTTTTGGAAGAGCTTCTAAGTTAGCATGATGCTAAGTCTCATGCTATCTCAACGTGAATACAGGCCCAGATTATTAAAACTCTTTGGGACTTTCCTGGTATTGCAGTACCTCCAGGACCGTACCACTATCTTTATAGTTATTAATGTCCCATATGTGCCTGTTTCAGGCCGGAGGATGTTGAACGAACGTTCATCATTATATTGCGGTTTGTTGTTACCGTGGACTATAACTATAAGGCGCACCTTTGTATAAGGCACACACCCCAAATTCCACATATTTTCTTACTATTTTATTAACCCTTTCACCGCCAAAGTCGCATTTTACCACCACAGTGTTTTACCACCTATGTCACTAAAAGGCATCAAATTGGGGTCTATTATCCACAGACCCTATTGTCTTAGTTTTGGGAAGTAAGGATAGACCTTATTTTATATATGTCACAGAAGAATCCCCAATACTGCAGATAGATTTTGTTCTCTACCCAGATAAATTTAATGGAAAGGTTTGGCTGAAATATGGCTGGCGGTGAAAGGGTTAATCATAGTATAAGGCGCAGGGGTCTTCTTCTTCTTCTTCTTCGATCGCTCAGACAGTTTCCTGTCAATTATGAGCGGAGATGCGTAATGCTGCCGTTATGCGCCTAACTAAGAAAAAGGCCCAGAAATAGGCCCAGCAAGTCCGACCGGAGGAAATCTTTTTGAAAGTGCTTTGTGAAAAAAGGCAGGAGAATGGACTAGTAAAACAGAAAGATAGTAGATGACAGTAAGTAAAGGGAAAAGGCAGAGTCAAAGAGAGTGACAGATTAGAGGAAGTTCCAGAAGGTGGGGGAACTATTTATGCAAAAGATGGTGGGGGGGGGTGGGGGGCGCATGGGTCTGAATCTGGGGGAAAAGTATCGCCTTATAGTCCGAAAAATACGGTACTGTTTCTAGATGACCAAGGTGGCCGATCACAACTCGACGTACGCCAACCGCCTTCTGCACAAGGAGACCAGCCAGATCATCATTGGGCCTTACGTCGTCGACGCTAAAGGCAACGTGGAGACCTTCACCCAGCTCTTGAAAGTCAGGATCGGCGCCACTGCCGAGCATCTCAGCAACCCTGCAAGGCTGGTAAGGGGTTTAGAAACTAAATACAGAAGATTTCACAATGTTTGTAATTTTACCCTAATGCCCCCGAATTGAAGACCAGAAAAAACAAAAACAAGGGACTTTATCGTGGTGGGTCAGTGTGTCTTTAAATGAACTCGCACATATTTTTTAGCTTCAGGAGAGGGGGGGGGGGGTTAATTCCAAATGTGGATGCTGCCCCTATAGCCCTATCCTACAACCAAGTAAGAAAGTTTGGACGAGTGATGTCCCTTGCGTGCCCTGGTGAGTTCCGGTCACACACGCACATACACAGTGACACGCACACGCACACGCACGTGCGCGCACACACACACACACACACACACACACACACACACACACACATTGACAGTAAAGAGAAAGAGGAGCCGCTGTAGCTAGCTCGTAATCTGTCATGGTTTGCGAGTTTTCCGTGGGTTGTTTGTGCACTTTAACAAGTACTTTGCCGGAACTCACCTGCGACACACCAGAGCAGGGGCAGATAACGCTAATTGATCAAGTTTCGGGAAAGTGCTATACCCTGTTGGGTCTGAGGAACTATATGGCTCCTGGACCCATGCTTTTCAAGTTTTCCAGGATTTCTGTAGATGCACCCATGCTTTTCCTCCTTTTTCTGTATACATCAAAAGTATCGACTTTAATCAATCTATCAAGGAGCAACTTTAAGACGCGGATTTGACCGCCTAGGGGCAATCAAACCAATAGGGGCTTAGCACGCGACATTCTTAGTTGGGTGTAGTGTGAGAGAGAGAGGGCTCACTCACTACACCCAACTTGGGCATAGTGTGAGAGAGAGAGCGGGAGATGAGTCCCTCCCTCTCTCTCTCTCTCCTTCACTACGCCCAACTAAGAATAACGCGTGCTAAGCCCCTACTGGTTTGATTGCCACCTGGCGGTTAAATCTGAGTCCTAAGTTGACCATTAACATTTGAACTTTTTCTTCTGAACTGTTAACACTACTTGAGGAATGCTGAAAATGCGCGCTTGTTACACAGGTCTACATGCTCAGCATGGACGGTCCTCTGTGGGAGTGCGACGTGATCGGCCTGAACTGCACCCAGCTCTTCGACTTGGTCAAGACGCTCAGCATCCCCGCATCTCGGGGAGAGCAGCCCCACTTCAAAGCCGCCCACACCATGAACGGGCGCCTTGTTGTCGCCAGCAATACCTTTGAGGAGGCGGACTTTGTTGGGTGAGCTTTGTTTTAATTAACTCATTCAAGTCGTTCCGGGCATATATGTCCGGAACTAATAGGTAGCTGTCAGTTTGATGCATTTGCTTCAAGGGAAGTAAATCTGTGTGCACACCATACCTTGGTCACTTCTAAACTCGCTTCGCTCCCTTAGACCACAATTTTGCCTCTGACTTTGCTTTTGTAGTGGTTTGTTGTGGGGAAACCAATCGGTGTAGAGAGTTGTTCTATATAAAGTCTAAAGTGATCTACCACTTCCCTATGTCTAATAGACCTGAAGTAAAAACCTGTAATCTTCTTTCGTTTCTCCATTGGTTTATGTATGTTTTGTTTGTGTGTGTGTGGCTGGAGTGATTTGTGAGGTTTTTTAATAATTCAATATCGTTGCAATGCGAATGAGTTAACACAGTCAAACCTCAGTATTCCAACCACCCAGCTGAATGGCTGAAGCGGCCCGTAACTGTGATGTGGTCGTGAACTTATACTGGAGACTTTTCTACTTGGGTACCTGTTACTAAGTATTAGGCGGGGTTCATCTGTGCTTAGGTCTTTGAGAGGTTTTTGAGAAAATATGTGAAGGCTTCCGAGCCTTTGATTTTTCTCTTAATTGTGGGAGGAGAAATAAAAGGTCAGAGTCCACTGCTCAGAATTATCTCTTAAAACAGGAAAATAAAATCGATCAACAATTCTTGAGATTGGTCGGTGGACTGGCAAGGCCTCCATTCTTTATCATCATCATCATCATCATCAAAATCAACATTATGCATATTACATATTGGAGCAAGGTGGTTGACTGGCAGAGTGGAAAGGGCCAGGCACCAACTGGACCATCATAGCCCACACGGCCTTTGGGGAAATTACAATCATCATCATCATTGCAACCATCATCATCATCATCATTGCAACCATCATCATCATCATTATTGCAACCATCATCATCATCATTATTGCAACCATCATCATCATCATCATCATTGCAACCATCATCATCATCATTGCAACCATCATCATCATCATCATTGCAACCATCATCATCATCATTATTGCAACCATCATCATCATCATCATTGCAACCATCATCATCATCATCATCATTGCAACCATCATCATCATCATCATCATCGCAACCATCATCATCATCTGACATCATTGCAACCATCATCATCAACATCATCATTGCAACCATCATCATCGCAACCATCATCATCATTGCAACCATCATTATCATCCTCATCCTCCTCATCATCATTGCAACCATTGTCATCATCATCATCATCATCTCTTGTTACAGACTGGAGCAAGGTGGTCGACTGGCGGAGTGGAAAGGCCCAGGCACCAACTGGACCATCATAGCCCACACGGCCTTCATAGATATCATCATCATCATCATCATCTCTTGTTACAGACTGGAGCAAGGTGGTCGACTGGCAGAGTGGAAAGGCCCAGGCACCAACTGGACCATCATAGCCCACACGGCCTTCATAGATATCATCATCATCATCATCATCATCATCATCATCTCTTGTTACAGACTGGAGCACGGTGGTCGACTGGCAGAGTGGAAAGGCCCAGGCACCAACTGGACCATCATAGCCCACACGGCCTTCATCATCATCATCATCATCATCATCATCATCATCATCATCATCATCATCATCTCTTGTTACAGACTGGAGCACGGTGGTCGACTGGCGGAGTGGAAAGGCCCAGGCACCAACTGGACCATCATAGCCCACACGGCCTTCATAGATATCATCATCATCATCATCATCATCATCATCATCATCTCTTGTTGCAGACTGGAGCAAGGTGGTCGACTGGCAGAGTGGAAAGGCCCAGGCACCAACTGGACCATCATAGCCCACACGGCCTTCATAGATATATCATCATCATCATCATCATCATCATCATCATCATCATCATCATCATCTCTTGTTACAGACTGGAGCAAGGTGGTCGACTGGCAGAGTGGAAAGGCCCAGGCACCAACTGGACCATCATAGCCCACACGGCCTTCATAGATATCATCATCATCATCATCATCATCATCTCTTGTTACAGACTGGAGCAAGGTGGTCGACTGGCAGAGTGGAAAGGCCCAGGCACCAACTGGACCATCATAGCCCACACGGCCTTTGTGGAAGTGACCGGCCGGCGGAACTTCGGCAAGGTCATCTACGCCATGGGGTGGGACGCTGCCTCCGTCATCCTCAAAGTGTTTGATGGAGATAACGTTGGTGAGTTGTTCAAGGTTGAAGGTCCCAAAAGCTGTTTAACTCATTCAAGTCGGAACGGCCATACATGTCCGGAATTAATTGATAGCTGTCAATTTGATGCATTTGCTTCAAGGGAAGTAAATCTGTGTGCACACCATACCTTGGTCACTTCTAAACTCACTTTGTTCCCTTAGACCACAATTTTGCCTCTGGCTTTGCTTTTGTAGTGGTTTGTTGGGGGGGGGGGAGGGGGGGGGGAACCAATCGGTGTAGTTTTTCTATAAAAAAAAGTCTGATCTACCACTTCCCTATGTCTAAACCTGAAGTAAAAACCTGTAATATTCTTTCATTTCTCCTTTTGTTTATGTATGTTTTGTTTGTGTGTATGGCTGGAGTGATTTGTGGTGTTTTTTTTAATAATTCAAAATCGTTGCGATGCGAATGAGTTAAAACCTGTAAGGGTTGTGAAGTAGGTCTTTCTCTCTCTGTCTCTCTCTCTCTCTCTCTCTCTCTCTCTCTCTCTCTCTCTCTCTCTCTCTCTCTCTCTCTCTCAGTATAACATTTTGAGTTGACTAGTATATTTCAGATATTACTTTTTTCTTGTTTCTTGAACATGTTTCTAGGGGCCAGTGGCCTAAGGAAAATAAAGCATTGATCATCTTTTATTATTCTCTCTCTCTCTCTCTCTCTGTGTAAAACACACTTATACAGGGCTCCTAGGGACCCCCATTTGGGGGTCTATGAAGTAACTATAATTCTAAAGGACATTCTAAAAGAATGTGCAGGGGGTCCCAGGGATGCACTAGAAAAATTCTTTTTGGCAATCGCAATGCCACTGGGACCCTCTATCCCGCCTCTAGGACCCTCTCTACTGTAAGTGAAGGAGTCCCTGGGACCCCTCTGTTTGCGGGACAATTGGGAGCCCTGCTTATATCATGCATACGAGTTGTTAGGTATTAGGTACTTTATAGTCACAGATGCGTCTGTGAAATTCAGGTTGCTCCCACCTGGAGAGCGCTTCGCAGCCAGAGGCGCACCACATCTTTTTTTCTTTTCTGCATGCGATTTTTGTGTGACTGATGAGGAAGGAAAGGGAAGGGAGGTGGGGGTAAATTTTGACCAAATGACAACTTTTTGGTTGCCACTGGGTTTAACGTGTGCTGAGTGCATGGGCACACGGGACCTCAGGTTTATCGTCTCATCCGAAAGACTCCACGTTCAGACCAGTAAGGCCTAGTGCAAAGTGAGAGGAAAAATCCCCATGTACCCAGGTTCGAACTCAGGTTTACTTGACACGAATCGAACGTGTTACCACTGTGCCACTCTACACTTGTATCCCACACAGACTACAACACGTGGCAAACGTACCGCCTGCCCAAGGGCAGCCACGCCTACGACCACCTGTGGCAGACGGAGTGGCCGCGCATCCGCGAGGTGGAGACGGAGCGCTACCTGGTGGACATGCACGGCCTCTTCTACGAGTTGTCCCCCCTGGGATGGGCGGGAAGCACCTGGGGGCTACGGCCCATCTCTCAGCACTTGAGGATGATCCCCGATTTTACGTCCTATAGAGGGTTCCTTGTTTTAGGGGGAAATCAGGTCAGTACTGAATTCCTCCCCGGGGGGGGGGGGGGGGGGGGGGGGGGGGGGTCTTTCGTACAAATAGTTCTCCCACCTTAGGGGAGTTTTGTGCTTGTAACTTTAGTTCTCCCACCTTAGGGGAGTTTTGTGCTTGTAACTTCCACTAATCTGTCCCTCTCTTTAGCTCTGCCTTTTTTGTTTGCTTTTTGTCGTCTATTTTCTTTCTGCTTTATTGGGGGGGGGGGGAATCTTCCAAATAATTGTCTCCTTTGAGCTCTTCCGTAATCAGAATGTGTTTGCTGAATGCAGCGGGGAAACCACTGAAAACTGAGGAAAAAAACTGTTTATGTATTTCTTCCATGATGGCCATAATGTTATCGAATGTTAGAACAAGAATTGATTTAAAACATAATCAAATTAATATGTGCGCTTTTCTTGAATTAACTTTCTGTTGGTTATCTCGTCTGAATCTTTGCTTCCCATCTCCCAGCATTGGAAGATTTGAGGATATGATTCCAGACTGAATCCCTTGTTGACTGCCACATAATGTATCATGTACATGCTTGATGGCATCACTGATGTCAGGCACAATCAGACATGTCAAGTAAGTCACAAATGTTTGACACTGGCAGATTTGTGTGTCTCTCCCACCAGGTGTCTCCCATCTTCGACGCTAACGTGGTGACGGGGCAGGCGCAGTCGGGGCTGTGGTTCGGCAAGACGGACGACCTGTGGAGCTTCGGCAAGCCCCAGGGATGGGGCGGGGTGTGGCGCCGAACGCAGGTGATCCTTTGTGTGTGTGTGTGTCTGTTTGCGCATGTGTGTGTTAGAGAGGGTGTGTGTGTGTCATTTAACATTTATCTACATGTGTTTTTTGAAGAACAAAAAAGGAGAGAGACATAGGATGTGTAGGAAATAGGTATGTATGTGTATCAGTCTCTGTGTGTGTGTGTGTGTGCATGCAGTGTGTGTGTTTGCGTATGTATGTGCGTCTGTTTGCGCATGTGTGTTAGAGAGAGAGGCGTGTGTGTGTGTCATTTATCTACATGTGTTATTTGAAGAAGAAAAAGGAGAGAGACATAGGATGTGTAGGAAATAGATATGTATGTGTATCAGCCTCTTTGTGTGTGCATGCATGTGTGTGTGTGTATGTATGTGTCTGTTTGCTCATGTGTGTGTTAGAGAGAGTGTGTGTGTGTGTCATTTAACATCTGTCTACATGTGTTTTTTGGAGAAAAAAAGGAGAGAGAGAGAGACATAGGATGTGTAGGAAATAGATATGTATGTGTATCAGCCTCTGTGTGTGTGCACGCAGTGTGTGTTTGCGTATGTATGTGTGTCTGTTTGCGCATGTGTGTTAGAGAGAGTGTGTGTGTGTGTCATTTAACATTTATGTACATGTGTTATTTGGAGAAAAAGAGGAGAGAGAGAGACATAGGATGTGTGGGAAATAGATATGTATGTGTATCAGCCTCTGTGTGCATGCAGTGTGTGTGTGTGTGTGTCTTTCATTCAATGTCTAATCAATATTTTGTAATATCAGAAATCCAAATAGCAGAGGAAGCAACCGCTCTTCTGGAGGGCTGGGCTCAACCATGATATTCCATGACTGTAGAAAATCATCTATCGTCCAGCGCTCACTTTACTAATATTAGCCTCCACTTCAACCAGGCATGAAAACTACTGTTAAAAAAAAAAAGATTTCTTCAGTCGAGAAATCTTTCCGCCTGGATTTTCAACTAACGTCAGAAATGGGGGGGGGGGGGAGTCGCTACAACTTACCATCCAAATCAACATCTACCGAAAATTTTGTTGGGAGAGGGGCAAGTACTCATTTCCCAGTATTTCACATCCTAATTCACCTTCCAACTCTCAAGCACGCCATTCGCAGGTCGTTTCGCTGGCCATTTTGGGCCCGAGAGCGCAAGCGTCGCTCGTCCAAATACGGGCTGCGCCGTTTGAGAATAACATTGTGCCCGCAGAGATAAAAAAAAATTCTGCAGAAATTCCTTAAATTACGAACATTTTCGGCGGAGACGGCGGAGCTGTTTTCATGCCTGTCAACTTCAAGCTGATGTCAACCAATGATACGAGCCGTGTGGAATAAAAATGTCTGTGTGACAGGTGAGGGCCAACCAGCCGTCAGACCCCTACCTTATGACGGGGTTCGACCACAAGGTGCTCCACCTGTACGCCAACGATAACCAGAACCTCACCAGAGATGGAGTGATGGTCAGGATGGAGCTGGACGTCACCGGTGCAGCGGGTGAGCGGTTTTTTTTGTGCGTGTTTGTGGGATTTGTGTATGTGCATGTACAGTACACCCCGCTTATAGTAAAGTGCAGGGGAGCAAGGCTTTTCCTTTACTATAACAGGTTTTTCTTATAAACGATGTTCGGATATAGTAAAGTTTTGATGGTATTTTTTATCTTATCCGATGACGTTTTTCAAAGTCAAAGCTAACGTAAAATACTAAATATAAACCCATCATCAAATCAAAATACAGCAAAACTCGGTTATAAGAAATTCGAAGGGAGATGATGTTTTGCTTATCCAAGTTTTCTTATATCCGAAACTCAGATATAAGAAAACATTTTGAAGTTTTTTCCCTTGTCTCTCTATCACCAACACAAAAGTACTCATATTTTTTTCTTCTGCTCAACATTTATTTTGCACAGAATACTGAAGGAAAGTATGGAATAAATGAACAAAAACAACTCAATTAGTCTTGTAATCTAGTGCCTGTACTGTTTAGAATGTCTGTGACACAATTGGTTTGATGTAAACTTTCCCTTTTTGGAACGACTTCAATTTTCTCGGAACATCCTTTCAGTTCAGGTCCAACTCACTTTTAAAGACACACTGACCAAACACGATTAAATCCCTTGTTTTTTTTCTGGGTAGCTGTGACCCACATACAAATTCCCTCAACTTCAAATTGAGGCTGCTCTTTAAAATGTTTCGTTTTCAATTTGGGGGCATTTGTATGGGAGTCAAACCTGGTCAAAACAAGATTTTGTACCAGCTATAAGAAGGAAAACAGGTGGAACCCGTGATTTTGACTCGTGATCTGGGGGGTCTTTAAGAAAATGTTGTCAATGGTAATTCGCTTATAAGTAAATAGAACTCGCTTATAAGAAAATGAACTGCAAACCAACTCTCTTGTATGACATAATTTTCTTATATCCAAGTTTCCATTGCGGATGGGAGAAAAAAATTGCTTGCTTATAACAGAGTTTTCTTATAAGCGAGTTTCTTATATCCCAGTTTTGATCATAGATAAGAAAGAAGAAGTTTGGCAGGGAATTTTTTTTTGCTTCATTGTAAGCGAGTTTTCTTATAAGCGAGTTTCTTATAAGCGGATTCGGCTGTATATATATTTTTTTTCGGATTCATTTTTTTCCACTAAGTAATGAGGGGAAAGAAACATGTTTTTGAGTGCCTTTCAATTTCGTTGAAGGTGGGTAGAGGGAGTAGTGAGACTGTGACGTATACATTGATGACGTATTTACAAAGGTCAGGAAGAGGACAATTTTTTTTTATTGTAACGAAGAGGAACCACAAATGACTTTACTATAGGATTTTTTTAAATTTTAATTATAACCCAGTTGTTATTATGGGTGGGTGGGGGGAGTGGTGAGACTGTGACGCATATATTGGTGACGTATTTACAAAGGTCACGAAGAGGACTTTTTTTTTATTATTGTAACCGAGGAGCCAGTCCTGTGGGGAACCAAAAGTAACTTTACTATAGCAGGTTTTTTATTATAACCGAGTTGCTACTATCCGAGGTCTATTTAGTAATAAAACAGTAGACCTTTGGCCGGGAACCAGTGCTTTCCTTTACTGTAACCGAAATTTCTTATAACCGAGTTTACTATAAACGGGGAGTACTGTATATGGCGCAATATCCTAAATCAAGCTCAGCTCAAAGCTCCTTACAATGACAAAATGTAAATAGTTTCATACATAAACATTGTGATATACACATCAGGGACCCCCATTTGGGGGTATACGAAGAACTAAAATTCTCAAGGACCCTTTAAAAGAATGTGCAATGGGTCCCAGGGATGCATTAAAAAAATTATTTTTAGCATTTGCAATGCCACTGGGACCCTCTGTCACGCCTCTACGACCCTCTATACTGTAAGTGAAGGAGTCCCTGGGACCCTGCCTGGGATCCCTTGTTTTGCGGGACGATTGGGAGCCCTGCACATGGCATGCAATAAACAATTATATATTATTCTCATTTCTATTTCACATATTAACACATTGGCCTGTTGCGTTTTGCTGTTTGTTGTTTAGGGGTGGGTTTTTTTTGGGGGGGTTGTTGTTTTGTTTTTGCTTGTTTGTTTATTTTTCTATCAGGTAACATGCATATTGACACATCGGTCTCTTAGACCTGGTTTTAACCAGCCGCGAAAAGAAAGCTGGATAATGTTTTCACTGCCGTCTCTGTTCCTGGTCGACTATGTGGCTGACTGATTTTGCTACCACAATAGCGTTGGAATGGAAAGACCCAGGACACTCAAATTTTGCATGCTTTGTCATTTCAAAAGTGAAGAGTTATCTGGGGTTGGCAGGGGAAAGTAACCCGGGTTAGACCGTGGGGTTACTCCCCTTGGGTGATTTGTTTTTTGGTTGCTATGGCATGTGTGATTTCCAGATCAATTGGTGTTTATGCTATTGTTTTGAGTGTTGGTAATGTATGGTTAGTATAGATTAAACTATCTAAGCCAAGTTCGAAAATGAAGGTCATTAGTCAAAGGTCGAGGTCACTGGAGCCGAAAATGCTGCAGAGCGGCTGTTGATCTAGCGTAACACTCAATAGTTTTTTAAAAATTTCTTTGTTTATCAGGCCAAATGCAGTCACATATTGGTCTCTTATCAGACCCGTTTACCCCCTACACAAGTCTTGAGTAGTCTGGTTAGCTGAAATGAGTAGTTTTGGTGCAAAATGTAGTTTTATTCATTAACCCTTTCACCGCCTAAGTCGCATTTTAGCACCACATTGATTTGACACCTATGTCACTAAAAGGCATCAAATTGGGGTCTATTATCCAAAGACTCTATCGTCTTAGTTTTGGGAAGTAAGGATAGACCTTATTTTATATATGTCACAGAAGAATCCCCAATACTGCAGATGGATTTTGTTCTATACCCAGGTAATTTTAATGGATATTTTTGTCTGAAATATGGCTGGCGGTGAAAGGGTTAATAAACCATCAAACAATGTTCACTGTTAATGACTAGTTAGAGCATTATTTTCAATTTTGAAGAGTAGTAGTAGAGGTCCAAATTGAGCAGACTACTACTCGAAAAGAGTAAAGTAAACAGGTCTGTCTTATTAACCTTGGCTTTTTCTACGCTTTTGTTCTCCATGTGTTTTCAGGCCACCTGCCCACAGAGAAGTGGCTGCCGTTCAGCACTCTGTCCCTGTGGGAGGGCAAGGAGTACGAGTACTACGTTTTCCCTCAAGGGTTCAGCGCCCACTGGATCAGACTGGTGTCCAACAAGGACTGCGTGCTCACCGCCTACTTCCACTACACGTGATCCTGCCGAGCGTGTCTTTAATTTTGCAACTACAGGGTGTCTTTTTCTCGTGCGCCGATTTCAGCTATACATGCCCAACATGAAAGAAAAGAAGAAGAAAAAATAAAAATAAAAACTGAAAGAAGAAGGGGCGGGGTGAAATTGTTACATCGAAAACAGGATTATTATTTCAAAAAGAACCAAGAAGAGGTTCAGTATCTCAATGGGTAGAAAAAAGCAAAGAGAATTTTTTTTTATGGGAGGAAACAAGAGTGTGGGGGGGGGGGGGGGGGGGGAGCAGAAAGAGAGAAGATTGTGAAATGCCAGCTGTATGTTCTGCATGTCTGTCTTGTGTCATGAAATCCTGTGTACGCTGTCTCATGCAGGTGCTGCTTGGTTAATCTTGCCTATGTCTGTCTTGTTCAGGTATACAAGATCAAAAGTGTCCACAAAAAGAAAATTTGGGATGAATTTTGTGCAATGTGTGGCAATCATGGTTTTTGTTTGTTCTGCAGCTGATTTTTTTTTTTTTTTTAGCGAAGGAAAAAAAATATATAATGATTGCACACCCTCCAAATTTTACACAAAATTCAAATTTTGTTATTATGCTTCCTTTCTATATTCTTAGTCATATTATAAGGCGCAGGAATCTTATTCGTGTCTGAAAAATGCTGTATGTGCCATTTTTTTTTATAATCAGTTGTTAACATATCAAGTGGGGGGTGGTTTTTGAAAAAAAATCGGTGTGCAATTTACTAGAACTTTTGAAATATGGCTTTATTAATCTTATGTGGAAATAAAATTAAAAGTAAGTTGAGTACATTTTTGCTGATACTTTTCATTCAGAACATCCCAATTTATCAATTTGTAACTTATTAACAATGCTTATACTGAATAACACAAATATATTGAAAACCTAAGTCTGTATGGGTGTTAAACCATTGTGGTGCATAAATGCGAAATTGGCGGTGAAAGGGTTAATGAGGCTTTATACCGAAAATTCTCTGCCCCTGTCTCGTGCCCTGAGATGCGAACACCACCCACTTAAGATTATCGCCCTTGTCTGTTAGGAACTAGTAGTATATAGTCACAGAAAATTCTCTGCCCCTGTCTCGTGCCCTGAGATGCGAACACCACCCACTTAAGATTATCGCCCTTGTCTGTTAGGAACTAGTAGTATATAGTCACAGAAAATTCTCTGCCCCTGTCTCGTGCCCTGAGATGCGAACACCACCCACTTAAGATTATCGCCCTTGTCTGTCAGGAACTAGTAGTAGTATATAGTCACAGAAAATTATCTGCCCCTGTCTCGTGCCCTGAGATGCGAACACCACCCACTTAAGATTATCGCCCTTGTCTGTTAGGAACTAGTAGTATATAGTCACAGAAAATTATCTGCTCCTGACTCATCACCAGGGGACTTCGGGCCTAAAATTATCGCCCTTTCGTGTCGGCAAGGAGTAGTATAAAGCCTCATTGTCCGATCTTGTGGGTTTTTGTTTTGTTATGTAAGTATAGGTTAGGTAGGTGTGTGTGTGTGTGTGTGCTTGCTAAGGCACCAGTTTCGAATGTTTGACGACTGGTTTAAAGTCAGTTAATTGCAGAGATTGTGTTGGAGGTTTGCTGTGTTCAAACAGCTCAATGATTTGTTCTGGTTGCAACTTAGTTCTTAACCTGGGCCTGTATTCACGTTGAGATAGCATGAGACTTAGCATGATGCTAACTTAGAAGCTCTTCCAATGTCCTATAGGATTTAATAGGACTTTTGGAAGAGCTTCTAAGTTAGAATGATGCTAAGTCTCATGCTATCTCAACGTGAATACAGGCCCTGGTCATGATTTGGAATCTTGTCAAGTTGTCGTGTGTAAAAGCCCAGCACGTGTCCTCGACTGAAAGGTTAACGTTTGACAGTTGCTTTGGGGCTGTCATCAAAGGGCATGCTGCCAGGGACCTGTTTTCCCTACGGATTTGACTGTAAATATTACGTTTTGAGATCTCTGATTACGCTATTACGGTCAGCAACAACAAAATCTGCATTTCCGCTGAACGAGTGCGGAAAATTTTTGTGAAAGAAGGCATGGCGTTTGAGCCGTACTCGCTACTGTGTCGTCTGCTATCAAAGGTATCACTTCGAGTGATGTCCCTTGAATGAATACTTCTGGTTTATTTCTCCATGCCGCCATTTTTCTAGGTATGAAGTGCAATCTGAAGGCATGCCAAAAAAAAAACTTGCAAGCGGATGATTCGGACTCGGATTCTGATCGGACGCCAAAGAAAAAAGCGAGGCCCCCCAACGCAACCAAAATTTCGGGGTTTGGATGGGAAGTTGCAGCATGCGTGTATGTTCGCCCCCCCTCCCCCCTCAACAAAAGTTTGACGGCGACGAAAAATTCTGGTGGAAGGATTTCTCGGCCATTGGGATTACTGACAGTGAAGATTTTGGTTTAAACAGGTCTGTCCCTACTGATCCTCGGACCCGAAGAATCGGCCAACAAACATGGCTGTAGAAACAGTAAATTATCTATCAGTGAACAAAGGAAATGCTGGCCAGGAAAAAGGGAAGGAGAAATTAGAAGAGAAAAATTCTGGTGGAAGGATTTCTCTGCCAGCAAAATCACAGACAGATGTCTGAAATGACTGATTTCAGAGCTTGGGATTACTGACAGTGAAGATTTTGGTTTAAACAGGTCTGTCCCTACTGATCCTCGGACCCAAGGAATCGGCCAACAAACATGGCTGTAGAAACAGTAAATTATCAATCAGTGGACAAAGGAAATGCTGGCCAGGAAAAAGGGAAGGAGAAATTAGAAGAGGTACAGTGGGTGAAATTCGCCTTTTTCAAAAGTAAACTGGAGTGTTCATTTTTTTTTAAATTTAAACAAAGCCAACCATTTACGTATCAAAAAGTTTCATGGTTGTGCTTCTGATAGTTTTTGGTATTATTATTAGTTAGTTAGTTAGTTAGTCTGTTATAGTCCCGGTCAACAGCTATGGTTATCTCAGGACTGTCACCGCATAACGTTAGACCACGTATAACAAAACACACAATGATTCTTAACGTCCCAAAACCTGAAAACAACAACAAAACAGTACAATTCACGACCTGGCATCTTCATCATTGTACCCTATTACTAAATTAGCTCATAATTTCACACAGTGCTGGAAACGTTGAGCCACTCTATTCTACTTATCGGATCCAGGTTAAAAAAAAACAGTAAAAAAGGATAACAAACACATCCTAGTAAAACAAATATATATAAAAAAGGCCATGTACTGCAGAATGGGCAACATGTGCCCACTCAAGTACGTAAGGCCTCACGCTTGAAAGCCTGAACAAAAAACAACTGGCATGTCATAAATTGTAAATGAGGATGGAGAGAATGAAAAATGGGGATTAGTTTAAAGTTGCCCCACCACGACAAGGTGGAAGCCTGCGGGGGAGGTATTATTTTTATTTAAAACGTGCCCACTCAAGTGCGTAAAGTTTCACGCGTGAAAGCCAGTGAACAATATAAAAAAAACCTGGCATGTCAAAAATTGTAAATGAGGATCTCCGGAGAGAATGAAAAATGGGGATGAGGGGCTACTCTTAGTTTAAAGCTCCCCCACCACGACAAGGTTGAAGACGGCGGGGGAGGTATTATTTTTATTTAAAACATTTGTGATTCTATTGCTATGTACATTTTGTGTGCTTTTGATTTGGTTTAACCCCGTTTTGAAGGGCCATTTGCGCTTCCTTCACTTCTCGGCACAGTATCTGTGGTGGTTCCCTTGAAATATTTCAACTTCTAAGAAATACAGTGTACTCTTCGAATGTCAAGTTTCAACCCTTTCACCGCCAGCCATATTTCAGCCAAAAAGTCAGCCGATTAAATTTACCTGGGTAGAGAACAAAATCTATTTGCAGTATTGGGGATTCTTCTGACCTATGCAAAATAAGGTCTATCCTTACTTCCCCAAACTAAGACAATAGGGTCTTTGGATAATAGACCCCAATTTGATGCCTTTTATAGTAACATAGGTGTTAAATCACTGTGGTGCTAAAATGCGACTTTGGCGGTGAAAGGGTTAAATACTCAATATCATAAACATTTTTTTGTGCTTTCTACATGAACACAGGTGCACTCTTTGTCATGTTATTTTTAATTGAAAATCACATTTGTAATCTATTAATTCATACTGCTATGGTAATTGTACTTGTTTCAAGATCTGATTTGTAGTATTTGCTGTTTTAAACATTATTTTAACTCTTCTAATTCTAGCACCATGGCACTCTACACTCCCACCAAATGCAAAGACATTCACTGCCAAGCAATCTGCCATGTGTTTGTTTTTAGTCACTGTTTCTGCCGTTAAAGCAATGCTTGCGCACTCGAAAAAAAAAATTCACTCTTTTCGGTTGAGATGCATCGGACAACCAAGAACGTCAACAAAATGAAAAAATACATGGCGCAAGAAGAGTTAAAAAGAAAACAAAAATCACAATTGTATTTGGACTATTAATAAACTTGGGAAGCTGATACATCATTTATTTCCAAACAGTTAACCAGGGTTCACACGGTCTTTGAGAAATGGGAGTGCCATTTTCAAGTCTTTGAAACTATGAAAGCCTTTCAAAATTGGCTTTGGTCGGTGGAAATCGTCAAATAGTTTGGGAAAAGTCACCCCTAAAATACTCATTGATGCCGTAATCTTTTTTTTTTTTTTGCTTCCAGAAGCAATTTAATTTGGCATATTTTCCAATATCCCTGGTTCGACGATCTAGTTCCGTCTAGCAGACATCCTCAATTTGTCGAAAGTTACTTCGCTTCGCTATAATTATATGCGGTTCTTTTGGCTACACCAGCGCAACTTGAATGATCGTGATCAAAGCAGTCGTTATCAAAATAGAAAAGAATGGGTTTTTTTAGTTTATAGACTTTTCAAAATAGAAAAAATGCTTTTTTTCAGTTTATAAACTTTATTGAGATTGCATGTCGTGAGAGGTCTTTGGAAATATGATAAAAGGTCTTTGAAAGTTTGTGAATTTTGGTATGAAAAGTCTGTATGAACCCTGATTAACACTGGACTCCATGAACACAAATCAAACAGGCTCATGACAATATTCTGTTTTATGCTTTTGTCAAGTTTATTCTTATGTCATCGATATTTTATTAATGCATTTGTCTTATTTGCTAATGCATTTTCTTATTTATAGAATTGATAACGGTGAAATACTGAAAAATAAATCCACTGAAATGGTATGTGTTTGTTTTTATGTCAATGTATTGTATTTGTTTTGTGTCAGCATTACAATCTTGCCTTAGTTGAACTGTTCAATGTATTGTATTTGTATATTACAATCTTGCCTTAATTGAACTGTTCAATGCATTCCAAAACTATAGTTTTATATTTCAAGAGAGATTATAGAGAATTATGATTTTTATTGCCTTTTTTGTTATATAATAAAAGTGAGGCTTTTGTACCAATTGGTATCCATGTTTTAGTTGTGTGTTTTTTGCATTGAGATATAACACAAAATGAGAGGTACTTATCACATTGAATAATGTACTACACTTTTTGTTCTTTTTTTATAATTCGCAATAGTTATCTTCTGAATTGACTGTGCGTTATAATTTGACTATAATTATTATTCAGCTCTTTTGAATGTTATGTCTTGGCACAATGGAAAGGACATACATAAGTTACTTACGCTAATTTGTATACTTCACATGACTTTTTGTTTCTTTGAAATAAAGTCTACAAGTGAAAATTGAAACACTTGCTTGTCATTTTTTTCTGTTTTGTGTGGACTGTTTTTTGTTTCGTTTGTGCTTTTATAATGTTATTGCCATTATTATTATTATGTTATTATTCTCTCTCTCTCTGGTGTTCATTATTTTGGTATTATAAATTAAATTAAATAGGCACCATGCAACCACAGACACACACACATGCAAAGATTGCCATATTTTTCGGACCATTAAGCAAATAGGGCAATTTTCAAGAAAAATCTATTTTTAAAAAATTAGAGAAAGTCAAACTTTGAAGCCTGCACGCATCCAGTAAACGCTTGCCGACTGCCATTACTGCTGTCATAAACGAGAGTTGGCTCCCCTTTCAAATAATCGAAGTTCTGTTTGAGCAACTTCCTGTTGTGTTTGCATTTTTTTTCGTTAAAACTGATAGAATGATGGCATTCTAAGTTCTACAGCGATGCTTTTTCCATCCAATGAAGGGTTTTGGCATCTGTTGGATGGTATCTCGGATGATAATAGGGATTTTGATGCATTTTAACTCAAGTATCTGTCATATCGGCGACTCGTGACCATTTTCAATGTCGAGACTCACAGCATACTGTACTGAGCACGGCAATCGTTGCCTCTCTCTTCTCATGATTTGATCAATGATAGGGCGCCCTCGTTTATTAGGCGCATAGGTCGAAATTGGAGAAAAATATATCGCCTTATAGTCTGAGAATGATGGTATACACATGCACAAACGTTTCTACTTTTGAAGAAATATTTTTATTTGGACTAAATAGCTGAATTCTATACAATCCATTATCAAATTCCATCTTTTAAAAAAATTATTATTCATTATTAATAAGCAATGTTCTGAATTTCAATTATAATAAAACAACATATTCCAAAATAATATAAAACAAAGAAAAAAAATATCACAGTTTCCATTTTATTTTTAATTCTCACATTTTAAACCTGTTGTGAAATATATTTAGAAATAATCAGCACTTTGATTTAAAACCTTATCGTTTTATTTCTAAATCCATTCTGAACCCATTAACTAGAACACAATTAAAGATAATTATTGAATAATATATATTTGAAATTTAAAACAAAATGGTTTTCTGAAACTTATCGACACAATCTTAAAACAAGTTTTCTGTGATTCATCCACACGCATTTGAAACATAGCTGTACATTGATCAGACCTGTTTACCCCCTATACAAGTCTTGAGTAGTCTGGATAGCTGAAATGAGTAGTTTTGGTGTGAAATGAGTAGACCTCTTCATTAAACCATCAAATAATGTTCACTGAAAATGGTGGATTTTGATTAATCCTACTATCTACTTTAACTAAATACTTACCAACACTTAAAACATGTGCATTGACTCATAATGACCTGGAACTATACCAAAGAATATAGTAAAACGAAAGTAGGGCGTGACGTCACTCCCTGCGCCGGATATGGGGTGCGAGTTATCATTCGAAAACCCTTTTCCCTCAAATAGCATCAGGCGGGCAGGCAGGGAGGGAACATATTTGTTTTAAGTGTTGGTAAGTATTTAGTTAAAGTAGATAGTAAGATTGATAAAAATCTACCAATCTATTTTAACCATACATTACCAACACTTAAAACATGTGCAGATTACCAGAGAGGAGGAGGGTGATGCTCCCATTTGAGAAGCTAAGCACCCTTGACCTGATAAAAAAGGCTTAAGCCTAGAACAACACGTATTCTTAAGACTCAAAAACCCTGTCTAAAAAGACATTCCCCCAAAAAATCATACCCATGATATACCAACAAGTAAATACCTGAAAAAAGGCATTGCGACACTTACATCACAGGGAGACCACAACCTTCCTGATGGAGTAGAGGTTGTCATCTCCTCTAATGGAGAAGTCCCTGAGATAGTGCTGGATGAACGTGTTTTGAGACTTCCAAAAGGCCGAAGCCATGACCTTGACCAAAGGCACTCCCCTAAGTAGGGCCAAAGAGGTGCTAATTGCTCTTAACTCATGGGCCCGAACCGGGTTCTGAGGGAGTCTAACAAGAGAGGAAGCGTAAGCAAGCTTAATGCAGTCCAGCAACCAACGAGAGACTGTCCCCTTAGCGACGTCTTTGCAATACTTGACGTTAACGGAAAGGAAAAGACGACGCCTAGCCGCACAGAAGGGCTTAGTCCGGGCCAGGTAGAACCTAAGCGACCTGACAGGACACAGGAAGCGGTCCGCATCATCAGGCCCGAGGACAGAGCACAGGCTAGCAATGTGCACCAGAGGAGAGCCCACATCCCCTGGTTGGTTCTTGGCACGAAACTCAGGAAGGAAGGACAGAGAGACCGCGGAGAAATCGTCCGTGAACTCAATGTCCCTGGGTAGTCCGCTAAAGGCGTGTATCCCGCTGACACGTCTAGCTGAGGCCAAAGTGATGAGAAAGACAGTTTTGAAGGTCAACAGCTTAAGGGACAGAGAGGAAAGGGGTTCACACCTATCCCTTAAGAAGTTCAAAACTAAGAACACGTCCCACTGTGGGACGTGAATCGTCCTGGAAGGAGCCTGCAAACGGACGGCATCCAGAAAATGCGAAACGGGAAGAGCCGAAAGGCTCTCAGCGTGCTTCGCCCCCAAAGCCAAGGTAATGGTACTGACCAAGGCGGCCTTGTAGCCGGACAGGGTCTTGTACGAAAGATTTCTAGAGTTACGAAGATGAGTTAGAAAATCCAAAAATTCAACCGTAGAAGGCCTGAGCGCATCAAGCTTCTTCTCGGAACAAAAAGAAAACCACGTCGCCCAGCGAAGACCATACAAGTCGCTGGTTGATTTACGACGCGAAGAAACCAAAAGGTCCACCGTCCTGGTGGAAAAGCCTTGCCGCCTGAGCCCTTGTCTTAAAGTAGCCAGGCGGCAAGGTTGAGCTGAGAGGGGTCTGGGTGGCCGACCCCGCTTCTTGGCTGGATGAGAGTGGCCCGAGTGAGCTCGAGACGCAGAGGACCGTCTCGGGCCAGAGCGAGGAGCTCCGGGAACCAGTGGCTCGTGGGCCACAAGGGAGTGATCAGCACCATGTGGGGGGACTCCCGGAAACACTTCTGAAGGACCCTGGAGATCAACGCCGTCGGTGGGAAGGCGTAGAGGGACATGCCAGTCCAGTCCAGGGAGAACGCATTGAATGCCAACGCTAGGGGGTCCCGAACAGGGGACACGTAGAGAGGCAAGCGAGCGCTGTACTTCGTTGCGAAGAGGTCGATCATGGGCTTGCCCCAGAGATCCCAAATCTGAGCCAAGGCGTGATGGGCGATCGTCCATTCGGTCGGCAGAACCTGCTGAGACCGGCTGAGGGAATCCGCGAGAACATTCAGTTTTCCCGGGATGAACTCCACGGAGAGATCGATGCCCTGAGAGGCTGACCAGAGCAGGATCCTCTCCGCCGCCAGAGAAAGAGGAAGAGAGCGGGTTCCTCCCTGACGACGAAGGTAGGACAAACTCGCGGAGTTGTCCCCGCACACCGTGACCCACCGTCCCTGAATCGCAGGGGCGAAGTGGAGGAGAGCCAAGCGAATGGACTCCATCTCCAAGAGGTTGATGTGCTGACGAGACTCCTCCGGAGTCCACAGACCGGAGATCTCCTCCTTGTCCATGTGGGCTCCCCAACCGCTGAGGGAGGCATCCGTAAAGATGAACAGCTGGGACCCCAATCGACTGATTGGGACCATACTGTTCATCCAGGATGTGTCGGTCCATTGAAGGACCGCCTTCCGGAACCACTGCCCTAACGGCACCAGCTGGTCGTATAGGGATGGATCCGAGACCCGCGCGGTGATCTCCCTTTGCAGAGGTCTCTTGAAGACCCTGCCGAGCGGGAGAAGCTCGGAGACCGACTCCATCAGCCCCAAGAGGCTGAGGAGTCGGCGAAGGGTGGCGGACTTCGCTTCTGAGAGGTCCGCCACCAGAGAAGAGAGAGCCGAAATCCTTTTCGGCGAGGGCAACACCGAGAAGGTGAGTGTTGAAACACATGCCGAGGTACTTGAACCTCTGAGAAGGGACAAGATCGGATTTTTTCCGATTGATCTTGAACCCCAGGGAGACAGAAATGTCCTGAAGGACCTGAGTGTGTTGAAGAGACAGCGACCGACTGGCGGCGAGCAGCAGCCAGTCGTCGAGGTAGACCTTCAGTCTGAGGCCTCTCGCGCGTGCCAAGGAGGCCATCTCCCTGGTCACCTTGGTGAAGATCCAAGGAGCCAGGGAGAGGCCGAAGGGAAGGGCGCTGAACTGAAACACACGCCCCTGCCAAACGAAGCGCAGAAACTTCCTGCGGCTCGGGTGGATAGACACGTGGAAATAGGCATCCTGAAGGTCTATGGAAGTCGCCCAGTCGCCTGGGCGAATGAAAGACCTGACCGTGGAAGGAGTCTCCATCTTGAACCGAACCTTTCTGGTGAACTTGTTCAAGGGAGATAAATCCAGAACAGGACGGAAGTCGCCCGACTTCTTCGGGACGGTGAACAGGCAAGAATAGAAGCCGGGGCCCGGTTCTTCTAGAAGAGTGACCGCTCCCTTCTCCACCAGAGCGGAGACCTCCTTTTGAAGGATGTCGAACCGCTCCGGATCTGAAGGTGGTGGGAAGGAGATCGGTTGTGCAGACAGAGGAGGTTCCAGGATAAACTGAAACCACAACACCGAGAATCCATGCGCTTTTGACAGCCGACTGCCAAGCGGGATACGCCTTCGCGAGCGCATCTACGCTTGACGCAGGAGCGCCGGTGGATTCCCGGGGCTGTGCGGGGTCTAAAGAAAAGGCTGGCCCTTGGAAAGCATCTTCCTGAAGCCCCTGGAGGCCTGAGGACGAGACCTTTGAGCCCTGGACCGGAAAGGAGCTCGAGAGGAGGAGTACCGTAGGGCTTTAGACTGCTGCGGTACCCTGAACGCCAAATTCCCCCTCCTAGCCCTTGAGGCAGGGAATCTGGGAAGGGACTGGCGAAACCCAGGATCAGAGCGGGAGCGCTTGAGAAGCTCCCTGATCAACGCGTCATGAGAATCCTCAGCCTTCCTCTTAGTGGACGATTCCACAATCGGATCCACAACTTCCTGGCCAAACAGTCCTGAGAACGGCAAAGGGAGAGAACGAAGCCGTTCCTTTTCCCTCTGGGAGAGAGATCTGGACTCCGTCAAGAGACTGTCCCTAGACAGAGCAGAAGACTGGACCTTCAAGGCCGCCACGACTTCAGAGAGACTCTGCATAGTCCCCTAAGGCAGCAAGAGCCACACCGATGGAAGGCTCGTCCACCGAATCAAAAATCCGGAAATCCACCGGAGACTCGGAGGTGGACTTCCCTAGAGACTCCGCCACAACACGAATGAGGGAAGTGGCCACGCCACACCCCTTGAGAGCATCAGAAAGCCCAGTTTCCAGTTGCCTGAAAACAGCTTGCTTGAGGACAATCGGAGCAGCGAAGCCTGAATTCAATCTCAACTTCTCTAGCTCCGCTTTAAACGGCTTAGAGAAGGAAGGAAACGGAAGGTAATCCTCCAAGAGAGGGAGGACCGACCTGAACGGAGGGACCGAAAAAGAACCCACAGCTGTGGTGTCCTCTTTCTGACGCAGCAAACGGTTCGAACGGCTAGAAAGACCGATCAGGGGCTGTTCTGGTCTGCCCGTCTGCAAGAAAGCCTCTGCCTTCCACACGGCGTCCAAAAGAAGAGTAGGAGCCTGGAGGAGGAGACGGCTCTTGCCTTGCTGGAAAGAGCCGACAGACTCCCCGGTAGCCGACTGTGACACAGACCGACTAATCTCAACAACATCCGGGCAAGAGTCCTTCAAAATCTCCAACAAGCCTTGTTGGGGAACGCCCACACCGTGGAACTGAACACTGGCAACAGAGGGCGCGTCCTGGGCAGACCCGTCCTCTTGGGGAACAAGGCCAGACACCGCTGAACGAAGGCGGCGTTGCACTTCGCGCTCAATCAACGCTTCCAAATCAGAACCGGTTTCACCGTCTGAAAGCTCCGATTCCACCGGAGAAGCCTCACCGTGAGAACGGTGGTGATCACGTTGAGGGAAAAACGGAGATGCTTCATCCGTGTGCCGCCGCGAATCACCCGGTTGCCCCCCTGCTGGGTGGACAAAAACCGGTTCACCGGTTGTACGGTGCCGTTCACCCGGTAGAGTAGCTCTCGGCTTAAACTGAACCGGGTGAAACCTCGCCGGTTGCTCACGCATGGCTATGCGTGCCGGTTGATCTTCATCCGAAGATGCCGGTTCCAACCGGATGAGAGGTCGGTAGACCGAGGAGTGGGGAGGTAGTCGACCGGTTCCGTCCTCCCGGTAACGGGAACCGGGAATAACTTCGGGGCGGACAGGTCTAGCCCGTCCTCCACCGTAAGTTTGCCTGTAGGCGCCAGAACCGTGAGCTCGCGTCTCAACGGAACTGGCCATGAGCCTGTGGCCTTCGGGGCCTAGGGATCTAGTCCCTTCGTCCCCGGTAGGTTCATAGCCCCACGGTTCGGCTGAACCGTGACCTCTTTTGGATACAGAGGTGGGGGGCCTTCGCCTTGAATCCGACCGTCCGTCGGATTCAAATCCCATAGCATGGGGGGGCGAGCTCTCCGGAGGATACTCCTGATCCCCCGGGAGAAGAACCGGTGGATCCTCCAGGATCGGGTGGACCAACCGTAGTCCCACCGGTTTGAAGTGAGAGGACACGTAAGTGCCCTCCGACGTCTTGGAGGAAGAAAGGGCCCTCGTGGAAAGAGGACGCTTGCTGGAGACCCTGTGGACAAGAGTAGGAGAGAGAGTAGACCCGGTTGTTTGGGCCGAAACAACCGGGTAAACTGACTCATGAGAACCGGCAAAATAATCCGAAGATTCAACTGATTTAACCGGGCAAATGTGAAGACCACTAGAACCGAGCTGGTCGATAAAAGACTGCAGAACGGACTGAGTATCCCCCGAAGGGGTGGAAGCCACCGAAACAGAAGCCAAGGGGTCAAGTTCGCTTCGAGAAACCGAAACCGCCTTAACAGAAGAAACGTCTTGCTTTGAAGAAGAACGCGAAGATTTCTTGAGAGATTTCTCTTTGGAAACAGATTTTTCCTTAGCTGACTTCTCTTGAGAAAGAGAGGGAGAACAGAACCTACCACTCCTATCGCGAGGGAGAGGGGGAGAGGGGTAGAGGGGTAGAGGAGAGAACCGGAGCAGAGACCGAAGTCTTAGGAAGAGTGTGGGGGGTGGGTGAAGCCATGATGGCCGCCCACACAACACACACGAAGAGAACCGGCCTGACTTGTATCATGAAAATTTCCAAAAATACAAGAAAAGAAAATCGAAAGACAGCCCAACAGGCAGTCCAAGAAACCAAAGAATAGTCAGTTACAAAATAAATGGAACGGACCCACCTAGAATAGAGCAGAAACCCCAAAAGGAGGAGAGCAATGGCAAGCCAGGTCAAGTGAGCTTGGGTGGAAAAGGAAGAATGATGTTCGTAGTGCGCGCGCGCACCTCGCCTGCCCGGATGTAGGGGGGATAACACCCGCACCCCATATCCGGCGCAGGGAGTGACGTCACGCCCTACTTTCGTTTTACTATATTCTTTGGTATAGTTCCAGGTCATTATGAGTCAATGCACATGTTTTAAGTGTTGGTAATGTATGGTTAAAATAGATTGAGTAATTAAAGCATTATTTTCAATTTTGAAGAGTAGTAGAGATCCAAATTGAGTAGAATACTACTCGAAAAGAGTAGAGTAAACAGGTCTGATTGATTCATTATGGCAAATTATTCACATAAAAAGAAAACGTTTGTGTCTCGCAGTTTGCACACACAAATTGAACACAAACCAGTTTACTGTGACTCATTATCATCCAAACTTTACGAGGAAGAAACAAACAACAGATGTGGGGAAATATGGCAATTTAAAAACAGGCATCAGAATAGTCTGAAGTCCAATCCTCTGAAAACTGCGGTAAAAGGGCCACCAAGGCCCCAGACTGTAGAGGGACAACACTGAAATCAGTTCCCAACATCATAAAAAAAAATTAATAGTGATAAATCACTTTTAAATGCTATTTAACACAAAGGATAACACTCAATAAAAAGGCAAAACCTGACAAGAGAAGCCAATCATCTGTCAGAAATTCTTAATCCTCTGACAATTCTGATGCCTGTTAAAAACATAATTATTTCGACACTTTTGAGATTAATTTCCTTGCAAAAACTCCCCCCAACAACAAAAATCAAAGAAGCAAACAAAACCAAGAAGATAACAACAACCAAACAAAATAAACAGCTGTGGAAATTGCATGTCTTGGCAAAATGGAAAAAGAGAATGGGAAACACTATGCCAATCTTGATCATGATCAAGTCGATACTTTGAACAGCAAAATGGATTTTTATACAAGCAGTAGTGAGCACATACTTGCACAGAAACACAGCTACTGCAGATTTCCTTCACGGCCAGACCTACAGAGGGGGCTTAGGGGGCTACAGCCCCCACCCTTTTTCCTCCAAAAAAACCCTACCAAATCATGTCGCCGAGCACTCATCAGCACCACCAGTTCATAGGTACTTAATGGTTCAAAACATGTTTCAATAGGGGTATGAACAGTAATGACATTAGTCCTTTATTTCATACCCAGATTGCACTATTTTGCTTCTCAGATTAAAAAAAATTCCGGACCCTCCTAGGGTTTTGCTGCTTCGCACCTTCGATGAATTAGCCCCCACCCCTTAAAAACTTAGGTCCGGCCCTGTCCTTCCATGCTTGTTAAAGTTCAATTACTTTGCAAATCTACCAACATTGATTTGATTCATAAAGTTGCATTGTATATTTCAAAATGCTTCACTATTAGAGACAAAGCTCACCTCCAAAATTTGTCATAATCATGAAATTTGTTTACATCATGTTCATATGGGCCACACAGCCGTAAATTTGAGTTTTACGTCCTCTCGACCTGGGAAGGCACATATGGGACATACACAGCCTAAAACAAATTAATAAAATGTATTGTTATTGTTATTACAGAAACACAGTTAGCCTCATTTGCATAGTAAAGTGATAGAAAATAAGCACAGGCACAGTGGGTGGACCATGGACACTACACATTGACCTAAATATAGAATCCGTGGGTGGACCAAGACACACAAACAGACATATCCAGCATGATCACAAAAATGCAATTTTGCATAATAATTAATATATACACAGATATGTAGTCTGATTGTTGAAAACAATGGGGAAGAAATGAGCATTTCAAATATCAAAGGGAAGGAATAAATAGTAAAAAGGTGTTAAGGCTGGCAGGATAAAATTCAAGAAGGCAACTTCGGAAGAAATAGATAGAGCACTTTGTACTGTGTACAAACTAACAATGTTAGTTGAAAACATATAACTCTTTGCAAGATGTTTCCAAATATATCTCCAAACGTTGTTGTTTTTTAAAGCTGTAATTCATCTTCATTAAGCATTGAAACATGATTTATTTCAACTCCCTTTAGTTTTATCAATAAGCTTTGTTCATTCTTTGGTAAACAATGAAGACATGATTTATTTCAACACCCTTATTTTGTACAATGAAAACCTTGTTATAAAACATCTGTTTAAAAAAACATCTTTGTACAATTGCACATGCGCACACACAAACACCAAAGTGAGTGTGTTAACATCATAAAACATGATTCTGTTTTTAAAAAATATGATGTTACATGTGAATAAAAGAAAATTCCATTTCTTAATCAATAAGCATAGCTAGGACAATTAGAAAATAAAAAATAAAAAGAATAACAACAAAAAATCCCCGTCATAATAAAGACATATAGTGCTCAACATCTCACAAAACACAATTGAGCTTTTAAACTTAGAAGCATAGTTCTAACCATAAAATATGATACTGATAATTTACCCCCCCAGCCACCCCCCAAAAGATATGTCATAATCATCAAGGAATGCTACCAAGGATAAAACACAATTTATGTTTTTAAACATTAATTAAAAATCATTATTTTAAGAATTAAAAAAACAAACAATTAATAATTAAGAAATTCTGCAATCAATTCTCAGATATATATTTTAGTTAAATGAATAAAAAAAATATTTCTAAATGGGAAAAACCAGCAGTTTTAAAACACATCATGTGACATAAGCTATATTTAAACTTTTAAAAAAAATAAAAACCATCCGCCAAAAAATCCATGAATTTTGATAATAAAAAAAATGCAACAATGAATTATCAACAACACATTGTTGGTTTTTACAATAAATAATCAAATACACAATTTTTTAATCATAAAATGTAATATCAACATTTAAATCAAACACTGAAATCAGCTTTCAAAACTGATTTTTTTTTTGGGTCGTCTAAATTACATACAAAGCAAGTCAAGCATTGATCACAGAATGAATGAGAATGTGCAGCAATTGTTTTTTAAATATACAAATCTGTCACTACCAGAAAGTGAGATGGGAGTCCCTACCTTCTAATCCTTGAATTAATGATCTACATGTTTCAAATAATATTTAAACTCGCATAAAAGACCAACACTAATGCACTTCCAACTGAAAAAACCCATGAAATTTTGTACTAGATGGGAAACCACATCATATTATGAGAAACATACTGCCAGCATTATTTATTTCTCCTTTCTTATTGTTCATCATAATAAACATATGTATTTTTAAAAAATATTTTTTTATTACATACTATCCAGTGGTGATCCCAACCACAAGTTTCAATACCCCTCTTCATTTTCTTGACCGCAGCAAGTTTGTCTCAAAGTTGCTGACATTATGGTCAATTCACGAGGATGGGTCAGGACATGGATCTACCTAGACAGATTTATACATTTGTAAACTAATGATGCATGGAAAACTTTACTCCTGTTGCTAATTAACCTCGTCACTGCCCCATCACGGATATTTCCGTCAACTTTCAGTAACCTATAAATATATAAGCATGGGTGCAACTACACAAAATGAAAAAAAATGAAAGACCGAGGTTTAGGGGTAATGTCCCCCTGCAGCTGAAGCAAAAATTGATTTTTGAAGGTATTTTAGTTTGTTTTTTCCACAATTTATACAAATGCTTACTTTAAAGTGTTTGAAAAATACAGTAGACATACAAAGATCTTGTTTGACAAATTTGAAAAAAAGGAAATTCCTTTTCTGGTAAAATTCAAAAACAGGAAATCCTTGTATACCAGGAAAAGTTGCACCCATGTATAAGCATAAACTGCCCCGTGGCGGAAATGTCCGTCATAGGGTTATTTTAAGGGTTTCCCTTTTTCTATCCATATGCTTTTCGCAGTATGTTTGAATGCATGTGAGAGTGTTCTCAAATGATAGTATATTCAATTCCCTTTCAGGAAAGCATATGTTATAATATACACTTTTATTCAGCCCAAAAAATAATGTCAATTGTAATAATAGTCAGAACTGACTTTGACAACTATATTGGAAGAAGAAGAAGAAGCAGCAGCTTTTGTGATGACTTTGCAACCTACGAATAGAACGGCTTGGCAAACATAGTTGCCTCAGAAGCGGAAACGGGCTTGGCAGCGAAGGGGTTAAAGAAGGCTGATTCCTCTTATTCATTACTTGTCGCTAAATCAACAAACGATGTCAAAGAAATGTGTGTTATCCAAAAAATAATCCCATCAGTGTACGATGTGTGTACGCACCCAATAACCATATCCATAGGTGTCGACCTATACAGCTTTCCTGTATTGCTGTACGGGAAAACCATGATTTTGGGTCTGTACGGACGTATAAGATAACAGTTTCAATACAAGTAAAACTGATTTATACGGGCAGATCAGAAATCAGAGACAAACCGCGAAGTGATAGAATTTTGTGATAGCAGCCGACAAAACGCGGACGCCAAGCAGCCGAACAGGAAAAAGGCTAGATGATCGGTCATGCGCAGAGAGCGATTTGTTCTGGTAATCTGCGCATGCGTGGTTTCTTCAGAACTTCCGTGTGAGCGTTGCTTGAATCGAAAATGGTGGACGCTAATTCTTCCAGTTCTACGAACCCCTGTAGCTAAAAAGGCACGAGTTGGGAGTGGGAGACACTTGAAAGAATGGGAAAACCTGTCCTTTGAGAAAGGAAGGTACGCTCCCCTGCCCATTTTTCAATATATATATAACAAAACTGCATGAAAACGATGTCTGAATATAATGTATTCACGGCAACGTTTTCATGGCTTTGCATGTTCAGAAAGTTATATGGTTTTCAGGCTTGAAATAAGGGGGGCATTTTTTTCAATAAGGGAAGTTTTGAAAAAAGGAAAATTGGGTCGACACCTATACACGCACACAAGCACAAACATTTTGCTTTGAATTGAAGGCCTGCACAAGTGCCTGCTAGTTATGGCACTGGGATAGAAAGCAGCAAAGCTAACTTGTAAGCGGCTTAAAATTAAAATAATCCAGTTCTTGTACTATTTTCTAGGAAAAGGTGAAAAAACAAATAACATAACAGATGTGTCACTGGCCTTAGGATGGAGAAAGAAAAGCACATATATATATAACTCATTCAAGTCATGTCAGGAATGAATAGATAGCTGTCAGTTTGATGCTTTTGCTTCAAGGGAAATAAATCTGTGCGCACCTTGGTCACTTCTAAATTCGCTTCGCTCCCCTAGACCACAATTTTGCCTCTGACTTTGTTTTTGTTGTAGGGAAACCAATCGGTGTAGTTTTTCTATATCAAGTCTAAAATTAAAAAAGTCTGATCTACCACTTCCCTATGTCTAAACTTAAAAGTAAAAACCTGTAACCTTTCATTTCTCCTTTTGTTTAAATTTATGTATGTTTTGTTTGTGGGTATGGCTGGAGTGATTTGCAAGTTTTTTTAATAATTCAAAATGATTGCGATGCGAATGAGTTAAGTATTCATGCCAATTCTTGTTCACAAGAGGACATAAGAGAAGGATATATTTCAAAAACAAAGGGGGGGGGGGGGGGGGGGGGGATAAAGAAGTGTGAAAATGAGCCCATATAGTAACTAATTTGAAGAAGAATATAAACCCTTGATTTTAAACTTTCTTCTTCTTTTGTTTTAATCTACTGCAGCAGCTTAAGGGCTTCGCACACTAGCGTCAGGCGTCAATTGTTTCTCAGAGCAACACCTTGACGCCTGCATCACAGCACACATTGTAGCGACGCAGTGGTGTTCTCACACACGACTCTTGTCGCTTCGCCTCTTGTCGCGCGAACTTCCTTATTTGGAAAGCAAGAAAAGATTACTCTAGCGTCGGACGCTTTATTTCGGGTTCGAGCAAGTCTGTCATTTTTTTTCTTTTCAATCAGAGTTATGGTCCTTCCGTCCGTTGTGATTGGCTAGTTTCACGATCTCTGCGATCTTGAGCATCAAAATTAGAGCCGGTTCTATTCTCGAGCAACAAAAAAATCGCGCAGCTACGCATAAAAAATCCTGCCGCGACGCGAATCTCTCTCGCATCAAACTGCGCCTTGCAGCAAAAAATCGCCGCGATCTCGAGATCTTGACGCTAGTGTGCGAAGCCCTTTAGACTAAAAATATATATTAGACTTTTAGAAGATATTTTTCATCAAATACCATACTTTTATTTTTAGCCCCCATGTGAATACAAAGGACTCTTTCAGTGCAAATAGGCCCTGGCCCTTAACCCCCACCCCCACCCCAATTCTCTGGAAGTTGTGTGCCAGCAGAGATTCTTTTTTAATCTGCTTTTTCCAGTACTTATTGTCATCTACTGTTTTTGTCCCAAACTCCTTCCTCCTTTGGTCTAATAAACCTTGTGGGCCATTTTCTCATTTGGAATGTGTTAGCCGAGGAAGTCAGGAGACAAGGAAAAGTCATTGTCATGTTTATATATATATGTAAGTACTATTTTGTTTTTTTCCGTTTTGAGAAAGAAAAAAAAACTTCTGCGTGGGAATACGGTTGTGGGGCTCTTTTGTAAAAATAGTTCCCCCAACTTCTGTGCTTGTGACTTCCTTTATACTCATCACTGCCACTCTCTTCGACTCTTGCCTTTTCCCTTACTATCTTTCTGACTTATTGACCCATTCTCCTGCCTTTTTTTTAATATAGAAATCTTCCAGATAATTTTTCTCCTTTGAGCTCCTCCGAAATTGGAAAAGGTCGGCTGTACGCAGTGGGGAGACCAGTGAAAACTGAAAACCGGACACATACGTATCTTACCCGTTATGGCCATATGGCCTGGGAATGCAGAAGAAGAAGAAGAGAAAAACAACCGTAGTCCAAAAACGATGACTTGAGCAATTCAACACAACTGCGTTAGCAAGAATTACGGACACAGTACACGCATGACAAAGCTTTTCACATTACCAATACTGAACAAGTGGAGACCCTTTCTGTGATTCAATCAGCAGCAACTGTCATCACAAAACTTCCATACCTAGTTAAGTCTGAGAGAAGCATTTATCCTGAGATAAGACATTTATCATACAAACATGCTGACAAGTGCCTTACCCTAAATGGCCTTGGAACAATTGTGACAGAGTATAGGAAAACCAGGCTAAAGTCGGAAATTATTACTTTTGACGTTTTTATATAATCTGAAAGTTTAAATTCTACAGACTGAAAAGCAAAATCAGAATTGATCTATCTGGCATAGTCTTTTTTTTCTATATTTTTGTAAAGTTGACAAAATACACAGAATCAAGCATAATAACTAAGCTACCTGTTTTTGTGCATTGCTAAGAATGTCTCTCAGCGACTTTAGCCGGGTTATCCCATACTCTGTCACAATTTTCAGCAAAAACGATGACTCATAGAGTCATACTCTATCATAGTCTACTCCTTCCGTGATCTTTCCAGCATGAAGGCCATCATGTCTGGAGAAAACCTGTACCCCTGAGAGGGCCGATGGCACAAAGGGCACAGGAATCCAGGGTACCAGAGGAAATGTTTATCGAGGAAACACCAGCGGCAAAGGATCTGGCATCCACACAGCATCACCGTCACCTCCAGGCGCTCCCAGCGGCACGATAGGCAGCAGTTGTAGAACCGATACGCTGAAACAAAAAATAAAACAACTTTACATCATCATTCTGTAATATGTCATTTCTTGTCCAAGTCATGAAATCCCTTCACATAAAGGAAAAATCAATGCATGACACTCAAAATAGGAGTTATTAACAACTTTAGAACAGCTTTGTAGCGACATTACAAGACTTTCACCAATGTTTTTACTTTCTGTTTGTGTATACCTAAAATAATTACTATTTTTTGTATCATTAGATAAAGCTCTCTATACAATATGAACCTCAGCCAACGTCTTATTATTTCTAAGAGAAACTCCTATTACTGAAAGTCCTATTCCGAATCAGTAAATGTCAGGGGGGGGGGGGGGGGGGGGGGGGGAATATGCAAATAAAAAACAAAGCCCTTTCTTCAAAAATTGTTGCGTGCATTTCACTTACCTGTTATCAAATCTTCTCTCAGCTGCCTCACCCCCCGTAGATCAACGGCCATGGCACCTCCTTCCTGCCTCCAGACGCGTGGTTCAGCCTGCTGCTCCACCATTCTTTGGCACTCTCGCTCCCTACGATCTCTTCCCACTGCTTCTTGTACTTGTGCATGTAGATCGGAATAGACCGCAACTTCACGAGAAGAGCGTTCAGCTTGGTTGCCCGGTGAGCCATGCTCTTCCTGAGACCCCTCTCGTAGTCCACGACCATTCTCTTGACAACTGCTTACTTCAGCAGCAGCAGCAAGTAAACCTCCATCCTCTGACTCAGCCTCCTCTGGCTCGTTTTCAGTAGCAGTGGCAAGGTCCCGACTCGGAGGAAAATGATCTGAGTCTCGCATTGCAAACGTGGACTCTTCTGATTCAGCCGCATGCTCCCAGCTCTCAGCAGGCACGGCTTGAGTTTCAATCGTGGACAGGGATGACGCTATCACGCTGTTGCCACTTCCAACCGGTGTGGTGTTAACTTCTGAGGGTCCCCTAAAGCTCATCTGGTCTTTAGGGGCTTTTTCTCCACGAGAGCTTGAAGGCTCACTCATAGGAGTGGAGTCTTGACATTCTGTTTTTAGTTTGTCGCACTTGGAAAGTGATCCTCCGCTTGCTTGGCCGCAGGCTGCCATATTTGTAGAATCACTGGAATCCACCGGTTCGTTGTCAGTGTTGACAGACGCCATGTTCACCAGCGCTTCAGAATATCCGTGTCCTGCAACACACAAACAACAAACATGATTAGGCAGTCGACAGATACATGTTTTTTATTTTTTATTTTGTCAGGATTAATAAGTAATATTAGTATTTAGTATTAATAGTAATAAAAGCTTCACAAATTTTTAGTGCACAGTTATGTTGCTTGATTGCACAAGCCGGAAATTTTGATTTGCATCTTTTAAATGTCAAACTCATGACAAATATACTAGTGTAGGTCTAAGATTAATTACTGAATCCCACCCACCAACGAAAACTAAGCAAAGAAAAGAGAGAGAGAGAGAGAGAGAGAGAGAGAGAGAGAGAGAGAGAGAGAGAGAGAGAGAGAGAGAGAGAGAGAGAGAGAGAGAGAGAGAGAATAGAGAATGTTTATTGAGGGAGAGAGAGAGAGAGATGAGAGAGAGAGAGAGTAATATCATAGCAAATTTAGAGAGAGAGAGAGACGAATACGAATATGAATGTTTATTGAGGGTTAATAGATAAGCATAAGCTTTTTTACACAATGCCCTCGAAAATATAAAAACAAATCCAAATGAAAGAAAATTGAAAAAACATGAAAAAAGGAGAGGAAAAGGGGGTAGGGGGTAGTAATATCATAGCAAAGAGAGAGAGAGAGAGAGAGAGAGAGAGAGAGAGAGAGAGAGAGAGAGAGAGAGAGAGAGAGAGAGAGAGAGAGAGAGAGAGAGAGAGAGAGAGAGAGAGAGAGAGAGACTGGCATTGTAATCATTACATTAGAAGAGAAATGGAAAAATATGTGATGTTTCTTTCTTTTCAATAAACAAAAACTCTTTCAAAATAAACGCCTACCTCTACATTGATTGAACTGTTGTCCGTTTTGGAAGAGAAACATTACGCTATCGAAGGCGTCTTCTTCAGAGTGGGAGACTTCTACTTTCCGACTTCCAGAGAGAGAGAGAGAGAGAGAGAGAGAGAGAGAGAGAGAGAGAGAGAGAGAGAGAGAGAGAGAGAGAGAGAGAGAGAGAGAGAGAGAGAGAGAGAGAGAGAGAGAGAGAGAGAGAGAGAGAGAGAGAACGAACGAACACAAAAATAATTTTTTTATTCCACAGGCCATTTTGGTAAGGGAAGGGCCGTTTTCGTCTCGAGTTCATTTTTCGCCAGGGGCCATTTTCTCCGGTCACATTTGGTTTGCATATGCGCTCGTTTTGACCTTGACCGTCCACAGCTCATGCTAAAGGGAAGTAACTTGCGTTAATGAAAAAACGGATGGACAGTATAGAGAACGGGTACACTAGTTGCGGAACGACCTGGAAAGAAAACACAACCAATTTTTTTTTTTAAACAGCAAACATCGACACTACGATGACACAGATACCCATAATTCTAACGGCGGGCGAGAGTGTGCTTTATTTTTTATCCGGACACTTCATGAAATGAGTGCAAAGTTGCTCGGTTAAGTTAACTCTGCCGATGTCATTCTAGACAAGTTTGGAAGATCGATTCAGCCAATCCGTAAGACACTCGTTTTGTTTATTCTGGTTAATATTAAGCATTAACACAGGCAGGGGTCGCGCTAGTGTTTTTGAAAACGCGTCTTGCTTACGCGACATCGGCAAAAAAATGCGTAAGGGAAGCAAAAAATTGCGTCAAAGAACAAAATGATAAATCTAAGCTAAAAACAATGAAAACAAGACCAGCAACAAAAACATGCATTTTTATTCACTAACCAGTCATTTTCGGCGATCACGGCAGAGACTAAAAGAGTCAAAGACAGAAGTCTGGCAATTGTGCAACAACGCGCTCATTTTGCGCCAAACGCTTCATTTATGTCACAGCTAATTGACTAAAAGACCCAGTGTGGTGCCCACACCTAAGAAAGAATATTGATCTAGTTGAAGGGGTGCAGAAAAGGTTCACAAAGAAAATTCAGGGCACAGGCAATATGAGTTATCAGGAAAGACTGACGTACTTAAAACTACCAAGCCTAGAATACAGAAGACTTAGAGGTGATCTTATAGAAGTATACAAAATTCTCCATGGGCTTTATGACTATACTACCACAAAACAATTACTAACTCTGTGCGAGGATGAAAGAACCCGCGGACATACTTTTAAACTAAAAAAAAACTACTAATACTAAACTTACACAAACCTTTTTCACTAACCGTATTACTAACGCATGGAATAACTTTCCAAACGAAGCAGTAAATGCATCGTCACTAAATGCATTCAAGAACTCATTAGATCGATATTTTCAAAATATTGTGTATTCAGTAAATTTAAATAAATTAGACAAATAAAAGCATGACAGCCTAAGTAGTTGATCGGTAATGCCGATACAACATTAACAACAAAAAGAATCGATCTAGAGGGCAAAAGGCTGAAAAGCCTATAGTGTCTATATGATATGATAACAAGTACGGCCCAGCCAGCGAGGGTCCCGCGGATCGGGCTTAGCATGATGCCGCGCCGTGCGAGGGAGGGGGGGGGGGGGGGGGAGGGGGGGGGGGGGGAGGGTTGTCTTTAGTTGGTTCCACTCGATGGTTGTTCGGGGGAAAAAAGATGGTGGTACTACAAAACATTTCTTGTTGTTTAGTAGTAGTTCGCTAGCATTACTCTAGCAGAAGCACCCATTTACATTATCTGTGTTTCTCAGTTTTTTAGAAGAATTTAAAGGACCATACTCAGCTCCATTCGAACCTAAAAACGTTCTGGAAAATGTTTCAGCATTATTTCCTACTACACATAGACACAGTATACAAACTGTATCTATGTAACCTACCTTTAATTTATGTCACATTCTTCAAGATAAAGTGAGCGCACACACTTTTATTTCGCAAAAATCGGTCTCCTGGGGCAGATTTGCCAGCTGCCATTGAATCTCACAAAAAATGGGATTTGTGCGATAATCCATTTGGCGTGACGTAGTTTAGGGGAAATAAATATGGCACCTGTGACTGATGTTGAACTATTTGAAGACAAATTAATTTGCCTGTTTGTGGCCCGTTTTTAATAACAGAACTTGTTGGGATACTTTCAGACCTAGCTTATGACGTAACGCTGTCAGAGTATACGTATTATTATTATGACGCCAAGTTGTACACCTTCAAGTTCCTCTTGTTCTAGTCCAGGCGAAATTATAAGGTGTACCTTGTTTTGTGATATATATTAGGTTTCTATGTCGATCTAACATGATTTGAGGGTGCTGAATCCAAATCCGTCGGAGGCTAAGTTGTAAATGTTGGGCATTTTGAGTTATGATGTAATATTCAAAATGGCCACCATGGGACTCTAGAGAACTGTAAAGACATGCACTTAACGTAATTATTTTGTATCTAATGCTTTTTTTTGTAAGAAAAATAGTATAATTATGCTGAACTGATTAAAACTATGTGAACTATATCCTATTTTAGTACTTATTAGCCCTCAGCCACTGTGGAAAGGGCTATCACGATATTTCGTGTCCTTTCATTTGCCTGGCAATTATCTTAAGAGCCATGTCACAGGATCACTTCGAATGTGTGTGCTACTATTTTAATTAAGCTGATGTGCCCCTAAGAATGCCTTGTTGACCTTGACCTTTGGCCTTGAGTATGTGATTTTATTGTATCAACTATACTTTTTCAACTTTTGCACTGCTGTTGTAAAAATGTTTCTAAGCTAAGGTTTATGGAGGATGTTGAATTACTGATGCCTGTTTTATGCCTAAACCTTTCATCTTAAATGCTTGACCTTGAATTTGCATTGAATATTTCAGCTTTTTGCTTTAATATATTTTGAATAATTGCAGTAACTGTCTCATAATTGGTGCATGAGCCTATGGTTATATAGATGCTAACCTAAGTACCGATGACACTCCAGCCTTCATCTTAACGCTTGGCCTTTGTTGCTAGGCGCCAAGCAGAACAACACGGCGATCAGTGTCAATATTTTATTTTATTATAATAGGTGGGTAAAATGGCCAACATTCCATTGCATGTCGGCACTTTTACCCACCTATAAATTGGCTAATGCACCAATTATGAGACCATTACTGCAAAGACTTAAAACATATAAAAACAAAAAGTTAAAATATGCAATGTAAATTCAAGGTCAAGCATTTAAGATGAAAGGTTTAATAAAATAGGTATCAGGAATTCAATATTCTCTATACACTTTAGCTTAGGGAAGAAAAAAAAATAGCTTATTTTACCACAGCAGTGCAAAAGTTGAAAAAGTATAGTTGATACATTAAAATTACATACTCAAGGTCAAAGGTCAAGGTCAATAAGGCATACTGAGGGGCACATCAGCTTCATTAAAATAGTAGCACACAAATTTGAAGTGATCCTGTGACATTGTTCTAAAGATAATTGCCAGGCAAATGAAAGGCCACAAAATCGTGATATCCCTCTCTGCAGAGTGGCTGGGGGCTAATAAGTACAAAAATAGGAAATAGTTCACATAGTTTGAATCATTTCAGCAAACTATACTATTTTTCTTACAAATAAAAGTATTAGATACAACATAATTACGGTAAGTGCATGTTTTAACAGTTCTTTAGCCTCTTGACTGCGTAGGACGAATCCACTCGTCCTAGAGCGGGTGTTTCCGGCTTGACTGACAATGCTGATGACGAGTCTGTTCGTCCTCGTCACATGCGTTTATATTGGCAAGGTTAAAGGGCCAGCATCGCAGTGTTGTAGAAAACAAATTGTACAGCTGAAAAGTAGAGTTCTTTCCCTTTCGTTTGATACCTATTATGGGATACCTTGCCGCAAATGCGCGCGCGTGCATGACCTGTTTTCATCAAGTTTGAGTGAAGTAGACTTCACTGAGTTCACACGCTCTCTGGTTTGACAAAGTAAGATTGCATTGAAAAAGTGGTATAATTGCTAATGAAGTTTTGACAATTCTGCAAGATATCGACTCTGATGACGAGGACTTCTATCCAGATAACATTGAGCATGAATCGAGTGTTGGTGATGATTTTGATTGTGCTGATAGCCCAGCACTGGGGGATTGACTTCCAGCCTACTCTGCTCAGCAGTCAAGGGGTTAGAGTCCCATAGTGGCCATTTTGAATATTTCGTCATAGCTCAAAATGCCCAACAATTACAACTTGGCCTCCAACGGATTTAGATTCAGCACCCTCAAATCATGTTAGATCGGCATAAAAACCTAATATATATCACAAAACAAGGTCAAGCTTAATTTCGCCTGGACTACTAGTACTACTAAACTAGGCCTACTGACTACCCTTAACCCTTTCACCACCAAAGTCGCATTTTAGCACCACAGTGATTTAACACCTATGTCACTAAAACTAAAAGGCATCACATTGGGGTCTATTATCCAAAGACCCTATGGTCTTAGTTTGGGGAAGTAAGGATAGACCTTATTTTATCTATGTCACACTCACAGAAGAATCCCCAATACTGCAGATCTTCTTCTTCTTCTTCGCCTTAGGCAGCCAACTTCATCACGCTGAAGATTCTGCTGCACTTTAGGGGGTAGTACAACAAAGAAACAAAATAAGTTCAGCAAAGATAGGGTAGATAGTGAGATAGGATGAAATATTATTGGGTAAAGATAGAGCCAAAATAGTCAGGAATTTAGTATTAATTATGATACTCCGTTTGCTATATCAATCATGTAAAAGAATAATAATTTTGTGAAATAGATTTATAACTTTAAGGAAATCAATTTTATAATGGGGGGGGGGGAGATATGTGAGGGAAAGATGAGATAAAAGTCATACACAACCGTTAAATGCCCCGGTCTAGCCGGAGACACCCGGGCCCCGTATGATGCATGCAGGGGTGTGTCATGCACGACCGTTAAGTCCCCCCGGATCAGCCAGGGAAACTCTGGCCCCACATGATGCATGCAGAGGAATAGGGGGGCATGTGTGACAGTAAGGCCACACATGTTGCATGCAGAGGACCACAGACCTTTCGCAGTATCTAGGCAGGACCAATCCAGCTACCATAGCGGCCTCCGGGGTCGATGGGTTTTATTCAGGTACTCCAGGTACATTTAATCAATTAATGGAACTTTTTGGCTGAAATATAGCTGGCGGTGAAAGAGTTAACTACGTCACTTAGTTTGAGCTGCCACTAGACGATATTTCAAGATAGCAGAATACACAGAAGAAAAAAGGTCAGCGCAATTTTGCTAACTTTGAGCTAACAGTATCATACTGAGTATGACTGCGTTCCGTTTCATGAATGTTTGTGACTTTGAATTATGTCAGAGTTTAAAATCCAAATCGATTTTGCATCATTCTGCCCGTGGTTTACGAGAAGCTCATGATGATGATCATCATCATGATCATGTCATTATATTCATATTGATTATGGGCCTTTAACAATAATTTGTAACAGAAAAGAACATAGCGATTGCTTTTTCAGTCAACAGATTATCGTTCGTGACGGGCATAAATGTGAATTATTATAGCCATAAGGTTGATGTGTCTGCTTACCTTTTTAGTTGCGTGGAACTTTCTTGTGAAACTTTTCAGTCAGCCTGTGCTAACTCTAGCTACCATGTTCTTGACTTGTTTATTTACCAATTACGTCACAAATCGCGCGAGAGTTATTCCCAAGAGGATAAGCCAATGGGATTGGCGAACACAAACAGCCACGGAAAACGCCGAAAGATAGCGGAAGACACCGAAAGATAGCGGAAGACACCGAACGATACCGGAAGACATACACACTGTCTGTCTGTCTGTATTTATTCTGTGCGATATACACACTGGACGTCGCAAGTGTCATGGCGCTTAGCCTAATATAGAGGGGAGGAAAGCTAAGCCGCCGCGGCGCCATGTTTTTGCCTTACTGGAGCCAACGGGCTCCACAAAAGCAGGCAGAGAAAGTAGTGTTTACTGTGTGTAGGCAGAGCTAGGCAACACGTGTTTTTCTCTGTTGCCTTGTTTATGGCACAATAATCACTGTGTCAGCTTGATAAACGGTGTGTGAATGTACCCAGCTTCATGTAATGAAGATGGGGGGTGGGGGGGGGGGGTGGCAAAGAGAGAGAGAGAGAGAGAGAGAGAGAGAGATTCGCACACACACACACACACACACATATACACACACACACAAACACACACACACGTGCGCACGCGCATGCACTCCCCCCCACCATACACACACACACACACGCAAGCAAGCACGCACGCACGCACACACGCACACACACACACACACAGGAAAGTAAGAAAAAAAACCATAGAAAGAATGAAAGACAGACAGACATAAAGAAAGACAGACAGAAATAAAGCCGAGAAAGAAAGACAGACGCAGACAGGAAGAAATACAGACAGAAAGAAAGACAGACGCAGACAGACAGAAAGAAAGACAGACAGACGCAGACAGAAAGACACACAGACAGAAAGAAAGACAGACGCAGACAGAAATACAGACAGAAAGAAAGAAACACAGACAGAAAGAAAGACAGACGCAGACAGACAGAAAGAAAGACAGACGCAGACAGACAGAAAGAAAGACAGACGCAGACAGACAGAAAGAAAGACAGACGCAGACAGACAGAAAGAAAGACAGACGCAGACAGACAGAAAGAAAGAAAGACGCAGACAGACAGAAAGAAAGACAGATGCAGAGACAGACAGACAGAAAGAAAGAAACACAGACAGAAACACAGACGCAGGCGGGAAAGACAGATAGACAGACAGACAGAAAGACAGACACAAATAAATACAGACAGACAGACAGAAACACAGACAATAAGAAAGAAAGACAAACAGAAAGAAAGAAAGACAATAAAAAGACAGAAAGACAGACAAGAAAGAAAAACAGACAATAAGAAAGACAGACAGAAAGGGGGGGGGGGGGGGGGGGGGGGGGGGCTACCGGAGAATGAACAAAGCTTATTGATAAAAGGGAGTTGAAATAAATTGTGTTTCGATGCTTCATGAAGATGAATTACAGCTTTTAAAAAAACAACGTTTGGAGATATATTTGGAAACATCTTGCAAAGAGTTATATGTTTTCAACTAACATTGTTAGTTTGTACACAGTACAAAGTGCTCTATCTATTTCTTCCGAAGTTGCCTTCTTGAATTTTATCCTGCCGGCATTAACACCTTTTTACTATTTATTCCTTCCATTTGATATTTGAAATGCTCATTTCTTCCCCATTGTTTTCAACAATCAGACTACATATCTGTGTATATATTAATTATTATGCAAAATTGCATTTTTGTGATCATGCTGGATATGTCTGTTTGTGTGTCTTGGTCCACCCACGGATTCTATATTTAGGTCAATGTGTAGTGTCCATGGTCCACCCACTGTGCCTGTGCTTAGTTCTATCACTTTACTATGCAAATGAGGCTAACTGTGTTTCTGTAATAACAATAACTACATTTTATTAATTTTTAGGCCATGTGGCCCATATGAATATGATGTAAACAAATTTCATCATTATGACAAATTTTGGAGGTGAGCTTTGTCTCTAATAGCGAAGCATTTTGAAATATACAATCACACGTAACAATGTGATTATGAATCAAATCAATGTTGGTAGATTTGCAAAGTAATTGAACTTTAACAAGCATGGAAGGACAGGGCCGGACCTAAGTTTTTAAGTTTTAAATCTGAGAAGCAAAATAGTGCAATCCGGGCATGAAATAAAGGACTAATGCCATTACTGTTCATACCCCTATTGAAACATGTTTTGAACCATTAAGTAACCTATCAACTGGTGGTGCTGATGAGTGCAAGGTATAGCCCGCGAGGAAATTTAGCTGCCGCTCCACGACATGATTTGGGAGGTGGGGTTTTTTAGGAAAAAGGGGGCAAAACATGGAGTGGATTGTAGCTAAGTGTTCGGCCCGCGGTCCGGAGGGACCCCACCCCCTCCTATTTAACGAAGTTATATAACCGAATTAGTTAAAAATGGGGGTAAAATGTAGTGTATCTTTGTCGAGGTATACGAGATCATCTATCCCGGTTACAATAATATACAGGGTTTTAGAAATAACAGCCAAAGGTTGAATGGCTAAGAGTCTCGGCCATCCAGACCAATGGGGCTCACCCCCTCAGTTCCTTTTCTCAATGTGTTTGTTTTAGTGAACTTTATCTTATAAGTTTCACATTTTTGAATTAATAATATAAATGCTGGTTTAATAATTTTACATAAACTAAACAAAATTAATGGTTAATGTCGAGGACCTGACCACATGTGCACATGACCTCGACATATTTGCACAAATAAGATTCAGTTCTTATTCTGAACATTAACGATTGTAGAGTGTGACGAGGTAATGGGTTAAAAGGCTAAGTCCCTAGGGAAGACTTTAGAAAATTTGCCTTTAGCCCACTTCTCTAGGGTATGGGAGATGAGCAACTTTCCCGGCCCCTTTTCATCAAATAAATTTATATTTGTGCCCGGGTTCTGGCTCGTATGGTTGTAAGAAATACAAGTGGTTGAATTGCTATAAATGGCAGACAGAGAGAAGTAGGGTTTTATCGATTACTACTTGTGGCGGTGCCATAGCCGATGAGGTTTAACCGAGGCGTGGTCACCGCTACACCTATCTGTAGTAATAAAAATAAATCGGGACTTTACTGGTTTCGTACTGCCTCCGGGCATTGCCTCCAGTATTGTTCCCACCATATTTGTATTTACAAATGTCCCATATGTGTCTGATTCAGACCAAGAGGACGTAAAACTCCATTTTCGTCGTAGGGTTTTACATGAAATTACAAGACTCCCACTCTCATCAGTCTGACCAAAGGGTTCAGGATTATTTGACACTTGTATTTTATTTACTCCCAAAATCTGCATGAGATTATGCAACAATAATAATAAAGCAGCTCAATGGCGCCAAAACAAAATATGGATAAAAAAACAATGAAATCCGAAAGGATTCACAAGACTTTTGTCTTTCTATAAGGTTCGCCCCATGCCGGAAGGGTTACTAATTATCTTCAGTGTCCGTAGGAAAGTTCCAGTGATTGGCGCGGTTTTATAAACTTAGCTCTTGGCAAGTTCCTCCGTAATGATCGGCGAGTGCTGGGGTGGCTGGGCTGGCTCATCAGGTGAGAGTAGCTCCCAGTCGTTCCGGTTACGGCTTCGCGGGATGGCACGGTTCAGGCGTGGTCTCCTCACGGATTCTGGGTGCGGGGCGTCTTTCCCGTCTTGGTGCTTGTGAGGCAGGGGTAATCTTCCTGCCCACGATGCCCTGCTGATAATCACAGGAGAAGGTGGATGTAGATCTCTATGGCTTAGAGACAAGGGGCTTCAGTCGGCAGGGCATTAGTGAATCCCAACCGGCTAGAAGGCTTCCCTTGTACAATAGCACTAGTTAATAAATAAACTGAATTTCAGTTAACAAACTGAGATCAGTAAAACATAAAAGGTGATCAATCCAACATCACTCTCCATCCAACACCTGGAAAGGAATGGTATCATAAAGTGCAAGATTGCGGCCCATAGGTTTCCTACTAAAAAATAGACAAAAGGGTTAGTAGGCATAAACTCCGGTTCTGGTACCAAAAGTGTTAAAGTCAAAAACACACACACACACAAATAATCAGTGCACATAAATAGAATAGAATGTTTACCACTTCTTTTCTATAACATATCTATCTACTCCTTATTCATCATTGAACATAGGATCTAGATCAAAACTAGGGTCAAACAAACCAGATCTCAATCACCTGCCATCAATAATACTTACTAGTGGGCTTATTATGACAGGCTGGGAGTGTTGCTCTAGCTACGTTTCAGCGTCTTGTGTGACAACTTTTTCTCACCACTCCAATTATAGGCTTCACTTTCAAACAATGAAAGCCTGTCATTGGTTTATAGCAATTGACACATCACAAGATGATGTTCAAAATGTACAGAACAATCACGCGCCGATTACAGCATTATCACATGCCGGACATTCCTAACCTTGTGATTGGAAAGGCAAAACCGTCTTCAAAGGGAATTGACCGTGGTTGTCACTGTCTCGTGATGAGGAGGGTAGATAAGAGGGGGGGGGGGTGAAGGGAGATAACCTCGGTAGGGGTTACATGCCGACCGGGGAGACAAATCGAACTTCAAACAGACAACGGCCTTAATCGGCGTTCTCTTTGAAGCGGCCGGGCAATTAAAGTGGTGGCTGGTAAAGAAAAGAAAAGGAGAGAGGGTGGGGGGTGGGGAGGGGAGAAAGGGGGGGGGGTGTAGATAAGAAATAAAGAAAGCGGGTCGCGCGGGACACTTACGTCACATAGAGAAGGACTTATTTTGAAAAAAAAAGCCCTTCTCCAACTATATTATGGTCCCAACCATGGATACTAGCATATTCATCTATAGTTCTTTGGCCCACTGAAGGAGAGCTGCTGATTTAATTTTACTTTTGGTTTCAGAAACGGATAATTTAATATTAGTTTGGACTCCTGAAATTCCCATAGCGGCTCTTTTAGCGGCCCTATCAGCTTGGTCGTTGCCTGCTATTCCGCTATGGGAAGGAATCCAAGTTATCTGTAAATTAATGCCTTTTATAGTGATTTGGTTGAGAACAATTTTATTTCATTTATCACTTCTATTCTGTTTTTTGTCTCTCCTTTGAGAGCCTGAATGGACGACAAAGAGTCTGTAAATATTACTACATTACGTGGGAAATTCGTTAAGTTGTTTATGAAAGCATAGGCTTCCATTAATGCCCACAATTCTGCACTAAAAATGGATAAGTGGTCATTTAATTTGAAAGCTTTAGCTATTTCAAGTGCTGGAATAGTAAAAGCACATCCAGTGTTTTGATTGATTTTGGAGCCGTCAGTAAAAATTTGTAAGTATTGTTTTTGACTTAACACTTTTTCTTTTGCGGCTATTGATATTAAATTAACCTCTTGTTTAGAGTAGGCTTCACTTATTGAAATGTCATAATGTATTTCCTCCCTCTCCCACTGCGGGAAGGCCGCCGTGGGATAGGGGGCAACAGCATAAAAGTTTAAGTCTGCCTCTTGGAGTAAATCTTTAGTGTCATATATTATATTTTTTGTTTTTTGGTAAAGTTGAGTTTTTTTAAGTTGTAGCTTTGAATAATCAAAAAAAGGGATCATTAATATTTTGTAAAAATTATTTGTCTGAACCAGTTTTTGCTGCGTACCATCTGATTAAAAAATTGGCACAATTTAGTTTCATTAGGTTTTGTAGTGGGAGCCATCCTATGTGTCTAAACTAGTTTGTTTACTGCATAGGTGGGTATCCCGAGGGCAACTTTTAAAGCTTTAGTTTCCACAGACTGTAAGTGTTTCAATTGTGTTTGTGTTAGGGAGTGGAAAACTTCCATCCCATACGTTAGCCTGCTGCGGACTAGCGATCTGACTAAATGAAAAAGAAATTTGGGTCCTTAGCCCATCTTTCTTTAGAAATTATCTTAATAAAATTAAGGGCTTTTGAGGCTTTTTTTTTATAGTATATGAAATATGTTTCTGCCAGTTTAGATTTGGTGTTAATATAACCCCCAAAAACTTGACTCGGGAGCATTGCTCTTTTTTGTCTCCCAAGATGTCAACGGTTAATTTAGTAGTTGTAATATTAGAAAAAAACATGAATTCACACTTATCCAAGGAAAGCGTAAAGCCATTGTCTCGTAAGTATGAGGCTATTGCAGTGGTTACTCTGATGGTTTTTGAGACAGGTTTGAAAAAATGTACTATGAGTATTTCTATTGGTGGGGGTCCAAATAGCAATATCATCTGCATACATTGAAATTTTAGTTTTTTTAAGGGAAATATTTTGAATATCATATAACATGATATTGAATAACGTAGGGGCAATTATACTGTCTTGGGGAACACCCATGTCTAGGCTATATATGTCGGAAAGGGATTGCCCTACATTAACTCTCATTTTACGGTTAAACAAAAAGGTTTTAATAAAAATTAAATGTATTGCCCTGAATATCGAGCCTGCTAACTTTTTGAAGTAATTTCCCATGCCAGACTGTCGTAGGCACTTTTTATGTAAAAAAAGGTAGCCAAGATTTTTTTCCTACGACAAAATGCTTTTCTGACATGGGATGTTAATTTCACTACTTGTTCCATGCAGCTTCTATGTTTTCGAAATCCTGCCTGGAACGGGGTTAAAATATTATTTTGTTGTAAAAAATACTCTAATCGTGCTTTCACGATTCTTTCGTACACCTTTTACCCAGATGCGGGGTGAGTGAGATCGGCTGGTAACTTTTGGGGTCTCCCCTCGGTTTTCCGGGTTTGGAGATCCCAATTACTTGGGCCCTTTCCAAGCTTGTGGAATCTCACCACTCTCCCAGCATCTGGAGTAAAAGTGGTGTAAGATTGTTAAGTATGAAGGGGGTAATTGCTTTAGAATTTTGTAGGAGATCGGATCACCTCCTGTAGCTTTATTTACTTTCCTAATACTTCGAAGGGCCATAGCAAGCTCGGTAAATTTAATTGGGGCATTGATTGGATTAGTATTATCTGTTGATTTATTCTGTTCCGGTAAATTATTCCTTCTGTCCTGTTCCAATTGAGGTAAGTTCTTACTTTGGCTGGCGTTGGCAAAGACCCTGGCCAGGGCATTAGCTGTTTCGAGATTGGAATTGGTTAATTTATTATTTATTTTTATTCTGGTTTTCCTAGTGCACCCACTTTGTTTCAGTTTCCTTAATCTTTTCCAAGTGTCACGAACGAAATTCACACACAAACGGAAAGTTAAGACAGAAATCAAAACATCCAACTCATTCAGAAGTACATGCTCTCGCGTTATTCAGTCTCTCCACAAACATTATAAACAAAGCCAATTTGAAATATTAACAACAATTTATTTACACTCAATCACTCACACAATCATACATATATCAAAGAATAGTAACAGCAGCAAAAACCTAAGGGCAACACGCACAACACTGCACAAACACACAAAAAATATTCAGTTCGTTCGCGGAGCAATTTGCACGCTAGGTTCTTGATTTGAGCCGACGACCTCGTAGTCTCGCTCGTTTGTTCCGGGCATTTGACTCGGCAGAATGCCTCCTCTTCTCAGGCCGCTCCAACACCAGCGCCTCTTCTCAGGCCGCTCCAACACCAGCTCGTGGGCGCCTCCAGTCACCCTGGCAGCCTTCTCTTGGGCGCACAGACTGGGTGCTCTTAGGATGAAAACAACAAACTAGCATAAGTCTCATGTCTGTGTGTGCACTAATAGTTTGTTATTCCATGCACACTCCATTCGTTCACTATTAAGCAACTTTACTTATCATAATTAATTAACTTTACGATAATGGTGAACAACCAAAAGTATACATTTAAAGTTCCCGACACCTATGTAGTTATAGTTATGTCTCAACATAAGAAAACCACATTTCTAAATAACTCAATGGTTTTCGGAAAGCTGTCCGAATTTTGAAATGGTAATTTCAAAATAATACTTTAACATACAAGAAAACGAAACCATAATTTACCAATTACAGTTGAATTAAAGTTGCCAAAAATCAGTACCAACAAAAGATTTATATTTACATCATTTAACAATTCCTCACAAAGAATGAAAACAGATTACAAGATTCCAATCTGCAAATTAAATGGAAAGTAAATGAAAAATCTTTTCTCTTTACGAAGTCAAATGTTTAAAATCTGTAAACGCTTAAGGCTATCTTTCTCTTACCTCTGCACTAGGGCAGCAGAGCAAATCAGATTGACCAAGCTTCGACAGCCAGTACGAAGGTAGAAAGCAAAGTGAATTAGAAAAGAGGACAGACCGGCGAAGGAAAAAATGTGTATTCAACTCCAGCTGAAAATATGCATGTGCTGCACGAGAAAAACTAAATGCACGAAATCCGTACACAATGATGCAGCGCTTTCAGTTCGGAGCCTTTAACACAAAGTAAAGCTATACAAATTATGTTCCAGTGAACATTATATTTTATCAATGTGATGCCTTTCATCACACCAAGCTTTACCCAAGTCTTTATAAACTACTAGTTTTTCTTGAGTAAAATATTCCAACTTGGCTACTAGCTGCTACTGTTTGTTTACTATGTTTTTCTGTACTTTTTTTATCTTCAAAATTTTCCAAGGTGGGGTGTTTATTAAATATGTTACTGGCCTTATGCTTTTCTTGTACTGCCTCTGGACACACCTCGTTCCACCAGGGATTATTTCTAGTTGCTTTAATATGATTTAGATTATGTGTGGTCATTGGAATTGCAAGTTTACTGGCTTCTAATACTTGAGAGTGAATTTTGTTATACATGTAGTAAACTTCTAGGTCTTGGTCTGCAATTTCTTTTATTGTGTAATTATCTAGAATTGTTTTAAAAAGTTGCCAATTGGCCTTTTCATAAATTAACTTTTTTGGTAGCAATTCCTCAGAGGAATCCAAAGTTACATTTAGTGTTATTTGAATCGGTTTGTGGTCGGAACCTAGTGGATCTATTAGTGGACACCAATCTGAATTAGTGTAAAATTGAGGACTAATCAAAGTTAAATCTAGAGCTGATTGGTTATCTGTGGACTTATCCGGGTAACGGGTTGTAGTCCCGTCATTTAGTAGGGTCAAGTCTGCATTATTAATCTCATCTAAAAGTTGGGAACCTCCTCCAAAATTAACTGTACTATTAGATTCCCAGGAGGGGTGGCGGGCATTGAAGTCTCCCACCACCACACAGGAACAGGAGGAAGATAGTTCTGTTAGCCAGTTTGTTGTTAAAACGTTATTATATCCTCTGGGATAATACATATTAAGAATATTGGTTGGCTTGTCATTTACCATTATTTGAATCATATTAGAATACAAGTCTGTCAATATTACCAACTGGAGAGGTCATTTTAGTATAATACAGACTTGTCTTTACATATGTTGCAGTTTTTACCATTCCTACAGTGTTGCTGATCCCTGGTGGGAAAAACACTTACTCTGGTGCAATTCTGCCACATGCAATATAGTGTGGCTGGTGAATTAACAGAGAGGATAAACTAAAATAACGGGTTGTCTTATGCCCTTACGTTTATTGAAGTCTGTGTTGACATTTGAACATAACATGTTGAATGAAAGTTTGAAAGAAATAAACAAATAACCACGTGACCTGTGTGCTGGTGCTTCAGGTGTAATAACGAACCCTCCAACCTGCTATACAGGTGCTAATCAGGTGAAAAATCAGGTAGTGTATGGTTTAGTGTCTGTGCTGATGCAATAAAAAATCTTGAACGGAATGTCTTTTGTGTTAAACTGACATCCAGGAACACGTAACTCGGGATAACCCAATAATGAAGCGTTCGTGTCGAAATTCAGGTGCAATCCAGGTGTAATCCAGGTAGCAACCCAAACTGTAATTAATGTGGTAAGCACGCCATAGTAAGTCTGCTGTTGATACTATTTGGGGACAATGATAAAGTAACAGCACCTCCACCACCCCTACAAAGCTTCACCATTGTTATGGAAACAACACACAATAGTATAAACCAAATTCCTGACAAAGGTAAAACACAGGTGTGACAGGTAAGAACAGGTAAGAACAGGTATGTCCAGGTGAACAAGAGTAGCCACATAAACCAATGTATAATGGTGTAAAAACGAAGTAGCATGCCAATTTAAGAGTTGTAGAATGATTTGCCAGTTAGACAGGTGTGTCAGGTACTCAGGTGTGACAGGTTGAACAGGTAAGAACAGGTATGTCCAGGTGAACAAGAGTAACCACATAAACCAATGTGTAATGGTGTAAAACGAAGTGGCAAGCCAATTTAAGAGTTGTAGAATGATTTGCCAGTTAGACAGGTGTGTCAGGTACTCAGGTGTGACAGGTAAGAACAGGTAAGAACAGGTATGTCCAGGTGAACAAGAGTAACCACATAAACCAATGTGTAATGGTGTAAAACGAAGTGGCAAGCCAATTTAAGAGTTGTAGAATGATTTGCCAGTTAGACAGGTGTGTCAGGTACTCAGGTGTGACAGGTGAACAGGTAAGAACAGGTATGTCCAGGTGAACAAGAGTAACCACATAAACCAATGTGTAATGGTGTAAAACGAAGTGGCAAGCCAATAAGAGTGTAGAATGATTTGCCAGTTAGAAGGTGTGTCAGGTACTCAGGTGTGACAGGTGAACAGAACAGGTATGTCCAGGTGAACAAGAGTAACCACATAAACCAATGTATAATGGTGTAAAACGAAGTAGCAAGCCAATTTAAGAGTTGTAGAATGATTTGCCAGTTAGACAGGTGTGTCAGGTACTCAGGTGACAGGTGAACAGGTAAGAACAGGTATGTCCAGGTGAACAAGAGTAACCACATAAACCAATGTATAATGGTGTAAAACGAAGTAGCAAGCCAATTTAAGAGTTGTAGAATGATTTGCCAGTTAGACAGGTGTGTCAGGTACTCAGGTGTGACAGGTAAGAACAGGTAAGAACAGGTGAACAAGAGTAACCACATAAACCAATGTATAATGGTGTAAAAACGAAGTAGCATGACAATTTAAGAGTTGTAGAATGATTTGCCAGTTAGACAGGTGTGTCAGGTACTCAGGTGTGCCAGGTTGAACAGGTAAGAACAGGTAAGAACAGGTGAACAAGAGTAAGCACATAAACCAATGTATAATGGTGTAAAAGCGAAGTAGCATGCCAATTTAGGAGTTGTTTTCTGATTTACCAGTTAGACAGGTGTGTCAGGTACTCAGGTGTGCCAGGTTGAACAGGTGTGGTAGTTGATTATATTCCAACAGGTGTGTCACTGGTATATGCATGCCACTTGAATGGATATGTCAGTGGAACATTACTGTAATGTTGTACAGTGGAACAGTCAAACATGTATGTCCATTGATTAGGTGTGTCAGTTGAACTGGTGTGAAATGGTATGATATTTGGACAGGTGTGTCAGTTAAACAGGTGTCTCGGGTTGAATACATGTGAAATGGTGTGTCAGTTGAAGAGGTGTGTCAGGCTTCACGTGTGTGAAATTGTATGTCAAACGAGCTGGTGTAACAAGTGTTACAGGTGTGAAAAGGTGTGTCTCTTTTTAACAGGTGTCAGGTGGAAAACGTGTCTCAGTACAATGTATGTGAAATGAAGTGTCAGTTGAAAAGGCATGAAATGGTGGCTGTACCAACTTGAAAACGAGTGTATTGTGTTCACAGGAGTGTCAGGTAATAACAGGTAGATAAGGTGTTAACAGGTGTGTCATGACATCAAAATAATCAGATGTCTCAGGTGTAAGCTGTAGATAAGGTGTTAACAGGTGTGTCATGACATCAAAATAATCAGATGTCTCAGGTGTAAACATGTGTTTAAGGTTGAACAGTCAACAGATGAAAAACAATGTTACAGTGTGTCAAGGAATAGTTGTGCTAGGTTTAAAAAAAATGTCGAGTGCTAAATGGTGTGCCAGACTGAACAGGTGCTAAAGGTGAATCAGTATAAGAATGTGTCAGGTGTTAACATATGTCTCAGTTTGAACATAAATATCGATATGAATACGTCAGGTTAAACAGATATGTCAAGTGTTAACATTTGAACGACAGGTGTAAACGGGTTGATACAAATGTATCAACTAAAGATTGTGTAAAAGTGAAGTAGATGTGTCAAATGTCAACATGCTTATGGCAGGTATCAACAGAGGCTTCAGGTTGCATAGGCCACTGCAACGACTACCTTTTGTAAGAGGGAATGCCCTTGGTGGGTGGGTGTTTGAGTACTGACCAAACCCTATTTGAGGCCACTGAATGTGCCTTTTGCAAGAGTGAATGCCCTTTTGGATACTGATCAACAAGGGCTTAAATCGTGCCGTCCAGGTTGTTAATAACCCTAGTTACAGTGGCCAATAGATGTGTCATGTACTAACAGGCGTGTCGGGCTGGATAGATGTGTCAGGTACTAACAGGCGTGTCAGGCTGGATAGATGTGTCAGGTACTAACAGGCGTGTCAGGCTGGATAGATGTGTCATGTACTAACAGGCGTGTCAGGCTGGATAGATGTGTCAGATACTAACAGGCGTGTCAGGTTGGGTAGATGGCTCAGGCATCAACAGGTGTGTCGTTATCAATCACAAGTGTGTCAGGTATTGACAGGTATAACAGTCATGTTAGGTTGAATATAAAAAAAAAGTGTTTAAGTTCTCATCAATTGTGTCAGGGACAGCATGTTGTGTAGGTGTGTCGGGTATTGAAAGGTGTTCTAGACTGAACAGGTGTGTCAGGTATTAACAAGCATGTCAAGAGTAACAGGTATTACCAGGTGTGTCAGGTTTAGTAAGTGTGTCAGGCAATAAGAGGAGGGCCAAGTGGAATAGGTGTAAACAGTCGCGATCAGATATGTTGCGTTGAACTGTTTCAATTTGAGTTGATTATAGTTCATTAGTTGTCCCAAATATCTGGCTGGGAGTCACCACCATGATGCTGGTGCTCTTGGATTCATGTTGTGATTGATGATGAGAGAGAGAGAGAGAGAGAGAGAGAGAGAGAGAGAGAGAGAGAGAGAGAGAGAGAGAGAGAGAGAGAGAGAGAGAGAGAGAGCCTACGAGAAAAGGTTTTGTTAGTGTAGCCTACGAGAAAAGGTCTATGTGTGTTTGAAGTACTTGTATGTCTCTCTCTCTCTCTCTCTCTCTCTCTCTCTCTCTCTCTCTCTCTCTCTCTCTCTCTCTCTCTCTCTCTCTCTCGACACGACTCACACACACACACACACACACACACACGAGCGCGCACACGCACACACATGTACTCTCTCGCGTACACATGTACTCATACAGGCATGTATTCTCTCTCTCTCTCACACACACATACACATACACACACATGCCTTTTCTTTTCGCCTAAAATGTGAACAGTGTGTGTGTGTGTGTGTGTGTGTGTGTGTGTGTGTGTGTGTGTGTGTGTGTGTGTGTGTGTGTGTGTGTGTCACAGGTGTGTAGGTGTGTATGTACTGTGTGTGTGTGTGTGTGAACAACCATCAGAGTGTTGTGTGTGAGTGTGTGTGTGTGTGTGTGTGTGTGTGTGTGTGTGTGTGTGTGTGTGTGTGTGTGTGTGTGTGTGTGAGACACACACAAGTTTGCGAACGCGCGAGTAGTGTTTCTGTACCGGAGTAATTTTGTACGAGACTGACTCTCTCTCTCTCTCTCTCTCTCTCTCTCTCTCTCTCTCTCTCTCTCTCTCTCTCTCTCTCTCTCTCTCTCTCTCCGTCATTTCGGTGTCTCTGTTCTATCTGTCATTTGTCGCAGTCATTTTCCCCCCCAACTGTTTCCTCTCCTCTCCCTTTCCACTACGATTACTGTTGTCAGTACATGTACATGATTATGGTATTGTGCTTGCTCAAACATGCATACATATGCATGTGTATTTTTTCCATATATTTCATTGTAAATTGATTTTTGTTCAGGAGTTTTTGCTTTTCATCTTGTTTGCTTCACTATTTCTTCTTATTTAGACTATGACGACAGGACAAAAAGTTTTGTCAGCTTATTCCTTTATCGTCAATAAACATCATTTTCACACACTTGACTTGACGCGCGCGTGCGCGCGCGCACTCCTAATAATGCAGGCATGTACTCTCTGTCTCTCTTTCTGGCGCTCTTTCATTAACACACACACACACACACACACACACACACACACACACACACACACACACACACCACACACACACACACACACACACACACACACACCTAAAATGCACACAAGCACGCGTGTGAGACACACACATGCACATAAAACACTCATATTAAAAACACATAAGCACAGAGAGAGAGAGAGAGAGAGAGAGAGAGAGAGAGAGAGAGAGAGAGAGAGAGAGAGAGAGAGAGACAGAGACACAGAGACAGAGACAGAGAGAGAGATGGATGCGTGTAGTGTGTAAGAGTGTGTACACATGTATTAAATTTTGTCAGTTTGTATATAAACATGTGTGTGTTTGTTCTTGTTTGTATGTGTGCTCATGCGTTCATGCGTTTGCATGTACGCGCATGTGAATATTGCATATTGACGTGGGTGGAGAGAGAGAGACAGAGACACCGACAGACAGACACAGGGAGAGACATACAGACAGGCAGACACACAGATAGAGAGTCAATAAACAAAAACAAAAACGGGTTCATCCAGAACAAGCTTATGTGATTGTGCAAGCGTAGGATGTACCCACGCACCTGTACAGATGCACGCGCGCGCACACACACACACACACACACACACACACACACGCGCGCGCGCACGCATACACATATTGTATACAGCCCCCCCCAACCCCCATACCCCCCCCCCCCCCCAAACGATTTGGAAATAACATACCATACCCTTGTACCTTGTGTTTTTGTGTGTGTCAACACACACATACACATACACAGACGTAGATGGAGAGAGTGTTTGTGTTTTTGTGTGTGTCAATGCGGCATGGGTGAGACTGAGAGTGTGCGTGTGAGAGAGAGAGAGAGAGATGTACGTGTGTGTGTGTGTGTGTGTGCAGCGCGCTTGTGCGTATGTGTGTGCACGCACGCACGTGAATGTTGTGTGAGTGTGAGTGTGAGAGAGTGTGTGTGTGTGTGTGTGTGTGTGTGTGTGTGTGTGTGTGTGTGTGTGTGTGTGTGTGTGTGTGTGTGTGTGTGAGTGTGTGAGAGAGAGAGAGAGAGAGAGAGAGAGAGAGAGAGAGAGAGAGAGAGAGAGAGAGAGAGAGAGAGACAGATATACATTGAGAGAGAGAGCAGAGAGAATTAAACTTATAGTTTGTGGAGAGAGTGCAAAATGGGGTGTGGGTGTAGATCTAGCTTGAGCCAAAACTGGCAATGACATTCATGACATAGATCTAGATTAGCGATTTGGCTTGATCATTACACAGCTTACGTATGTAATCACGACAGTGCGCGCGCACGCACACACACACACACATTGTGACAAACGCACACAGACGTAGGCCAAAAGTGCAGGCGGTTGCGCACATGTATGTGCATGTGTTGCAAAGCACCTGCATCTATCTAGTCCTATCTTTGTATCATAGGCCTAAGCACGCACGCGCGCACACACACTCACGCACACGCACACACACACACACACACACACACACATACGCGCGCTTTGTCCAGTGTTATCAATGACGTAGAACCTGCCTCATATCTCTGAGGCTTGCAAATAAATGTCGTCACTGGGTTGTAGGCCTCACAAGTTTGCTTCTTTTTGCTTCCAAAACTAGACATGAGGGAGTTAGATTTTGACGTATTTGATGAAGGAAGGCTGCAGGTTGTTCCACACTTTTCGTGATTCGTGTGCATTGAGGAATAAAAAAATAAAACGGTGGTAAAAGTGAGTGAAAATTGGTAGGTCACATTGTATAGGGAAACATAACTTTAGCTAATTCTACCTTCTTCAAGATCAACAGCAAATCTTGGTTGTTAGTGCTTTGAACAGCACCCCATCCAGATCAAAGAATTATGAAAGCCTGAATAACTTTTTCTTGTATTCCCTGGATCTATTTTTCCAGAGTTTTTCTTCACACACAAAAAATAAAAAATCGTGAACGGGAGTATGTTGATCAGCCATTGTGGTCATAGCAGACAGCAACAAGAAACCACTTCCTCTCTGTTTCATCGTGTCCAGTGTGTAAAATATTGAGCTAAAACTCATAATTTTCATGTTACAGAGTCGTTTCATGCACATACTAACGATCTATACTGTTGCCGTTTCGTTATTGACTCGAGGGAAGCAGCAACAAGCACTCTATGGTAGAATAGATCTATCGCGACTATAGTCGCGACAACCAGTCTACGGTAGCATAGATCTATCGCGACTATAGTCGCGACAACCAGCGTAAGGGTTAAAGTAGTTTTGGTTTTGAATTTAGGTTTGGTCTATAGTGCCGAACAAGGACTATTCAACTTTAGGGAATGCGTCTAGATTTGGCTGATGTAATAGTTCTTCTTGGCCGGGGGCCCTCGCTTGGTCCACACACTAGTGTGGCCAGTCTGAAAAGATTACTACCCTGGGACAGATAAATTGGAGCCTCGTTAATTACTTCTGGAAACAGGGAGGCTAAGCCCTGAAGAAGAGTATCTGGTTTATTTGTAGTTCTAGCCTTTGCTAGATTAATCAGGACTGACGTCATGATCTGCTCTCTGGCTGTTTTTTTAGAAGCTGAAATTTCGAATTGTTTGAGGTCAGTGGTTAAAATTGAAGGTTGAGTGTTGGGAGTTGAGGGTTGAGGGGGTTGGGTGGGTTGCTGTTCCCCCCTGATTTTCTTTTCAAATGCTTCCATAATTTTTTCCATGTAACTTTGGACTGACGAGAGTATAACTTGGGTTTGCTTTTGAATCTGTTCAGCTACTACCTCTCGAATTCTGGTTTCATTTGCAGTTTTCATGAGGTTGGTTTTAAGGGCGTTGGCCTGCAATTTGAGTGCCGTAGTTCTTGTGCTATTTAGCCTACCGTTCTTTCTAATCTTTCTCTTTTGTTCTGGGGGAGACTGATTGGTTTCCATTTCAGATTGTTTACTTAGAACATTGGGACCTTTGCTTTTCGCAGCTGCGGCATAGCTGCCCTGGGGTGACGGGTGGAATGTATCTCCCTGCCTCCAAGTAGGGTCAAGTTCTAGCTGTGGAGAAGGGCGGGGTTGACCGTTACGTTTTTGTTTCTTTTCTTTTTCCAGTTCTACTTTTGCTCTTTTGAGGGCCTCTGCGTAAGGGACGAACGCTCCCCCTCTTATTCTATTAGCTCTGAGTCTAATTTGGTGTTGCGGACAGCCCATGTAGGCTGCCGAGTGGCCTCCGCCACAGTTTATGCATTTCATTTTGTCAGATTTGCAGGTTTGAACAGAGTGCCTGCTCTGGGCACAACGGGTGCAGGTCTCTTTTTTTAAATCTGCACTGAGCCTGGGAGTGCCCAAAGCGAGCACACTTCCTGCATCTTCTTACCGGAGCTCCATATACGTGGACTTTGAACTCCTCAGCGTCAATCCTGACGTAGGCTGGGAGTAGTGGTAAGTTGAAAACTACTTTAACTGCTCGCGAATCTGTGCCGTCTCTGTTTGTGAGGCGAATCGCACTTTGCGCTTTAGGGATGTGTGGTAGCATGTCTCTAACATCTTCAGCTGTCGAAAGTCCCTTAATGACTCCCTCAGTTGTTGCTATGGGGATTTTACATTTGATTTGAATTCCAGCTAGGTCTTTTTTAGCTAGGAGTTGGTTTTGTTGTTTTGCAGAGGCACAACCAATCAGCCAGCGGTTATTAGATAATGGCCGCTGACTGATGATTGGTCCTATGGTTTGCCTCCACATTTGGAAGCTGGTGGAGGGCCCCAGTGCTCGAAATGTAGCCGGGCCCGTTCCCAAGTCCTCCAAAATGATTGGATGTTTGAGAAAAACGGGTGGGGCCAGATTTTTCTGATCTACCCTTCTGGGGGGTTGGACCCTTGTTTAGCTTCATCTTGCGACCTTTCGTCCTGTCGAGAGGCTACATGCTCTATTACTTCCGGCTCACAGGCTAGTGAGCCGGGGAGAGGTTCCTCGGTGGTTGGGAGAGAAGCTCCCGCGCTCTGGGATCTAACAGTTGCACCAGACGGAGAGGGCAGGAGATTGGAGGATTTCTCCATCGACCTGAAGTCGTCTCGAATCTTTTTTCCCTCTGGGGAAACTTTTGAATGACCAGAAGGTCCGTTATTCAGGGGGTCGTCCGACCCTCTGTCATGCCTCGGACATTTCCTCCCGACAGTGGTGAAGGGGGGGGGGGGGGGGGGGGGGGGGGGGGGGTTCCTTGCCGTGGCAAGGAACACACTGTCATCCTGACTGCCGTGAGGAGTTAGAGTCGCTGTTGGCGAAACTTCTGAAGTGATGGACTGAAGGTCCGAATCTTCAGCCCCACTCAGGGAACTGTTTGAGAATGAGGTTGGAAATTTTCCATGATGTTTCTTGGGTGAAGCCCAACATTTTTTTCCAAGGGACTCCTGGGGATTGTCCCCGGTCGTGGGTGGGGGGTCCTCTGCGTCTGGGGATCTGGGGGTATCCATATTAGGAGGGGCCGAAGGCCTACCAACAAAATTTATGATTCAAATGTTTTATAAATTCAAATAATTCAACTGCAAACTTTTCCAAACCGCTTGCCCAAATTTGTATAACAGTGTGCGGTATCGGCAAGGGAAATCACTCCTGTCTTCACATGAATGGAAAGTTTGATCAAATAAATGTATATATGAATGTTCAAATGTCTCCTCGTTACAACAAACCACAATTACTACCCAAACATTTATATGTTACTGTAGAACAACAGCCGGAAACACAAAATGTGACACAAAAATAGTGGTTTGACGGCCCAAACGGGATGGTTTCTGATTGGTCCAGCAATTATCGAAATTTGATGAAAAATATGCGGACTCTTCTTCTTACTCACACAATGCAGACTGGAGTAAAAAATATTTTAAAAGAACTACAGAGATATGCAATAACATTCAGCATATGGTATACCCAAAACCACGAATTGCTACAAAGATTTCAGGGAAGCCCACTTTAAATGCATTGAAGCCCGCATAGAGTAATGGAGAGATCGCAATGTATTAAAATTATAGTCAAAGTAAAGGAAGAAGATTGCTTTTGACTTTCCATGTTATAAGAACACTTTTTTTTAAAGCTTCCTTGATGCCAAAATACAAGACAAGAACATTCTCATTTTCAGTGAAATATACTGTAAGTCCAACGATGTGAACAAAAATGGTCTCAAGAAGAAATTTCAGTTTTCAAGGTCAAACTTCAAGATCAAGGTCAGCACGTTATATTTTTTTTACCATGTGACCAACCCTGCACGGTGCTACACCACCACACAAAATTTGGAGCCTTTTTGTCCATTGGTAATTTTTTAGATAGAGCACATACATGAAATGTGCATAGCACACAGAAGGAAAATTCAGTTTTGTGAGTCTTCCTTGGCGGAGGTTTGCAATGGAGGTTAAAAATTCGGGATCTGAATAGGTTGACCAATGCTGATCAAGAATGGTAATCATGGTCTATATGGCCAACGGTTTCCTTTAATCGCGCTTACAGGTACTAGACACACACACACACACACACACACACACACACACACACACACACACACACACACACACTACTCCATTTATGCAGGCCCTATGCATTTGGGCAAAGGTGTAGCTTAACACCCCCCTCAGTCTGTATATTTATAACATTTTTATGCAATTACTTTGTTTCTTTGTTGCTATCTGTGAACATTAACAAATGAACCAATGATCGAATCTTCGTATGATTTGAATTGTAGCTGATTTGTGGTTGATGTTTTAAACACATCATTAATACGTTTTGCATTACTAAAGCGCATTGTTGTGTTTAATGTGGCGGTACCAGAGCCGATGAGGTTTAACCGAGGCGTGGTTACCGCTACACCTATCTATATTGTTAAAAACTCGGGACTTTACTGGTGTTGCACTGCCTCTGGGCATTGCAGCCAGTATTGTTCCCAACATCTTTGTATTTACAAATGTCCCATATGTGTCTATGACCGAGAGGACGTAAAACATCATTTTGATCATTAAAAGCAATGCAGTGTGTGTGTGTGTGGGGGGGGGGGGGGGGGGGGGGGGTGGGGGGGGGGGGGGAGGGGGGTTGTTTTCAGTAATTCCCCTGGTACGTTTGCATTAAGATGTTTACTATGCATTTACAATATGTCTGTTTGAACCCTTTCGCCGCCAAAGTCGCATTTATGCACCACAATTATCTAACACCCACGTCATATAAAGGCATCAAATCAGGGCCTATTATCCGAAGACCTTATTTTATTAATTGTGGGAGATAAGGAGAGGCCTAATGTCACAGAGGAATTTGCAATATTGCAGATTTTTTTTCTTCTCTACCCAGTTAAGTGTCATGGTATTTTTTAGCTAAAAAATGGCTGGCGGCGAAAGGGTTAAGATCTCAAAAGGACGTAAATTAATGTATGGTATTTTTCTCGTGCAGTGGCATTCGTTTACTCTATAAATGTGAAAAAATAAACAATGGGATAAAAAGAGCTGGAATTCTAGACAGATTTGTAGTTATTGTTTTTAAAACGTTTTCAATGCATTTTCGACTAAAACCAACGCAAGTTTGTCAGTTAGTTCCCTTGAAACGTTTCCAGCGTTGTATATTTTGTGGGTTTCTTTAACACATCTATAAGACGTTTGTTCTAAAACCTCTAAACTACCTATTACATTCATGATGTCTTGTGCAATAATTCTGTTCTTTTTATTATTGGTGAAAATAAACAAATGACTGAGAACTGGCACTTCATCTGAGTTTGCAGTTGATGTTTTCAAAATGTTTCCAGTTCGTTCTTCAATTAAAAACAGCACAAAGGCCACGATTCCTTCAGAAAAAGTAATTATTTTCCATTAGACCTTTTTTTTAATAATAAAAATACATTCCAAATACATTTATTAAAAATTCCGTTTTCAGTTTTACTGTACCCGTTCCTTCATTTTAAATAACCCTTACACCCACCCTCTAGATCTTTTTTCAATAACATCCACGGTTTTTTCTAATTTTTATTACGCACACACAAACATCTTCTCTGAGAAGAGAGAGAGAGAGAGAGAGAGAGAGAGAGAGAGAGAGAGAGAGAGAGAGAGAGAGAGGCCCGTGTGTTGGCAGGGCAACGGCCACACAGACAAACACTGTTGGCCAGCACTACTGTCCATGGAAAGGGCGTGAATATGAGGGGTCATCATTTCGCCTCCCAACAACAAAGACACTTTAGCTTGGTGTGTAACTGTAAGCTCCAAGTTCTGTTATGTAGGCCTACACGTTAGGCATACTAATAGAATGGTTCAGTTTGTTTGAAAACCTGATGCATCACGTTTCACTGGAGTAAGCAAGTTTGGGTCAATCTGTGAACTAGTTTTTTCTGCATGATTTTGGATAGGCTATAATAACATGCCAAGAAAAAGCTAATACACAGTTGAAATGGTTTTAAGTGTTTTATGAGTTATTAGTGCCCCGTGAATAGTGTTATTATTTATTACCATTAACTCCTTGTGGCTTATCAATTTGATTCATGCTTTCAAAACGCTTCTAAGACGTTTTTAATGAAAACCAACACAAGATAGAAGGAACACAACTCCTTCGTAGAACTGTCCTGCTCTCTTTACAGATTACACAACACCCCCCCCCCCACCCCCCCCCCCCCCCCCCTCAAACGTCTTCTCTTTTCCTCTGTCATCCACACACAAAAATTGTAATAGCAAAGATCTTTGCAGAGTTGACGTTAATGCGTTATGTCTTGCACTCTTAAAGGGACACCCTGACGGATGAGTTTTTTTTGCAATAAACACGTAGAGATCACCAGAAAGACTGCCTTTCAAGGATCGGAATCTCTTCCGAAATCGGAATGTGTCGGCTGTATGCAGCGGGGAGACCAGTGAAAACTGAAAACCGAACACATACGTACCTTACCCATTATGGTCGTATGGATTGGGAACCCAGAAAAAGAAGAAGAAGGATCGGAACACTCACTTCGCTCTAGTTTCCTAGAAATCAAACCGTCAAAACGGCGATTCCTCCTTGGCGGAGTTGCCGGAGAGAGAAGCCATTTTGGACGTGGTGGAAGTTTTGAAACAAAAATAAATTGGAGCTATTTCCTTTGTTGTGAGCGAAACTCCTTTTGGTAAACTGTAAATAAAAAGGCTTGAATTGTGGACATTTCGTGATTTGGTCTAAGCGACTCAGGCGACCATTCGGAAAAGAGCAGCCACATGCCTTCTCTTTCATTGAAAGAATCTGACTTCCAGCACCTCAGCCAAGGAGGAATCGCCGATTTGGCGCTTTGATTTCTAGAAACCAGAGCAAAATGAGTGTTGCGATCTCTATAAAGGGTGATCTCGACTTGTGTCTTCCAAAAACTCACCCGTACCGTCAGGGCGCCCCTTTAATCTAACACAATCAAGATCAAAGCTCTACACGGGAGCATGAGCTTCAGGTAATATGCCATCCTACAAAGTTTGAAATGATGGTATGTGTTTGTTTAAGAGTTTGCGACAGACAAACAAACAACCTGAACAAACGTTGAAATCGTTGCCATACATACTTTGCATCATGTATGACCTGTCTTCAGCCAATCTGTATTATTCAACTATCAACTTTTGGGGCTGTGACTGTCAAAAACGACAATAATGCAGTCGAACGACTTATAACGACCACTCCAGTTACGCGAACAACTCAGCAATCAAGACTGTTATATCCAGCCTCTTCTCTCATCTGCAATGAGGCTTTATACCGAAACTTCTCTGCCCCTGTCTCTTGACCTGAGATGCGAACGCCCCCTACTTAAGATTATCGCCCTTGCCTGTCAGGAACTAGTAGTATATAGAAAATTATCTGCCCCTGACTCATCACCAGGGGGCATCGGCAGTTCGGGACTAAAATTATCACCCTTTCGTGTCGACAAGGAGCAGTATAAAGCCTCATTAACCCTTTCACCGCCAAAGTCGCATTTTAGCACCACAGTGATTTAACACCTATGTCACTAAAAGGCAGCAAATTGGGGTCTATTATCCAAAGACCCTATTGTCGTAGTTTTTTTTAAGTAAGAATAGATCTTATTTTATTTATGTCACAGAAGAATCCCCAATACTGCAGATGGATTTTGTTCTCTACCCAGGTAATTTAATGGAGATTTTTGGCTGAAATATGGCTGGCGGTGAAAGGGTTAAAGAGAGTTTTGGTCTATCAGTTTGGTTGTTGGAAAATTGGGGTTTGAATATATTTTAAGAAACAAGGTCCAAATTATGAGGCTGCGAAAATTGAAAGGAATCTGTTGAAATGGGGTACCGACCATCTACCATATTTCATTAAAAACAAATACATGCATCAGCTTCCTAGATCACTTGGACATTATAGTCAGAACCAAATAATATACTGTCTAGTTCCAAATTCATGGAGAGAGAACGAACAAACTGATTTCATTTTGTAGAATACAGCATAATGTTATAGAAGTTAGCAAGTATGATTTACAGTTATTTAGACTTTTTAAATAGGGAGATTGTTGGATCCTCAAATTGGTCAGTTTTTTTTTACTATTACTGTTGATGTTCACGGATCTAGCCATTTCCTTTATTGAAGGAACAAAGTGTCGACCGCTGGATCTGGAAATCCACAAAAGCAACGTATTCTTGATGGTGGTAAATGAGCCTTGAGGGAGACAGAAGTGCTGTAACCAGGAACTGAGAAAGAGCTACTGTGTTCGAAACCAGCCACAACACTTTACCCACCATCAAGGTTAGCCATTTGGTGTGTGTGTGTGTGTGTGTGTGTGTGTGTGTGAAGTCAAGTCAAAATTATCTTTATTGAGGGTTAAAGAATAAGATAAGGCTTTTTTTCATCCTGCCCTCCAATAAAACAAATATACAAACATCAAGAAAATGCATAATAATTACAAGGAAAACCCCCCCAGAGAACATTCGTAAATGAAATAATTATCAAACAAGAGAGAGAGAGAGAGAGAGAGAGAGAGAGAGCGAGAGAGCGAGAGCAAAACATAATACTCTATGGAGAATTTAGTGGTTGACCTAGTCAGTTTACAACTGAATATAAAATGAATTGTAGGACCTAATCAATATTTCGTATAGACCTCAGTACTCAGTAAACATACGTAACGTTTCATTTTATCCCTATATAATATATTATAATGGGGATATTTGTTATTTGTTTCAAAGGAATATATGACATGAGTTGGAAAAGACAAAGGACATCACACACTTCACGCACACACTGTGCATACACTCACACACACACACACACACACACACACACACACACACACACACACACACACACACACACACACACACACTATCATATATATACATACTGCATTTCAAATGCTCTAACTTTTGAGTCCTGTAGGCTGAAGGAACGGTGCCAGCAATAAACTGAAATTTGTGCATACCTATGTATAATATATACAGAAAAAGATAACAGCCGCACAAGCCTAACTTCCCACTCCACACAACTCTGTAGCACTGAAAAGTTGGTGCATTTGAAATGCCGAATTGATAAAACTTTTCTGTGTGTAATGTCTGAATTTGTGAATCTCAGAAACAAAACTGCCAGCTAACGTTAACTTTATGAAATGTTATGTGTTCTTAAAAAACACAACTTTTTAACTACATAGGGGAAGACGGGGTAAAAAGCGCATGGGCGGGTAAGAAGCCCACCCCAATTATCTCATGAAATGAAGCACATTTCAGTCTCAGTTTGCCCATGAGACGAGCGTTAATGTCTAGCATTCGTCTCATGGGCAAATTTGACTAAAATTTTCTTTATTTCATGAGATAATTGGGGTGGGCTTCTTACCCACCCATGCGCTTTTTACCCCGTCTTCCCCTATAGCACCACACACACACACACAGAGAGAGAGAGAGAGAGAGAGAGAGAGAGAGAGAGAGAGAGAGAGAGAGAGAGAGAGAGAGAGAGAGAGAGAGAGAGAGAGAGAGAGAGAGAGAGAGAGAGAGAGAGAGCAGAACACAAGCAGACACGCCATAATATAAACCAATATAAACCAATCATTTTAATACACAGCTTCTTAAAACGTTATTAGCATATAAGCTTACTTATAAATAGGTAGGCCAACCCTTTGTACAGTGGAACCTCCATTATAAGACCTTCATAAATCATCCAAAATGAGGTCTTTTAAGGGAGGTTCCACTGTATAACGCGGTCTATAGTGATCCTTCACTGAGTTCACGATCATCGATTTCTTGAAGAATTTCATTTCATCATCAGAGTCAAGGGGTCCATCAACACTCAGACACTGACGTTAATTTTAGGACTATTGTATTGGTCATGCCGCGTGATACATAGGAAGAATATTCATGCACACAGGATGATGCCATCATCAGCATCCACGTGCACTGGCATATTATTGAGTTCACAGAAATAAAAAGTTAAACTTTGTGGTTGAATCACTTCGTGTGCACGGTTCTCGCGTCATTTCAACTCAGCTCAACTGGAAACTTTATTCTGATCTCTTTAATTAAAGAGAAATTAAGAGTAAAGAGTCATGACGTCTGCGATGGACACCGGTTAAACTAAAGGGCCAGCCACACGTCCACTAAAATCATGCGACTGTACGATACGATTCGATCACGTGGTCACCAAGAACAAAATGTGAATCGCGCTTCGAGATCACGTGATCGAATCGTATCAAACAGTCGTACGATTCCAGCTGACGTGTGGCTGGCCCTTAAAGACCCACCAGATCACGTGTAAAAAAACCACGTCTTATAGCTGGAAAAGAAATCTTGTTTTGAGCAGGTCCGAAACATCATTTTAAAGAGCAGCCTCAATTTGAAGTTGGGGACATTTGTATGTGGGTCACAGCTTCCGAGAAAAAACCCAGTGGGACTTAATCGTGGTGCGTCAGCGTGTTTTTAAGACTCGCATGATATAAATTTAGAACAAAATGCGCTAAAATAAATGTCAATATTGTTGCAGTGAAACTGTAGCGCTGCCGACCGGGATCACTGCGCTTCGCCCGCTGTAATGTCACTCACTTCCTTCCGTTAGTCTTCCAGCTTCGTCACGCACACGCACACACACACGCGCGCGCGCGCACACACACACACACACACATGCACGCACACGCACACAAACACACACACACACACACACACACACACACACACACACACTTTGGTCGTGCCGTGGGGCAGGATAAACATCCCCAATGAGAAGAAGACCCACAGACCCACCACCACGCACGTAGCACCCCCTGGCTTTACACCCATTCCTCCTCCTTTTCCCACTGCAGGCACTCGAGGTACGGTAGGCCTAATCAGGAGGACGTCTCATAACACGGGTAGTAGTACAGTACACCCCGCTTATAGTAAAGTGCAGGGGAGCAAGGTTTTTCCTTTACTATAACAGGTTTTTCTTATAAACGATGTTCGGATATAGTAAAGTTTTGATGGTATTTTTTATCTTATCCGATGACGTTTTTCAAAATCAAAGCTAACGTAAAATACTAGATATAAACCCATCATCAAATCAAAATACAGCAAAACTCGGTTAAAAGAAAATCGAAGGGAGATGATGTTTTGTTTATCCAAGTTTTCTTATATCCGAAACTCAGATATAAGAAAACATTTTGAAGTTTTTTCCCTTGTCTCTCTACCAACACAAAAGTACACATATTTTTTTCTTCTGCTCAACATTTATTTTGCACAGAATACTGAAGGAAAGTATGGAATAAAGGAACAAAAACAACTCAATTAGTCTTGTAATCTAGTGCCTGTACTGTTTAGAATGTCTGTGACACAACTGGTTTGACGTAAACTTTCCCTTTTTGGAACGACTTCAATTTTCTCGGAACATCCTTTCAGTTCAGGTCCAACTCACTTTTAAAGACACACTGACCCAACACGATTAAATCCCTTGGTTTTTTTCTGGGTAGCTGTGACCCACATACAAATTCCCCCAACTTCAAATTGAGGCTGCTCTTTAAAATGTTTCGTTTTCAATTTGGGGGCATTTGTATGGGAGTCAAACCTGGTCAAAACAAGATTTTGTACCAGCTATAAGAAGGAAAACAGGTGGAACCCGTGATTTTGACTCGTGATCTGGGGGGTCTTTAAGAAAATGTTGTCAATGGTAATTCGCTTATAAGTAAATAGAACTCGCTTATAAGAAAATGAACTGCAAACCAACTCTCTTGTATGACATAATTTTCTTATATCCAAGTTTCTATTGTGGATGGGAGAAAAAAATTGCTTGCTTATAACCGAGTTTTCTTATAAGCGAGTTTCTTATATCCCAGTTTTGATCATAGATAAGAAAAGAAGTTCGGCAGGGAATTTTTTGTTGCTTCATTGTAAGTGAGTTTTCTTATAAGCGAGTTTCTTATAAGCGGATTCGGCTGTATATATTTTTTTTTCGGATTCATTTTTTTCCACTAAGTAATGAGGGGAAAGAAACATGTTTTTGAGTGCCTTTCAATTTCGTTGAAGGTGGGTAGAGGGAGTAGTGAGACTGTGACGTATACATTGATGACGTATTTACAAAGGTCAGGAAGAGGACAATTTATTTTATTGTAACTGAAGAGGAACCACAAATGACTTTACTATAGGAGTTTTTTAAATTTTAATTATAACCCAGTTGTTATTATGGATGGGTGGGGGGAGTGGTGAGACTGTGACGCATACATTGGTGACGTATTTACAAAGGTCACAAAGAGGACTTTTAAAAAAAATTGTAACCGAGGAGCCAGTTCTGTGGGGAACCAAAAGTAACTTTACTATAGCAGGTTTTTTTTATTATAACCGAGTTGCTACTGTCCGAGGTCTATTTAGTAATAAAACAGTAGACCTTTGGCCGGGAACCAGTGCTTTCTTTTACTGTAACCGAAATTTCTTATAACCGAGTTTACTATAAACGGGGAGTACTGTAGTAGTGGAAACGTTGAGCCACTCTACTCTATTTATCGGCTCCAGGTTAAACAAAACAGTAAAAAAAAGGATAACAAATACATACTAGTAAGCTAAAATACATAAAACAAAAAGGCTATATAAGCAAATATGCACTGCAGAATGGACAACAGGTGCCCACTCAAGTGCGCAAGTATCACGTGTGGACGCCAGTGTACAATAAACAAAACTGGCATGTCATAAATTGTAAAAAGGAAAAACGTGGACGGGCTTTATAGAAAAAATGCAGGTGAATGGACCAATAAGGCAGAAAAAAAAGTTAAGTCGCGCTCATGATTGAGGTATCTAGTGAGGTAACCACCCACCCCTTTTCAGTTTCACTTCACATCAGAGCACAAAAGGATAAGGCAGAGTCAAAGAGAGGAAGCTTAGAGCACACTACAACTTCCAGTAGGCATGGGAACTAGTTGTACTGAAAGACACCTTCCAGGTATCCCCACGGGTTGAGAGAAGAAAAAGATCCTAGTTTTAGTGCTGTTTTATCAGAAAGTCCTGTCGACAATCGTAGGAACATCAAAATATTAAAACAATGTTTAGTTGTGTAGGCTACGAGTTTAGCCTCAGCAGTCATAAACAAATTATTGGATCAGTAATTGTTCATACATACGGATTAATTAAGCAGATTACGTAATTAAGATATAGAAAGTTTGACCAACCAAACATCGATAACAAATTATCTGGAGTTCTACTGAGTAGGAATATACTTGAATCAAATGCACGGATTTATTAAGCAGATTACATATTAAGATCTAGAAATTTTGAACAACCAAACATCCATAACAAATTAGCTGGAGTTCTACTGAGTAGGAATATACTTGAATCAAATGCACATTTTTATTGTAGTAAAAACTACTGACATCAATAACAATTACTACACAGATTAATGAGCAATAACATATGGCTGTGCCATCGAATTATACAGCTAGGGTGGGTGGGGACTGGGGAGGGGTGCGGGTGAGGAATTAGGGGTGTTTTAAGATAGTTATGCAGGAACAAATGTTTTATTTATATAAAATATTCTGTTGTTGATGGTCATAAACAAGCGTTTCAAAAAAGTATACACTACACGTTGAATGTATACCGAATGATGAAGGGCCTATCACATTGTCAGGCTTATATAAGAACTTCAACCTTCAGATCAGGAAACACTGTTTTTTTGTTCACTGTTGTGGTATTTGGTTGATGAGATCCGCGGGGTATCATAATACCGCACACAAAGGCTTGCTTTCCAAGCTGTTCCATGCTTGTTTGTCTGTTATTTCATTCTTTTGTTTCCCTTGGTAATCTGTCTCAGTTCTGCTCTATCAACGCACATATCAACATTGCCCCTTTCTACAGCGGTGTGAGTCAGTTTGCAGCAGAGCTTTCAGCGCACAGACCCACATCCCGATCCTCCACTAACTAACCAAATTCACTACTGTTATTCCGGAACTCGTACCACTTTCATGTTCAATACGAACTTACCGGCTGTGCCGTCAGCCAAACCGCTACTCCTCTACCCCACGTACAGTCCAGAGGATCGACTCTTCCTGACCACTCTCTGGCACAGGTCCAGTTCAGTGATCACGTTTTTCAGCTGACTGCTGGACACGTACGGCCAGCGGGAGGAACCCGAAGGAGTGTCCCTAGCCACAGGAGGCAACCTTCGCACTCCCCCACACTTGGAGCTCTGCAGTTTCTGTGAGGCCACCATGTGTCTAGGGAACACGTTGATATCGGGGTAGAGCAGCTCCTGGCGGGTGGAGAACTGTAGCCGGTGGCGGGCGGCCTCGCAGTCCGGGCACAGCCTAGGTCCCAGGAGGTCGCAGTATGCGGAACGCCAGCAGGACCAGGAGCTTTGAGAGTCACCCCCAACTGGCTGGTCAGCGTGGAATGTGGACTCCGCTGTTGTCATGCGAGGACCTAGGTTCAGATGAGGTAGCGAGGGTTATTTGGATCTGAGTTTCTGGGGAGTGTCCTTTCTGTGGAGGTCAGTGGTTGATGGTGGTTCTTTTTGGTCTGGGTGAAACTTTGAGGCGTGATAATGATCAAGATGTTCGTTGACCTGAGTTCTGTTTGGTTTCAGAGGCGAGCCTTCAGGAAAACTAGCTTGTGGTTGCCTGTCCTTTGTAGCATTCCCTCTGGAAGATGCTGAGGGTTGTTTTGCGGGAGTGTCTTGCTGAACAGGAGCCTCCTGATGAACTTCGTCATCAGCTGGACAGATTGATCCCAAAAGGTGGCCATCAGTACCTAGTGGAGTATCGTCGTTATCAGCATCCTCCTCCCGTTCCCCACCGTCGTCTAAACCGTTCCTGTGGGTATCCATGGGAGCTGAGGGTGGAGGGGGCGGGGGAGGGGAAGGGGCATAGGTCAGCCAAGCTCGGAAATTCTCCTGACCCAGGCTGGTCCACTTCCGGCCGCACCATCGATCTTCACCCGACGACAGGCCACGGGGCAACACGACCTTCAGCATGACCTTGGAGGGCGTGAAGGTGACGGAGCTTCGCCCCTCCACCACCAGCTCTCCACTGACACCCTCCACTCTCTCCGACAGCTGAGCGAAGGGGTCGTTACCGAAGCGGGACACCACAGGTTTCCAGAAGACAGGTTTGCCGTCAATCATTGCCTGAGATGCCCTGATCTGGAAAGTAGGGCTGGGCGGCTTCCCGTTCAGGGGAACTTCTTCGGGGCGGGTTTTGTTCTCCGGGGTCATGCCCAGCATGATGCGAGAGGAGAACCAGCTGTGCTCCCTCCTTAAACACGACGGCGTTGGGGACACCTCGTTTAGAGACAAAGGAGTCATTTGCCTGGATGCTTTTGAGTCTCCTTTGCTGTTGGGTTTGGTGTCTGGGTAATGTTGGTGCACCGTACGTACCAGGTCAAAGCTTCGCACGAGCTCTGGTTCTTTCTTGTTGTTATCAGCACGCCACGAAAGGGGCTTCTTCTCCACTTTTAAAACACCACCTTTCAAACGATTCTGGGAGACAGGAACGAAACACTGTCTTTGTAAATAATTCTTCGAGGTTTCTTTGGCATAGAGGCCCCTATTACGGTTACTATAAAACCCTTTTAGGGAATAGAAATCCTTGGAACGTTGTCTGGAGATTTTGTCAGTGGAACATCGACGCATGGAACCATCACCACGCGAAGTGTCTACAACATCATGACTCTTTCTGGAACCTCCACTGACAGTTTTTGAAGGACGCTGCCCCGTAGATGTGTTAATACGATTGTTGGATTCTTTTGAAGAATGGCGAAGACTGCCAGACCTATTCAGTCTGCCGTCTTGTTTGTCCATCTCTCTGTTGTTCTCAGTTGGACCATCCCTGAGCTGTGCTTGAAGTATGGTTGGTGATGTTTGGGCTGAACGAGCAGGGTTACCTGAGATGTCGGACAGTGACATGCGTTCAGTTGTATTATTAGCAGGAGGTGGTGACCTTTCGGACATCGTGGCCTTAGATGGAGGATTATCTTCTTTATTCTGGGTGTTTTCAGGTTCTGTTGTATTATCCTTCTGAGGTTCTGTCCCGTGTGGGTTATCTGAAACAGAGACACACACAGTGATACACGTTGACAAGATAAGAGATACAGTAAGACTCCCTCTCTTTCTCTCATGTATACTCATAAACACACAAACTATTTCACTCCCTCTCTCTTTCTCTTGTACACACACGCGCGCACACACACGCACACGCACGCACACACACACACACACACACACACACACACACACACACACACGCACACACGCGCGCGCGCACGCGCACACACACACAGATAGGCCTGTGCGTATACGCGCACGCAAACACATGTAATTTCACAGAGAGAGAGAGAGGGAGAGAGAGAGAGAGAGAGAGAGAGAGAGAGAGAGAGAGAGAGAGAGAGAGAGAGAGAGAGAGAGAGAGAGAGAGAGAGAGAGAGAGAGAGAGAGAGAGAGAGACACAACTAGAGAAAAAAGATACAAAGAAAAAGACGAAGAGAAAGACATATACAAAGAAAAAGACGAAGATAAACACATATACACACACACACACACACACACACACACACACACACACACACACACACACACACACACACACACACGCACACAGAGAGACAGAGAGACAGACACAGAGACAGACAGAAAGAGACACAGAGAGAGAGAGAAGAGACAGACAGACAGAGACGGCCACAGAGAGTACTGTCACTGACTGACCCTGTGTTATTAGTGGCAGCGGTGTGGTCAGTCTTCTGGTCAGTGTGTCCAGCCGACGTTGCTCCTCCTCCACCCTCCCTCCCACCCGACACTTCGCCTCATCATCCACGCCCTTCCTCCGCCTCTCCACCTGTGCTTCTACTTTCTGAAACACAAACAAATAAATAAATAAAGAAAGAGAACAAGTGTGTCACCGAGTGGCGGAATAGTTCCCTCGCTGCTGACCTTGACCTTGACCTTGATGGATATTCATTTGGAATCACCATTAACCCTTTCATCGCCACTGTCGCCTCTTGGCACTACAATGATTTAACACCCATGTCACTGAAAGGCATCAAAATGAGGCTCTAGTATCCAATGACCTTTTTTTGTTTATTTTTGGGAGGTAAGGATAGGCCCTATTTTATATTATGTTACAGAAGAATCCCCAATACTGCAGATGGATTTTCTCTACCCAGGTAAAAATAATGGACATTTTTGGCTGAAATATGGCTGGCGGTGAAAGGGTTAAGCTTCTGGATGTCTAAAAATATACGTGGTTGCAAATGACCGGCTTCATGTGGTCCTACAGGCAGACTATAACCGTTGTGACCTTGAAGTTGCCCTTGACCTTTCTTAATATTCGGAATTACCATAAGCCAATGCATCTGCATACCAAATTTGAACACGGTAAGTCCAACGATGTGAAAGATGTGGCCACAAGAACAAATTGACGTTTTCAAGGTCAAACTTCAAGGTCAATGTCAGCATGGTTATTATTTTTGTATGGGACCTTTTGTGTACCGTGATGTACCACCACACTAAATGTGAAGCGATTCCATGCAGCAGTTCTTGAGATACACTCCTGGGGTTCGAATCCCGTTATTGGCACGCACGCGCACACGAACGCACAGACAAATTAGGCCTACATGATATAGTGCTATATCCCTTTTATATAGTGCTATAGCCCTAGGCCTTTTATCATGAAACGTAGTGGGGGAAAACTGCATTGAAATAATGAGAGACTTAGTGCGATTTTTCTCACGCCAGAGGGCATGACGCTCGTGTGGGGCTAATCCTCTCTATATTATTAGTTGGGGGTAAAGAAAGAGAGAGAGACAGTGAGTGGTCCTACCATCACTCTCTCTCTCACTACGCCCAAGTAAGAAAATCGCGTGATAAGCCCCTAGTGCATTGACTGCCCTCTGGCGTGAAAAATATCGCCATAGGTTGACCATTATGTGCAAAACTTCGCAAGATATTGGTGATAACATGTTTTTGGGGTTGAACCCCTAGATCAACATGACCTTGGCCTTGAAATAAAACTAAAGCAATCAGTCGATAGCTACTATCCTCTAAAATGTGTACACAAAACGTGATTGAAATAGACTGAACAGTTTTCAAGAAAATGCGACCGGCTGGACGGACAGACGCACTTACGCACGCACGGACGGACGAATGAAACAAAAACAATACTTCCGGAAGCTTCGCTCGCGGAACTAAATGTACGCAGTTCAAAATAGATACTCCTCGGTCGTTGAGAAATCTGCATACTGCTGGATAAAGGGGAACAACTTTTAAAGGTAGGCCTATACTCGGTACATGCGTGTGCTGATTCTATTTCCCTTTTATTTTCAAACTAAACAATTTAAAGTGTGACGGACGGAGACACGCACGCATGCACGCTGCCCGGACATGGACAGAAACAGTGGTCTCCCGAGCAAACTTGCCCGGGAACTAAAAAAAGGAAATGGTTATGGATGAACCAAAAAGTGAGTGAATAAATGAACGAATAAATCGGTCAATCAGGAGAGAGAGAGAGAGAGAGAGAGAGAGAGAGAGAGAGAGAGAGAGAGAGAGAGAGAGAGAGAGAGAGAGAGAGAGAGAGAGAGAGAGAGGAAGCGATAAGATTACAGAGACTAATAATTATTTTCTGCAGGTTTATCTTCACGCCAGAAACTAATCACATCCAGATGAACGCGACTGATATCTGATAGATTCATTGAATCATCTTCTGTATGTCTTTCTTTATTAATTTCACACAATCGGTTTTATGAGAGACCGAGTGAGTTTTAGTTTGAATCGAAACAAGGGTCCGAGAGGTAATTATTCGCTCAGTTAAGATGGCAGACTGCGTCTTGACATATAGGGATATCATCTTGCCATTTTCGGTACAGTCAGTCCTGTAATTTAATGTGTAGAGGACAGGCTATAACATATTTTTTTCATAATCAACCAGACAAATCAAACGACAAACAAACAGACATATATGTATATAGACCGTCAGTTCGGTACAGTCAGTCCTGTAATTTAATGTGTAGAGGACAGGCTATAACATATTATTTTCATAATCAACCAGACAAATCAAACGACAAACAAACAGACATATATGTATATAGACCGTCAGGCAGACAGACAAGACATTTTATTGTTACAAGTACTCAATGAGATACTTAGTGGGGGGGGGGGGGGGGGGGGGGGGGGGGGGGGGTGTTCACGCCAGAGGGCATGACGCTCGTGTGGGGCTAATCTTCTCTATATTCTTAGTTGGGGATAAAGAAAGAGAATGAGAGAGGGAGGTGTCCCACCATCTCTCTCTCTCTCACTGCGCCCAACAAAGAAAATCGCGTGATAAGCCCCTAATGCATTGACTGCCCTCTGGCGTGAAAAAAATCGCCATAAGTCGACCGTACTTTGTGAAGGTCAAGGTAGTCTTTCTCCACTTCAGTGTGAAGGTCACGGTTAGGATCGATAACTCCCAGGACTTTCAGTGTCGTGGCTCTGGGAGTTGTCTGTGGCTGCTGGAGGTCAGATCCGGGGTTCAGTGGCAAACCTGTCAACATAACATAGGCCATGAGCCAGGAAGTGAAATCTAGAAATAGGCCCAGCATGTCCGTCTTCGGCTGGAGAACATCTTTGTAAGAGTTTCTCGAACAAAGCCAGGAGAATGGACCAGTAAGGCAGGTGGCAGGTAGATGACACTAAGCAAAGGGAAAGGCAGAGTCAAAGAGAGTGATAGATTAAAGGAAGCTACAAGCACAGAACTTCCAGAAGGTGGGGTAACTATTTGTTTGAAAGACACCCCCCACTCCCGGTATCCCCAATGGAGGGGGGTGGGGGCATAAGAGCATGAAATACATACTTTTGCTGCCTATTATCAGGTACAAAAACAGCTTTTGTGTTGTGGGCTTCTTGCCCATTGTTTTGTGCCCTTGTCACATCCACACACAGCGGATGATCGAAGGCAAACAACCTGCTTTTGATAGCTTAGATGTTAGGCTTCCCTGAGTATATGTCTCATAAGATTCCCGGGGGTGCACGGGGGGTATAGGATAGCCTACGGACTAACAGTGGTGAGTGCAGTGATGTCATGAGGCCCAGGTCAATAGACATAGTCCTGTTAAAACTGAAAACGTCCATTCTTGTCAGAATAAAATGTTCCATCGAAATGTAACACTCCCAGACTGGCAAATTGATTCCTACAAGAGCCAGGAAACTGTCATATTTTGTCCTTTTGATTTTCTTGTTTGAGGACATTTTGTCCTATCCCTTCTCTATCATCGGTGCATAACTGTAAGAGTGTTTTTAACCAGTCAGTCGTGTCCGACAACGACTTCTAGGTAGCAGAGGAGGCAGCTGCTTTTCTGGAGGGGTAGACCAAAATTTGCTTATAGTGGATATGCCTTGTCCGAGGGTGCATCCACGCACTAGCAGGCAAACTGATTTAATCACAGATGGCGTTAAGAAAGGTGCCAACAGGTCACCGAGTCCCTTTGGCTGCAATGCTAAGAGCCAGTGTATGTTCCTCCTAGTTTGAGTCATTGTTTGTCACACAGAACAACTAGGTATTTTAGGTATTAGGGTATTAGGTACTTTATAGTCACAGAGGCATCTCTGTGAAATTCGAGTTGCTCCCACCTGGAGAGCGCGTCGCAGACAGAGGCGCGCCACCCATTTAAAAAAGAAATTTGCCTGCGATTTTTTGTGTGACTGATGAGGAAGAAAAAGGGGCGGGGTAAATTTTGACCAAATGACAACTTTTTCGTTGCCACTGGGTTTCATGTGTGCTAAGTGCATGGGCACACGGGACCTCGGTTTATCGTCTCATCCGAAAGACTCCATATTCAGACCGTAAGGCCTAGTGCGAAGTGAGAGGGAAAATCCCCTGTACCCAGATTCGAACTCGGGTTTACTTGACACGAAGCGAACGCGTTACCACTGAGCCACTCTACACCCAACTAAGCTGGGCCATGGTGTTTAATTGCTACGGGTAATTATTCATTGTGCAAATCTCGCTTTACTATCACTATGGGCCAAGAATCCTGACCAATGTCAATCTAATTTTTACCTATGCTTAATGACTGACCCCTGCTCTTCTTTATGGACACCACTGACCAGTCACCACATGTTACTGGACCCTGTCCCCCACCTCCTCTGTCTGTTCTGTCGCTCCTTCCAGCTTGACCCGTCTGTGCAGCGGAATAGTGCTTCACCATCTCACGCCATCTGGTCTTGTTCACCTTCTTCAAGTCTCTCTGTGTGTTCCAACGGTAGTCGATTTTATACCGAACAGGCATCGTGGATTTCCTTGGTGAAAATGGTTTTTTTTAAAATTCGATATCACAGTTATAATTTGCTTTATTTGGAGAAAAAAAAGCAGTTGATTATTTCAGTCCGGGTTCCTATTGCACCATACATCTAAACACGAGTCACTCTCTGCGGGTTGTATTGTTAAACGCAAAAGCCACACTCACATAAAAAAAAGAGAACCACCAAAAACACTGGAAATTTCTATTGTCCACGTCTGAATTAATTCGCTCTGAAGAATGCATTTCGTTATTAGTCCCCTGATTCAATAAGAGTCTCAGTTTAATATTAAGGAGAGAGTGCTGACACGGAGATCAATCAATGAAAGGATTAATACAAGATTTCTTTAAATTATCAAATGTTGACAAAACTAGAAACAGTGTTGACAAAATATTTATTGAATATAGCCAGACTAATCTGAGAAAATACTGTTTTACTAACAGAACTGCACCTTGGTGGAACAAGTTACCAACTAATATTAAACAAGCACCTAATACTAACATTTTCAAAAATCTATTAGATGACTGGGAATATTATACAAATTTGACATACGAATATGATGAATGATTATCTAAAACCTGAGTGCACGATAAACCTTGTACATAATAAATGATATTATTAAGGATGGGACGCTTGAAATCCTAACGGCTATGTTTTAGTCCCTATATCCTAACCTAACCAAACCTACTAACCTATTAAGCTAAAGCGCAGTATGTTGACCAATCCTTTGGTTAACAGCAAACAGCGCACGAAGGTTCGCTGGTAGATCAAGTTACAAGAAATATCCAGAGGGATACAAACTAAACTAACACTTTGTACAGGAGAAAATGGATATAAAAACCATCACCGGAATGAGATGAAGAACCAGGGTTTCAAAACACAGCTGCCAACCCAAATGAAATAGACCCTATTGAATAGGCCTAAAACATTATGTATCAAGTCCTCAAACCGAACACCACAACACAATCTACAACTCGAGTGAACCATTGGCCAACTTTCACAAACCCGTTTAGAATGTGATGAAAAGAAGCTCTAGTGAGCAATTCTTCTACATGATCTCATCAAGAGCTTCGGTGCCTTAGCAAGGACAACGCAAGCTTTGAACACGAAAACGCTTATCTATTCACTTATCAAATTTGTCCACCCAAGCATAGGCGCCTAGCCTATTCATGCAAGTTTGACTCACTTTGAAACTTACGTTTTCAAGTTAACGTGCGCTTTTTATTATGAGAGTGACAAAATATTGTACAAAACAAGACAAGACCGTAGACATTCTTGAACGCTGCACGATGGTTCAGAGATTTTGCCAACATTGTCAACTGGTAGTGAATGGGAGTGGGAGACAGCCATTAAACAGCCGTTAAAATGACTAGCTAAGAAACGCACGTGTCTGGCACTGAATGCTTTGCAGTATGTATTATGCCTGTCTGTCGTTTCCGACTATGACTGCCAGATAACAGAGGGGGCAACTGCTATTCCGGCGGGCTTGGAAAAGTCGAAGGGATTTGAGGACATATTGCGTTGGGGGAAGGCCCCCAAATGCCAACCAATCTCTATGGCTGCAGCACTAGAGCCAGTGCAAATGTTGTTTCTGAGTCATAGTCTTCCACAAAAGACCATGATATTCCAACAGTATTGAGAAAATCATTATTTTATTGTAGTGCAGCTCTCTTTTACTATTGGTCCCCTTCTACCGGCTAATGTCAACCAACGGCAAAAGCCGTTTGAGTAAAGGGCTTTGTAGTAGTCTACAGAGAAAGTTTACGACTTTGGACCACTGTCTACTAGGTGTTGATACAGCAGGATGTAAAAGACGCATTGTCGGCCTAAGTGCCAGAAAAGCAATCAAACAAAAAGCTGATTTTATCGTCGACTACAAGGATATTGCTAGGCCTATATAGAAAAAATAAAGGTAACACTTATTCTCAACACATGTACGCGCGTGCCCTTACATAAATACGCACGAATAAGTCCCTGGAATATAATTTTATCATAATTGTTTGTTACCAAGAAAGTTAATGTTTTATGTCTGTGTTGGTTTGTTTATCTGTTTGTACATTAAGAACCTTCGTCAGCGCGTGTCATGAATGAATTACAATCAAAGATATTCTAAAAGGGTAAGATGGACTACTTAAGAGCTCGGCGAACCGGGCTGATAGAGTTATCGTTAGTGGCGACAGTACACCATTCACAGTGACGACTATCCAAAAACTCAGACTGGAACTTGAACGGAGAATTCAACTGGCCTATCGACGTGTAAAATGTGTCCTGGTTAAAAGGGACATAACCAGTGTTTCTGTCCTCACTACTCATATAGGGAAAAGAGACCGGATGCTTATCTTCCCCTATACAGTCTTTGTATTAGCCCAATAGGCGTTTCGTGCGGTTGCACTCTGTCCGTCCTATTTCTTTATGCGCAATTTTCTACGCATACACGTTCTTTATTGCATTTTGTTATAAATCGATTAAAGTGAAAACGATTTCTTGCTAGATGATTGGTATCGTAATCAACTTTGGTGGAGGGGAGTTAATTAGAAAGAGAGTGTTCCCCTTTGTTCGATTTCTTTAGCTTTTCGTTGCCTCTTTTTTTCTTTTCTTTTTGGGGGGAAATCCAATATCAAACCTGCATTGATGACTGAATTCTTATGAAAGGCCCTACACATACTGGTTTCTTCAAATTGATTTACTAAACACGGTTCATAATTTGTATCAATGCAAAACACTTCAAAGCTTGCTTTAAAGCACCCAGATACGCAAACACACAGACACAGACGCACGCGCGCGCACACGCATGTACACACACACACGCACACGCACACGCACACACACACACACACATATATTCTTACATGTTTTGATTTTTTTATATTCATAAGATTTGACGGCTTCAAGTAATTCAGAGAGCGGGACACTCTAAGCTTTGAAGCAGTCGTAATAATACAGACAATTTATCAACGGGCTTTTGCACGTATTTCCATAGCAGTTTATTGCTGACATTCACAAGAAAGGAACGCTTTGGAACCATTGAACGCTCCGACATCCGTGTTTGATTTATGTTGTTCTGATCTTTCTAGTTTTTCCCTGCATGTATGTCTCTGTTTGCTTGTCCGTCTGTCAGTCATTCTCTCTCTCTCTCTCTCCCTCTTATTCTCTTTGCATTTTGCTTGTCCTATAATGCGAGCGAGCGCAAGCACGCGTGTATGCCTATATTGTGTGTGTGTGTGTGTGTGTGTGTGTGTGTGTGTGTGTGTGTGTGTGTGTGTGTGTGTGTGTGTATGTGTGTGCGTGAGTGTGCGCGCGGACACGTGCGTGTGTGTGTGTGTGCGCGCTCGCATGTTCTGTTTCATGCAATTTCTGTAAACATCTATACCTTAATTTCCTGTGTTTTTATTTCACAAGCAAAATGCCTGAAAACAAACTCCTAGAGCACAAAGGGGGGTTGCTACCCCTTAAAGGCATTATCGTAATATGACATCAATTTGGGGATCTCCTGTTGGCTATTGAAAAATAATTAGATCACCAGCATGTTAAAATGTTTCTACTTTCACTGTACCAACTTTCTTATTTGTAACTGAAAGTGTTTTCTAGACGCAAACGGATTTATAAAAAGACTGACACATTGGTCAGTGCGTACAGGTAGGGGTCAGTGCGCACCGTAGATATAGGTCATCGCGTACTGGGTTCTAAAAACTGTACTTTCAACTTAAAGTGAATTCTTTTCAAATGATAAAAATATGTAAACATTCAGCTTTCTTTTACTGTTAAAAAAAAGATCTAAACTTTGTATTTAGATCATTATGAGACACAAGACAATCCGAGACAGTGGTCTGTGCTTAAAAACATATGTTTAATTATCTCTTCCACTTCGTCGATCACTCATACAGCCTCCTTTCATACGAGTACAGATGCGTCATGCTGCCTAATCTAGGGTCCAGAGTAGATCAGTTGAGCAAATAACATACACATGTGTGTGTGCGCGCGCATGTCTTACCGTCTAACTCCGTGAAATTAGGTCTTTTTCGTTTCAAAAATGGTATAAAGCATGAATAAACGTAATAGGGAGAAAACGACAATGGTTTGACGTGGCTCCTTTAGAATCTCTAGGATTTCAAGGGGGTACGCACGGACCCAACCAACGCGCAAACCTGTTAGTACTCTAGAAACTTGAAATACTATTTGGAATAACTTGAATAAGCGAACATTCTTTTACCCACATATATTATGTACAAACATGTAGGAGCCTTCTACTATTATGACCCAAGCTAAAGGGAGAGAACGAATGAACAACATTTTATTTATACAGGGTAATGAGATAAGTACCAATACGTTATTACTCTCAGCCCTGTGGCAAGAATGGAGAGAAAAAAAGAACCAAAGCAAATCATGAAAAACAAATAAAGAAATATAGAAAGCAGAAGTAAATAATTCATACATTATCTCACAGAGAGAGAGAGAGAAAGACAGGCAGAAATGCACAGAGAGAGAGAACTCGAACTCGAACTCGAACTGTTTAATGAGGATAACTGAATAAGTAAAAATACTTCTTTTCATCAGGTCCTCTAAAAGTAAAGAATGAACAAACATACGAATAAACAAACAAGTAGATCAAATAATCAACCACAACGGAAAAAATATTATGTAAATGGTTCACACGTAAATTACAGTAAAATATAACAAAACTCCAAGACAAGAGATCATTTAACATGAAACACACGCACACACACACACACAGGCCTACATCAAATCAAATGACATGCAAAGAAAGCATTAGAGAGAGAGAGAGAGAGAGAGAGAGAGAGAGAGAGAGAGAGAGAGAGAGAGAGAGAGAGAGAGAGAGAGAGAGAGAGAGAGAGAGAGAGAACTCGGAACTTTATACATTGGCCTTAGGCCAAATACAACATGGGAGGAAGGGGAGAAGGGGCATGCAAGAGAGAGAGAGAGAGCAGAGAGAGAGAGAGAGAGAGAGAGAGAGAGAGAGAGAGAGAGTCAGACAGACAAATAAACAAAGACATTGGGAGAGAAGAAAAACGAAGAAGGTAAGGAAAAGACATACACAGGCCTAACAATACAGGTTTGTAACAAAAAAGGTGGAAAAACCCCCACTATTATACTCACATTTTAACGCGTTCGATGCACACGATCAAAACACAACCTACATCAACCTAGGCCATAATAATAAACTGTGTTTGTCATGCCCTCTGCCCTCAGTGAATGAATGGGTAGGGGAAAGTGGCTTCTCTCCGTTTGTACTCCCGTGGATATAACACTACTATAATGACACTATTCTCATTCTATGGTTAAATGCTAGAAAGTACTATCACTCTTTTTAATGGAATTCTGATCGCTTCTCGTCCTTTTGGCTAAGACAGTGATTCAGGAACATACATTTTTGTTTATACCCTGGTTGGTTTGTTCAGCCCGTCGTACATGGCGAAAGCCGATACGCGACGTTAAACTGAACTTCCATCACTCTTTCTCAAGAAAAAGCCAAAAGGTAGGATCACAAAATAGGAACGCAGAAGTTAAATAATACCTTTCGTTTTTTGTTGTTGTTTTTTATTTGGGAAGAATTGTGGTACTTTTTGGGGCGTTTAATTGTCCACATTTTTCTGGGAACCTTTCAGTGGGCATTGCCAGTCTTCCTACGTCTCCTACCTCTTTTTCTTTTTTACTATATTAATGGGTTTATTTTGGGGTTGTTGTTGTGGTGGGTTTTTTTTTTGGGGGGTAATTGCTAAAGTTATACAGAGATAAACATTTAAACAACCAGACCCACCCACCACCACCCCCAAAAAAAGTTGACCTCCCAGGCAGCTTGGCAGTGGTAGAAATCAAAGCAATGCTGCTATGTGTATGATATGGACACAGCCATTAAGCTTAGTGTGGCTGCGAGTATGTAGAAAACTGTACATTCTGTATTGACATTAATCTAAAGAGGGGGGGGGGGGGGGGCAACAGTAACGCGAGAGCTGTGCTATACATAAATTTTGACAGAAATATATTTCATGGTACATGTACATGGGTTTTTTCTTCTTTTTTTGGGGGGGAGCTTGGACTCTGAAACTGGGAAATATCAAATGCCAGTACAAAAAAAAATGTATTGACTCCAAGTGCTACACCCAAGGTAATAGACGATTTTCGGAGAGAAAAACTAGGGGAGAGCACTTCGTGAAAATAAGAGTTCATTACCTCGGTCAAACCATAGCAACCATGGCGGCATGGCGTCGAAGCTTGAAACCGCAGGATGCCAGTCAGCGACTTGCAAACATTTTTATTGAAAAAATGAGGGCTGGGGTGGCCAGCAGCTACAACCTGATAGAACTTGCAAACTGTAACGTAAAAATATATTATATGACATCAATTTTAGAAAGACGCACTGCGTTCTACATGCTGTGTCTCCTCAAACACACGAGGCGAGGGCTGGGGATATACCTGATATACCAACACCAGCTGTCCAAAAGTACCATGCTCCCAACGGAGAGAGTTTCTTTAGAATGGTCCCTGAGCAAGAATCCTCCACTATAAAATATTATCGACCAGTCTTACAGAAATAACAGTCGCCCATCTGCGTGCTATCTGGAATCCAAGATCAGACAGGAATTATTTGCACGCATTGGCGCGCGCGCACGCACACACACACACACACACACACATGTTCAAGCAAATATTGCATGCTAGTCTGTTCGTTTTGGCTTAAACTGATTGACGTACAGTAACCGAAAGCAGTGAAAACGAATGCTTGGTTGAATGAGCCCCGGGAGTGAAAAGAGATCTCTACTGATATGTAGTATGGTTTTATAGTAGGGCAAACCTGTGATCCTAACAGTTGGGTCTAGCCTAGGCCTAGCGGGGCATTCTTCTGTCAACTAGGCGTTCAGTTTCGTGTTGACAGCGCTGACAAAAGCTTTCTATCCCAATCACTTTTCATACCCTGTCAACACGGTCAGATCGTTTTTAGTGTAAATGGGGGTGAGAAAGAGAGAGAGAGAGAGAGAGAGAGAGAGAGAGAGAGAGAGAGAGAGAGAGAGAGAGAGAGAGAGAGAGAGAGAGAGGAGATTCTTAAGCATGCAATCAGGTGGTAAGAGAGAGAGAGAGAGAGAGAGAGAGAGAGAGAGAGAGAGAGAGAGAGAGAGAGAGAGAGAGAGAGAGAGAGAGAGAGAGAGAGAGAGAGAGAGAGAGAGAGCGAGCGAACGAATGAACGAATGTTTTTTAATGAGGGAAAAAACGGAATAAGCACAACCAGGTTTTTTTCACCCGGCCCTCAAAAATACAATGCAAACCATGAAAATTATTTTAAAGATATCATAAGATAAACATGTTTCAGAATCGATTCATCACTAGGTGGAAAATCAATTACAAGTAAATCACTGAGAGAGAAAGAGAGACAGACAGACAGACAGACAGACAGAAAGAGGGAGAGAGACACACACAGACAGAGAGAGAGAGGCAACTTGATAAACTGCGCATGTGTTGCCAACTTGGCGTATGAGTAGGGAAGGAGTGGGTGCGCGCGCATGCGCGCGCATGCGTGTGCGCGTGTGTGTGTATGCATGTGTGTGTGTGTGTGTGTGTGTGTATGTGTGTGTGAGAGAGAGAGAGAGAGAGAGAGAGAGAGAGAGAGAGAGAGAGAGAGAGAGAGAGAGAGAGAGAGAGAGAGCCAGAGAGAGCACGTGTGTGCATGTATGACGCAGAGAAAGAGGGGAGGGGTGAAAAAGAGAAAAACAGACATATAAATAAACACACACATAGGATATAGAATGAGAGGGGGGTGGGGGGGTGGAGGTGGTAGAAAGCTCGAGAAAGAGAGAGAACACTCAACACTGAAAAACTTTATTTTACAAGGAAATAAATTCTTAGGCGAAGCCTATTATTCCAATCTGTCCTTGGTTAAAGGGAAAAACAAACAATTGGCTAGAAACATAAAAAAAAGCAAAAACAATGCATTTAAAGTGCTGCATTTAATTTCTCTATATTGGGATAACAGTTTTTTTGACCTGACCTGACTTGACTTGACTTGACAAGGACACCAATCAAAATAAACAAGCCTCGAATTCAATAGCAACAAATTTTAATGCTAAAAACTCAGAAACAGTTTGAACAAGAAAAACAAAGTAAATACAAAAAGATCTAGTAGGTTATCACAGTCAACAAAAACATTTTTTTCTCATAAATAGTTGTAGCAAACGTGACTATAAGTACGACAGATAATAAAATAGTGTCTCACATTCTTTACAATAATGATTTAACTATGCGTGAACACAATACACTTCATACTAAGTCCTATCAGATATTTCAATATCGGTTTAGTTCTTATGCATTAGATTTTTATTTTTATTAAACAAAACAAAAAACAAAGCGTTTACAAACAACAGAGGTAATACCGGTTTCAATGGTGAAACAGAAAGATACCGACTGCTCGTCAGAAATTACTACGACCTTTGCTCAAATCATGCACAGACAGATCACACAGATACAAACCCTGCCACAAAACACCCCACACTGCAGCATTCAGGCACACTCAGATACAATAAGCAGACATACGCAGACAAACAGGCACAAGCAGATAAAAATACGCGGATTTGTTAATTATATGTGTACGAAACCATGTCTTTATCATAATTATATACAATCAACCTTGTTGTCTTGTTTTCTGTCCACCCCCCTCCTCCATACACGCAATATAAAATACAAACAACTTTAAGGTTGTTTTAATGAACTTTTTAGCGATTTTTGAGTGTCCCCATTTTTCTTCGTAAATGTATAACATTACGCACCATACTATATTTGTCAACTCCATCTTCCATCGTCCCTTCGTTGATTTGATTCCCCTGTATTAAAAACAAGAGAAAAAAAGACTCCTTTGCATTCAGCACGACTTGTATTGTCATCAAGTGCGAAGAAGTATTCGATCTCTTTTGCTAATTTATTATACTTTGGGGTATCATCTATTTCTAGCCCTTCTCTCTGTTTTACTACTTCTTGTCCCTCTTCCCGTCTCCTTCTTGTCTTTCCTCCCATTTTCTTACGTACGTCTTGTTAGTTGTTGCCTCCAAATTCTTCCTCCTTTTTCGTGTCTCCTTCTTTTTACCCTTCTTCCTCCACCTCCTATTCTTTTGCTTCCTATTCGTTCTGCTACTTCTCGATTCCTTCTTCCTATTTTACACTTCCCGCTCCTCTTCCTAACTGCCTTTTTTCTTCTTCGTTTCTGATTTCTTCGTGCTTGAAGATGTCATGTCGTGATCAAGTCTCCTTAGACCTCTTGAATTCCTTTTCTCCTACTTTCTGTTGTCTCACACATCTACTTCTCTCCTTGTTTTCTTCCCTCTTTTCCTCCTCTATCTCCTGCTTCTTGCCTACGATTTCTGCTGTTTTGCTCTTCTTCCCATCTCCTACTTCTTGCCTAGACTCTCCTACTTCTTGCCCTTTCTTCCTATAGGCACATTTCCTATTTCTTGCCTAAATTCTGCTTTTTTCGCCCTTGCCTTTTCCCCCGTTATCTCCCATTTTGTGCCTACTATTCCCGCATGTTTTGCTCTTCTTGAATCTCCCTACTTCCTTGCCAGGACTCTGCTACTTATTGCCTTTGCCTTTCTTCCTCTATCTCCCGTTTCTTGCCTACCATCCCCTACTTTCTGCTCTTCCTCTTACCTCAAGCTTCTTGCCCAGCCTCTGTTAATTTTCTTGCCAAAAATCTGCCCCCACCCCCCTCCTTCCAAGTATCTGCCACTTCTTGCCTCTTCCTACTTTTTTCACTTGGGGTTCATTTTGCTCTTCTTCCTACTTCCTGCCCAGACTACGCTACTTCTTGCCAAACCAAATCTGACCCCCCCCCCCCCCCCCCCCCCCCCCCCTTCCAAGCATCTCCTACAACTTTCTTCCTACTTCTGCTACTTCTTTCACCATAGCAGACCTACCTCCTATTCTTTGCCAACCCAGTTTCTCTTTTTTGCTCTTCTTCCCACTTCATACTTTTTGCCTAACCTCTGCAACACTACTGCTATACTTCCTGTCTCAAACCTCAAGATCTGATCTCCTGCTTCTTGCCCTTTCCTCGTCCTCCTCCTACTCCTTGCCCTTTCCCCCTCCTACTCTTTGCTACTGCTTGCCCTTTCCCCCTCCTACTCTTTGCTACTGCTTGCCCTTTCCTCCTCCTACTCTTTGCTACTGCTTGCCCTTTCCCCCTCCTACTCTTTGCTACTGCTTGCCCTTTCCCCCTCCTACTCTTTGCTACTGCTTGCCCTTTCCCCCTCCTACTCTTTGCTACTGCTTGCCCTTCTTGCCCTTTCCTCCTCCTACTCTTTGCTACTGCTTGCCCTTTCCTCCTCCTACTCTTTGCTACTGCTTGCCCTTTCCTCCTCCTACTCTTTGCTACTGCTTGCCCTTTCCTCCTCCTACTCCTTGCTACTGCTTGCCCTTTCCTCCTCCTACTCCTTGCTACTGCTTGCCCTTTCCTCCTCCTACTCTTTGCTACTGCTTGCCCTTTCCTCCTCCTACTCTTTGCTACTGCTTGCCATTTCCTCCTCCTACTCTTTGCTACTGCTTGCCCTTTCCTCCTCCTACTCTTTGCTACTGCTTGCCCTTTCCTCCTCCTACTCTTTGCTACTGCTTGCCCTTTCCTCCTCCTACTCTTTGCTACTGCTTGCCTTTCCTCCTCCTACTCTTTGCTACTGCTTGCCTTTCCTCCTCCTACTCTTTGCTACTGCTTGCCCATTCCTCCTCCTACTCCTTGCTACTGCTTGCCCTTTCCTCCTCCTACTCTTTGCTACTGCTTGCCCTTTCCTCCTCCTACTCTTTGCTACTGCTTGCCCTTTCCTCCTCCTACTCTTTGCTACTGCTTGCCCTTTCCTCCTCCTACTCTTTGCTACTGCTTGCCTTTCCTCCTCCTACTCTTTGCTACTGCTTGCCTTTCCTCCTCCTACTCTTTGCTACTGCTTGCCCTTTCCTCCTCCTACTCCTTGCTACTGCTTGCCCTTTCCTCCTCCTACTCCTTGCTACTGCTTGCCCTTTCCTCCTCCTACTCTTTGCTACTGCTTGCCCTTTCCTCCTCCTACACTTTGCTACTGCTTGCCCTTCTTGCCCTTTCCTCCTCCTACTCTTTGCTACTGCTTGCCCTTTCCCCTCCTACTCCTTGCTACTTCTTGCCCTTCCCCCTCCTACCTCTTGCCCTTTCCTCCTCCTACTCTTTGCTACTTCTTGCCCTTCTTGCCCTTGGGGCTCTTCTTGTTCTTCTTGTCGGCCTTGGAGGCCTCCAGCTCGGCCTGCAGCAAGGCCTCCTGCTGGGCGATCTCCTCCTGCCTCTTCCTCTCCGCTTCCAGGTACACCTGGCGGAACGCTTCCCTGGGCACGTTCACCGCCTCCCTCTTCTTGTCCACCTCAACCTGTGAGAGACAAGAGTTGATTGGAAAGGTGATGATGATGATGGTGATGATGATGGTGGTGGTTGTGAGGATGGTGAGGATGATGATGATGATGATGATGATGATACACCTGGCGGAACGCTTCCCTGGGCACGTTCACCGCCTCCCTCTTCTTGACCACCTCAAACTGTAAGAGAAACGAGTTGGTTGGAAAGGTGATAGTGATGATGGTGATGATGATGATGATGATGATGATGATGATGATGATGCACCTGGCGGAACGATTCCCTGGGCACGTTCACCGCCTCCCTCTTCTTGTCCTCCTCAACCTGTGAGAGAAACGAGTTGGTTGGAAAGGTGATAGTGATGATGGTGGTGATGATGATGATGATGATGATACACCTGGCGGAACACTTCCCTGGGCACGTTCACCGCCTCCCTCTTCTTGTCCTCCTCAACCTGTGAGAGAAACGAGTTGTTGGAAAGGTGATAGTGATGATGGTGATGATGGTGGTGAGGATGATGATGATGATGAGGAGGATGGTGATGATGATGATGATGATGATGATGATACACCTGGCGGAACACTTCCCTGGGCACGTTCACCGCCCGCCTCCCTCTTCTTGTCCTCCTCAACCTGTGAGAGAAACGAATTGGTTGGAAAAGTGATAGTGATGATGGTGATGATGGTGGTGAGGATGATGAGGAGGAGGAGGATGGTGATGATGAGGATGATGAGGATGATACACCTGGCGGAACGCTTCCCTGGGCACGTTCACCGCCTCCCTCTTCTTGCCCACCTCAACTTGTGAGAGACAAGAGTTGATTGGAAAGGTGATAGTGATGAAGATGATGATGGTGATGATGACGATGATGATGATGATAATGATGATACACCTGGCGGAACGCTTCCCTGGGCACGTGCACCGCCTCCCTCTTCTTGTCCACCTCAACATGTGAGAGACAAGAGTTGATTGGAAAGGTGATAGTGATGAAGATGATGATGATGAGGAGGAGGATGGTGATGATGACGATGATGATGATAATAATGATGATACACCTGGCGGAACTCTTCCCGGGGCACGTTCACCGCCTCCCTCTTCTTGTCCACATCAACCTGTGAGACACAAGAGTTGATTGGAAAGGTGATAGTGAGGGTCACAGTAAGGTTTCCCTTCCATAAAAACACTCACTTGGAAATTTCAACCATGGCCTGCAACCATATCACATGGTTTTCTTCAGCAATCTGAGGCTTGAGTGTTATTGTTGGAAGTCAGTCTTGTATGTAGTGAGTAGAACTCTGGAGAATTTGTTGCATCAGAAGCAGGGTGGGTTGGCAGGGGTACCTGCCTGTGTAGGCTACCCAATTATTAAAGATTGGTGGCACATCAATGCCAATATCTCAACAGACAGATGATCTTGATCTGCCCCAACACAGACTGGTACCACTGAAACCATGATAGTAAGCAGTGAGGAGGAGTAAACAAAAAACCCACTATCAACCCACGACCAAGGCAAATGCCTGTAGTCTCTGGGCCTCGTCCAGCTGGTGTATATATATATATATATATATCTTTTTTTATTTTTAGCTGGTGTACCTTGATGATGTTGTCCGGACATTTGTCCCGGACACTTCAGTTTTACCATGATACACAATGCAACTCAACTCGACTGAACCATACTTATACCTGTAGCCTCTGGGCCTCGTCCAGCTGGTGTATGTTGATGTTTTCATGTCCCGGACACTTCAGTTTTACCATGATACACAATGCAACTCAACTCGACTGAACCATACTTATACCTGTAGCCTCTGGGCCTCGTCCAGCTGGTGTATGTTGATGTTTTCATGTCCCGGACACTTCAGAGTTTTACCATGACATACAATACAACTCAACACGACTGAACCACACCTGTAGCCTCTGGGCCTCGTCCAGCTGGTGTATGTTGATGTTTTCATGTCCCGGACACTTCAGAGTTTTACCATGACATACAATACAACTCAACTCGACTGAACCACACCTGTAGCCTCTGGGCCTAGTCCAGCTGGTGTATGTTGATGTTTTCATGTCCCGGACACTTCAAAGTTTTACCATGCTACACAATGCAACTCAACTCAACTGAACCATACTTATACCTGTAGCCTCTTGGCCTCGTCCAGCTGGTGTATGTTGATGTTTTCATGTCCCGGACACTTCAAAGTTTTACCATGATACACAATGCAACTCAACTCGACTGAACCACACCTATAGCCTCTGGGCCTCGTCCAGCTGGTGTATGTTGATGTTTTCATGTCTCGGACACTTCAAAGTTTTACCATGCTACACAATGCAACTCAACTCGACTGAACCATACTTATACCTGTAGCCTCTGGGCCTCGTCCAGCTGGTGTATGTTGATGTTTTCATGTCCCGGACACTTCAAAGTTTTACCATGATACACAATGCAACTCAACACGACTGAACCACACCTATAGCCTGTGGGCCTCGTCCAGCTGGTGTATGTTGATGTTTTCATGTCCCGGACACTTCAAAGTTTTACCATGATACACAATGCAACTCAACTCGACTGAACCACACCTGTAGCCCCTGGGCCTCGTCCAGCTGGTGTATCTTGATGTTTTCATGTCCCGGACACTTCAAAGTTTTACCATGCTACACAATGCAACTCAACACGACTGAACCACACCTGTAGCCTCTGGGCCTCGTCCAGCTGGTGTATCTTGATGATGTTGCGCTGGGCCTTGTCCCGGGCCCTCCAGGCCTCCACCTGCTTGCGCTGCTCCTTGAAGTGGGCGATGTCCCTCTGCCGCTCCTCCGTACGCCGCTGCTCCTCCTCCTCGTCCACCAGAACCCACTGGTCATGGTCACCGCTGCCCCTGGGAGGGAAGAACCAACGCACATAACAATTGTATAGCGAAATGGGTTACATTAGTATGTGGAGCTGTGTTTCTATATATCTCTCATGAGAACCTTGAGTTTAATGACATAAAAAATTTGCTAATTTGTCAGTCGTATCTCTTTCTGCCTCCTCGTTCACAAGAACCTGTGGTCATGGTCACCACTATCACTGGGAGGGAAGAACCAAGGCATATTACAATGAAGTGGGTTACATAGTGTGTGGATCTGTACTCACTCTCTCTCTCTCTCTCTCTCTCTCTCTCTCTCTCTCTCTCTCTCTTTTACACTGGCCTTTCCTGTTTCATTGTCTGCCGACTGTCTTGTCTCCTTCTTTTCTCCCCCATCTCTCTCATAAAAAAACCTATGCATTCCATGACGACCAGAAAAAAACACAAATGTTTTACGCTAAAATGAGAGAAAACAACAACATATTAAACACTGAAAAATTACTTTCAACTCAGAATGACTTCCAAAACAACTGATTCAATGTATCAGCGCAATAAAAACTGTCACTTAGGAAGAAAGTGAAGAAACTATCACACACGCTCGTTAAACGTCAGTCAATGCAGTTGAGCCGTTGATACTATTGCTAGTTAGTCAGTCGTGTCAAACACTCCACATAAGACGGCAAAGGAAGCAACAGCTATTCTGGAAAGCTAGGCTGGAATTCATTCACAGTGGAAATGCCTCGCTCTTGGTACACCTCCACGTGGACGCTAGAACAGTTGCCCTTTAATGATGGTCGCCAAAAGGCACACGAAATTCATATGCTGTAGTACTGAAAAATAACAACCAGTGCCACGTAAAATGAAATGCCCCCCTAGTTTTTGAGAGCCATAGTCTTTCATACAACACCAAGCCCGTAACATGATTTGCCATTGTTGAAGAAAAAAGAGAGAAAAAAAGAAAGCAAAAACGGATTTTTCAGGAAAGATGCAGTTTAGACACCCCCGTCGTGTTTAAGGCTTTCAACCTCAAAGTGTGGTTCTTTCAGTTTGAATGAAGCAATTCAAACAAACCCCAACCTGATACTAATACTATACCTTTCTCGAGCAAAGCGGAATGGTGTTTCTTAGTGAACATTTTCAATGAGAAATTTTGGTGTGTGTGTGTGGGGGGGGGGCTCCTTAAACTGTAACTTTGCTGACCCTTTGTTGTCCAGCACACCCTCGGAGGAAGGAAGGAAGGAAGGTGGCAGAGTGGCTAAGACGTTCGCCTGCCAGTTTCAATGCGTGAGCGACCCGGGTTCCAATCCCGGCCTCGCCCTTTCTTTCAAGTTTGACAGGAAAATCGAACTGAACGCCGTGTCCTTCGGATGGGGACTTAAGTTAGTCTGACCCGTGCGCTTTACGCACATTAAAATCCCATGGCGGTTAAAAGTCGAAAAGAGCAAGGGGGAAATCCCGCTGCCTGGTATGGCCAAATCAATAGCTAGGTTTCCCAAGTCTGCCATCCTCTCCTCACACGCTCCTCCCCCCCAAAAAAAAAGAAAAAAAGAAAAGGAAATGGGTGGTGCTGCGCTTGTGGCGACACACTCTCCAGGTGGGAGCAGCCCGAATTTCACAGAGATAAGTCTCTGTGACTAGACTCCTCACCTCAGATAGGGAGTGAAGTCCATGGGAAGTAGCTGTTTCCCGGAGGGGGCAGTAGCAGCCTGAGGACCTGGACCGGGGGAGGGGGCGGAGGCAAGTTCCGAGGGCGACAGGGATGGTGCCTGCTGAGGGGGCTGCTGCTGCTGGGTGTCTGGTAAGGGGGCTGGGGACGAGGGGGTGTCCCTGAGTTCCTTGTTCTCCTCGGGCTCCGGGTCTGGGTGGGCCGTGTGCGACTTGAGGAACTGCTGGCGGGACTGGTGAGCCTGAGGAGCAGTAGAGCTTTAGAATGAATGAATGAATGTATTCATTAATTAACTAATTAATCAAAACCACAAGGAAAACAAAACAAGAAAAATAAAAAACGTCACTGAAAAAAGGATCTAAACTGTGGAAATAACACCCCCGCCCCCAACTCAACACAGCTGTCTCTCCCCCCCCCCCCCCTCCTGTTTTATCTGATCTGCTATTTCATGCTCATCCAAGCATCAGAATAGTCTGAAGTCCAATCCTCTAAAGACCGCGGTAAAAGGGCTATCTAGGCCCTAGACTGAAGAGGGACAACACTGAACACAAGTGAGTTCTGAACACCACCAAAAAGGCTTTAATATAGTGATAAATCACTTTAACAATGCTATTTAACACAAAGGATAACACACAATAAAAATGCAAAACCTCTGACAAGAGAAGTCAATCCTCTGTCAGAAATTCTTAATCCTCTGAAATCCTCTGATTATTCTGATGCCTGTCATCATGCGAATCTTAGTCTACCAGAATAAACTGCAAATGTAATCTGCTCCTGTGGAACCTTACTTTAGCAGCACGGCCAGGTTCGGCGTCTTCCCAGGCTTTTTTCATGGCGCGGATCTCATCCGCCCTCTCCCTGTCCTTCTTCACTTCAATGTCCTCCTGCAAGGAAAGAGATATCGATTGATTAACCAATCTACCAATCAATCAATTGATCAACAAATTAATAGATATTTCCATCCATCCATTAATCAATCAATCAATGTATCAATATATCAATCAATTGATCCAACCATCAACCAACCAATCCACCCATCCATCCACTCCAGCATAAGCCAAACCTTCCCAGAGCTTTAGATTGTTGGCGGGCCCGGGCCCGCATTGAAGGTGATTCGACCCCTCATTTTGTGCACCCAGGGGCCATCTGACCCATGAAGTTTGTAACAAAATGTAAATGTAATGGTACTAAATACTACAGTGACACATTACTGGCCCATTATTTTGGAAATTGACCCACCATTTTCTGTAAGCAGGGGTCATATGACCCTTGAAGTTTGAAAACAATCTGAAGCTCTGCTGGCATCCCCATCTATCAGTCACACAGACAGAGACACAGTCAGTGAAAGAGACAGACAGACAGTGTGAGAGACACACACATAGAAAGACATAAAGACAGATCAACAGGTAGGCAGACGGACAAAAACAGAAATGGGCAAAAAGACAGAAAAAAACAGACATAGAGATAGAGCTAGCTCATAGCCGCCGTGGGGTAGCGTTACTTATGTAGCATAGTGTCCCAGTCTTTATGTGTCCCCATGTGTCACCAATTTTGTCTCTATGTGTCTCTGTTTGTGATCCCTGTCTCTAGAGATGGGGGCACACAGAGACGATGACACATACTGGCATAGATACGAGGGCACAAAGAGGGGACACATAGAGACGGGGACACACAGAGACGATGACACATACTGGCATAGATACGGGGGCACAAAGAGGGGACACACAGAGACGGGGACACACAGAGACGATGACACATACTGGCATAGATACGGGGGCACAAAGAGGGGACACATAGAGACGGGGACACACAGAGACGCTGACACATACTGGCATAGATACGGGGGCACAAAGAGGGGACACATAGAGACGGGGACACACAGAGACGCTGACGCATACTGGCATAGATACTGTGGCACAAAGAGGGGACACATAGAGACGGGGACACACAGAGACGCTGACACATACTGGCATAGATACGGGGGCACAAAGAGGGGACACATAGAGACGGGGACACAGAGACGCTGACACATACTGGCATAGATACGGGGGCACAAAGAGGGGACACATAGAGACGGGGACACACAGAGACGCTGACACATACTGGCATAGATACTGGGGCACAAAGAGGGGACACATAGAGACGGGGACACACAGAGACGCTGACACATACTGGCATAGATACTGGGGCACAAAGAGGGGACACATAGAGACGATGACACATACTGGCACAGATACAGGGGCACAAACAGGGGACATCGACACGTAGAGACGGGGGCACATAGAGACGATGACACATACTGGCATAGATACGGGGGGAAAAGAGGGGACACAAAAAGACAGGGGCACACAGAGACGATGACACATACTGGCATAGATACGGGGGGCACAAAGAGGGGACACACAGAGACGATGACACATACTGGCATAGATACGGGGGGGGGGGGCGGCAAAGAGGGGACACAAAAAGACGGGGACACAGAGACGATGACACATACTGGCATAGATACGGGGGGCACAAAGAGGGGACACACAGAGACGATGACACATACTGGCATAGATACGGGGGGCACAAAGTGGGGACACACAGAGACGATGACACATACTGGCATAGATACGGGGGGCACAAAGAGGGGACACACAGAGACGATGACACATACTGGCATAGATACGGGGGGCACAAAGTGGGGACACAAAAAGACAGGGGACACACAGAGGCTGGATGCATATTGATATAACACCACCATCACCCCCACCCCCACCCCGCCGTGGTATCACCAACTACCCTGAGCGTGAAGACAGATAGAGAGACAGTGACAGACACATTACATAGACAAGACAGACATGCACACGTTGGCACAGATCTTACAGCCGCTGTGGCATCCACCACCATCCTGAGCGTCCAGTGGGGTCTGTCCAGGACGATGCTGGGGGAGGCAGGCGTCATGTTCATGGACAGGTCGGGCTGCTTGTCCTTCGGGGTCTTCTTCTTGGACAACTTGGGCACCCCAGTCTTCTCCAGCCGGTTGGGCGAGATGGGCCGGTCCAGCACCCCCTGACCACCCTCTGGGGAGACAGTACCAGATTTTAACAACAATCATAGCTGACCCCCCCCCCCCCCTCCCCCCTGTCCCCCACATAACCCAAGTGGGGATACCGTGGGATTTGTCAGTACAAAGTCCCCAGACCTGTTTACCCCCTACACAAGTCTTGAAATGAGTAGTTTGGGCTTAAAATGTGTCGTTTTATTCATTAAACCACCAAACAATGCTAACTGAAAATGAGTAGTTTGTTGTTGTTGTTCGTGTGTTTGTTGGCTCACCCTGGCTAAAAATCTGGCGCCGTTTTGTCCAAATGAAAGTTGGAGTTATAAAAACTCATTCTTGACAAGTTCTCTTTGTTTTAAAAATCTTTGTTAAATAAAATGAATAACAAGCTGACCACTGACACTGGTCACTTTTGCCTAATTTTACCGCTTGAATGCTAATTATTGTATTAGGAGATCATATGAACAATTGTTGACGTGGTTGACCACTGGTCAGTGTCACTGACCAGTGGTCACTCTGGCCTATTTTCACTGTTTGTCTGCAAATTAGTGTATTAGGAGTTCAAATGAACAATTTTTTATGTGGTTGACTAGTGGTCAGTGTCACTGACCAGTGGTCACTTTGGCCTATTTTCACTGGACAAAACGGCGGTTCAAAATCGGGCGCCGTTTTGTCCAATCCGCCGTTTTGTCTATAGACAAAACGGCGGATTGTTGAACCGCCGTTTTGTCCAAATCATAATAGAAAATTTGGACAAAACGGCGGATCTAACCCCGCCGTTTTGTCTATAGACAAAACGGCCAAATTTGGACAAAACGGCGGTTAACAGCACCCTCACCGTTCTGGTAGGATTGTGCGTGTCAGGATCCCGTCAGCACCTGCCAGTGTTTCTTTTCATTCTTTTTTCTTTTAAAAAAAAGAAATGTCAGCCCGTTTCTTTAATTTGAGATCGTTATGTGCGCAAATATGTATGCATTTATGCGAAGGTGTTTAATAAAGCGATAGTTGTGCCCTTATGTACGGTTGTGTGTTGTGTTAGTAGGTGTATACTACTACACCCTTTGGTGAAACAGTACAGTAGAGTACAGTAGAAGATAGATTAGTTTCTAATATTTTGATTATAGGTCAATTTCAGATTCACCGAAAAGCCTTTTCTTAAACAGTTTTGTGCAAAACAAAACACACACACATTTGACACAAGAGCTCAATAAAGGAAAAGGTCATAACAAACAATCCTCAACAAAATGCCATGCTAAACTGAGGAAACATAACGAATGCGTGAAAAAGAAAATAACTTCGTAATACATTCATGACTCAATACACTACTACAACAGCTACTACAAAGGCTACTACAATTGCTACAACAACAACTACTACCACTATTTCTACTACTACTGCTTCTACTAGGCCTACTACTATGCCACTACGTATCGGGGACTACTACTACTACTACCACTATTCATACTACAACTACTATTACGACTGTGTTGCTTCTGCTACTTACCACTACTACTACTACCACCACGACTACTACTACCACTACCACAACCATCGTTTACCTACTACTACATCAACTACATCTGTCAAAAAATGGATGACTGTGAACAAGCTGAAAATGAATGATGGGAAGACCGAGGTCATCCCAGTTGGAACGTCCAGGCAGCTCAAAGCAGTCTCGAACAGTAGTTCTCTTGTTGTGTCTGGTGAAGACATCTGTTTTGCCGAGTCCGTTAGGAATCTTGGGGTACATCTGGATCGTGTACTCTCAATAGAGAACCATATAAAGCTACTGTGCAGGACCATCTATCTTGAGCTCCGCAGAATCGGTCATATCCGTCCTTTTCTTACCATTGATGCGGCCAAAAAGCTCATGTCAGCATTTGTTTTGTCCAGACTGGACTATTGCAATTCTTTGTTTTTTGGTCTCCCAAACACGCTTCTCGACAAACTGCAGAGAGCTCAGAATCATGCTGCACGCATAGTCCTCAGAAAACGCAAATTCGACCATGCAAAGCCTCTCTTGAGGGAGCTGCACTGGCTTCCCGTTCGAGCCCGTATCGAATACAAAATTGCCACCCTCTGTTTTCGATGTCTCCACGATCTTGCTCCCTCCTATCTTTCAGACTTAGTTGTGCCATACACACCATCGAGATCTCTCCGTTCCTCAGACGCTGGTCATTTGGCCATCCCGCGAGTTCGCCTGGAGACATATGGCAAGCGTTCTTTTTCTTTTGCTGGCCCTACTGTTTTTAATTCGTTACCTTTAGCCCTTCGTAATGCACAAACGTTTAACACTTTTAAATCAGGCACGAAGACCTTCTTATTCCATACCTATTTTAACCATGATTCATCTGACGTGTATCAACCGTCAACCTGCTGATATGTCTGATCCCAAACGGTGTGTGTGTGATTGCGTGTGTGTAGGTGAGTGCGTGCGCGTGTGTGTGTGTGAGTGAGAAGGCGCGAGAGAGAGTGGAGGGTGTGTTTTGCTGTTGTTGTTTTTTTAGGGGGGGAGACAGCGCGGGGTGAGGGAGGGGGGAGGGGAAGGGGGTGGTGAGAGAGTGGAGGGGCTGGGGGTATATGTCCCCCGCATGTATTAATTTTAATGTTTTCTAATGATATCTTGTTCTTACGATGTCAAAGTTCTTTTTTATGTTTTAATCTTGTATGTCTCCTTTCTCTTCTTTCTTAAACCTGTTGGTTTTTATCTTTGTAATGGCGCCTGGAGCCTCGCGAGGGACAGGCGTCACTTTTTAAAATGAATTAAATTATTATTATTATTATTATTATTATTATAACTCCTCGTTATCATAGACACCTCCACTATAAAAACTACAGAAAAAACAAATCAAATGAAGAATTCCTGATCGCTTCTCGGCCTTTTGGCTAAGACAGTGATTTAGGAACGTAAATTTTTGTTTATACCAT
>CM065690.1:16961755-17051755 GCA_017654935.2 Phymorhynchus buccinoides | reverse complement strand
TTGAACCATGTCTTGTTGCTAAAAAACGATTCCAGTGACCTTGACCTTTGACCAATGACTCTGCACTAGGCCTTACGGTCTGAACGTGGTCTTTTGGATGAGAAGATTTAAACCGAGGTCCCGTGTGCCCACGCACTTAGCACACACACACACTCCTATCCCCAAACATTTAATAATAATTAATATGTATATAAAGATGGACATACCTTGAGTTCCACAGGCCTACCCACGTTACAATCTTCAGAGGGGGTGTGACTGTCTCTCTGCACACCCACACACAAACTATGCATTATTTTTTTTATACATAATTTGAAACACAGAGAGAGAGAGGGAGAGAGAGAGAGAGAGAGAGAGAGAGAGAGAGGGAGAGAGAGAGAGAGAGAGAGAGGGGGGGGGAGAGGGAGAGCGAGAGAGAGACAGAGTAAAATGGCTTAGTTTAAAAGAAAACGTTTTTCTACGCTTAAAAGTTTGTCAAATGACAAAACCGAACAGTAGCAAGCAACACTACTTTTCATTTAATCCCAAATAACTTCAAATTTAATAATTCTCCGATGGACTTCCACCCCCAAAAAGTTCCACATAAACTTCAAGACTAATAATCCCGATTAACTTCAAAATAAAAAAATCTTTTTTTTATAAAATCATATTTATAACCCAATTCATTTATTTTATGATGATGGATGATGGTTGATGATGATGATGACGATGATGATAATGACGATGATGATGATGACAGCGATGGTGATGAAGACGATGTTGATGGTGATGATAATGATGATGATCAATAGCATCAGAATAGCAGGAAGAAAGATGACGGAAGCAGGAAGAAAGAAAGATGATGGAGATGATGCTGATGACGATGGTGGTGATGATGATGATCAATAGCAGGAAGGAAGAAAGAAAATCAGACTAGATCTAGCACAGAGAGAGAGAGAGAGAGAGAGAGAGAGAGAGAGAGAGAGAGAGAGAGAGAGAGAGAGAGAGAGAGAGAGAGAGAGAGAGAGAGAGAAATAAAGTGTTTGTGTACATCTCTCTCTCTCTCTCTCTCTCTCTCTCTCTCTCTCTCTCTCTCTCTCTCTCTCTCTCTGTGTGTGTGTGAGTGCGCGCATGGTGCGTGTGCATGCGCGCATCTGCATGCCCAAGAGCATTCTAACTCACTGATGCTTTGTCTTCCTGACTTCTCACTGAGCTGGACGGCTTACGCCTGAGTCCCTTGCTGCTGTTGGCACGAGGAACTGCACACACACACACCACACCCGTACGCACGCACACACACACACACACACACACACATACACATACACACACACACACACACATACACACACACCACACACACACATACACCACACACACACACTGAGTGATAAAAGAGCTATAGTGAGCTATCTATTATCTTACAGAGAAATGGGGTCTCTGTGAAAGCTTTGATATTTTGACCCAATAATGGAATACTAACCCTATCCCTAACCCTAGCCCTAAACGTAACCCTACCCCCCACCCTATAAGACGGAAAAGCGCAACGAACCACAACTGTGACAAATCGCGGTGTACTGCAGTACATAGTGGGGGGTAGGGTTAGGTTTAGGGCTAGGGTTAGGGATAGGGTTAGTATTCCAAAAAGGTTATTAGCTAAAAATGTTCCTAAAATACAGGTTTATGTATGGTAAGAAAGGCAAAAACGGAAAAATAGAATTAACCGAGAAATGCAGGGGGGGTGGCACATCTTTACCTTTACCGCGCTCATAATTGACAGGAAACAGTCTGAGCGATCAAAGAAGAAGATGATAAACCGCGACGTTATATGCCGACATTTATTAAAGGCATAAACAAATATTTTGTTGCTTTTTCTGTTCTTGTTTTTGTGTGTGTTTTGTTTGTTTGTTTTAATTCTCAAAACTATCTTGATTACTTAAAAACTTAGGGACTTTATACTGGTATTGCAGTACCTCCAGGATCGTCCCACTATCTTTATAGTTATTAATACTATCCCATATGTGCCTGTTCTAGGCCGGAGGACGTTAAACAAACTCTCACTTTTTTTTTTTTTTTTAATTATCAACATCAGACCTGGTATTGCAGTGCCTCCAGGATCTGCTCAGAGCAGATGGTTCGTCCCATAATGTGCTGTTTTGCAGCCGAGTGGACGTAAAACCTAACTTTCATGCATTCATTGGTTTTTTTGTGTGTTTTTTACTCATACTGTTAATTCATATACCCACAACATGACACGTTCACCATAAGAAGTTTGATATAAAAAACGAGCGTCTGAACATGAGCACATAACAGCAGCACGACGCATCTGCGCTCCAATGACAAGGAACTGAGCAATTGCCCCAAACAATATAAACAAGTAACTGAGCAAATGCCCCAAAACTTAATAAATACTAAATGTCTAAAAAATATGTGGTTGTAAAAGACCGGCTACAGATGGGCAGACTATAACCGTTGTGACATTGACCTTGACCTTTCTTGCACTATATATTCGGAATTACCATAAGCCAATGCATCTGCACAGCAAATTTGAACATTGTAAGTTCAACGATGTGAAAGATTTGACCACAAGAAGAAATTAATGTTTTCAAGGTCAAAGTTCAAGGTCAGCACGGTTATTATTTTTGTATGAGGCCTTTTGGGTACTGTGATGCACTACCACAGTAAATTTGAAGCAATTCCATGCAACAGTCCTTCAGATACAGCTTTGGGGTTCGAACCCCATGATTCGCACGCACGCGCGCATGAGCGTGCAGTCAAATTTGTGATTATGTTACAGCCCTTTCATCAGAAAACGTTGTGGGGGGAAAAAACGCATTGAAATATGTGCAAAAGTTCGCGAGATATTAGCGATTAAGCGTTTTGGAGTTGGAACTCCTTAATCAACATGACCTTGACCTTAAAATAAAACTAAAGCAATCAGTCGATAGGTAATATCATCTACAATTTGTACACTAAAAATGATTGAAATAGATAGAATGGTTTTCGCGAATTCGAGAAAACGCGGCTGGACGGACGTATGCACGCATGCACGCACGCACGGACGGACGGATGAAACAAAAACAATACTTCCCGAAGCTTTGCTCGGGAACTAACAACACGCACACTGCATTTGCATGACTGTATGCTCATACAGTGGAACCTCCCTTATAAGACCTCCCATTATAAGACTCCCTCCCACATAAGACCTACTTCTCCGAGACATTGCCCTTCTTTGCAAGTATTAACATTACCTCCCTTATATCTGTATCTCTAAATGTTTGCTTTTTTAGCTCTTATAAACCCATTCAACCAAAGACTCTAAAAGGATAAGATGGACTACTTAAGAGTTACGGCGGGCCGGGCTGATAGAGTTATCGTTAGTGGGGTAGTTACACCATTCACAATGGCGGCTATCCAAAGTGTAACTGACTCATGAAAAGATAACTCTCTCAGGTTTGAAAAAAAAAGAGCTATGTAACCTAAATGTTTAAAAGGGACATAACCAGTGTTTCTGTCCTCACTACTCATATAGGGAAAAGGGACCGGTTGTTAGTCTTTTCTTTTCAATGTCTTTGATTCAACTCTCTCAGCCTCTCTATGCACTAGGAGTTGTGCTCACCTTTCCCCTCCGCCACAGCCCCCTCCCTCCCCTTCCCACCCCCCGGCTTGGTCCCTTCTTGGTCCCCAGCCTGCAATTTCCTCTCAACTGCCGAAGTAGAAGAACAATGTCATATGCCAGAAGACACAGAAGTTCCAGAAGTGGAACCTCCCTACACGACCTTCAATAATCATCCAAAATGAGGTCTTATGAGGGAGGGGTCTTATAAGGGAGGTAATGTCAATACTTACAAAGAAGGGCAATGTCTCGGAGAAGCAGGTCTTATGTGGGAGGGAGTCTTATCATGGGAGGTCTTATAAGGGAGGTTCCACTGTATCACAAAATAAATACACACAAAAACTCATACAGCGGAACCTCCCTTATAAGACCTCTCATTATAAGACTCACTCCCACACAAGACCAGCTTCTCCGAGACATTGCCCTTCTTTGCAAGTATTAAAATTACCTCCCTTATAAGACCTCTCCCTTATGAGACCTCATTTTGGATGATTTTTGAAGGTCGTTGAGGGAGGTTCTGTCATTCTCTTTTACTCTGCCTTTTCCCTTTGCTTACTGTCATCCGCTATCTTTCTATCTCACTGGTCCATTCTCCTGCCTTTTTGTCCAATAAATTCTTACAAAGATTTCTTCAGCCGAAGTCGGACATGCTGGCCCTAACTATTTCTTAGTTAGGCGCATAACGGCAGCATGACGCATCTACGCTCATATGACAGGAAACTGCCTGAGCGAACGAAGAAGAAGAAGAAGGAGAAGAAGAAGAATACAATACAATGCAATGCAATCCAATACAGTACAGTACAACAACCAAACCACAGTTATACTGCAAACAAGCTACAGACATCCGACAGTGTTAACCCTTTCGCCGCCAGCCATTTTTCAACACAAAAATATCATTATAGTTAAATGGGTGGAGAAGAAAAAATGATCTGCAATATTGGGAATTCCTCTGTGACATGTCTAACATTAGGCCTATCCTTACTTCGCGAAATGAAGAGAATAGGGTATTTGGATAACAGGTCCTGATTTGATCCCTTTTAGTAACTGTGGTGCTAAAATGCGACATTGGCGGTGAAATGGTTAATACAGACATAGGGCCTACTTGTCCAGGGACGGGTCAGTTAGTCAAGGAGAGAGGAGACACATGCAAATGAAGCTAGAGACTTCGTCATTATTAAGTTGTCTCTTTTCACCGGTAAAACTTCATCAATATGACTGTGGCGTTGACCTTGTCTCTAAGGATCAAATTCGGCTGACTTTCTCATTGCCACTTCCAACTATAGTGGAAAAGTTGACCGGGAAGAGGGGAGGGGGGTGGGTGGGTGTGTGCGCACTTCCGTCAGTGCAAGTGTGTGTGAAAATACGTTAATGAACATTAATTCATGCTAAATATATACATATATTTGAGTATATGTGCGTGTGAGAATAAGGGGGATAGGAGGGGATATGTCTGTGCACGTGCTCAAGAGTTTGTTTTTAATACGTATCATTTTGCTGAAATTGTAAAGCGCTTAGAGCTTAAAGCATAAGCACTACAGGAATGTTCTAAATTTTTAAAAAGGTAAATAAACGAATATAAACATACATTTCAATGCTGGAAGAGACAATGAAGTCTTAAGATTCACATGCGTTTGCTCTCCAGCCGTCGTCCTTTTCTCCATCAGGTTAGCCTACTCACCGGTAGCCCATCTCTACCGCCTACTAAAAATTTCCCACACAGACAAAATGCCCTTGTGGCACGGGTTTGCAAACTCCAGATCACATCTTGCAGGACTGCCTTAGTTTTGGTACCTTGAGACATTAAATATTTTTTCAAGAAACACTTTCAACAAGATTTCCTCCAGCCGAAGTCGGACTTGCTGGGCCTATTTCTTAGTCAGGTGCATATACGGCGGCATGACGCATCTGCGCTCATAATTGACAGAAAACTGTCTGAGCGATTAAAGGAGGAGAATATGTCCCAAGCCAGCCTGTGGTGCTCCGGGGACAAGCTGTGGGGTCCTGCTACAGCGCTGCAGCTGACCGCGACCTTCATCCACCAAACTGGACTGAATGTCTAGCATGACCGGGAACAAAAAAAAGAAGAAGAAGAAGAAGAAGAAGAAGAAGAAGAAGAAGAAGAAGAAGAAGAAGAAAAAGAAAAAGAAGAAGAAGAAGACAAACAAAAAGAAGAAGAAGCGTACAGTGGAACTTCAGTTTAGCGACCACTCTACAGACTGGCCAATACTGTCCGTAATTGCAAAGCGGTCGCTATACTGAAGACTCTTTTGGTTGGTTTGTTGTCATACCCTGGCTAAATGACTCCAGGGATCATCTTAACAGCCGAAGCAGCACTTGAACACTATAGTACAAACGCACCAGCCAGGGATGGGAACATCACCCGTGTGACCGTTTTATAATTACCCCGCCACATGGGCAGCCACACTCCGACTTCGGAGGACACTCTTTTAGTGATGAATGAGAAGGGAAGAGACTGAGCAAAACTGTCCGGATTACTGAGGTGTCCGCGATACTGAGGCGCCCGTTATAGCGGGGTTCCACTGTAGTCACCTTTGCCCTGCCGGGGTTCGCCCAGGGAACTGCCGAGCGGGCCCACCGCCGCGGTGGTGTCTTCGGTGGACGCGGGAGGCAGCACGTCCTTGTGGAAGATGAAGGCGGGGATGACCACGTGGCCTTTCCCCGTGGCGCTGGCCAGCTCCTCCTCGTGGTCCATCACGGTCAGGCGCAGGTACACGTCCACCTTGGAGGTGGACACTTGGATGCTGACCAGCTGGTCCTCCGCCATCTTCACTGAGTATCTGAACCACACACACACACACACACAGGATAAAACAAAGCTGTCAAGCTTTTTCCCTTATCCTCAATAAAGATAATTTTGACTTGACTTGACTTGACTTCACACACACACACACACACACACACACACACACACACACACACACACACACACACACACACACAAACACACACACACACACACACACCACTAGTTATGATGAGTTGACCAGTGTACCCTTTGGGAAAGGAAGTTTTTAAAAAGTTGAAGGTAAGGTATCTGGAGGATAGAAACCTTAACGCTTGGGCATTAAGCAGTTCTTCAAAAAAGAAAGGAAGTTTTTTTTTTAAAGTTGAAGGTAAGGTATCTGGAGGATAGAAAACTTAACGCTTGGGCATTAAGCAGTTCTTCAAAAAGCAGCTGCAATAGGAATTGTTCGGAAATAATTAAAGGGAATAATTCCATGGTGTGTAGGAGTTATCTTGCCTAATTCAATCGGTCAAACAGGGGAAGTTACTCTGCCATCAGGTAAATCCCCAGCCCTCGCTTCTTGTGTTTGAGGAGACACACAGCATGTAGAAAACAGTGTGTCATTCTGAAATTGATGTAATTTATATTTTTATGTCACCATTTGCAAGTTCTATCACTTTGTAGCAACTGGTCACCCCTTATTTTTCTACAAAATGCTTGCAAGTCGCTGACTCGCATCCTGCGGCTTCAAGCTTCGACGCCATTGTTGCATTGTCGCTATGGTATTTGACCACTGCCCTCTGTAGTAACTATACTTTATTCACGATCGCGACGATTTGACCGAGTAATGGAGGTAAACAACTCTAATTTTCACGAAGTGCTCTCCACTAGGTTTTTTCCCGAAAATCGTCTATTGCAAAAACACTGTTTCGTTCTTTTTTTCTGAAACGATTATTATCTAAACCACGGAGACATACACATTCAAAATCACAACTCTGGAGTGTTTGGACTTGACGAAGGGTTAAAGAAACCTAAAAATAGCAAGAAAACAAAGGAAACTGAAGCCAATTACTTGATGTCCTTGGAGCTGGGAATGAAGACTAGTAAGACTATAAAGGAAACTAAAGCCCATTACCTGAATACGGCGTCTTTGGAGTTGGGGATTGTTGTTGCTGGCGTACCCTGGCTAAAGACTCCAGGGATCATCCCAGCAGCCGAAGCACTTGAACACTATGGCACAAATGCATCAGCTAGGGATGAGAACATTACGTGTCTGACCGTTTTTGATTACCCCCACTATGTGAGCAGCCACATTCCGTCTTCATGGGATTTGGGAGACTGATGATGTTATGCTAGGAGCTTGTCATGGCTAAAGACAATCCCTGCATAACTATGCATAGCATAACAACATTTTGGTGTAGCCTTGGTGTTCTAACCTATGTCAGTTGGTCTGACATGGCCTTATCATTCGCATCACAATGATTTTGAATTATTAAAAAACTCACAAATCACTCCAGCCATACACACAAACAAAACAGACATAAACAAAAAGAGAAATGAAAGAAGATTACAGGTTTTTACTTCAGGTTTAGCCAAAGGAAGTGGTAGATCAGTCGTTTTTATATTTAGACTTTATGTAGAAACACTCTCTATTCAATTAGTTTCCCCACTTCAAACCACTACAAACGCATAGTAAGAGGAAAAGTGTGGTCAAACGGAGCGAAGCGAGTTTAGAAATGACCAAAGTGTGGTGTGCACACATATTTACTTCTCTTGAAACAAATTCATCAAATTGACAGCTTCATATTAATTCCGGCCATATATGGGTGGAACGACTTGAATGAGTGCCAAGGGATCAGGAGTTGGGGATGAAGATGATCGGACAAAACTGAAGGCCGTTACCTGAGGAGGATGTCCTTGTTGTTGGGCAGGTAGTAGTCCTGGATCTCCTTGGTGTGGAAGGTGCTGGTCAGCTCGGGGAGGCGGGGGGCGGGCAGGGGGCTGAAGGACCCGATCAGCCTCATCCGCCACGACCCGCTGGCCAGGAACTGACCCAGGGTGCGCGCCTCCATCACGAACGTGTAGCCTTTCTGTGGACAGCAGGAATCGTGGAATGCTTTACTGTGTAGTCTGTCTGTCACATCATACAAACGTGAAGTCTTTCGTCATGACATAGATTGCTCTCTACTGGCCAACTTACTGTAGTAATACAGCCTGTCTGCTAGGTATTATAGGCCAAACGTAACCATTAGGTCGTGTACACACATAAGCGGATATTCCATGCGGAAACCCGTGCGCAATCCATAAATAAGTGAAACAAAGAAGGGAAAAGATTTGCGCACGTGTCCGAATGTCCCTTTTATCCTTCCTTCTTCCACTTATTTAGGGTTTTCCGTACGGAACTTGCTCGTCTAATGTGAACCCGGCCTTATCCTCACAAACAGTACAATAAATAAGCCAGTCCGAGACAGGTGCTTCTCTGGGTCCCATCAGCACCTTCGGGGTTTCTGTTTCTCCTTTCACAAGTGATACAGTAATACCAAAACGTAGCATACTCTATTATCCCCCTTGACTCTGTTTCCCTTCCTTCACTTCTTCCCCGAATCCTACGCTCCCCCATCCCCTTACAGATGTTAAGCCAAGGAGGAAAGACGAATCTTACTGAGCTTTTTTGCCTTGGCTTAAAGGCTGTGTCAGACCAAACTGACGTAAGCTAGAACAACTAAGGCTACATCGAAATGTTGTTAAGTTCTGCATAGTTATGCGGGGATTGTCTTTAGCCATGGCAAGCTCCCAACAAAACATCGTCAGTCCAGAATCCTCCGAAGTCGGAGTGTGGCTGCCAATGTGGTGGGGTAATCAAAAACGGTCACACACGTAGTGTTCTCATCCCTAGCTGGTGCATTTGTATCATAGTGTTCAAGTGCTTTGGCTGTTGGGATGATCCCTGCAGTCTGCCAGGGTCCGACAACAACAACTGAGCTTTTTATGCGATTGGGCTTAATGCTTCTCAACATTGACGAGTCAAGCCTTCCCCAACCTTGTTAGGTTTGTAGACGTAGGGGGCCACCTTCTGGAAGACGGTGGGCAGCTGGTGCCCCGTGTCGTTGTCGATCACCCGCAGCATGCACGTGGGGATGGCGATGTAGATCCTGGGTACTGCCAGTGTCTCCTCCCTCACGTACAATATTTCCCTGTAAACGAAGACCATCAAAGTGAATTTCATTCGGATTCGTACAGTAGCTTACGTGGTTGATGTAGGTACCGCCAGTGTCTCCTCCCTCACGTACAATATTTCCCTGTAAACGAAGACCATCAAAGTGAATTTCATTTGGATTCGTACAGTAGTTTACGTGGTTGATCACCTCCCAGCATGAAGGTGGGGATGGGGATGTAGATGTGGACACCACCGGTCTTTCCTCTTTCACGTGAAAGATTTCCCTGAAAAACGAGGCCACGGTGGTTAATTTCAGAATGATCTGTACAGCAGTTTACCTTGTGAAGCGATGCCAGTGTCTCCTTTATTTAAACGACCTCCTTGAATGCAGGACCTCAGGGCGAATTTCATTATGATCTGTACAGTAGTAATCGTTGTGAAGCAGTGCCGGTGTGGCATTCTCAAAATGGATTTGCTCTCAACATGTCTGCGCATGTGCGAAGAGTTAGGGATAGGCTTAGGGTTAGGGTTAGGGATAGGTTTAGGGTTAGGGATAGGGCTAGGGTCAGTTTAGTGTCGAATACACAAAAAATAAAATTTAATGGTACGTCATGATCGATTTCGCACATGCGCAGACATGTTGAGAACAAATCCATTTTGAGAATGCCACACCGGCGTCTCCTGCTTTATTAAATATATCTATCTGAACACGGTTTAGTGTCGAATACACAAAAGATAAAATGTAATGGTACGTCATGATCGATTTCGCACATGCGCAGACATGTTGAGAACAAATCCATTTTGAGAATGCCACACCGGCGTCTCCTGCTTTATTAAATATATCTATCTGAACACGGGTCCTTCAAGGCTAATTTCAGAATGATCTGTACAGTAGTTAACGTTGTGATGCCGTGCCAGTGTCTCGTTCTTCACCTAAAAGTGGCAGTGTACAACGTAACATAACATTAGAAAGGGGCAGTGTCCAACGTAACACAGCATTAGAAAGTGTCCAACGTAACGTAGCATCAGAAAGTGGCAGTGTCCAACGTAACATAACATTATGTTGTAATTATGTTATCTAGCAGAGGGACAATCTTGTAAAGGGGGTTGACGAGGATTTGGACCCGTTCGTTTTCTGACCTGAACACGATGAACCAGGTGTGGGGGTTCTGCTCCGGGTAGACCCCCTTGTAGTCCGTGTAGGCCACCCGGTTCCACTCGTCGTTGTAGAACGGGTAGTGGTGGAGAACGCTGGGGTTCTTTCGGAACAGCTCCCTGAAACGCACACATGGACCGGTGCAATGCACGAACCATTATTTTTCCTGTGGTTCTTCTGCTTTTACTATAGCAGAATGAAGACGTAAAAATGATAGGACAAAAAGTCATGAAACAAACAAAAAATACATTAGGATAGAACGTCCTGGCTCTTGCAGAAATCAAAAGGACAACGTCTTGGAGTACTAAATTTCAATAGGACATTAATTTGGCCTGAGAGGGGGAACACAGTATGACACTTTCAGTTTGAAATAGGACAATGTTCTATGTGACCTGGGCCTCGGGACATCACTGAAAGCATTATTTACTTACCCTTGTCAGTCTTGCGACAGAACTTATCTTTTCTGTTTCAACCGTGGAGAACGTTTAACACTATAAAATACATGCGTGCATGAATTTCTGTTGAGGTTCTTTTTCGATTGTTTGCTTGTGAGTGCTTTATTGTTGTTGGGTTGTTATTTTTTATTGTGAGACTACTGGTCAGTTCCATTTTTTTCTGTCTCGGTTGTGCATTTTTAAATACATACTTACACGCAAGCACTTTTTTTGTTGTTGTTTTGTTTGGGGTGGGGGGATGGGGCGGTATTCTAAGATGGCATGCGCACGTTTGTGTTTACGTATGAATGTATGTGTGCGTGTGAGTGTGTGCATGTTTGTGTATATGTGTGTATGTGTGTTTGAGTTCTTTAAAAAGTGTGCAATTACTTCTATATATAACGAAGTTGGTCCCCACCACAGAAGAAGAAGAAGAAAAAGAAGAAGAAGAAGAAGAAGAAGTGTTTGTCTTTGAGTGTGTGTGTGTGTGTGTGTGTGTGTGTGTGTGTGTGTGTGTGTGTGTGTGTGTGTGTGTGTGTGTGTGTGTGTGTGTGTGTGTGTGTGTGTCTGTGTGTGTAGGCCTATTTGTGTGCCACTATAAACAAATTCTCGCCCAGCCCGCCAGAATAGTATCTGCCCCCTTCTGCTATCTGGCAGTCATGGTCGGAAACGACTGACTGGCATACGCATTTGTGTGCGTGTGTGCGCGTGTGGGTGTTTTTTTGGTATGCGTGTCTGTGTCTGTCAAATCAAGGACAGATTGTAAGAATAGGCATCGCCTAAAATCTTTATCCTTGTCAAATAAAGTTTTCCAGTGTCCAGTGTTCCAGTGTCCAGTGTCTGTCAGTCTGTCCCTCTGCCTGCCTGTCAGGGTTTTTTCTGGTGTAAAAACGTGTGTGTGTGTGCCTCGCCTGCCTGTGAAAACGAGGGTACTCACGTGCATGCCAGCATTCATGTCTGTTTTCAGTCAGTCTGTCTAGTGAGTCAGTCGGTCGGTCAGTATGTATGCACTCGTGCACGGCAGACAAAGAGTGGAGATAAGACAGGTAGGCAACCTGAAAAGGAAGAGTCCGTTCTCCTCGATGCTAGGCTCCACGAATGACCACGACTTGAGCAGCTGCTCCTGAGCCTTGACGTTTTCCACTGTGCCTGAAACATGACCACGATGTTCCTTTAAAACCCTTTCATCGCCACTATCGCCTCCTGGCGCCACAATGATGTAACACCCATGGCATCAAAAGAGGGTCTGTCAACCAATGACATTATGTTCTTCATTTTGGGAGGTAAGGATAGGCCCTATTGTATGCATGTCAGAGAGGAATCCCCAATATTGCAGACAAAATCTTTTCTCTACCTGGGTAAGTTAAATGGTAAATTTTGTCTGAAGAATGGCTGGCGTTGAAAGGGTTAAAAAAGACCATACACGACGTAATAATGCAAGTTTTCTTTATCTCAGTCTCAGACAGCTCCTCGTTATTTTTTCTTCCAATGACCATGCAGAAAGTGTTAGCAACCAAACTGAATATTTGACAAGAGATGGGCGGTTTTTTTGGTTCTTTTTTTATTTTTTCTTCTTATCAGCATGTCTCTTACCACGGTGAAAATGAAAACGCTTGACTATGAACACCGACCATTATTGGCTAGATTTATAGTTGAGAGCCAATCTCTCTCTCTCTCTCTCTCTCTCTCTCTCTCTCTCTCTCTCTCTCTCTCTGTGTCTCTGTCTCTCTCTCTCTCTCTCTCTGACTCTGTGTGTCTGTCTGTATCTCTGAGTTAATGAACTCAAGTGTATTCATATTTAGGCATGTGCGCATCATCACTATGCACACAACGATATAAGTACATACCCGAATTAAACATACCGCAACACCTCCATGCGCACACAATCACACACATACATACATGCGCGTGTGCAAGCTTACACACACGTACAAACACAAACAAGTATACGCACATACACACATGAGAGAGAGAGAGAGAGAGAGAGAGAGAGAGAGAGAGAGAGAGAGAGAGAGAGAGAGAGAGAGAGAGAGAGAGAGAGAGAGAGAGAGAGAGACAGACAGACAGATAGATAGATAGAGATAGATAGATAGATAGACAGACAGACAGATAGATAGACAGACAGACAGATAGATAGACAGACTAAATCACCTGGGGTAGCAGCTTTCTTCACTTTACGGACCCTGTAGCCTCTCCACACTTTCTGAATCTTCACAGCTGCCACTTGCTCCTCAACAGTGGGTTCCCTGCACGCACGCACGCAAGCACATACACACACACAGGCACGCACACGCACGCATACACACACACGCATGCACGCGCACGCACATGCACACACACACACTGCATGTTAGTCCAATAGTCTGTTACAAATTTGTCCTGCGCAGTTTCTGGTTGAATTTCGACGATTTTTGGAATTATACCGGGTCATGTTTTCATTTACAAAATGGAAGATAAAAGGACGCATTTGTGTAGGATGCTTTATGCCAGAAGACAGGATTGCTCGGGAAGTTAAGTAAAGCAGTTTTCATGAAAAGTTATAAAGTCTAGGTAGGATAAAAAGCAAGAAATCACTGTTAATTTTGTTTTCGGGCTATCATGCGGGTTTGTTTTTGTGTTTACATATATATTTTAAATCTTTTCCAATTCATTGTCAAACAAAAAGTACCATCTTCCTAAATGATCTTTACAAATTCAGGTTCTCCCTTATTAGAAGTGTTCCTCAAAGAAGGGGTTGTGCATTAAGATTTTTTTTGCATTAGAGTCTTCAATGTCTTAGCGTATGTGCAGCTAAGTTTACAACGTCAAAGCCAAAATGTAGGTTATCGTGTTCTCGTTGTGTTTCTAAGTAGAGAGCAGAGTAGGAACAGACCCTCAGACTTTCAGTATCATATCAGTGAAACTGTAGGCTAACTTCCAAGTTGACTGTAAGTTTACTATTGAAATCCAAGTCAGCAATGGCTAGACATCACGGATACAGTTCAAACCTCCACCAAAATCTACAAACTAACACCATTCTGTTTAATAACACTATTTTGAGATGAATTTTTTAAGTGTAAAGTAACGTCTAGGGCCTACAGGTTGGCCCATGAAAAATTACCCCCCCCCCCCCCCCCCCCCCCCTCATGTCATCTGCATGGAGGAGTTCAGGACACAAGGCAGCCACAAGCAGGGTCGCCCCAAGAAGAGATACTTCTTCTTCTTCTGCGTTCCCAGGCCATATGGCCATACTGGGTAAGGTACGCATGTGTTCGGTTTTCAGTTTTCACTGGTCTCCCCGCTGAATACAGCCGACACATTCCGATTTCGGAGGCGTTCAAAGGAGACACATTATTAGGAAGATTTGTTTTAAAGGCAGGAGAATGGGCCAATAAGTCAGAAAGATAGTAGATGGTAAAAAGCAAAGGGAAATGGTAGTCAAAGGGAGTGGCAGATTAGAGGAAGTTACAAGCACATAACTTCCAGAAGGTGGGGGAACTATTTTTACGGTATCCCCACGGGGAGGGGCATTTGATTTTTTTTTTCAAAGTGGTACCACATCATTGATTTAATTTCAGAGTGGCTTGGACTGGAAAATTGTACATGTCTGTAGAATCCAGAGTTGAAAACATGACGGATGATATCTTCTTTCGTTTGAGTTATGGCCAAGGTAAAAAAGGGTAGGCTACACTTTCACGGGCCACACTGTACACATCAGAATGGCTTGTCCTGTGTTAATTAATGACTTAAAACAATATCGAGACATCATCAGGATAGACTGAACTTTGCAATTTCGGGTAACTTTTTGAATTGTTAGGCCTATTTTTTCATCCATAATTTTTGAACACCCAAACACACACAAAAGCCCACAACACTCATCAACATTTCAAAGTGTTTATCAAAGGTTTATCAATGTTGACAGTGACTTACAAATATCGGGACATCCACACGCTTTCCGTCTTCTCGGGTTCACCTGCGAATGACATAACAGGCAAACATTCGAACCGTGGGCTTGAATCGTAATCATTGGCGTCCACATGCACACACACGCACGCGCGCGCACGTGCGCCCACGCCAACAGACACATGCACGAAAACATGAGCGAACACACGCGCCACACACACACACACACACACACACACACTAACATGCACATTCATACGCGTGCAAACGCTCGCGCAAACTCACATAACCCAACAACAACAAAAACCGCAAAGTAAAAACATCCAAGCTAAAACTACAGCAAAAAGCACATTCAAACATTAAACTAACATTTGGTCCGATTCGAACTAAATTTACATTGGCCTACATTACAGTGCACACACACACACACACACACACACAGTCCCCTCTGATCTTATGTATATAAATAAAAAAGACATTTATTTGAAAATCTGAAAAATATCTCATGTCTCTTTATTGTAAGGAACATGCTTTATGTGCATAACGAACAACGATTTTCGTTATTCTAAAGACAACGAAAGAACTGTGAAATGTGACAATCGTGCACTTGGCGTAAACCCAAAAATCTATCTGCCTGTTTCCTCCCTTGTACTCAATCCCTCACCCAAATCCCTGCTCTCCCCCTTTCTCTTCTCAAGTGCATTAAGAATAAGATTAAGATTAAAATTATAGCCCCGTCAAGTGCATGCTCTGAAACAAAGAGAGCAGCTTATGTTAACAGCCTACCTATTGGCCAATTTATTTTTTAGTTTCGGGGGTTTCTAATCCCATTTCGTTCTATGACTTTTATGCCAAAACATAGTTCTCCGTTTTTATATTGTTTTGCCTGCTTTATGCCTTTTGTTTGTGTGCATCAAGTGCACCTCCAAATGTATACAGGTCGGTGGCCTTGCATTAAAATTCCTTTGAGTTCATTGAGTTCTTCTCGTGTGCTTTTAACTGCCTAGAATTAACGCATACACAGACACACAGACAACAGGAGGCCTAATACACGCACACACAAACTTAAAACACTGAGAACAAGGTCTCAATCGAAAGTTCATAAGTATTGGTAAAAACCAAAACATTCAAAATGGCAATGAGTAATGACTAAATAGAACAAAATGTGCACTAAAGAACAAGATCTGACATCTATATTAGAAGTCAGATATGTACAATAACTGAAAACTGCACAAACATTGCAACTTGAACAACAAAATCAAATAAAACAGCAGCAACAACAACAACACAAACAGAAAATAACACGATGAAAATGTCCACATACTTGATGGCTTGTTTTCAATATTATCTGTAAAAAGCAAAAACAACCAACTGTTCACACAGCGTAATGTCATGTGTGTGTGTATGTGTGTGTACGCGCTCGTGCGTACGTGCGTGCGTGTGTGCGCATGTGTGTGTTGCGCTCGCGCGCGCGCACGCAAGAAGTATCAGCGGCTAGAGACACTAGAGAAAACTGGGACGGTATTCATGTCGAGATAGCATGAGACTTAGCATGATGCTAACTTAGAAGCTCTTCCAAAAGTCCTATTAAATCCTATAGGACATTGGAAGAGCTTCTAAGTTAGCATCATGCTAAGTCTCATGCTATCTCGACATGAATACCGTCCCTGGATAACAGTAGGCTCTAATAGCCCCACTGGATACTCTCTAATACAAAGGTAAGCATGAGATGTGTGTGTTGTGCTCGCATGCGCGTGCGCAAAATATATGAGCGGCTAGAAACACTAGAGAAGACTGTTTGGATAACAGTATGCTCTAATAGACCCACTGGATACTCTCTAATACTAAAGTAAGTACGAGATTGTCCATTTATAGCTTTAACTGCTTAACAGAAGCACAATGAGAGAGGAGACGGAGGGAGAGAAGAGAGAAAGTAGAAAACATAAAATATACTTTTTGGGGGGAAAAGTCCACATAAAAAGAGAGAGAGAAAAAATAAAGAAAAGACAAAAAAACAGAAAGAAGAAAAAGGAAACAAAAGAAGAAAGACAAGAAAGGATGAGACTGGTGGAAACAATGGTGTCAGTAAGATGGTATTCATTGATCAGCCAATTGTTCTGTGTTGTGGTGATGATAGTAAAACAATAGTCATTGATCCGCTAGTTCTTACGTGTTGTGATGATGGTGATAGTAAAACAATAGTCATTGGTCAGTCAGTTGTTCTGTGTTGTGATGATGATAGTAAAACAGTAGTCATTAATAAAATTTAAAAAACGACCTACTGTCATTAATAGAATTTAAAAAACGACCTACTGGATAACGGAAATTCAGCAGATTCAAGATAGGGGTGTTGTCTTCGAAACCCTCAGTGAGTTACAAACTGAGAAGTAAACACTACTCCACGAGTCATAATAGTAAGACTTACGCTTCTTGCCACCAGGTTTTCCCGACCCTCTTCCAGTATTAGCCACAGGGGTTTCTGAAAGGATAAAAGAAGGGGCCATGATCATTTAGCACTACAAGATAATTGCTTATGATAACAAACTATCACCTGGTATAGAAAAAAGACTAAGGGACACTTTAAACAAGCCGTCAAATTTTGGCATTAAAAATGTCCACCATTTTCACTGAGCAGTAACATGCTGCCATTCTATGGAAAGGGCTAGGGGCTAGGGTCGACCTAGAGTTATTGTCATGAAACTGAAAGAACCAGACTTTGAGATCGAGGGTCGCGTAAAAATGAGGGGGTGTCTAAATTATACAGTTGCCTAAAATAAAGTTAAGATGAGATAGCTGCTGCTTCTGTTAATCAACCATTATATTACTCCACACATACCTGTTCTGACATGTCAGAGAGGTATAACATGTATAACTACCCTTTATGGCAGTGAATATGTCCCAGAGGCTAGGCCTACTACCATTCTTCTATCGAGTGAAACCCAGAAGGTACTGTCATTCTTCTCTCGAGTGAAACCCAGAAGGTACTGTCATTCTTCTCTCGAGTGAAACCCAGAAGGTACTACCATTCTTCTCTCGAGTGAAACCCAGAAGGTACTGTCATTCTTCTCTCGAGTGAAACCCAGAAGGTACTACCATTCTTCTCTCGAGTGAAACCCAGAAGGTACTGTCATTCTTCTCTCGAGTGAAACCCAGAAGGTACTACCATTCTTCTCGAGTGAAACCCAGAAGGTACTATCATTCTTCTCTGGTGAAACCCAGAAGGTACTACCATTCTTCTCTCGAGTGAAACCCAGAAGGTACTGTCATTCTTTCTCGGGTGAAAGTCAGAAGGTACTACCATTCTTCTCTCGAGTGAAACCCAGAAGGTACTGTCATTCTTCTCTGGTGAAACCCAGAAGGTACTATCATTCTTCTCTCGAGTGAAACCCAGAAGGTACTGTCATTCTTCTCTGGTGAAAGTCGGAAGGTACTATCATTCTTCTCTCGAGTGAAACCCAGAAGGTACTGTCATTCTTTTCTGGTGAAAGTCGGAAGGTACTACCATTCTTCTCTCGAGTGAAACCCAGAAGGTACTGTCATTCTTTTCTGGTGAAAGTCGGAAGGTACTATCATTCTTCTCTCGAGTGAAACCCGGAAGGTACTGTCATTCTTTTCTGGTGAAAGTCGGAAGGTACTATCATTCTTCTCTCGAGTGAAACCCAGAAGGTACTGTCATTCTTTTCTGGTGAAAGTCGGAAGGTACTATCATTCTTCTCTCGAGTGAAACCCAGAAGGTACTGTCATTCTTTTCTGGTGAAAGTCGGAAGGTACTATCATTCTTCTCTCGAGTGAAACCCGGAAGGTACTGTCATTCTTTTCTGGTGAAAGTCGGAAGGTACTACCATTCTTCTCTCGGGTGAAACCCAGAAGGTACTGTCATTCTTTTCGGGTGAAAGTCAGAAGGTACTATCATTCTTCTCTCGAGTGAAACCCAGAAGGTACTGTCATTCTTTTCTGGTGAAAGTCGGAAGGTACTATCATTCTTCTCTCGAGTGAAACCCAGAAGGTACTGTCATTCTTTTCTGGTGAAAGTCGGAAGGTACTACCATTCTTCTCTCGGGTGAAACCCAGAAGGTACTGTCATTCTTCTCTGGTGAAAGTCAGAAGGTACTATCATTCTTCTCTCGAGTGAAACCCGGAAGGTACTGTCATTCTTTTCTGGTGAAAGTCGGAAGGTACTACCATTCTTCTCTCGAGTGAAACCCAGAAGGTACTGTCATTCTTTTCGGGTGAAAGTCAGAAGGTACTATCATTTTCTCTCGAGTGAAACCCAGAAGGTACTGTCATTCTTTTCGGGTGAAAGTCGGAAGGTACTATAATTCTTCTCTCGGGTGAAAGTCAGAAGGTACTATCATTCTTCTCTCGGGTGAAAGTCAGAAGGTACTATCATTCTTCTCTCGAGTGAAACCCAGAAGGTACTGTCATTCTTTTCTGGTGAAAGTCAGAAGGTACTATAATTCTTCTCTCGGGTGAAAGTCAGAAGGTACTATCATTCTTCTCTCGGGTGAAAGTCAGAAGGTACTATCATTCTTCTCTCGGGTGAAAGTCAGAAGGTACTACCATTCTACAAAGGTGAAAGTCAGAAGGTACTATCATTCTTCTCTGGTGAAAGTCAGAAGGTACTATCATTCTTCTCGGGTGAAACCCAGAAGGTACTATCATTCTTCTCGGGTGAAAGTCAGAAAGTACTATCATTCTTCTCGGGTGAAAGTCAGAAGGTACTATCATTCTTCTCGGGTGAAAGCCAGAAGAAAGTTGATAGTACCTTCTGGGTTTCACCGGAGAGGAATGACAGTACCTTCTGGCTCATAACGTTTGATAGGGGGTACTACCACAGTACGAAGCGGGACAGCGCTTGGTCAAAACAGGACACATTGCACAAAACAAAATGCGAACATTCAAGCCAAAACGCGTTACTTCAGAACAGAAATGACGAGCTTTATGCCTCGTTGGCAATTGTCTCTGAAGGATATAGGCCTACTTCAAATTAAAATCAGAGCTAAAGTCTGTTTAAGGACAAGTTTGATAGCATCCACGACCAATAATTTTACCCATGTTTGGCAGCCAACTCTCTCCACAAACAGACTGGGCGATAGGGTATATCATTATTATTATTATCATTATTATTATTCTCCAAACGCTGCTTAGACATCCTGTCACATTGATATTATCATTGTGCAATTGCTGTTATGTGTCCCTAATAATTGCATAAGCCCCAGCCGAGACTCTGAAAGCTCTACAATCACGAAGACATGATTTATTAAACAACTAGGCGTTCTTTATGGGCAACGTTCCCTTTGTCCACACAATAATAATATAATGAAGAAACAGACACGGTCAAACATGTCATGCTTTTCGGGCGTTGTTTTCAGTGTCAACGAAGAATTGTAAAAGACAAGCATAAATGAAACAATAACAACAACAACAACAAAGACAATAACAACAAAACCCGCGCCATAATGCAAAAACGATCATGTCACATGCGTTAACACTTTTTTTAAATTATTGAGTAAACACTATCATCAAAAGGCAGAAACAGCAGAAATGTTATGCTAGGAATCACACTCTTTCACCCTCTGTCTTTGGTCTTCGTGAAGGGTTCTTTTAAAAATCCCATTCAGTTCAATTCAATTCAGTTGAATTCAAAACCTTTATAATCCATTACAATTTATTTTTTACAATGGAATAGAATAAGCACAGCATGCATTTTGTAGTTTATGAATTGTTTCCGGGCGTTTAAAACAACATTTATATCCATTTCACGAATCGCTTCTAACAGTAACCATGGCATGCATTTTGTACTTCCGAATCAGGCTTATTGCTAATAGTATTAGTATTACTGGACGTCGTAAACAATACACACGCCATGGAAACACTTCCAGCAGAAGAAAGTAGCCTCAGACCTAAGGCCGTGTACACACATAAGCGGATATCCCTTGCGGAAACCCGTGCGCAATCCATAAATAAGTGAAACAAAGAAGGGAAAATATTTGCGCACGAGTCCGAATTTCCCCTATATGCGTAAACTTGTATCCTTCTTTCTTCCACTTATTTAGAGTTTTCCGTACGGAACTTACGCGTCTAATGTGAACCCGGCCTCTGCCTTCGAATTTCTTCGAAACCAATAAAAAGCCTTTGTCATGTCTGAACCCAGCTTTCCTTAGATTTGTTTTCTTCTAAGTAGACCTACATGTTATCCAGTCTAATTTTGGAGTTAAACGTAAAGCTTGGAAAAACTCAAATTGAGAAGTGAATTCAACTGGACATAACAACTTAAAAACTGTATATAAAAAACAAACAAATTACAGCCAACAACTGTTGCGAAAGATAAAAAAAAAGTCAAGCACATTTACCTGAACTGCTGTCTGTGGACAAAGCAACAAACATCAATCAGATAGAAGGTCAACTTTTGATTATTATTTTTACGGATAATACTTCAGAATATTCACTGAAATAAGTATGGATTTATCTCATTCGTTGAAATGAGTCCACAGAAATAAGTATGGATCTGACATATTCGCTGAATTCAGTATGTTGCTTCTGAAATTCGAGATTACATTTTTTCATCGGAAAGACCAAAAAACAAAAACTTCATTTGAAATACTTATGTCAGCTAAAAATGGTTAATTATTTACTAAGCGACATTGCTGTATTTAAATTCCACTGTTTGATGGCTTGTACATCTTCAGTCTACCCTCTCTCTCTCTCTCTCTCTCTCTCTCTCTCTCTCTCTCTCTCTCTCTCTCTCACGCTCTCCTGCTCTCTTTCTCTAGCTCTCTCTCTCTCCCTCCCTCTCCCGCTCTCTCTCTCCCTCTCTCTCTCTAATAATAATAAATAATAATAATGGATATTTGTTGCGCTCTTTCTCCATAGAGCTCAGACATCGCTTACAAAGTTAACTTTAGACAACAACAATAGCAATAGTAATAAACACAAAACATTCAGAAATATATATATTAAATACAAATCCGATACTTCACGTGCGCACACGCACACACGCACGCGCGCACGCACGCACACACACACACACACACACACACACACACACACACGACACACAGCACACAAACACACAGAAAAGACATTCTTACCCTCTCTCTCTCTCTCCGCTCTCTCTCTCTCTCTCTCTCTCTCTCTCTCTTTCCCCACCTGGTCGAGGTCCCAGTGGCAGACCCAGAATGTTAGGTGTGAGGAGGTCAAAGGTAAAAGCCCTCCAGGCCAGGGCCATTTCGTGGGTGCCCACGTCCTTCAGAGCTTTCCTCAGCATGCTGTACAGCGACTCGTGCAAATGCTGAAACGCACACACACACGCACGCACGCGTGCATACACGCAAAACAGTCCAGTGTTAAAGTAGTATCACCCTCCCTGTATGGATACCAGGGGGGGGGGGGGGGGCGTGTTTTCGTATAAAATAGTTCCCCCACCTTCTGGAAGTTCTGTGCTTGTAACTTCCTCTAATCTGCCACTCTCTTGGACTCTGCCTTTTCCCTTTGCTTTCTATCGTCTACTATCTTTCTGACTTATTGGCCCATTCTCCTGCCTTTTAAAAGAAATCTTCCAAATATTTTTTCTCCTTTGAGCTCGGCTGTACGCAGCGGGGAGACCAGTTGAAACTGAAAACCGGACACATACTTACTTTATTCATTAGGGCCACTGGGAACGCAGAAGAAGAAGAAGAAGAAGAAGAAGAAGAAGAAGAAGAAGAAGAAGAAGAAAGTAGTATCATGTTAAATCTTTGTACTTGTGGCAATTTCAGGATACCCGGTGGAAACGTCTGTTAGGGGATTCTTCAGAATGCTGTATAACAACTCGTGCAAGTGCTGAAACATCAACACGCACGCGGAGACACACACACACACACACATACACAAGCGCGAGCACGCGCCAGCACACACAAGCATATTTAGTGTTGAAGCATAATCACACTGGAACTTCAGATCAACATCGTGGGTGGTCCAGTCTTTCAGAGCGTTCCTCAGCATGCTGTATAGCGACTCGTGTATTAATGTTGAAACACGCAGACACAGACAGACAGACAGACACACACACACACTCACACATCCCCCACACACACAAACACACATCACACACACACACACACACACATACACACACACACACACATACACACACCAACACCACACACACACCAGAATATGCTGCCGAGTGGAGTTCTCCTTGCGGGCTGCCGGGGGCCAGTGCAGTGTCTGCAGCTGTGATGAGACATCGGGCAGCAGGGTGCCGTCACTGAAGGCCCCCAGGCACCGGCCGATCCCGTTCATCACCTGCACCGCGTTGTCCTTGAAACGAGCACTCTCCTGGAGCACACAGACACACACACACACACACACACACACACACACACACACACACACACACACACACACACACACACGCGCGCGCGCGCGCGCGCGCGCGCGCGCACACGCCCACACATAAACAGCCTTGCTGAGTTGACCTATCTAGTCATGTCAGAAACCCGCATAGTAGCGTGTGCGTGTGCGTGTGCGTGTTTCCACACAAACAAAATGAATGTGAATAGGTCTGTTCAATATTATTATTATACGTTTTGTATGCAGTTTCAAAATCTAAAACGGAAACTGGATGTAAACAATTACTCTTACAAACACACACGCGGGTGTACTTTATACGAACGCGCACGCACACGCGCACACACACACACACACACACACGCACACGCACACGCACACACACATTCAAGCATTGTACATATCCACAGAAATTGTACAATGCACCCAAACCAATGAAACCCATTGTGTAAAAAATTATAATGGGGCAGTGGGTGGATGCCTCGTGCCTCCATACGGGGAGCTGAACGACCCCCGCCCCCTCCACGAGTCTCTCCCCGTGGGGATACCGGGGGGTCTTTCGTAAAAATAGTTCACCTACCTTCTGGAAGTTCTGTGCTTGTAACTTCCTCTAATCAGCCACTCTCTCTGACTCTGCCTTTTCCCTTTGCTTTCTATCATCTACTATCTTTCTGACTTTAGTACAACAACAGAACCATAAAACAGATGGTGGTGGTTGTTCAAAGAAAGAAGAACAAGACTTGTTTGCCCATTCTCCTGCCTTAAAAAAACACCCCAAATCTTCCAAATAAATGTTTCTCCTTTGAGCTCCTCCGAAATCGGAATGTGTCGGTTGTACGCAGCAGGGAGACCAGTGAAAACTGAAAACCGGACACATACGTACCTTACACATTATGGCCATATGACCTGGGAACACAGAAGAAGAAGAAAAAGAAGAAGAAGAAGAAGAAGAAGAAGAAGAAGGAGAAGAAAATGATAATCATGTATCAATGCAAAATGATGTCACATAGCACTCACCTGAACCAGATGCGGCATGATGGTCTCCTCATCCCCCAGCACGAAGGCCGTAGTGGAACACATGTGCACGTGGTGCGCGAGGGGTGACGTCATCAGGAACTTGAGCACGTGACGCCTGTCAACCACACAACAGAATGTCTGTTAACGTTGTTACATGCTATGTGTATGACACAACAAAGGCGAAACAGGCGAGAGATAATCAAGATTTCCAAGCGTTAAACACAGGGGGTACACATCCATCGACAGCTCTGACACTAGTGGTTTGTAGTCATCATCATCATTATCATGCATCATCATCATCATCATCATGTATCTTCATCATCATCAACATTTCCACCACCTATACCATCACTGCTATTATCATCTTTGGCAGAGCTGGTATCACACAGTATACATTCCCCACTTTTCTAATAGGGCTTCAGCCAATTTATTTATTTTCACTTTTTTTTAAATGTCCCATACTGTATTCTGATCTAAATGTATTTTTTCAATACACAAGCACAATGTTCAGCCAAAACATGTGCCATTGTTTCCAGTGCGTGTGAGTGTGTGTGTATGTGTGTGTGTGTGTGTGTGTGTGTGTGTGTGTGTGTGTGTGTGTGTGGTGTGTGTGTGTGTACATGCGTGCGTGCGTGCATGTGTGTGTATCTGTGTGTATGTATGTGTGCATGTGCATGTGTGCATGCGAGCGTGTGCGCGAGCGTGCGCGTGCGTGAGTGCACTCACCCAGGGGGTAAACTAAGGACGGCGGCCCTGATGCCGGTGGTCCTCAGTCTCAGGATGGGCTGCCCAGTCACCAGACTCTTCCAGGAGTAGGGCTCCGCCACCAGGGAGCCCGGAGTCACCGCAGGGGGTGGGGGAGGGGGCTCCCGGGGAGACGCCACCGGCAAAGCTATTTTAGGAGAACAAACAAACAAACAAACGTGTAAACTTTGCTATTATTGTACCAGAATGGTTGTTGCTTGTTGATGTACGGTACCCTGGCTGAAACACTTCAGGGATCATCCCAACAGCCGAAGCACTTGAACGCTATGGTACAAATGCATCGGTTAGGGATGAGAATGTTCATTACGTGTGTAACCGTTTATGATTACCCCGCCACGTGGGCAGCCACACTCCGACTTCGGGGGAACAGAGTGGTTAAAAGTAGACAGAGAGAGAAAGAGGGGGATGGGGTGGGGTGGGGATTAGTGAGAGATTGTCATTTCAGTCATCGCCTTGGCATTAGGTTGTGTCAGACCAATTGACATAGGCTAGAACACCAGGGCTACATCAAAATGTTGCTATGTTCCGCATAATTATGCGGGCATTGTCTTCAGCCATGGCAAGCTCCTATCATAACATAATCAGTCCAAAATCCTCCGAAGTGTGGCTACCCATTTGGCGGGGTAATCAAAAACGGTCACACATATAATGTTCTCATCCATAGTTGGTGCATTTGTATCATAGTGTTCAATTGATTCGGCTGTTGGGATGATCCCTTTAAGCCTTTAAGCCAGGGAACGACAACAACAACAAACATTTCAGTCAGAATATTTTCTTCTTTGGGGGGGGGGGGGCAAATACTTCCTACTTCACAAAAATTATTCATTGGACATTCATTCGCCGGTTTCTTTTTGTCCTTTGAGTCACTTTATTCATCCCTTCATTCATTCTTTGAAAAAGTACTATCAAATACAAACATAGCGGGAAGGGTGAGGGAGGTTAATGAGAGGGAGAGAGTGATTATGTCATTCCAGTCAGAATGTTCTTCTTTGGGGAGTCAAATCATTCCTCCTACTTCACAAAAAACTATTCATTTGACATTCATTCGCCGGTTTCATGTTTTGTCCGTTGAGTCACTTTATATTCATCCATTCATTCATTCGTTCTTTGAAAATACAAAAATGTGTTGTTTGTTGTTTCTGTTGTTTCTCTTTGATATTAATCTTTTTACCTTTTTTTAGTAGAGTTGTGCTGGGGGTTTTGTGCGACAATTCAGCCTTAAAATACTCACTGTCCTGGACAGAGTTGAGGCTGTTGTCGCTGTCCCTCTCTTTCCCCTGCTTGGTGATGGCTCTCTTCTCCCTCCGTGGGCCCTTGGTGGGCTTCGAACCAGCCTTAAAATACTCACTGTCTTGGACAGAGTTGAGGCTGTTGTCGCTGTCCCTCTCCTTTCCCTGCTTGGTGCTGGGTCTCTTCTCCTCCCTCCGTGGGCCCTTGGTGGACTTCGAACCAGCCTTAAAATACTCACTGTCCTGGACAGAGTTGAGGCTGTTGTCGCTGTCCCTCTCCTTTCCCTGCTTGGTGCTGGGTCCTCGGTGGGCCCTTGGTGGACTTCGAACCAGCCTTAAAATACTCACTGTCCTGGACAGAGTTGAGGCTGTTGTCGCTGTCCCTCTCTTTCCCCTGCTTGGTGCTGGCTCTCTTCTCCCTCCGTGGGCCCTTGGTGGACTTCGAACCAGCCTTAAAATACTCACTGTCCTGGACAGAGTTGAGGCTGTTGTCGCTGTCCCTCTCTTTCCCCTGCTTGGTGCTGTGCCTCTTCTCCTCGGTGGGCCTCGAACCAGCCTTAAAATACTCACTGTCCTGGACAGAGTTGAGGCTGTTGTCGCTGTCCCTCTCTTTCCCCTGCTTGGTGCTGTGCCTCTTCTCCTCGGTGGGCCCTTGGTGGGCTTCGAACTAGCCTTAAAATACTCACTGTCCTGGACAGAGTTGAGGCTGTTGTCGCTGTCCCTCTCTTTCCCCTGCTTGGTGCTGTGCCTCTTCTCCTCGGTGGGCCCTTGGTGGGCTTCGAACTAGCCTTAAAATACTCACTGTCCTGGACAGAGTTGAGGCTGTTGTCGCTGTCCCTCTCTTTCCCCTGCTTGGTGCTGTGCCTCTTCTCCTCGGTGGGCCCTTGGTGGGCTTCGAACTAGCCTTAAAATACTCACTGTCCTGGACAGAGTTGAGGCTGTTGTCGCTGTCCCTCTCTTTCCCCTGCTTGGTGCTGTGCCTCTTCTCCTCGGTGGGCCCTTGGTGGGCTTCGAACTAGCCTTAAAATACTCACTGTCCTGGACAGAGTTGAGGCTGTTGTCGCTGTCCCTCTCCTTTCCCTGCTTGGTGCTGGGTCTCTTCTCCTCGGTGGGTCCTTGGTGGACTTCGAACCAGCGGGGCAGCACCGAGTAGGAGATGATTATCTCTGATGGGGCGACGCTGTCCACGACTAGGGGGCTTTTAAGGAAACGGTGTTTTAGTGTTGTTGCTGTTGTTGTTGTGCTCAACCCATACATATTGTGGCGGTGGAGAAGTTTGCGATCACTCGAGTCTGTGTGTGTTTTTTGTTGTTGTTATTGTTCTTGTAAGTGTTGATTTGAGGGATAGAGGGGGGTGGGTGGAAAGGGGAGGGGAACTATTTATCTACCTATTATTTGTTCCTTTCTTTCTGCTGTGTCTCGGCGCTGCGTGGTGACCTCGGTTTTTTCTGTTTTTTTCCATTATGTCAGCAATATCTTCAATCTGATGAAGTTGGCTGATTGACTTGAAGAAGAAGGAGGAGGAGGGGCAGACACAAAATCTGAATCTGGCTACGCTGAGCTGTCCCACTGGACACTTATACAGCGTTGTGTGTTGCGGCAGGAAGAGTGAGAGAGAGAAAGAAGAAGAAAAAGAAAGAGAGAAGAAGAAAGAGTATGTGAGAATGCGAGAGATAAAGAGGGGAGAGAGAGAGAGAGAGAGAGAGAGAGAGAGAGAGAGAGAGAGAGAGAGAGAGAGAGAGAGAGAGAAGAGAGAGAGAGAGAGACTCTGTGTGTATGTGAATGTGTGTTTGTGTGTAAATGCTGTCTGTGCGTGCACGCATGCGTGCGTGCGTGCGTGCGTGCGTGCGTGCGTGTATATATATGTGTGTAAATGTCATGTGTATATCAACTCTGTGTGTGTATGTGTGTGCGTGTGCGTGTGCGTGCGTGCGTGTGCGTGCGTGCGTGCGTGCGTGCGTGCGTGCGTGCGTGCGTGCGCGCACCTGCGCGCGCGCGCGCGTCATATTGAACACATTTTTCTAAGGAAACAGGACTGTGTAGCCTACAATGAGCACATTTGTGTAGATGTCAGCGTGTGAATGTCTGTGCAATTCTGACTATAGGTGTGTGCGCAAGTGAGCCTATGTGAACAGGTGTACCCGTGCCCATGCCTTAATTTACTCGTCTCGTAAAATGTGCATCTTTCTCTTTCTTTCTCTCTTACATTGTTATCCCAATGTGCCCGTAACCTATACTTACCTCTCTCGTGTATCGCCATTCTTTTTTTGTTTTTTGTGTGTGTTTTTTTAGAAGTTACAAGAAAGAGCACAAACAGATCAAAGACTAAATGAAGGTATTATTGATAACTAATGCCGGGTAAAATGAGTAATATTTTTACGTCTAGTCACCAAACCAGCAGGTGGAAAAGAACAAGAAGAAGAAAAAGGATACACAAGAAATAGGACGATTTGTCTTCGTGGATTGGTATCTGAAAACAAAACACACGCATTATACATATATATGGCACGCACGCACACACACATACATGCACACACACACGAGCGTGCACACACACGGTAATTCACTCGTGTAACGACCGTTACGCACTGTGTAACGACCGTAACACACAATGTAACGACTATTACAAATATAGAACATGTCAGAGCTGTAAGTCCTGGACTTGTTTGAATAAAGAGTGTTCGCTCTTGTGACGACTGTTACGCTCTGTGTAACGACCGCTACGCTCTTTGTAACGACCGTTACGCTCTGTGTAACGACCGTTACGTAGCCTACGTTGCAACAACCGTTACAAATATATAATATGTGTCTGCAGCCCTCAAAAACTCTTGAATAAAGGCTAACAAGCGGTTGTAACGACCGTTACGCACTGTGTAACGACCGTTATTAAGATAGAATGTGTTTTTATAAGCCCTCGAAATGTTTGAATAGAGATTGTTTCGCTGTTGTAACAACCAAAAGGCACTAGTTAAAGACTGTTATAAATAAAGATCGTGTTATAACACACACACACACACACACACACACTGGGCAGTCTGAGATCATTTCTGCCAGTAGAGAACATGTCAGTACAGGAGGGGGGGGGGGGTGTATGGGGGAGCGAAGAGAACGAAATAAATTTTATTTAGAGAGAGAGACAGAGAGAGAGAGAGAGACACAGAGAGACAGAGAGAAACGGACAGAGACAAGCGACACAGAGAGACAGACATACACTGCAGACAAACAGAAACAGAGAGAGAAAGAGAGAGTCACACTCACAGAGATGTTGTCAACGTTCTTGGCACAGTCACCCCAAACCTGGGCGTTAAAGACCCCCCCACGTCATGTGTCACATTCCCTCTTATGCTAAGAAAATTTCTTAAGATTTCTTTCCAGCTATAAGAGGGAAAACACGTGAAAACCGAAATTTTGACACGTGACGTGGTGGGTCTTTAAAGGCCAGAAGGCGGAAGAAAAACAATGGGAAAATGTGTTTCGGTGTGTCACATAAAGCTGGAATTCCATATGCGCTATTTTCGCTGGATTAAATCGCTCGCGACTTTTGACAGCGACGAAAAAGGTTGCTTGCAATTCCATTGACGCTATTCGATGGCGCTATTCAAACATCGCGCTTAAAAAACAACAGCGATCGCGACTACAGAATTGCAAGCAACGTTTTTTTACCAGTACAAGAAGTTTCTCCACGCTTTTGGAAGCCATGCTCGCTAGAGAAAATGGCTTGATGTTTTAGTGCTACCCATTTTCAGACTATTTTCGACGGCTCCAAAAATATTTTTTCGACCAGACGATAAAATAAAATCGCGAGCGAGATTCGACTGACTGCTCGCGATAATCGCGCCTATGGGTGTACAGAAAGAGTTTACTGTTGGTGGCGATAAAATTTAATCGTGGGCGATTATTGCCGTCGCGCATATGGAATTCCGGCTTTACTCCCTGTAGTCTACTCACGCCAGGTGACGCGGCGGGCTGCTTTTTGTCTCCCTTTTTCTCCACGACTGGAGTGGCTGGCGTAACATGCTGAATTAACAACAAACAAACAAAAAAACATTACCAAAAAAATAAAAGGAAATTTGTTTTCCTATGTGCAACATATTCTATGCCACTCCCAATATACTCATTGAAAGGACAATTATAAATAAATTTTAAAAAACATTTCCTATGTGCAACATGTTCTATGCCACTCCCAATACTCATGTATTTGTTGTGCGGCATGTTCTATTCCACTCCCAATACACATTTGTTTGTTGTGCAACATGTTCTATGCCACTCACAATACACATTTGTTTGTTGTGCAGAATGTTCTATTCCACTCCCAATACACATTTGTTTGTTGTGCAGCATGTTCTATTCCACTCCCAATACACATTTGTTTGTTGTGCAACATGTTCTACGCCACTCACAATACTCATTTATTCGTTGTGCAACATGTTCTATGCCACTCCCAATACACATTTGTTTGTTGTGCAGCATGTTCTATGCCACTCCCAATACACATTTGTTTGTTGTGCAACATGTTCTATGCCACTCCCAATACACATTTGTTTGTTGTGCAGCATGTTCTATGCCACTCCCAATACACATTTGTTTGTTGTGCAACATGTTCTATGCCACTCCCAATACACATTTGTTTGTTGTGCAGCATGTTCTATTCCACTCCCAATACACATTTGTTTGTTGTGCAGCATGTTCTATTCCACTCCCAATACACATTTGTTTGTTGTGCAACATGTTCTATTCCACTCCCTATACACATTTGTTTGTTGTGCAGAATGTTCTATTCCACTCCCTATACACATTTGTTTGTTGTGCAGCATGTTCTATGCCACTCCCTATACACATTTGTTTGTTGTGCAGCATGTTCTATTCCACTCCCTATACACATTTGTTTGTTGTGCAGCATGTTCTATGCCACTCACAATACACATTTGTTTGTTGTGCAACATGTTCTATTCCACTCCCTATACACATTTGTTTGTTGTGCAGAATGTTCTATTCCACTCCCTATACACATTTGTTTGTTGTGCAGCATGTTCTATGCCACTCCCTATACACATTTGTTTGTTGTGCAGCATGTTCTATTCCACTCCCTATACACATTTGTTTGTTGTGCAGCATGTTCTATGCCACTCCCAATACACATTTGTTTGTTGTGCAACATGTTCTATTCCACTCCCTATACACATTTGTTTGTTGTGCAGAATGTTCTATTCCACTCCCTATACACATTTGTTTGTTGTGCAGCATGTTCTATGCCACTCCCTATACACATTTGTTTGTTGTGCAGCATGTTCTATTCCACTCCCTATACACATTTGTTTGTTGTGCAGCATGTTCTATGCCACTCACAATACACATTTGTTTGTTGTGCAACATGTTCTATTCCACTCCCAATTAATACTCATGTATTTGTTGTGCAACCTGTTCTATGCCACTCCCAATACTCATTTGTTTGTTATGAAACATGTTCCAAGCCACTCCCAATATTCATTTGTTTGTTGTGCAACATGCTGTATGCCACTCCCAAAACTCATGTATTTGTTGTGCAACATGTTCTATGCCACTCCCAATACTCATTTGTTTGTTATGAAACATGTTCCAAGCCACTCCCAATACTCATGTATTTGTTGTGCAACATGCTGTATGCCACTCCCAAAACTCCTGTGTTCGTTGTGCAACATGTTCTATGCCACTCCCAATGCTCATTTATTTGTTGTGCAACATGTTCTATGCCAATCCCAATACTCATGTATTTGTTGTGCAACATGTTCTATGCCACTCCCAATGCTCATTTATTTGTATGCCCTTATATGGCTATTTTACGCAATCAGCTTTTACCATTGGTTGACACTATACTCACTGTTCTATGCCACAATACTCATTTGTTTCTTATGAAACATGTTCCAAGCCACTCCCAAAGCTCATTTGTTTGTTGTGCAACATGCTATATGCCACTCTCAATACTAATTTATTTGTTGTGCAACATGTTCTATGCCACTCCCAAAACTCATTTGTTTGTTGTGCAACATGCTATATGCCACTCTCAATACTAATTTATTTGTTGTGCAACATGTTCTATGCCACTCCCAATACTAATTTGTTTGTTGTGCAACATGTTCTATGCCGCTCCCAATGCTCATTTATTTGCATGCCCTTATATGGCTATTTTACTCAATCAGCTTTTACCATTGGTTGACACTAGCCTGAAGTTGGGGACAATAACATAGGCCTAGCAGTAAAGTGAGAGCTGTACAGTAATTGAATTCATATACAGTAGTGGAGTGGCTTAATATTGTTTTTCTGAAAGACTGCGACTCTCGCACTAACATTTTGCATCGTCTCTTAGTGCTGCAGTCCTAAAGTCATTTGGGCCGATAAGGTGGGGATGTGCCACGAGCAAGGCATCTCCACTGTTATCAAATTGCAATGTAATGCAGTATCATACAGTATAATACAATTCACGGTCATATTTATGGAAACGTATGCACGCTTGTATACACGCACAGCGACACACACACACACACAGGCACAGCACACACACACACACACACACACACACACGCAAACAGGCACAGACAGATAGACACACACACACACATACATACACACACATAGCTACACACACAAACATACACATACACATACACACACATAGACAAACACACACGCATAGTTACACACACATAGACGCACACGCACACGCACACGCACACGCACACACACACCTTCAGATCCGAGCAGCGCTGGTTGTAGAGGTAGGTGGCTGGTTTGTGAAAGATGTACAGCGTTCTGGAAACACACACACACACACATCATTATGAATGTAGGTATACCCTTCCCCTCTAGTGAAATGTCTTGATGAGGAGGAGAAGGAGGAGAAGCAGGAGAATAATCAAGAAAAAGAAACAGGAGGAGGAGCAGAAGAAGAAGAAGAAGAAGAAGAAGAAGAAGAAGAAGAAGAAGAAGAAGAAGAAGAAGAAGAAGAAGAAGAAGAAGAAGAAGAAGAAGAAGAAGAAGAAGAAGCAGGAGGAGGAGGAGGAGAAGGAGGAAGAGCAGGAGAATAATCAAGAAAAAGAAGCAGGAGGAGGAGGAACAGAAGAAGAATAAGAAGAAAAAGAAGAAGAAGAAGCAGGAGGAGGAGGAGAAGGAGGAAGAGCAGGATAATAATCAAGAAAAAGAAGCAGGGTGAGGAGCAGAAGAAGAAGAAGAAGAAAAAGAAGAAGAAGAAGAAGAAGAAGAAGAAGAAAAAGTAGAAAAAGAAGAAGAAGAAGAAGAAAAAAACAGGGAGAAAAAGAAGAAGAAGAGGCAGGAGGAGGAGGAGAAGAAGCAGGACAAGAAGAAGAAGAAGAAGAAGAAGAAGAAGAAGAAGAAGAAGAAGAAGAAGAAGAAGGAGGATGAGGAGAAGAAGCAGGACAAGAAGAAGAAGAAGAAGAAGAAGCAGGAGGATGAGGAGAAGAAGCAGGACAAGAAGAAGAAGAAGAAGAAGAAGCAGGAGGAGGAGGAAAAGAAGCAGGACAAGAAGAAGAAGAAGAAGCAGGAGGAGGAGGAGAAGAAGCAGGACAAGAAGAAGAAGAAGAAGAAGAAGCAGGAGGAGGAGGAGAAGAAGAAGGACAAGAAGAAGAAGAAGAAGAAGAAGAAGAAGAAGAAGAAGAAGAAGAAGCAGGAGGAGGAGGAGAAGAAGCAGGACAAGAAGAAGAAGAAGAAGAAGAAGAAGAAGAAGAAGAAGAAGAAGCAGGAGGAGGAGGAGAAGAAGCAGGACAAGAAGAAGAAGAAGAAGAAAACAAAATAGAAGAAAAAGTAGAAGAATAAGAAGAAAAGGAGCAGGAGGGAGAAACAGAGAGAAGGAAGGAAAAGGGGGAAAAGAAGATGGAGGAGGTGGAAGAGGAAAAGGAAGTGAAAGAGAAAGCGTAGGAGAATAAATTGGAAAAGAAGGACGAGGAACAGGATGAGTAGGAGACCACTAAACCTGATCATAAGGCTTATGGTCTGAACGCTGTCTTTCAGACGGGACAACAAATACCTTCGTGCCCCTTCGTGCACATTGAGTAACCTAAGGAGTTGTCAATTCGTCCAAATTCACCCATCCAATTCCCTTTAGTCACATACAAGAAACAATTATGCAATTTTAAAAAAGTCGGCACTGCATAAAAGGCGACGCGCTCTCCAGGTGGGAGCAGCAGCCCGAATATCACAGTCTCTGTGACTAGAAACGTAAACAAATACCATTACCAATACCAAAAGGACTTGATTTTAAAAACATTGAAATAGTGAAGCTAGAAGATAATATAGTAAAAAACAAAGGTGCATAACTCTCCGTTGAAGGGATGCAACCCCCCCCCCCCCCTCCCCCCCTCCGTCCCCAATCAAAGATACCTACGACACCCTCGCCTAGCACTGCATGAATGAATGAATGAAAGGCTCAGAGAAATAACCCCAGAAACTTCCTTTGAAAAAGGAACGATCACGAATTGAAGAAGAAAAAAAAAAAAACACCATTAAACATTCCTCTTATGTATATATAGTTTGCTTTAATAAAACTTGTTTTGTGTCCAATGTATGCGTTTGTGAACCTAAGAAACAAACTCAATTACTATAAATTTAGCTTTACGATTTGTTTTGTGTTCTGAAAAGAACAAAAGAAAATAATGTGCTGATTTACTTTTTCTCCCAATGGGGGGAGATAGACAATGCCTATGCAAAGACAGCTGTTTCGTCTTGTGAAAGACTCTTCAGTCTGCATGTTGGCCTGCAAAGAATGTCCAGTGAATGTTCAAGCTGAGCTAGAAGACTTTCTACAAGAGAATGGTTGTCCTCTTTGCACCAGATTGAAAGTCCACAATAAAAGCAAACCAGCACTTAATTCAAAAGAAATGGTAAAACTTATGTAAAATAACAAAACTAATAATGTTCTAAAATTACAATCGCTCGAAGAGACTAGAAGAGATGGAATGCCATGTTGAAGGATCCAGTGAAAAAGGAAGTCCTAGATATATAAATAATACCCCTCATCCTCACAGCAAACGGCAAACTAATATAAGGACTTGGAGTGGAGCGGTATGGTACTATGGTACCTGAAGCAGACGCAGAACTGGTCAAAATCGATCCAGCGGGTGTTGGGTTTGGAGGCGGAGGTGGACGAAGCCCCCTCCTCCCCCTGATTCTGCTGAGATTTGTCCTCCGCGTTCCCCTCCTCCATCCCCTCGGGATGCAGAAGGAGGCTCTCTGGTTCTGAAAAATAATAAATGAAGATAATGATATGAGCAGTCATCGTGGGATGGCCTATCTGAGTATCTCAAAAGCAAAAATGGGAAAGGGATGCGGCAAGATAATGATATGAGCAGTCATCGAGGGATGGCCTATCTGAGTATCTCAAAAGCAAAAATGGGAAAGGGATGCGGCAAGAACCTTCGATATGCTGTCTGTTCAGATCAGTCCGTGACATATGAAGGTTCTTGCTCTGTCAAGACCCACAGTAGCTTTTCTCAGCTCCTTTCAGTCCATGCCTTTTGTTAACACTCGTCACCCGCATAAACCAATTTAAAGTGTTTTATCCATTAGGCTTACATTGTTTTATGGTGGTATACCACTTGTAAGGTCTTTTCCTATCCCTAACCAAAATCAATTATAAGAATATTTGCCTCTCTTAAAAGAAATAACTCGAAACAAATAGCTCTTTGTGGAAAAACTGACAGGAGCCAGAATAAGGGGAATTCGTGTCCTGTGGACCTCATCGATCTGCCCCAACGAAGTCATTTTTAGGACGTAAAAGTTGGCTGGGGTTTGTTAGTTAGTTGGGGTGTTGTTGTTTTTTTTGGGGGGGTAAATCCGGTAGTCCTACGTGCCACGAATCCCACGTGTCCATGGTCCTACTCACCCTAGCCCTAGGGCTAATGCTACATAGGATTAATGGCACGTAGGTGTGTTGACACGTAGGACCGATATCACGTAGGTCTGTCTGGACGCTCCCTGTTTTGGTTTCTATTATTGTTTCGTTTTGTGTTAATATAAAGCGTTTTCATTTGCCTTAGTTCATCGCGTAGAGTTGTGTGTTTTGTGTGTGCAATAATTAAGACATTGACAATAGTTATTATTAGCACACCCGTTTGTCCCATGGTGGATACACACACACACACACACACACACACACACACACACACACACACAGGCACACACACACGTGCACACACACACACACACATACACACACACACACACACACACACACACACACACACACACACACACACACACACGACTTCTTAAAGAAAGAAAACGTATTACCTTTGTCAACTTTGTCCTTGTTGTGGTCCTTCTTGTCTTCGGCCTCGTCCCGAACCCTGCTGACCTTAGACTCGGTCCTCTTCAGGCCTTTGCTCTTAGGATCATTCTTCATGGACAAACGCTCCCCCTTTTGCCCCTTCCCTGTGGACAACTGAAGAAGAAGAAAAAGTTGTAGTCACTGCACCTCAATTGCGCCTATTTTGTATTATCCCTATACTCAACTGTGCATGGGTCAATTAAGCGCCTTCTGTAGGCCTAGTCATCAATTGCGCCCGTTATAATGGTTGAAATGGTTCGTGAGACAATTAGAATTTTTAATGGAAGTTTTGCATACAATGAGATAATTGTTTCAGCAGATAGAGAAAACATTCCTTATAAAGATACAGAAATTGGGATTTTAATAGCTTTTTCCGATTTTGATTATATTATAATCATCTGAATTTTAACTTCTAAGAGATATCACTTGCAGAAACCAGGCGCAATTGATGCATACACCCGAAGAGGCGCAGTTGAGTAATTTCCAAATAGGCGCAATTGAGTGGTAACCGTTGTAGTTTACACCACCATCACCACCACCCTGCGGTTATGACTCAATTACCCCTATTTGAAAATTACTCAATTGCGCCTATTTGAAAATTACTCAATTGCGCCTATTTGAAAATTACTCAATTGCACCTATTTGAAAATAACTCAATTGCGTCTATTTGAGGATTACTCATTTAATTGCGTCTATTTGAAGAGTACTCAATGGCGCCTATTTAAAAATGACTGAATTGCCCCTATTTGAAAATTACTCAATTGCTCCTATTTGAAAATTACTCAATTGCGCCGATCCGGTTGTGCACATGAATCGCGCCTGGTTTCCGCAGTTGGTGTGTGTTACAAGTTAAAAACTACAGATGACTTCAAAATCAAAAACTGTTTGCTCTATCTCCTGAATCGAAAACATCAATTTATGCCAAACTTCCATTAGGACTGTCCAGATTTATCATGAACCATTTCACTCATTTCAACGGACGCAATGGATTATTACAACGGACGCAATCGGCACAGGGCGCAATTGAGATGCCCCTCATTGGCCGGAGAAAAAAATATTGTTATGAGTCTTAAGAACAAAGGCATGAAAAATGGACCGGTAAGGCATGAAGACATTAGATGACAGTAAGCAAAATGAAAAAAGCAGTCAAAGTGAGCGCCAGATTATTGGTTGTTACAAGCACAGAACTTCCAGAAAGTGGCAGAACTATTTGTACGACCCACCCACCGCGGACGAGGTTATATTATAATGCAGATTGGTAGATTTAAAAAAAATTAATCTTACTATCTATATAACTTAATACTTACCAACACTCAAAACAATTGCATACATACTGATTAGCTGGAAGAACCAAAGCGTTTAACGCTTGTTGCCATAGTAACCCTAAAAAGGGAAACCACCCTTGTGACAGTAGTAGAATGCTACCTCCCATTACTACTTCCTGTCACTGTGTGTCACTTCCTGTTTAATCCCATTGCTATTTTTATAAGCATCAGCCCCGCGGACGGGGTTATATTATAATGCAGATTTAATTACCTCGTGTTCTGCAGACTTGTCTCGTTTGGCAGATTTAACCTTATTCTTCCTAGTGCCCTTGGCTTCCTCTGTCTCCTCTGGTGGCACCTCCTTGAAATTTAAAAAAACCGCACACGTTAGCGCGTGCACGCACACGTACACACTGCGCCTACACAATACACACACACACACACATAAAGCAAACAAGCGTGCGCGCACGCATACACACAAACGCAAGCTTGCGTGCCAGCACACATGTGCACACACACACACGCACACACACACTCACTCACACTCACTCACACACACACTCACTCACACACACTCACTCACACACACACACACCAATGTAGTTCAGCATACAAAGCCAAATATAGTGAGTGTTTGCAGTTGCTCGGATAACTGTAGTCTGTAATGCACTCGTACTGAAAATGGTCATCTCAGTCCAAATTAGTCAATAAAAAAATAACCCAGAAATATCCATTATAGTTAGCAGAACCATTAAAGGCCCTCGTAATGTAATGGCCATCTCAGTCCAATTTTGTCCATAACAATAGTGGGGGTTTTGTCCATCTAGGCCTACATACAATGCATGTCCTTGCCTCTCGGTCCGAGCACTGCTGGGCGATGTCAGTCTCGGAGGGGGGCTGGGTGGTGGTGGTGGTAGTGGCGGTGAACTCCTCAGGCACCACCTCCCTTTCCGACAACTGCTCGTCGATCTCCTCGATGGAGTTGGTCTTGCGGTTCCTCAGCAAACCCCGCTCCAGGAAGCTGATGGTGCGATACCTGGTGGGCAACGCACAGCCGTAAACACGATTGCCGCCTTGGCTTGGGGCCATGCCAGACCAATATTAATTGACACAGGCTAGAACACCGAGGCTACATCAAAATGCTGCTATGTTCTGCATAGTTATGCGGGGATCGTCTTTAGCCATGGCAAGCTCCCAGCGTAACACCATCAGTCTCCAAAATCCCCCGAAGTCGAAGTGTGGCTGCCCCACGTGGCGCGGGGTAATCAAAAACGGTCACACACGTAATGTTCTCATCCTCAGATGATGCATTTGTACCATAATGTTCAAGTGATACGGCTGGTCGGATGATCACTGGAATCTTTTAGCCAGGGTACGACATTTATTTATTAATAGAGACAAGATCATCGCCAACATCCTAATAGTTCTTCTTCTTCTTATGCGTTCCCAGGACATATGGCCACAATGGGCAAGGTAGGCCTACGTATGTGTCCGGTTTTCAGTCTTCACTGGTCTACCCGCTGCATACAGCCGACACATTCCGATTTCGGAGGAGCTCAAAGAAGAAAAATTATTTGGAAGAGTTTTTATTAAAAAGGCAGGAGAATGGGCCAATAACTAATGAATAAATCAGAAAGATAGTAGATGATAGCAAGCAAAGAGAAAAGGCAGAGTCACAGAGAGTGACAGATTTGAGGAAGTTACAAGCGCAGAAGTTCCAGAATGTGGGGGAACTCTTTTTACGAAAGATTCCCCAGTATCCCTACGGGGAGAGACTCGTGGGTGGATGGGGTGGGGTCGTCCAGCTCCCCGCATAGAAGCACGAGGCATCCACCGACTGCCCCATCTTAGTAGTGAGTTTCACAACTGAAAGAGACAACTTATCCACGGATTATCAAGGTTCTTACGCGTGTATCCTCCAGCCGTGGGCAGTACAGGCAGCGCTGTATACTCCCAGTTTAACTTTAACGTAAAGGTCAAAAGAAAAAAAAGAATAAAATCAAAACAATATTAATTTTCATTATAAAAAAAACACCATAACAATGGAAGTGGAAAGTAATATTCTCCAAGCTGTAAATTTCTAAAGATCTCCATTTGACTTTCAACGAATCACACATTTTACTAATCTATAAAATGTGATAGACTGGAGACTATGTAGATACCCCCATCTACATTTAAAGTAATGTCCTACATGACTTCGGTCGAAAGGACGTAAAACAAAACAATTCCACACTAGGTACGGTTAGGATAGGGGAGAAGGGTGAAGGAAATGGAGGGGGTGTAGTGTAGTCGGTTGGACTTAAGCAAGGGAAAGGGAAAGAGGTTATCAGAAGAAGAAGAAATTGTGTTTAACGTCCTCCAACCCGGTCCAGGTACACGAGGGACATTTATTTTTAGACATACAGATAGTGGGGTCGATCCTGGAGGTACTGCATTACCAGGAAAGACCGTCGCCATCGTGAATAGAGTATAGTATAGTTTGTGTATACTACAGAGGGCAGTGGAAAGACCCGGTTTTTTTATATTGTTAAATGTGTGAAAGAGGTTATCGCACCTGCTTCTCCGTATTTTCTTCTTCGTCGTCGTTCGCTCAACCAGTTTCCTGTTATATGAGCGTAGATGCGTCATGCTGCCGTTATGCGTCTAACTAAGAAATAGTTAGGCCCAGCTTGTCCGACTTCGGCTGAAGAAATCTTTGTAAAAATTTATAGAAAACAAGGCAGGAGAATGGACCAGTAAGGCAGAAAGATAGCAGACGGCAGTGGGAAAAGGCAGTCAAAGAGAGTGACATATTTGAGGAAGTTACAAGCACAGAACTTCCAGAAGGTGGGGGAACTATTTGTACGAAGACACCCCCCCCCTCCCCCCCAAGCACGGGGGAGCTTCTCCTTGTCAACTCCACCTTCCTACTCCCTACTCCCCTTACCTCCTACCTTACCCCTGCGGTCTACCACATAAACAAGAAAGAGAGAAAAAAAAAACCTATTGATCAAGTAATCACATAAAAACAGCTACTGACGTGTTGGTGGGGACGGGAACATGGTATCAGATACAGGCGCAATATGAATAATGATACAAACAGCTACTGACGTGTTGGAGGGGATGGGGACATGGTATCAGATACAGGCGCAATATGAATAATGATACAAAAAACAGCTACTGACGTGTTGGTGGGGACGGGAACATGGTATCAGATACAGGCGCAATATGAATAATGATACAAAAAACCAGCTACTGACGTGTTGGTGGGGACGGGAACATGGTATCAGATACAGGCGCAATATGAATAATGATACAAAAAACCAGCTACTGACGTGTTGGAGGGGATGGGGACATGGTGTCAGATACAGGCGCAATATGAATAATGATACAAACAGCTACTGACGTGTTGGTGGGGATGGGGACATGGTATCAGATAGATACAGGCGCAATATGAATAATGATAAAAACAGCTACTGACGTGTTGGAGGGGATGGGGACATGGTATCAGATACAGGCGCAATATGAATAATGATAAAAACAGCTACTGACGTGTTGGAGGGGATGGGGACATGGTATCAGATAGATACAGGCGCAATATGAATAATGATACAAACAGCTACTGGCGTGTTGGTGGGGATGGGGACATGGTATCAGATAGATACAGGCGCAATATGAATAATGATACAAACAGCTACTGGCGTGTTGGTGGGGATGGCAACATGGTATCAGATACAGGCGCAATATGAATAATGATTTTTAAAAAACCAGCTACTGACGTGTTGGTGGGGATGGGGACATGGTATCAGATACAGGTGCAATATGAATAATGATACAAACAGCTACTGACGTGTTGGTGGGGATGGGGACATGGTTGACGTTGTAGTTGATGAATGCTGAGGTCATCTCCAGGCATTGGATGTCTTTGGGGGGCTCCTCTTCAACTGTTAACACACAAACAAACACATGTGTACGAATATACAGAAACGCGTACGCACGCACACACACACACACACACACGTGCACAAGCACAAGCACACGTTGACAGACACACATGAATATGCGCATACACACACACGCGCGCGCACGCGCACACACATACAATTGACAAACACATAGGGAAGCGCGCATAGGCCTACATGTGTACAAATATACAGAAACGCATACGCGCACACACACACTGACACAGACAGGCACATAAACATGCGCACACACACAATTAATACAAACACATATGGACACACATACATGTGTATAAATACACAGAAACGCATACGCGCACAAGAACACACACATACATACATGCGCGTGCGCACATAACACAACACATGCGCGCAACATGGATTTCTCTCTTTTTTCTTCATTATTTGTTTTGGTTTTGTGATATTATTCTTGTTTGCTGGTACACGGGCTAATAAAGCAAGAAGCAAAGCCTGCAACAACTCGCTCATAGTAATGTGTGCTCATATTTGTATCATCGTACAAAGTTTGGTTGCGCTAGTATTGATTTTGTAGTTTTTGAGAAAATCACAAGGTTAAAGCTTTTCACTACGCACGCACACACAAACGAAAATGAAGGTCAACAAAGGTCAAGGTCACTGGGGTCGAAAATGCTGCCGAGTACCTGGTTTTCTAGTATCCTCACTCAAGTAAGAAGCAAATAGGCAGGGCGAGGTGTGTATGTGCGTTCCAGTCACTGCTGCCCAAACAAAAGGGCAAAGTTCGAAAATGAAGGTCATTGTTCAAAGGTCAAGGTCACTGGAGCCGAAAATGCTGCCAAGCAACTGGCACGTTAACGCTTGAACGGAGGGACCTAGAACTCTCAAATATTGCATGTACTTAGGATATCAAAGCCACATTAAAAAATGAAGGTCATTGGCCAAAGGTCAAGGTCACTGGAGCCGAAAATGCTGTGGAGCACCTGGTTAATATAACTCTATCTCCTCTCTCTCCCTCCCTCTCTCTTTATTTTACACGTTGGACTGTAGAGGGGAAGTATTTTTTTATTTTGATCTTGATGTGTGTGTTTTTATTTTTTGCTCCTTCTGTTGCCTACTTTTTGCTCCTTTTGCTATATTTGATGTTTGCTGTTTAATTGCTTGTCTGTGTTGATAAAGGCGCATTCGCCGAAATATCCAGTAGTTTTGTTTTGTCTCTTGTGAATAAAATAACGTCACTTTGCACTTGTCGTGTAGTTGTTTGTTTGCTGTATCTTTATTTTACCTTTATAAAATAACGGTTCGTTACCAGCCACGTGGCAAAGCACTGCAGTGAAAATGCTACTGTGTGGCTGGTGATCTAGCGTCTTAACGCTCTAGTTCTTCATGGGTCTGACGTGTTTCCTGGTTTAATCCTACCTCAGGCCTCTCCATTTTCTTCCTGGTTCTGATGAGCTTCGGGGTGGGGACCACATCGGGGGGGGGCGGGGGCAGCTCCATGGATCATGACAATGTCTTTATTGTTGTAGGTTCCTTAACATGTGAAAAAGACTTTAAATACTCGTTTAACCTTACCTCTTGGTTCATCAGTAGGCCTCTCCTTCTTCCTTCTGGGTCTGGTGAGCTTCCAGTCGAGGAGCACATCGGGGGACGGGGGCAGCTCCATGGAGCAGGATAATGAATTTACAACCGTAGGGTTTGCTTAATAATTTTTTATGTGCTAGGAAGAAAAACAAACAACTTGATAATCTGTTACACTAACCTCTTGGTTCATCGGTAGGTCTCTCCTTCTTCTTCCTGGGTCTGATGAGCTTCCATGCGGGGACCACCTCGGGTGTTGGAGGCAGCTCCATGGAGCAGGACCGGGTCTGGGTGATGCACACGGGGTGCGGGTACAAGTGGGACAGTCCGTTCTGTCGGAGACGCTCGCTAGCATCCGCCTGAGAATAAAATAACAGCTTAATTGTACCCAAAAAAATGAGCGAGTGTGGGTCGGCTCTGGGTGATGCACAAAGTAATCTAGTATGGTATGGTATGGCATGGTATGGTATATGGTATGGTATGGTATGGTATGGTATGGTATGGTATGGTATGGTATGGGCATGGTATGGTATGGTATGGTATGGTATGGCATGGTATGGTATATGGTATATGGTATGGTATGGCATGGTATGGTATGGTATGGCATGGTATGGTATGGTATGGTATGGTATGGTATGGCTATGGCATGATATGGTATGGTATATGGTATGGTCTGGTATGGTACGGCATGGTATGGTATGGTCATCGTATGATATGTATGATATGGTATGGTATATGGTATGGTATGGTATGGTATGGTATGGTATGGTATGGTATATGGTATGGTATGGTATGGTATGGTATGGTATTGTAATGGTCTGGTATGGTATGGTGTGGTCTAGTATCATATGGTATGGTATGGCATGGTTTGGTTTGGTATGGTATTGTATGGTTTGGTATGGTATGGTATGGTATGGTATGGTATGGTATGGTATGGTATGGTATGGCATGGCATGGTATGGTATGGTATGGTATGGTATGGTATGGTATGGTATGGTATGGTATGGTATGGTATGGTATGGTATGGTATGGTATGGTATGGCATGGTATGGTATGGTATGGTATGGTATGGTATGGTATGGTATGGTATGGTATGGTATGGTATGGTATGGTATGGTATGGTATGGTATGGTATGGTATGGTATGGTATGGCATGGTACGGCATAGCATGGTAGACTATTGTATGGTATGGTATGGTATGTTATATGCTATAGCGTGGTAGACTATTGTATAGTATGGTATGGTATGTTATGATATGGTATAGCATGGTAGACTATTGTATGGTATGGTATGGTATGGTAGACTATGGTAGACTATTGTATGGTATGGTATGGTATGTTATGATATGGTATAGCATGGTAGACTATTGTATGGTATGGTATAGCATGGTAGACTATTGTATGGTATGGTATGCTATGGTATGGTATGGCATAGTATTGTATGGCATGGTATGGCATGCTATGGTATAGTATGGCATCGTATGGTATAGCATGGTAGACTATTGTATGGTATGGTATGGTATGGTATGTTATGATATGTTATGGTATGGTATAGCATGGTAGACTATTGTATGGTATGGTATGCTATGGTATGGTATGGCATAGTATTGTATGGCATGGTATGGTATGCTATGGTATAGTATGGCATCGTATGGTATAGCATGGTAGACTATTGTATGGTATGGTATGGTATGTCATATGGTATAGCATGGTAGACTATTGTATGGTATGGTATGGTATGGTATGGTATGGTATGGTATGGTATGGTATGGTATGGTATGGTATGGTATAGCATGGTAGACTATTGTATGGTATGGTATGGTATGGTATGGTATGGTATGGTATGGTATAGCATGGTAGACTATTGTATGGTATGGTATGGTATGGTATAGTATAATGTTGCTAGTCACAATGACACCAGACACCGGACTATCCCAGCTCTTATCGACTTTTCGGAAGCGTTCACTGTAAACAATAATAAAAAATATTTTGTGGGTAGTGGTGGTGGTGCACGCGCGCAGGCATACACGTGCGTTCTTGTGTGTGTGTGTGTGTGTGTGTGTGTGTGTGTGTGTGTGTGTGTGTGTGTGTGTGTGTGTGTGTGTGTGTGTGTGTGTGTGTGTGTGTGTGTGTGTGTGTGTGTGTGTGTGTGTGTGTGTGTGTGTGCGTGCGTTTGTGAATGTGCGACCGAGTCTGAGAGAGAGAGAGAGAGAGAGAGAGAGAGAGAGAGAGAGAGAGAGAGAGAGAGAGAGAGAGAGAGAGAGAGAGAGAGAGAGAGAGAGAGACATAGGGAGACAGACAGACAGACAGACAGACAGACAGACATAGACCGTGCACATATATATATATGTGCACGGGGGTATTTTTTAAAGTTGTTTAGATCCATCAGGTTCGGGGGGTGATCATTACCATCGAGAAGGAGGGAGGAGGGGGCAATTACTATCAAGGGGGGGGGGGGGGGGGGGGAAACACGACTCACCATCAGAGCCAGCTGGGAAACCTTTTTGCCCAGCCCCCCGAACATGGCGAAAACGACCACCTCGGGCTTTTCCGGAATAGCTGGGGGCTCCTCCACTACCACCACCATCCTCTCCTCTGAAAGAAAACAAAGTTTGCATGATGAACAGAAGGTACAGCAGTATCATGTGTGCATGTATGCCAGTCAGTCGTTTCCGACTATGACTACCCAGATAGCAGAAAGGGGAAGCTGCTACTCCGGCGGGCTGGGCTAGATTCTGTTGATAGCGGAAACGTCTCACCCAGGGTACATCCCCACTCTCTCGGCCGAAGGGATTCAAGGACATATAAATCTGGGGAAGGTCCCCAAAGGTCAACCGATTCCTTTGGCTGCAACACTAAGATTTTCAATTTCAATTTCAATTTAATTCCTTTCATCCCTAATTGTTGGGATACGGAGATTCTCGCGTTCTGTGAAACAATAGAAACCATGATTGTTGCCAGACTGGATGAAAAACAATCTGTCTAAATCTCTTATTCTGTGAAATAACAGAAAATAATAATGATGCATAATGATGTTTGCATTAATTTTTGTTTGTATGTGCAAATCACTGAAGAAAAGAGAACCTTTGCAAGGGGCCAAAAAATAAAAATAAAAATAAGCATAGCAAATAACGCAACAACAACAAAAATAATCGTTGCTATACTGGACGGAAAACAACAACAACTCAACAATGAACAGTAAAAAGAAATATCTCAAAAGGATGTGTTGTTATTGTTATCCTCATAACACAGCAGTCGACTACGCCCCCTAGTGTGAGAGTCAGAGTCTTCGATAATGTTCTGGTACTGTAGAAAATCATTTATTGTACAGCTCTCATTTTACTATTGACCCCTGGTATGTCAACCAATGCTAAGACAGCTATATCACAACAGACTCAATGCTACGTTACATCCTGCTACAGTTACTGGTGGTGCTGCTGCTGCTACAACTACTTTTAATGCTCATGCTACTAACGTGGTGATGTGGCGATTCTGTTGAAGATGGTGATGATGATGTTGATGGGGGTGGTGGTGGTGGTGGTGGTGATGATGATGATGATGATGGTGATGATGATGATGTTAATGGTGATAATGAGGATGATGATGAGGATGATGATGAGGATGATGATATTGATGATGGTGGTGGTGGTCCTTAATCTAAATCCGCGCTTCAGGAAATCAGTTCCTAGAAGAACAAATAATCTGTATTCGGACAAAGTGTCCTATCTGCACATACACACACACACACACACACACACACACACACACACACACACACACACACACCCTCGCCCCCCCCCCTCCCCCTGTGGTAAGCAGGAGGAGGCAAAAGAATCAATCTGGGGGGAAAATTATATATGATGCGTCAAAGCACACTTTGCTAACACAGCAATTGAAAGCCGGGCAAGGATGCTTGGGTGGAAAAAAAAACCCAACCCTCTGTAGTAAAAAAAGAAAGAAAAAGATAATGGTCGAAATACACGTTAACATTTTTCACTCTTTCCCCATGGCAACAGTGATAATGCAAGTAATCTTATGACTAACAATTGACTGCGTTGCCATGGGGAAACAGTGACAAATGTCAACGTCTATTGAGACCTTAACGTTACTTTTTCCAGTCCATCTTTCTGTCTATTGTATATATGTATCATAAACAAAATGTATGGACTCACTCTTGTCTTTGTCCTTGTCGGAGTCTTTATCCTTCTTCCCTTTCTTATCTTCTCGGGACTCTTTCCCGCCCCTCTCTCCTACACGAGACAAAAAGACAAAAATATATAAATGATAAGATGAGCACTGAGAAGACATTAATGACGGACGGAAAAAAAGACAGAACAGACGGGGAGAATGTGACAAACAAAGCGCTGACACAGAAGAACAAAAGCTAAGAATTAGCATTTGCAGTAGCCAAAGATTCCGAAGGAAAACAACAGAAACAGGACTATTGTTGTTGTTTTTATATTAATCATTTGTTTTGTATAGCACAGTGGAATAATTGCATTTGAGACATTCACTATCAGCACATAGACATACGTGTCAACTATTATTAATCATTTGCTTTGTAAAGCACAGTGGAAATATGGCATTTGAGACATTCAATATCAGCACATAGACATACGTGTCAACTATTATTAATCATTTGCTTTGTAAAGCATAGTGGAATTATGGCATTTGAGACATTCAATATCAGCACATAGCCATACGTGTCAACTATTATTAATCATTTGCTTTGTAAAGCACAGTGGAAATATGGCATTTGAGACATTCAATATCAGCACATTGACATACGTGTCAACTATTATTAATCATTTGCTTTGTAAAGCATAGTGGAATTATGACATTTAATTCAGCACATTGCATTTGAGACATTCAATATCAGCACATAGCCATACGTGTCAACTATTATTAATCATTTGTTTTGTAAAGCACAGTGGAAATATGGCATTTGAGACATTCAATATCAGCACATTGACATACGTGTCAACTATTATTAATCATTTGCTTTGTAAAGCATAGTGGAATTATGGCATTTGAGACATTCAATATCAGCACATAGACATACGTGTCAACTATTATTAATCATTTGCTTTGTAAAGCATAATGGAATTATTGCATTTGAGACATTTAATATCAGCACATAGACATACGTGTGAACTATTATTAATCATTTGCTTTGTAAAGCATAATGGAATTATTGCATTTGAGACATTCAATATCAGCACATAGACATGCATGTCGACTCACATTGGAAGAAACAATCGTGATAAATCAAAGATGTATGGGGAAGTCAACATGACAAAAACAAAGTATTAACTTTCAATTAGGTTTGTATAAGGAAACCATTCGTTTTCCTTCTTTTTACAAAAATCAAAGTATCTCATATCCATAGAGTAAGCATATTCTTCCTTGCTGGAAGTTTTCTCCTTGCAACTTTTCCCTTGAAAACAATTTCTTTATTTCTCTTCTGAAGCTAATAACACGGAAACACATTACGTTTCTTTTTTTTAAAATTTAACAATGAAAGGGACAGCTCTCACCTTTGTCTTTGCCCCCTTTTTCCTTGAAGGTGGAATTGCTCCGGGCCTGCTCTATCGGCTCGTGTTTCTCGTGCTTGTCCTTGCCGTGGTGAGATTTCTCCTTATTGCTGATTTCTGTCCGGAGGGACTCTTTGCCCGGGGAGGGCTCTTTGCCCTCTCTGGCGGACACCGCTGCCGTGTCCAGCTTATAGTCCAAAAGAGGAAAGCATCAAAACAGCTGAACCGTGCAAACTTAGACAACAAACTGGAAATTAGTATGAACAGACTCAGGAGAGTTTATTTAACATTTCCTGACGTAGGGACATCAAAATTTATGAGTCTATCGTTGTTTATTTTGTATTTTAAAATCGGTAGCTAAGCAGACGAAAACGGAGGGCCGCCATTGAAAAAGAAGTCGTAGATAATGCTTCTTCAACAAATCTTGTTTGAAAAAAATAAACTTAGCACGCAAATATTTTTATTTACCGCACATTATGTTTCTTTTACGTTTAATTTAGTAAAGTACAGCATTATTATTTTATATTCTATTATTTTATTACACATCCTTTTCATTTTAGCCAATCAGGTTTTGAAAGCAGTCCCGGAACAAATGTAAGAACGAAAGTAAGATGACTCCAATGGCGCAAAGTGCTTTTCGTCATTGTTCCTAATCAAGTCATTAATGGCATTATGTTGCGCAGCTTTGATTCCAATCGATTACAGAGGTGAGTAAGTAAGTGATTACGATTGTGCTTGTGTATAATGTGGAATGGGTACACTGATAGACTAGGTCTTGAATTCAACAGATTGAATTGAAAGAAACAAGTTAGATCTAGATACTGTACAGTGTACACTCTTCTTCTCCTTCTTCTTTCTCTTCTTCTTACGTTAAAAGGCCCATGGTCACCGAGCTGACCATTATGGCCCCTTTTCTTGGTTTATTGAACATCTAGATCTATTCTGTCCATGCCAGAGTATGGTAGAATGTACTCAGCCAGAGTAGCGATTGTGTAAAAAGCAAATGAGCATGTCAGTGGCGTAGGAACGTTTTCAAGCCGGGGGGGGGCAGGATTGCCAACAAACGGGAGGGGGGGGGGGGGGGGGACGCAAGCGCACGGACAAGATGAATGAATGGATAGGTTAAATTACATGACTTAGTAAATCCTACAAAAACACTTTATCATTGTTATTTTTAAATATAATCATAATCAATGACATCAAAAAATCTATGAATGAAATAAAACATGATGTGAATTGAAAGGAAACAATAAATAAGCATAACAATATAACCATGTTTGGGGAGGATCAGCCAGTCATGGAAGAGGGGAGGGGGTAGCTCCAAGTGGTCAGTTGGGGTGGGGTGATGGGTCTGGGGGGATTGCCTCCCAGAAGCTGATGATGATTTGAATGTAAAAGATGCAATCAAGGCTTCTCGTGAGAGAAAAACTGTAGCATGGAACTACAATTTATCTTCCTCTTTTTCTTTCCATTTTTTGTCTGAGGGGGTGGAACCCCTTTACCCCCCCCCCCCCCCCCCCCCCCCCCTCAAATCCATCTTTGATGCAGTACCAAGTCCATGACAGCAATGTGTAGTGAATGGGCTGAGACTATTAACTATTTCGTTTCCTTGTGTCCTTTCTGTGTTTTTTTGTTTTGTTGCCGTTATGAATTTTGGGGGGGCAGAGAGATACGTCTGCCCCCCCCCCCCCCCTGCCGTTCCTACGCCAGTGCATGTGGTTGTGTGTGTGTGTGTGCGTGCGCGTGTGCGCACTCGTATGTGTGTGTTTGTGAGTGTGCGCGCTTGTGTTTGTGTCTCACAGTCTGTGTGTGTGTGTGGGGGGGGGGGTTTATATATATATGTGTGTGTGTTTTTGTGTCTCGTGTGTGTGTGTGTGTGTGTCTGTGTATATCTATGTGTATGTCTGTGTGTGAGTCTCTCTGTGTATGTGTCTGTGTGTGTGTGTGTGTGTGTGTGTGTGTGTGTGTGTGTGTGTGTGTGAGAGAGAGAGAGAGAGAGAGAGAGAGAGAGAGAGAGAGAGAGAGAGAGATGTGCGTTAATGATCAAATCCCCTCCCCTCTTTTTTGTGACTCGCACTAATATTATTGTTGTTGTTTTACCCTGACTTAAAGACTCCAGGCCGGGGGCATTCAATCCACAAGGCGCTCTAAACACCCAGCCTATCACGAGTATAGTCATAATTATGTCTCAGTTCAGTCTGACGCAACACGGGACAGAGACCGGCCGAGCCTCATTTACATTCGTTTACCTCACGTGCTCTGCTCTCGCCATACCAGTGGTGGTCAACATCAAAGTGACCCTTTTGTTATATGCCGACATAAACTGAGTGAGCAATGCGTACAGGGTTGAAAATCGCGTTTTCACGTAAAGCCAGACTGTGATACGCGAGTCAGTGGGAAAACAAAAAGCGTTCAGAAGGCTACCAAAGTAGTTTTCTCTTACTTTTTTTGTTTGTGGCTCAAGCCACAAACCTATAACTCACTTTGTCGGTCGGTCGGTCGGTCTGTCGGTCCAAAATTGTCGCACTTTAAATGGAAGTTTAGTTTAACGTCGCGTATCGGCTTTCGCCATGTACGACGGGCTGAACAAACCAACCAGGATATAAACAAAAATTTATGTTCCTGAATCACTGTCTTAGCCAAAAGGCCGAGAAGCGATCAGAATTTGAACACTTTAAATCGAGGCTACACTTCTGGCCGCTCTTTAAAATGATGTATTTTAAAAGCGTACAAAATACTAAACATATGTAATACAGACACTACAACAGACACGACGAGTATGCGGTGCTTCTTTAGAGAACAAGAGAATACCAATTCTACCCCAAAACTTTTTTGACCCCTTTTAGACACGAATTCGCAACTTTAAGGCATAAAAAAAGCAAAAAATCTAACTTTTTTAAACCCCCTTTTTAGATACAAAAACGCTACTTTAAGGGGTGAAAAAAGTAAAATTCGTTTCCCCCCCCTTATTCTGCCAATTCGGAAGAAAAAACACTGCTTTTAGGGCAGAATAAAAGCGAAAATCCTCCTTCCCTCTATCCTGCCAATTAGGAAGAAAAAACACTACTTTTAGGGGACAAAAAAAAAAATCTCTTTATAAATAAAAAAAATCATTGAAACTGTGAGAATGCTCTAAAATATTTATTTTAGTAGCTGATTTTAATTCTTGATCAAAAAGTAGTTTCACACGCTAAAACCTAACTGGGTCAACCTAACTGGGTCAACCGTTCACACAGGAACGTTTGACCTAATTCAGTATTTTTAAAGACAAATCGGATTTTCCCATTCTACGTTCTCCAGTATTTTTAGAAAACAAACCGGATATTTATTCTATTTTGAATCGGGATTTCCCCATTCTATAGACCAAAAACGCTTGTTACAGTACAGTGATTAACTTCGTATATATTACGTACAATGTGTTGATGCATCTTGCTCCTAGGTTGAGAGAACGATTTTATTAAAAACAACTATATATTTTTTTACGATTTAAGAAATAAACGTATAATTCTTTTACGAATCGATGCAGAATATTAAACTTGTACTGTTTATAAATCAAAAAAATCATTTTTAACTCTACTTTTTAGTAAAAACAAACAAACTTACAAGCATTCTTTTAAATACAGCTAAGAATAGTAATCCAAATTACTTCCCCCCTGATCTGCTCTTATGTCGCTAACAGGAATGAAGGTATTTTATTAGGTTGGATTTTGTCACTAAAAAGATCTTTATTACTTGTTAAGTTCTTTTCAAGTTCTTTTCAAGTTCTTTTTAAAGTACTTCTCTAGGTTCTTGTTAAGTCATCTTCAAGTCATCTCCAAGTCATCTTCAAGTAATATTTAAGTCATATCAAGTTATTATTAAGTTCTTACACAAAAACTTACTTAGTACTTATTATGTTCTTATTATGTTCTTATCATGTTCTTACTTAAGTTTTTATTGCATTAAAAATGGATCACTCTGAGGTTTTGTGCTATTTGGTTTTTGGATTTCTGGTTTGTCTGTTGCTTTTACTGATTGTTTTGCTTGTATTTTTACTTGTGTTTTTAGCTTTGGCTGCATATATTTTTCATATAATCTGTAAGACAAATAACCAACACCAGCAACCGCTCCAACAGTAACCAATACAACACCGTAATTCGTACTACTTTTTTCTTCTTCTTTTTTAACTGGTATTGCATTTATGGTTGATTGTTCAAGTTCATCTTCATTCTGAGACAACAGTTTTTGTTTTGTTTGTTTATTCATTTTTTGTTGTCGATTCCATTCTGCTAATCTTTTACCTGCTTCAACTCGTCCTAGGCTCTTCGTTACCTTGGTTACTGTCGGACTCTTCGATAGAATGGGGCTTGTTTGCTGTTCTGTCTGATTCGTTTGATTCGTTTGATTCTCTGTCACGTTCATTTTTAATAGCCATAAAATCTATATGATTAAAAGTAATTAACCCCGCAATAACTGGTGATAAAAACCCTCCAAACCTATAATAAAGGTTACATCCGAGCGATTCAAGCGTCTTAGTTAAAACAGGATCTTGATTTAAATCATACATTAAGTCTTGACTTGAATCGAGTGGAAAAAACTGACTAACTAACTTAGTGTACAAACCTAACACTGTTTGTCCTAAACTTTTAACCATTTTAGATCCTAATTGCGCTTCATATCTGTTGTGATACTTTTCAATGTCAGCAGAAGACATTTGTTGAATCTGTTCAATACTAAATTCTGTTCCTAAGTATTGTTTTGTTTTTCCACACGCAGCTAGAGAATACAATCTCTCCTTTTTACTTGTCGACGCTTCATCAGAAATTACTGCTTCCTGAGCGTTTAATAGTAGTTCGTCACAATTCATTTTTTAGTTAATTTATATTTTTTATTTTAAAATAAAAATGGAAAACACTATTATTAATCTTGTATATCAATCTGCTCTAATCAGCTCTCTTTCAATTGCCTATACAATGATTGCTAAGAAACTATTGAAAATGAAAGCAGCTGACCTAGGAAAACTTGACCTAGAGGACTCCGGTAAACTAATTGTCGTGATTACAGCTTCAATCGCGACAAAAGACTTTTTAGTTAAACAAGGAATAATTCCGGGAAATATAAATATGTAACTATAAAAATGGCTTCACTCGCAATGATGATAGGGGGCGCTGTAGTAAATGCGCTTGCTTTTTCAGGTAGTAATTTCTTGTTTAGTAAACTACATACTAATGATCAAGAAAGACATAATCACGCAATGGAACAATTAGCTAAAGCACAAGACGCATACGAAAAACAAAGACTCGCTCAGTTGGACTTTATTAACGAGAGATTAAGACAACAACACCATGCAGCTAATACTTTTAAGAATGTTGACGATGCCATTAAAGAGTATTATTTGGTGACGGGTGAAAAACTAGAACAGCCACCACCCCCGAAATTAAGTGCTTTTTACCAGCCATCTGAAAAACAAAAGATGCAGGAGATAGCGTTTATCGTAATCGGTATGACTGCTGTTTTTTTCATTGCAAAAAAGATTTAGTATTAAAATGAATAAAATTTATTATTCACCAAAAGGTTATTGGAAAGGTTTAACAGCAATAAATAAACTCAGTCAAGCTGCTGGAGTCACTGAACAAACGGCAAAAGAATGGTTATCTAAACAAGCTATTTGGCAAATTTATCTACCAGCACCTAAACGAATTAAAAGACCACACTTCGTTAACTCAACACCAAATGACACGCATCAAATGGATCTTCTATACTTCCCTCATGATTTAATCAGAAGAAAAAGATTTAAATACGCGTTGACAGTAGTTGATTTAGCTTCAAGATATAAAGATGCTGAACCATTGACTGATAAAAGTGCTACTTCAGTCTCTGCTGCTTTACAAGAAATCTATAGACGCGGTCCATTAACCTATCCCCGGTTGATTCAAGTTGATGAAGGAAAAGAATTTAAAGGACAATTCAATCAGCTAATGTTAAAACACAAAGTATCTATTAAACGCGGTATTCCTGGAAATCACAGATCTCAGGCTTTAGTCGAAAACTTTAACAAACAATTAGCTGAACGACTTTTCTCTTACCAATATCACAGAGAACTCCTTGATTCAACTAGAAACACTGAATGGGTTAGAAGATTAAGTAGTGTTCTGCGAGTCATGAATAACGAAGAATCTAAGGCCATTGGTCTCCGACCAGTAAAAGCAATACAGAAGAAAACGATAGACACTTCGTTAGACACACCTCATGAACATTTAATTTCAAAACAGCTGATACCGTTTGGAATCAAAGTTAGGTTTCTTTATGCACCAGGAGAAGCAGAAGGAGACACACGTGTAAGAGCGACTGATCCAATTTGGAGTATCGATCCGTACGAAATAAAAAGTGTAATAGAAATGAATCCACCGGTGTATTATTTAAGAGAAACTGATACAACAACACGACCCGTTCCAAAAAGAGCCTTTGTTAAAGAAGAATTACAGATAATTCCGCCAGACACAGTTCCGATTTGACCCAGTATAAAAAAGAAACCAAAAAAAAAAATTGACCTTTTTTTTTTTGCCTTCACAAACATTTGTACTGACTAGGAAAATCTGTTTTTAACACTAGCTTACAAAACTTCTCTTTCCTCAGTTTTTGCTTAATCGACTTTTTTTCTTCTTTTGATTCAATCACATCATTTTCATCTAGACATTCATCAAAACTATTTTTGTCTTTAGTAAAAAACAAAACAACCGTCTTTAACTGTTCTCTAAAGTCCTTTAAAACAGAATTATACTTTTGCGTTAAAATCCAAACACTAATTCCTGCATGTCTACCGCTGAAAGCTAACTTGGCTAAACTATTTCTTTTCTTAACAATGTCTTTTTCAGCTGAGCAATCATCAATAATAAATAATGTTGACGTTCCTTTAAACAGATGATAAAAATGTTCCAAACATTCGCTTAGTTTATTACTTGGATCAACCAAATAGATTTCGTCATCTGTCCAAACGAACTTTCTTTCTTTATAAGACTTGTTGAATTCTAAAGTAGTACAAAAAATTACTATATGTTCAAAATGATAACGATAAACCGTTTGTATTAAATCTAACATAAATATTGTTTTCCCGCACCCAGTCATCCCGCAAAATAAGCCGCAATGAGCTTCTTTGGTAAGGAAATTTAAACTGCTCAAGTCCATTGTTTTAATACACAATATCTTTTAATCTGTTTTAAACTGTTCAAGTCCATTGTTTTAATACACAATATCTTTTAATCTGTTATTCTCAATGTTCAGCTGAGCATCGCATAGTAAATATACATAAACATATATTTGTTTGTCCACTTCTGCTGCTTCTTTATGAATTTGAATGTTTATTCCTCCTGACCCATCACCAACTGTTCTTCCGCTACCATGGAGTTTGTTATCATCAGTTGTTCTAAGATCTAACCACAAAGCATACTTCGAGGATAAATAATCTTCTATTCTGACATCATGAAGATGGAGGTCTTTACAAATTAAATCAGCAGACGGGGATCTTTGCAGTCCACCTCCACCAAACAACTTTCGAATTTCATCAAACTCCTGATAAGGTAAAAGACCACTAGCATACAATTGGTTCGGTTGTCCTTCAATCGTGGTTGTCAGCTTAGTTATTTTAGGATAATAAAACTTCTCGCTTAATCTGTCAAAGGGTTTTTTGGTTTCTTCAAACAGCAGCAAAATCCCTTTCAACGATCTAGCTGATGTATTCAAATCGATATTCCAGATTGTGTCTGTTGTCTTTTTGGTTAGCTTACTATGATTCAAAATTCTGTTGTAGTAGATTGCAAATCTTGATTGGTATTGTTGTGAAATCAACCGAGCCAGTTCTTGATGACGAACGATGTCAAACTCTAATGTGATGTCTGAGATACTATATTTTGCATCTGAATCTTCTGTTGATCTGATAACACGGGTGTAATCATTAAAAGTAAATTCATACATAAGTCTGTCTTGTAAAGCGCCCTGATAATACGGAGAGTGTGTGTTTAGTAGTTCAAAATCAAGAGGAATGTAGAATCGATTACCATAAACTTCAGCAACCATCTCATCTTTATTATTGTCTTCTTTGTCATCAGCATCTATTCTATGTTTTATACCATTATCTCCTTGTATTCCCTGATAAATCCTATCTTTTCTTTCATTTTCTGTTAACCAAAGGTCGTTATAACAGAAAAAGACATCTGCATTATCTAATGACATTACTTCTCTCCCTTCAAGTTTAATAGTAATCTTACTAACTATTGATCTGCCCAGATTACCAACTAGAGTTCTGTTTGGATCCGTCTCTGACTCCAGGTCTATTTTAAATGCAAGACGAGCACTCCCTGGCACGATGACTTCATTACTCCCCAGACTAGGAAATCTTACTGATAATATTTGTCTTTGATCGATAGTTGAAGGATTATTACTTATCACAATACTCTGCCTGGTTCCTTTTACACCGAGTGGTTCTTTTAACCGTCTGTATGGATCAAGACTCGCTCCGTATGATTGTGACATTATCTTTTTATTTTGTTTAAAAAATAAAAACAGAATTAAAATTAAATCATGGAGGGGATAGAAGACGAACAAGATTATGATGTTTTTGATGCTCCAGACGACATGAGTGAAGCTACTTCATCTCGTCAACGATCATCTTTAAGACGAGAACTAATGGAAAATAGAGTAGGTTCTTTTTATGAAAGCATAGGACAAGAACCACCTGATGTTATCGTTACCGGTGACTTTGAATTACAAGATGAGCATTTATATCTGAAAAAAGATAATGGGGGACTAGTCCGACTTACGACTAAACCAGACCCCTTTAAGTTTTTAAAAAAGAGTACTGTTCGTAGCAAGCTCAGTGTTAGCGAACAAAGACGATTTGATATTGAAGCAGACCAAAGAACAGAAGCTGTTTCTAAACTTCAAAACGCACTACAAAGACTGCCAACTGATTCCCAACTTCAATCGATTCCTCTTATAGACTTAAGCGCAACTGCTGACCAGATAATAGAAATGGAAACTAGTTTTATAACTTTAGATGATGAAGAAACCCATTTAAAAACATTACATGATTCACCATTACCTATGAGAGATATAATGGCGCTCAATTCAACATTACAATCTATTAGGGGTGAGTTAACAAATAATACAGCAAAGCTAAGCGAACTTGACGCTCACATTGACAGAGAAAAAGAAAAGTTGGTTGAAGCTGATGACGGTAACCTTGGACAAGACATAAAAGATAGAATCCAAAATAGACTGGATGATCTTCAACTAGAGAGAGCAGCAAGACTAGAAGTACTGTCAACTAACCGTGAACAATTACGAACACAAGTCAGTAGAATAAAAGAAACCATCCAAAGAATTTTACACGAAGATACAACGTTAGCAGAAAGAATAAAAACTTTATTTAAAGAGCAAGGTGTTACGATTGCTAGTGTTTTAACAGCTTTAGGTTTTGCAATCTCTACTTTAGTGTATGCTTTAACTGGGTCAGGAGCAGGAGCAGGAATACCGCCATCAAGTCCGCCATCAAACGATAAGAATTGGATTAAAAAACAACTAGATCATTTGACGAGTCTATTGAAAAAATTAGGAGAAAAAGCTCTAGACGCTCTACCAGGAATATTAGGCGGCATTGTTAGTTGGCTTTTTTCTACAGCAAGCAAAGTAGTCGGTTTTATGGCTGAACATTTATGGATGCTGCTAGTTCTAATTGTCGGATTACTTTCTAGTAAAATAAAAATAAACTAGACCAGTCGCTGTTAAAAAAAGAACTAATGCTGTCTTTTCATTTTCATGATTTTCGTTTTCGTTTTCATAAGTAATTGAATTCGGTAACTCCGTTGAATTTGAATTCGGTAACTCCGTTGAATTTGAACTTAAATTTGAAGTCGTATTATTTGTTTTATTGTTAGGGATTGGACTTGTTCTTCGTATGATTGATGGCACAGACAGGTCAGAACTCATTTTTGAATTCAACCCGACTACTGTGTTATCTCCTGCTACAAGGATTTCGTTGTTATAGTTTTCAATTACACCTATTTGAAGACGAAGATCAGAGGGTAGCATGTAGAGTCCACTACCAACAGCAAAGTCTACTTTCGATCTTGCATACATCAAAACGTCTTGATACTTTTTAATACTTGTCGGTAGATCAACTGTAGAATTAATTGAATCTTCTAAATCAGCTAAATATTGTTTTTGCGCGTCAAACCCGGTTGAAGGATTCATTATCTCTGACCTTACTTGTGATTGCGATCCTAGCAAACACCACACGTAAGTACGGATAGAATCATTTACACGTTCTATCCCTGCCTTTGTTAATCCTTCAGAAGTGTCTAGAATAAATGTTGTCCACGCGGTTTTATGTTCTTGTTCTATCGATCCTAGATGAACAGTCGTACCTGGAAAAAAAGATGTGTAAGGTGGATTCCAATCATAGTTATACTTTCTGTGCACGCCCCAATAATAAAGTGAACCTAATCCGTGATTACGATCTAACTTCTGTCTAAAGTCTGTATTCAAGTTAATGTTAAACTCATTAGAAACCCGCTCAAAAGCCTTCAAATTAATTCTGTTGCTGAACGGATTAAACGTTTTTTCATGTAGTAATGGTACCTGCAGTTCAGATAAAATACGTCTGAATGTATAATAGAAATGAAATCTATAAACTGCTTTTACCATGGAGTCAGGGTGATTTAAATGATCAGTGAACGAAACACCGCACCCACTCGTCGCACAAAACACAGCAAAGTTTAACTGGTTTTGATAAAACTGCATTGGATGACTAAACCAAGCCTTCGCGATGTTATCATGTTTGATGGGGGGATTTAAATAATGAACTAATGGATTACTAACTTTAACTTGAAAGGTGTCATCCCCCACCGCAACAACTAAACTGTTAACATCTATAGTTTTAAGGTTATACGATCCGATTGAGTATTTAGCGTCTTTGTTATATTTAAAAGCTTTCATTTTTAAATCTGAAATAAAAATGTTTATTTATATAACTGATCAAGACGGGTCAATAACATTACAACGCCCCATTGAAAACAGTAACGGGGATCTTAACGTTGCGCTCCATGAAATTTATTACAAAGTCAAATGGCTAAACATAAGCGAATCCTTAAATAACAATTGGATATCAAAAATTGGTTTTGAAGGGGGGACTAAACTAACTATACCTGACGGTTATTACGGTTTTTGTACATTAAAAGAAATGTTAAGCGATTTTGGCATTACTTTAAAACTTAATGAGGGAAATTTAAGAGTGACGATAATAATCAAAGAGCATGGAGGAGCAAGTTACAGCTTCGCAGGAGAACTAGCAAAAATGTTAGGGTTTAAAACTGACGACATGAATATATTCAGCATTTTAGCCACAGAAAGTAACAATATCTTTGAAGGAGAAAACTCACTTAATCTTGGAATACATTCTCTATTATACTTTCATTTAGATATCTTAAGTACGGATAACAACTTATTCGATAACCAGCCGTCTACTGTATTAAGAGTTCTTCCAACGGCAAAAGCGGCATACTGCGATTACGAAATTATAACGTTTCCCACATTACAGTTTAAAGAATTAAGTTGTGGGGTTCATCATTCACTAAAGATAAGAATAACTGATGAAAATGGAAAAGAAGTTCGGTGCGATAGTTTAAATGTTTTGTTAGAAATAAAATAATTTGATATAAAACGATAATGTCGCGTGGACCAGATCAACCGGTTATGATTGATCCTGTTAGATGCACAACTTTAGAACTGAAGGATTTAGCTGACACAGAAGACTTTGATTTAAACGGGGAGATAGGAGCACAGTACGGATTTGAGTATACGAGTGACGGTTATTATAAACGAGCAGAAATAAGTGATAAAAAACATCCTAAACTAGAACAGCTGCGCAATGTAGTAGCTGATAATGTAGGCCAGTTTGAATATAAAGTTGTTAAGAAAAAGGACAACAAATGGCATTTAATTCCATTCATTGATTGGGAAATTAAGTTTGAATTCATCAGCCCGTTTACGTTCTTTGACAGTAACAAACACTTTCGCAAATCGTTTAACTCAGGACCATTGCATATCAGTCTGATTCCTCAAAACAACAGCAGAAGAGAAATAGCAATCAAACCTTATAAAAAGAGACAGTATTTACTTCATAGAAAAAAGACAGTGACAAAAGATTCATCTACGCAATTAGAGTTCATTCCTAATTTTATTTTAGCAGACGAATTTACTATGATATTTGAACTTTCAGTTAGGAAAGATGATTCAGGGCCACCTGTAGGAGTTAGTGACGTCCTGATGAATGGGATTCTTATTTCTTGGCAAAACTTGGAAGTGGAATCACTAAGGTGTGTTATCGTTATTCAAAACAGTGGCGAAGAAATTAAGGCGGTGTCGTCCAGTGATAAAGTTATATTAAACGTTAATCCAAAAAATCTCAAAGAATTAACTTTCATCAACCTTACTAATTTAGATCTCATTGGTTTTTATTACACTGAAAGCATTTTGTCTGAAGATCTTCTTAAAATGATAGCGGTGTAAATTAAATATCATTTTTTTATTTAGCATAAAAAGATGCCCGTTACAAAATATCCAATACTGCCGAAAGAAAATACTGAGCCTAATGAAGAAAAGGATCCTGTCAAAACGTCTATCGAAACGTTCAGATTGAATTCTATTACAGAAATACAAAGAGAATTGGAAAAAGACCTCACTAATTACAACAGAGCTAAACGAAGGTACTCTTGTTTGTTTAATACAGCAACATACTTAAATACAGGTTTTGGGAGTCTAAGCGCTTTAACTGCGGGAAGCTCTGTTGGTTTGTTAGCGACTGGTGTTGGAACAGTAGTAGCTTTGCCGTTGGGTTGTGTGTCGTTGACGCTCGGGTTGCTTTCAATGACAACGTCCGCTTTCAACAAAAAAATAAAAATAAAACTTCAAAAGCATACAGCCATGGTTCAATTGATAATGGCAAAACTTAGTTCATTCCGATTAATAATTAGTAAAGCCTTGCAGGACTCTCAAATTACAGATGAGGAGTTCGGTCGTCTCCAAGCTGACTACAACGACTACAAAATGCAAAAGTTTGAACTACAGAAAAAGTCAAGAGCAAGTTTTTCCACAACCGCAAGACATAGAAGCAATAAAAAAAGAATGTGAAAAAAAAATAAACGACACATTAAAATCTGTTCTAGGGAAATAACAATAAGAACTCCTAAGGGGGTTTATTCAATTCAATATGATTCTAAGTTTAGAAAGTCTACTGATTATGACTTCTAGTTCTCCAGTGACCAATTGAATACGAAAACTCTGGTGATTTAAACACACGCTTTGTATTGTTTGAGTCGAGTGACTTTTTATTTACAACAGTTGTGTTTATCTCGTGTAACTTAGATTGTATTTTTATGTTGTCATGATAAAACGTCTTGGTGTCGAACAGTGCTTCTTTGTAGTTGTCGTGTGTCATAACCATTTGAACAACAGGTCTAGAAATTCCTTTTGCTTTTTTAATTACGCTAGTTTGGCTGGTAATTGAATACATCTTTGCTCTCAGACCAACGTACTCTTTGATTATAGTTCCATTCAGTTCGTCCTTCATCTTGCCGATTACCTTTTTATTTACGGATGAATGCAAAGGAGATTCACTTGGGTAGTCAGAGGTGTCATACCAGGAGTCAACACCTTTTGCTGAATCTGTCTCTAAATCTTTGTAGAAGTCTTCAGTCGGAATGTCTAGAATAAATGAGTCCGTGTCTGTGTAGAGTACTCTTGAGTCTGGGTAGAGTGGTTTAAAGTAGTCGTATAAAAATTCTAGCATCAATAGTTTAGAGAGCTCAAGGACAGCAAACCCAATGAAGACTGGTTTGTCTAGCTTCACTTTAATTTTTTTCATCATTATCCCGTAAAGGTTGTCATGGAACTTTTTAAAGTCTTGGTAATTGGGTTTTGAAGTTAGTTTGATTGCTTTGTTTTCTTGGGTAACTAATCTAACGTCTTTACGTTTGTGCGGGTTTTCCATAGTCTTTCCAAAACAACTGTTATTCATTAGCTTGAAGAAGTCTTTTTCTGAAGGTTCAGTAGCTAGTGTTCTAAGATTAGTGTTCTTCATTATATATGGCTCTATGAATTTCTCCTGACTAAACGAAATGACTCTATGGACAGCAGTTAGTCTTAATCCATGCCGCAAGTAGAATTGAAGGAGTCTATAGTGACAGACGTACTTTTTTTTTGCTTGCAGATTAGGGACAAGTTTAGGGAGGTCATTCCCCACTTGCAGTCTTTCAGCTGCTAACGGGTAGTCATTGTGCAGGTCATGGAGTTCGTCAGGATAGTCTAAGTCAACTTCTAGAATAAATCCTCTTGGGTTGGAGTCTGGTATTTTTAAAAGCAGTTCTATGAACTCCGGGATGTCAAAGTCAAAAGGGGTTGTATACATTTTAAAGTCGCGTAATGGAAGTGCCTGACACATCGCCCAACCATAGAGATTGTTAGCATCCAAGTACATGATATAATTTGATGGTTTAGTAGGATCGTAGTCGTCTAAGTACTTGTTATTGGCTTTACAGTAACCGTGTGACGCCATAGAGATTCCACCACGTAGTCCGTCTTCAATCATCTGGAGTATTGGTAGGTCAGACACCAAGTCAATTTCTACTCTAGTAAATCTTAAGAATGCATCCCAACTCATACCAGGAGCAGTGATATAATTAGCAGGGTCTAGACTGTAATGTTTCATACACGTTTTTCTGTAGTTCTCGAATACATCTGCAAGCAAACAAACGTCAGCCATCAAGTAGGCGTCATGATAGTCTCCCATGGTCTGACATTTTAACTTAATCCACGCTGAATGTGCATGGTTGTAGTCAGAGTCGCTTATATCTTTTCCTTTCAAACTAGAGTAGAATGCACCTTTGGGTGGTAATTCAACTTCATCGAACCGCTCCCAAGTATTCATGTACTCGTAAGGGTAAACTCCTTTTCGTACAAGTGCTGGATCAAAGTATTTTTCTGTTATAGTGCATTTGGATAGTGACTGGCCTAAAGACTCTAACGAGCCCATCATATGTTGTAGTGAATCATAAAAAGATAATTGGTCTAATGTAAATGTCATGTACTTTTCTGAAGACTGAGCTATACAACTGACGGTTCTAAATTCATCAGTAACTGCTTGTAGAATTAAATGAGAGTCATATCCACGTAGATTGTGAAAGAATATAGGCAGTTTCCAATTCCTCGGTTCAAACTTTAACTGGAGATTACAGGAGTTGTGTGCTGCTCCTCTGAATTTCCCACTAATGTGATCATGGTCTCGTACTTTATGTTTGTCTGGACGGTGGTCGGGGGATTCCTCCTGCATAAACCCTTTTCTGCAAATCCAACATTCAGTAGCTGATTCGAATTGAATTAAATCTTCAGGCGTCATGGTTATGTCTAACAAATTTAGTTGATTGGATAGTGCATTTCGTAGTTTCATCATTCTACTTAAAAAGATTGTTGCAGCATCAGGCCCTCTATAAAGTTCAGGTGTTGAATGTTTCCCATCTGATCTAACAACAATGAATGCGTATGAACAAATTTGGTGGTTGTTCAATAAAACAGTTTTAGGAAGATGTTTTGGGGCTGGACCTTGATACGGAACGATAATAGATTCGAAGTCAGCATAAACGACGTATGGACTCGTTTGCAGTTTCTTCCAGTTTTTAAAGAACACCTTACTTCCTTCTTTTGGTGTAACAAGTTTAGTATTGCAATCAACCATCGAATTACAATGTTTTCTGTGTTCAACTGCTGCATAAATACTTGGCATTCTCTGTAAACATCTTCGACAGAATTCCTGTTTATGCCCATCTTTTGAAGTAAACTGAATAAGTCTGCTCATTGTACGAATTAATGTATAGTGTGTTTTTGGGCCATCCGTTATTAAGAGTAAATCAATATGATTTTTATCGGGATCATTACTAAATATGGGGGAGGAGTTTGATACGCGGATTGGTTTTAAATTATCTTCCGATGACCAAGTATAAACATTTACAGTTAGCGGTTTGTTCTGGAGTTCAAACTGATCAATTTTATCTACAGGGACAGGGAAGTCAATACCGTCAAAGTTCAATTCATTTATGTTAGCTTGATAATTTGTTACTCTATCTGCGTGCTTTTTAAAATAATGGAGTTTAGCTAAAACACACCACATAAAACATTTGTTATCTGTATTCTTAATGTTTAATACTGCTCGTTTTAAAACAAGTTCTTTAGGTAAAGTAATAAATGAGTTTCCTACGATTGGGGCATATTTAGATTCCTTTAATTTAATTTCTAACACCCCTCCTTCTGACCAACCACTCCCTCTCAGTTTTGCCTCTTCTGATGCGTTAATGAACTTGGTGATTAAATTGTCTGCCCAGGTTTCTGTAAAATCATTATAAGTCAGAATTACTTGCTGTTTAGTAGAGACCCATACTTGAAGCTGCTCGCCTTGAACTGTTCTAAAATCAACTAGTACAGTTAACATTACTTTAACTGGTGGTTCAATAGCTAGTTTTCTAGGTATTTGCGAAATAGCATGTTTTACACTTTCAAGTACATTTTCTGGTTCAATAACTTCTAAATCCGTTTCTTTAAAAACTTTGTTTAAGTGCTCAATTATTTCATCAGTTGTCATTGCCATGTTGGGTTGCTTTTTCTACCCCAAATTATTTTGCTTAATCAAAATTAATTATTTCGTTTTCGCCTATAGTAGCAAATTCCGCCTCCGAATTGGCAGAATAAGGGGGGTGACGGATTTTACTTTTTTCACCCCTTAAAGTAGCGTTTTTGTATCTAAAAAGGGGGTTTAAAAAAGTTAGATTTTTTGCTTTTTTTATGCCATAAAGTTGCGAATTCGTGTCTAAAAGGGGTCAAAAAAGTTTTGGGGTAGAATTGGTATTCTCTTGTTCTCTTCTTTTGATGAGTATAAGTAGGATACATAGTTTTAAATGTTTTCCAAAAGATATAAAAAGTTACGAAATGGTGCAGAGATAACATTCTGGTTTACAGATTCAAATTATTGAAAAGCCAGGGGAGGTAACTCATGATTGGAGTGGTAAAAATAGACCGCGTGCCACAAACTATTGCGATTTCGCGCTTGTTTTTACAACAAACACTTTGATGTACGAGTTTGATAACAATTGAACAGGAACATTTAGATATTCAGAGTAAAAATAAAATGTTATGAAGTAAACAAACGCCTTACACTCCTACCCTACTCGGGAAAAAAATACAGTATTATGTAGGCCTACAACTGATAATCAATAAGATTTTATTGTACGATATTGCCCTTGTGTGGATATGCGATTTAAGGGCAGACACAAAATAATAGTTTGTAAGAAAATAAAAGGTTAGTTGGTGAATGAAGAGATAGGGGCTAAACTAGAGGTGTGGAAGGTGCTGTATTGCTGAAAAGAGCTTTTGCCTCTTGTGATATTTATGAGATAATGGTAATTTGCAGAGTGGGCAGACTTACCAAAAAAAGGAATGACAGACAAAGAAACACGAGAAAAAATAACATACACATTTCAATATGTGCGCGTGTGTGTGTGTGCGCGCGTGTGTGTGTGTGTGTGTGTGTGTGTGTGTGTGACTGACAGGCAGACTGACAGAAAGAGATAGACAGACAGAAAGAGACAAACAGACAGACAGACAAACAGAAAGAGATGGACAAACAGACAGAAAGATTCAGACAGACAGACAGAGATTGAGAGACAGACAAGTTCGATAGCTTTTAGGTGACCCATCGTTTGTGATGTAGGCATCAAACAAGTGTCAGCATTACCGCCCTTGTGATCTTTGTGAGTTCCTTGCTGTTTGGTCCACTACTATACCGCAGTACTGCATACCAGGCGGTAATGAAATACCAGGGGTAATTAAAATGGGGGGAAAGGGAGGGGGGTGGTAAGCAGGATTGGAATGGAAAAGTGAACAGTATCTGCATGACATGTAATCCCACGAAAACGTACGAATGTATGAACAATATTGTTTACTCTCTAACATTGGCAATTCACTAGAATGAAAACTGTTATGCTGATTAAAGACAAACAAAACACGTGTGGAGAGAGAGAGAGAGAGAGAGAGAGAGAGAGAGAGAGAGAGAGTTGCCGATTAAATTTAGCAATGAGTGAGACTGAGAGAGAGAGAGAGAGAGAGAGAGAGAGAGAGAGAGAGAGAGAGTTGCCGATTAATTTAGCAATGAGTGATGAGAGAGAGAGAGAGAGAGAGAGAGAGAGAGAGAGAGAGAGAGAGAGAGAGAGAGAGAGCCGCCACTAGCTCACGTGACTCACAAGACGTCCCATTACAGTCTGTGGTTATATGACCCTAGTCTTTCAAATCAAACACGCGCCTATGTTATATGGTCACAAGTCACTGTCTGGTCCAAGTTGGAGGCCCTTGTGACTGAATTCCTTCCGACTGATCAGACATTCCTCAGTTGTCATCTGATCAGCCGGTCAGTTGTAAGACTAAAGTGTCTGCTCAGCACACGCTGATGGAAGTTCAGTTTAACGTCGCGTATCGGCTTTCGCCATGTACGACGGGCTGAACAAACCAACCAGGGTATAAACAAAAATTTATATTCCTGAATCACTGTCTTAGCCAAAACGCAAAGAAGCGATCAGAATATTGCACGAGCACACGCTGAACAAGTTGAAAGCGTTATATACTACTTCAGCGAGGGCGAAATTTGAAGTTTTAGATTTTTGTTGGTAAGATGAAGGATACATTCGGATATCTCATGATCTGGGTTGCAGGGGTTTGGTCAGTTCTTGGATGGTAGCATTAATAACTCACAATTTACAAGTCATATCGCCTAAAACATCTGATAGCATCTTTTAGAGTGTTTCTATGAAAAAAAATGAAAAACTCATTTTTGTCGATATATCTGGCAGGTAACCCTCGAAATGTCCCCCCATCAGAAATCAATAAACATGCCATAAGAACCTATCATGCCAAATGTCATGCTTGTTTTATGAAAATGCATACCACTTGAATTGTTTTGTCCACCCAAAAAATACACTTGGTACTGAAAGGGTTAAAGGCTAAATTCCAAATGTCCCTGCGTCAGGAATTGATAAACACACCATAAGATACCATCATACCAAATGTCATGCTTGTTGCTTAAAAATGTACAATTCTGCCTTTATTTTTTCCACTATTAGTGGTGCTATGGACCTGGGGGTCACGTGCACACAAGACCTTCAATACTGCACATAGAGTCCCTCCAAATATGGAAAGGACGCCCTAAATATGAACAATTACGTCAGTCTCGTGACAATGTGGGTTTTCCGCGAAAGTTTGGAATGTGTATCTTTTAACTACTCAAACTGACACAAAACTGATCCTAACCTTATCCCTAACCCAAACCTTAAAGCTTCCAATACACACACACAAAAACAAAACAAACAAAAATTACAAAACAAATTACTTAAAAATCGGATTGGAAGACTTCCGTGTGCAGTATTGAACGGCTTGTCACGTGCAAGTTTCCACATAAATTCCACATCGAATGTGATCAATCAATTTGTCAAAATTGATCAGTCAAACTCAACACACCGTCATCTATTAGGGTTTTTGTGTTTGGGTGTGGGTGGGTTTTTTTTTACTTCAAAGAGACATTTGTTTTCGTACGTAATAGATGCGAAGGAAATATTTCGAGGGCTACAATTTTGCCAGAAGGTACTTTAGTCAGGTCTAAAGATAGTTTTTTTCTAATAATGGCGAGAAATGACAATTAAGATTCTGTGAGGCATAATAACGTTGAAGAGTCAAGTCTTAAGATAGTCTTTGCTAATAATGGCGAGAAATGACAATGAATATTCTCTCTAAGGCATAACAACGTTGAAGAGTCAAGTCTTAAGATAGTCTTTGATAATAATGGCGAGAAATGACAATGAGGATTCTCTGAGGCATAATAACGTTGAAGAGTCAAGTCTTAAGATAGTCTTTGATAATAATGGCAAGAAATGACAATGAGGATTCTCTGAGGCATAATAACGTTGAAGAGTCAAGTCTTAAGATAGTCTTTGATAATAATGGCGAGAAATGACAATGAGGATTCTCTGAGGCATAATAACGTTGAAGAGTCAAGTCTTAAGATAGTCTTTGATAATAATAATGGCAAGAAATGACAATGAGGATTCTCTGAGGCATAATAACGTTGAAGAGTCAAGTCTTAAGATAGTCTTTGATAATAATAATGGCGAGAAATGACAATGAGGATTCTCTGAGGCATAATAACGTTGAAGAGTAAAGTCTTAAGATAGTCTTTGATAATAATAATGGCAAGAAATGACAATGAGGATTCTCTGAGGCATAGTAACGTTGAAGAGTCAAGTCTTAAGATAGTCTTTGATAATAATGGCGAGAAATGACAATGAGGATTCTCTGAGGCATAATAACGTTGAAGAGTCAAGTCTTAAGATAGTCTTTGATAATAATGCAAGAAATGACAATGAAGATTCTCTGAGGCATAATAACGTTGAAGAGTCAAGTCTTAAGATAGTCTTTGATAATAATGGCGAGAAATGACAATGAGGATTCTCTGAGGCATAATAACGTTGAAGAGTCAAGTCTTAAGATAGTCTTTGATAATAATGGCGAGAAATGACAATGAGGATTCTCTGAGGCATAATAATGTCGAAGAGTCAAGTCTTAAGATAGTCTTTGATAATAATGGCGAGAAATGACAATGAGGATTCTCTGAGGCATAATAATGTCGAAGAGTCAAGTCTTAAGATAGTCTTTGATAATAATAATGGCAAGAAATGACAATGAGGATTCTCTGAGGCATAATAATGTCGAAGAGTCAAGTCTTAAGATAGTCTTTGATAATAATGCAAGAAATGACAATGAGGATTCTCTGAGGCATAATAATGTAGAAGAGTCAAGTCTTAAGATAGTCTTTGATAATGCAAGAAATGACAATGAAGATTCTCTGAGGCATAATAACGTTGAAGAGTCAAGTCTTAAGATAGTCTTTCTTAAGATAGTCTTTGATAATAATAATGGCAAGAAATGACAATGAGGATTCTCTGAGGCATAATAACGTTGAAGAGTCAAGTCTTAAGATAGTCTTTGCTAATAATGGCGAGAAATGACAATGAGGATTCTCTGAGGCATAATAACGTTGAAGAGTCAAGTCTTAAGATAGTCTTTGCTAATAATGGCGAGAAATGACAATGAAGATTCTCTGAGGCATAATAACGTTGAAGAGTCAAGTCTTAAGATAGTCTTTGCTAATAATGGCGAGAAATGACAATGAGGATTCTCTGAGGCATAATAATGTCGAAGAGTCAAGTCTTAAGATAGTCTTTGATAATAATGCAAGAAATGACAATGAGGATTCTCTGAGGCATAATAACGTTGAAGAGTCAAGTCTTAAGATAGTCTTTGATAATAATGCAAGAAATGACAATGAGGATTCTCTGAGGCATAATAACGTTGAAGAGTCAAGTCTTAAGATAGTCTTTGATAATAATGGCGAGAAATGACAATGAGGATTCTCTGAGGCATAATAACGTTGAAGAGTCAAGTCTTAAGATAGTCTTTGATAATAATGCAAGAAATGACAATGAGGATTCTCTGAGGCATAATAACGTCGAAGAGTCAAGTCTTAAGATAGTCTTTGATAATAATGCAAGAAATGACAATGAAGATTCTCTGAGGCATAATAACGTTGAAGAGTCAAGTCTTAAGATAGTTTTTGCTAATAATGCAAGAAATGACAATGAGGATTCTCTGAGGCATAATAACGTTGAAGAGTAAAGTCTTAAGATAGTCTCACTCAGCAGTGATGTACCGAGGATGGAAAAGTGATAGGAAAAAACTTTCCTGAGACAAGGGAAATCAATAGGACAATGTCCTGTTTCTTGCAGAAATCAATAAGACAAAGCATGCCAATGTTAATTAAAATGTTAATCATGTGTCCTGACGGGGCCGGGGACAACACAATATGACATTTTCAATGTTAATAGGTCAATGGCTTATGACCGGCACCTCCGGACATGAAAAGATCCCCACCCCTGGTATCCCCACGGGGGAGTGTGCTTACATTGAGGCCAGGTGGGGACATGGATAGGTCCTGGGTGATGTCCTCAGCCTTGGGGGGCTCCGTCACCTCGGGAAGCTGCCACTCCGGCAACAAGGCCTTCAGCAGCTCCCACGTCTCCTGCAGGTGACTGTGTCTGTGGGGGAAAACAAGCATGTATGTATGTATGTATGTATGTAATTATGTATGTATGTATGTATGTATGTATGTATGTATGTATGTATGTATGCATGCATGCATGCGTGTGTGTATGTATGTATGTATGTATGTATGCATGCATGTATTATGTATGTATGTCTGCATGCACACGCATGCACAGATAGAAACACAGACAGGAACACGGATACAAGGCGCGGGCGCACACGCGTGCACACACACACACACACACACGCACGCACGCGCGCACTCACTCACGCACGCATGCACGTAAACAGACGCAGACACGTAAGCGCACGAAGAAGCAGGCAGGTGATTGTTTCTGTAGGAAACACGTTCATGCACGCACAAACAGAAACAGATAGACACAGACACAAGACAGACACACACACACACACATGCACACACATGCGCGCGCGTGCCCGTAGAAACAGACACACGCTGATACAATCACACGTGCAAGGATGCACGCACACTCACAGAGACACATCCAGACAGAGACGCGCATGAACGCACATATACAAGACAGACGCGCACACACACATACATGCACGCACGCACGAACACACGCATATGCACAAACAAACACACACACGCACATGCACACACACACATATACAAATACAAACACGCACACATGCACAGTTGTGAGTATACATCGAATACACGCACAACACACACATTCACACACACACACACACACACACACACACACACACACACAAACACACACATACACACACACATACACATGTGCACACACACACACTGGACACATGCATTATTATATTAGAAACAATACCTCGAAGGGAAAAGAGACAATCTCAAGAATAACTAAAACATTGCATTTTCATGTGAATAATCTCGTGCACAACAACAAAAATGAAACGGGCTTGAAGTGAAAAATGTACATGAAAGACTAGACAGAGACCACAAATCAACATAAAACAATGCTAGAGACACGCAAGCAGAAAAAGGCAGAAAATAAGAGACAAAGAGCCAAGAAGGTGAAAAACAAACCGGGAACGATCAAGATTGCAATCTAGGAGTAGGCCTACGTCCACCTACAACCAAACACTGTCAATGGATGAGTACGTGTGCCAATATTTAAAGTTGGAACTCCACGGACAACTAAATAGTTTAATCTTTAAAAATGTCCAACACAATAACATATACGTAGACAATTTAACAGATAAAAACTGAAACAGATTACAAGAAAATTAAACCATATGAACAAAAATTAATTCCACGATTCAAAAGCATGCACATCCACAATAAAAAAAAAAATCTAACTTCAAATTTGACGATTACGAATGAGACTGTTGCAATGAAAGAGAAAATTACGTAATAAAACATCATTCTGTTTCTTATTATATCTTAATTACTATCACGGACAGTGTAGACTCTCGATTCCTGCATTTGTGGGGTCTGAGACATACGATGCTAGTTGGTAGCAACCTGTCATAAGTCTCTAAAAAGAAAAGATTCTCTAGCACGATGCATCATGCTGGTCTTGAAAGAGACTGGCAGAATAACTCAATCAATAAGGCAATATTTGTTTGACTCTCGATTCCTGCATTTGTGTGGTCTGAGCACAATTAAGAAAGACACACGATGCTAGTTGGTAGCAACCTGTCATAAGTCTAAGAAAAAGAAAAGATTCTATAACACGATGCATCATGCTGGTCTTGAAAAAGAGTGGCGGGATAAGGCAATATTTGTTTGCTTGTTGTTATTTTTTTCAAACATCAAACAACAAATTTTCAAACTGAAAATTATAAGTTTTGAAAAAACCAGCATCGTCAAGAGTACAAAAACTAATATTGAATCAAGTAAGGAGCAGTTTTATCTGAATGTAACTCCTACAGTGGGTGTGTGGGTGTCATATTGACTAGAAATGTGTGCATATTCGATTGCATGCATGTTTATGTGCCTATGTATGTGGATGTCATATGTGTGTGAGAGCAAAAGTACTCTCGAGTGTGTGAGCAATGTGCAAAACTGTGCACCACACAGATACATGCATGCATATGTTGAGTGTTTGTGTGTGCATCATCCCGAATGAATGCTTACCGGTATATGAGTGCATGTGCGCATGCCTGTGCATTTATGCTATGAATACCATTCGTGGTTATGTTGGTGATAGTGCAGAATTATAATAAATAAACTTTGATGGGATTTAAAAAAGAATATTGAACCAAGGGGAAGGTTTTCAAATAAAAAAATCAAGCAACAACAAAACAAGCAAACAAAAACATATAAACTGCATATTTGAAGCAACACAAAATGTCTCCCAGAATTGCGTCATAGCTGACGAAAGGAATGCACATAATCAGGGAAATTCAACAGAACGTGATGTCCAACAAGCGATTCTAAAACTGAAAGGATCCCTTGAATAGGGCATTCATATAATCAAGGCTTGCCTCTGGCCGTTGTCCCTACTACACATGATGACGTTGCGAGTGGTCAGCAGGCTGTAGTACTTGTCCAGCACTTGACCCGCAGAGTAACAGGGAGGGGTACTGCCAGCCACAGCAATGCACCCATTCTTATGTATGATTTTTTTTAACTGTCAGGGCTCCCAATCGTCCCGCAAAACAGGGACTCCTTTACTTACAGTATAGAGGGTCCTAGAGGCAGGATAGAGGGTCGCAGTGGCATTGTGAAAGCTAAACAGAATTTTTTAGTGCATCCCTGGGACCCCCTGCATTCTCTTAGAGGGTCCTTGAGAATTTTAGTGCTTCATAGACACCCAAATGGGGGTCCCTGGGAGCCCTGACTGTTAACATAGCCTAAACAAATTTTCTTCGCTTACCTCCAAAATGGTTGAATGATTATGTTCACACATTATAACACCATCCGTCAATCTCTCTAAGCTATGGCTGTTCTCCCTTAAAAACATCGGATTCAATTGTACGCGTTTTAACATTTATGGACAATAGAGTATTTTAAACTTTCATATTTCTATGTCTGCGTCAGCAACCTAACGTGTTTGAAAATTGCACAATTGGCGAAGTACACATATGACTGCAAAGCTTAAGGGTCTGTGCACATTTACGAAAACTTCCGTACGGAAACCCATACGCGATCCGCAAATAAAGTAAAAGAAAATAAGAAATAAGTGATTGGAATATGTAGATGGGTTTCAGCGTGTATGCACACACCCATTCATATTTATTACTTCCAGGTTGTTGGGTGGTTTTTTGTGTTGTTGGTTGTTGGGGGTTTGGGCGGATTGCGGACGTGTTTCCGTGCGGAAGTCTTCGTAAATGTGCACGCAGCCAAAGACAATCATATAATCGGATTGTAAAGATAAAAATAATGTAAAGCCTTTTTTTTAAAGGCTGATGAGAGAATATTAAGGCGAGAAGAGGACGCATACTCACTGCAGGGGAATGGCCTCCGGTAACCATCCAGTCAGGTTGTGTACGATGAGCACGTCCCCGAACTCCTGTCCGGGGTTACCACCACCGTAACTGACCACACGGGACAACACAGTAGGGTCATCATTAAGCTAGTTAACCACCAAGTTAACCATGCCCAGATGTATCTGGAGTTTGATACATCTGGGCATCAATTTCTGGGTTATGGCTTACAACACTCAAGGGAGACCACTTTGCTGGTTAAACAAAAATAAACTTATTCAAGGGAGACCACATTGAAGTGACAGAACTTACTCAAGGGAGGCCTTGTGAAACGTTACTCAAATGAGATTCATTTTGAAGAGATTTTTTTATTTTCGCAAAAGGAGGCCTCTTTGACCAAAAACAACTTCAGGCATCAGAACAGCCAGATGTCCAATCCTCTGAAAACCGAACTCATAGGACCCATGAAGATCCAATAGAGTGGAAGGGCAGCATTAAAAATCAGTTTCTAACACGTCAATTCTTAGACAAATTATATTAAACTGCTAATTTGCCAGTCACAATATTACACCCATATACAATGCTAATGGTACCACAAACAAATCCTCTGTCAGCAGTTTTCGATCTTCTAATAATGTGCAAATAGTCAAGGCATAGTAATATTCAGAGAATTCTCTGAATCCACAAACAAATCCTCGGTCAGCAGTTTTCGATCTTCTGAAAGTGTGCAAATCTTCAAGGCATATTAATTTTCAGAGAATTCTCTGAATCCAGATAAAAGTGAATGCAGAAAAGCAAGTATCGGAAGCGGTTTTAAACTTGAGGGCGCCCTTTCCCCAATTTTAAACAGTTTTATGAATTCACCTTCAAGAGCAATTGCCTTTGATCACCATACAGGGCGTTTATTCCCTTGATTACACCAAGAGACAACATATCATGAAACCCTAATTTGTTTTCAGAGAGCTGCCATTACATGTACCATGCCTGATCTTCCTACTGATGGTGGAACTTACTCCAGGGAGGCCACTTTGAGGAGGGCCTTGGCCAGCAGCATGGGCCACAACTCGTAGGACAGCATGGTGACGGGCAGCAGCAGCTGGTCCAGCCTGTCGAACGGCATCAGGTCATCCACCAGGATCTTGCGCCAGCAACCCTGGATCACACACAGATACATAAATACGGTCCGAGAGACAGACAGACAGACAGACAGACACGTATCATTAACCTATACAGTTTTATATCCTATCATATTTTACCGCTGTGCGGGGCATAGGGCGGAAGTCTCGTGCCTCCATACGGGGAGATGGACGACCCCGCCCCCTTTACGAGTCTCTCTCCGTGGGGATACCGGAGGGTCTTTCAGCACAAGTAGTTCCCCCACCGTCTGGAAGTTATGTGCTAGCAACTTCCTCTAGTCTATCTCTCTCTTTGACTCTTTCTTACTAATACTATGATCTACTATTTTTCTGACTTGCCGCAGAATGGGCCTTTAATTTTTTTTTTTAAATCTTCAAAATATTTGTTTGCTCTGAGCTCCTACGAAATCAAAATGTTTCAGATGAATGCAGCGGCGAGACCAGTGAACACTGAAAAAACGGACACATACGTACCTTACCCATTATGGTCATATGCCTTGGAACGCAGTAGAAGAAGAAAAAAGGCCGCTTTGTAGTGTATCGGATTGCATTATGCCCTACTCGGAGTCTATCGAACTGTGTTGTAGGCCTAGTGTATCGTGTTGGGTTACTTTCTCATTAAACTTTCCTCTTCTAAAGCGTTGTGTCTTGCATCGTGCAGAATTGTATCATATCATACCATACCGTGCCCCCCCCCCCCCCCCCCCCCCCCCGTGGGGATACCGGGGGACTTTTGTATAAATAGTTCCCCACCTTCTGGAAGTTCTGTGCTTGTAACTTCCTCTAAGCTGTCACTCTTTGACTCTGCCTTTTCCCTTTGCTTACTGTCATCCACTATCTTTCTGCCTTACCGGTCCATTATCCTGCCTTGTTCACGAAACACTTTCAAAAACATTTCCTCTAGCCGAAGTCGTACTTGCTTGGGCCTAACTATTTCTTAGTTAGGCGTATAACGGCAGTACGACGCATCTGTGCTCGTAATCGACAGGAAACTGTCTGAGCGATCGAAGAAGACGAAGAAGAAGAAGACATGCCGTGCCGCATTGTAATCCAACGTATCGTGCAACTAAATAAATGATTGTGTTGGAATGTACCGTGTAGGGTTTGGTTTCTCGTCCATCTCAACACTCACCATCCAGTAAAGCTTGACGATGTACTTCCCGTACGGGTTGTAGAGCGGGACGTGGTTCTTCATAACCTTGTTGAGCGAGTAGATGTGCTCCCAGGGCCTCCAGTGGTGGGCGTTGAGGTTCGCCAGGGGGTCCACCTCCGCTGGGGGGACTATGACAGACGCGCCAGGGGGTGGCTGGGGCTGGGAAGGGGGAGGGTTGTCCGCAGGGAGAACGGAGACGGTGGAATGCTTCGGGGTACGGTTGATGGTGGTGGTGGTGGTGGTGGTTTGAACTTTGTCGATGCACAGGTTCCAGAGCGCGGTCACTTGGCTGATGAAGTAGCGTAGGAACTGTGTGTGTGCGTGGAAGGATGGGGAGAATTTATTAAACGCGTGGGTGTACGCCTATTGCCTACTTACATGCTCATGTATAAACACACAAACATACACATATACACGCAGACGCGCATACACAATTGCATACATACACACACGCGTGTGCGCGCGCGCACACACACACAAACACTTACACACAACACATGCACTCACAACCACGCACATACATTAACACACACACATGTACGCACGCCACTCACACACGAAGACCTGCATACTATGCTACAATGCAAACACATTAGGCCTACACATGAAACACATGCGCGCATGGGTGAACAACACATGCTTACATATGCACTCGAGCACATCCATAGACCCAGACACTCAAGACACCTACACATAATTATTTTTAAATATGCACAAACACACACGTACACACACGCGCGCGCGCGCGCGCGAATGCGCACATTCAAGCATACACACATGTACACGTACATGCGCATATATACACTCACATGCACGCATACAGTTTCTTACACATTAGCATACTTTAAAACTAATATTTTCTCCGTCTTATTTCACGAGTAGTGAATAGACGTTAATTTAAATGGATGACACACACACACACACACACACACACACACACACACAAGCACACACACACCAGGGCTTCTGAAAACGTACAAATTGTGCGTATTTACGCACTAGAGCTCTCAAATCACCCCCTAGAATCTCAAACCATGCATGATATTTACCCTTTAAAATATCAAGTAGAAGGTGCGATGACGCATTAAAATAATCATGTGTACGTAAGCAGTCATTACTTTTCAATAAGCTAATGACGTCGTTTGTATTTAAATCGCGTGTGTGTATGCGTGCGCGCGAGAAGCTAGGTGGAGGTTTCCCCACGTTTTCGCTTTGACCCCTTAAAATTTGAAACTGGGGGTGAAATTATCCCTTACAATTGTTAACAGGGGTTGAGAGATAAAAATCAGAAGCCCTACACACACACACACACACACACACACACACACACACACACACACATACATATACACACACACACACACACACACACACACACGTGTGTGCGTACACACGGACAAACAGAGAGGATAAAATCAGAAGCCCTGCACACACACACACACACACACACACGCACACACACACGTGTGCGTGTACACACGGACAAAGAGAGAGAGAGAGACAGACAGACAGACAGACAGACAGACAGACAGAAAGAAAGACAGACAGACCAGACAGATAGAGACTGACGTCACTGTGGTGCAAGTGTTTGTTATTGGTGAGAAGATCGAAGTTGTCGTTCATGTGATCCACGTCCACCACTACTGGCGTCTGAAAGGGAAAACACACCACTGTCAGTATTTAGCTCTGTGTGTGTGTGTTGTTCTTCAGTTTAACGTCTTTCCACTAAAAGTGATCCAGACGTGCGTGCGTGTGTGTGTGTGTGTGTTGTTCTCCTTCTTCAGTTTAACGTCCTTCCACTAAAAGTGATTCAGACAGATGTGTGTGTGTGTGTGTGTGTGCGCGTGCGTGTGTGTGCGTGTGTGTATGTGTTCGCGCGCGTCTGTGGTGAGTATTGTACTCTGTAAGTTTCTTTGTGTGTGTGTGTGTGTGTGTGCGCGCGTGCGTGCGTGCGTGTGCGCGCGCGAACATACGTGTGTGTGTGTGTGGTCAGTATCAACTGCTGCAAGTGTGCGTGTGTGGGGGTGTGGGGGTGACCTTGTGTGTATATGCGCGTGTGTGTGTGTGTGTGTTTGCGTGCGCGCGTGTGTGTGGTCAGTAGTAACTGCTGCTGTTGTGTGTGTGTGTGTGTGTGAGAGAGTGAGAGAGAGTGTGTGTGTGTGTGTGTGCATGTGAGTGCGTGCGCGCGCGCGCGTGTGTGTGTGAGAGAGAGAGCGTGTGTGTGCGCGCGTGTGTGCGTGTGTGTGTGTGTGTGTATGTTTGTTGTGTGTCTGTGTGTGTGCGCGCGGGCTTGTGTGTGTTTGTGTATGCGTGTGTATGTACGTATTTGTTTGTGTGTATATGTGCGTTTGTCGTCTGAACTGTTGTGTGTGTGTGTGTATCATTCATCCTTTGAATCACTGGAGCGCTCACACTCCACCTACCTTGTCCTCTCCCATAAAGTCGATCGGTCGTTTCCAGTGGTCCACTCGCAGTGACACAGGCAGGTCCAATTTGCCGTCAGGATCTTCAAAGTAAGTTGACTGTTGCTGAAATGATAGACGGGGATGATGAATTAAGCATAAAGGTGTAGTTCAGTCCCCCCCCCCCCCCCCCCCCTCCCTTCATATTCTCGGCTTTTTCTACCTCATTAACCCTTTCACCGCCAGCCATCTTTGAGCCACAAAAATTCCATTAACTTACTTGGCTACAAAGATTGTGCGATTTCTCTGTGACACATTTAGAATAGGGTCAATCCTTACTACCCAAATTTAGGAACACAATATCATTGAATAATAGACCCTGATTTGAAGAGTTTTAATGACATGGGTGCCAAATCATTGTGGTGCAAAAATGTAACATTGGCGGTGAAAGGGTTAACTCGTTATTTCCGTTTCACGAAAGTAACCATAAACCTAATACTAGCTCGAGCAAGCAAACTAGGGTTATTATTGTTTTATATGTGAAAGTTTTCAATGAGAATATTTTTAGTGGGTTGTAACGAAACTAACAGTTTACATGCAACAAACAAACAAGTACACAACAAGTGTGAAGTAACATTGTTATGTGTACATGAGACACGACGAAACAACTGGATATTTCGGCGAATTCGCCTTTGACAACATAAACTCACCACAAACACACAAAAATCAGCAAAAACAACAAAGATTGGAAAAGAACAAAACAAGTCTTTTTTCTTCCCCTCTACAATCCAATCTGCAAATGATGACAACAGTTTACATGAAAGCATTTCAGCTCAGCTTTTCGGAATAGTAGTTGCAGGGCTCCCAATGGGACCCTTTCACTTAGGGTACAGAGGGTCCTAGAGGAGGGATGGAGGGTCCCCATTGCATTGCAAATATTGAAATACTGTACATACAAATTCCAGGTGCATGTGATGAGTTGCTTGACGGAAGTTTTCAGAATGTCTATATGCGTACACAGACACGCACACAGATGGTAGGCAAAGAATTGGTCAATTCCGGGAGAGAGAATAGATGATACATTTTTTTTTAGAGAATCAGTTCAGTGAATTAGGCCTAGAAGTAGTGAAAACAATGGACTGTGAAAGGTCTTTGATTGGAGGTCATAACTTGACTTTCATAAATTGGAATGCCAAGACCATGGTTTGTTATTTTGCCCGGTTTTATGGACGACCCCGCCCCCTCCACGAGTCTCTCCCCGTGGGGATACCGGGGGGTCTTTCGTAAAAATGGTTCCCCCACCTTCTTGCAGCTCTGTGCTTGTAACTTCCTCTAATCTGCCACTCTCTTTGACTCTGCCTTTTCCCTTTGCTTTCAATCATCTACTATTTTTCTGACTTATTGGCCCATTCTCCTGCCTTTTTTCGAATAATGTTTCTCCTTTGAGCTTCTCCAAAATCGGAATGTGTCGGAATGAGGGTCCCTGGAAGCCCTGAGTTGCGTTCTTTGTTATCTGCGAGACTGACCCGTACACTGTATTATTAATATCATTTATAAAAATATATGTTTATATCATTCTGTTGTAGGTTACATCCCGTGTGGATTGGATTGACAAATGGTGCTTTGCTTTTACCTAGACAGATTCTATATGTGCATAAATCATAGGACTTTAAAAAACCGCGTAGACTAATACACATAGACACGCGCATATATAAACATTGCACGCATATACACATACTGCATCACTCTCACACATACGCGCGCGCGCGCACGCACACACACGCACGCACGCAAACTCACACCTAAAGCACACACACACGCGCGCGCACACACATACACACACACTCACACGCACGCACGCACACACACATACACTGACATACAAACTTACCACTGTGGGCGATTTTCCCTTTTTGTCCTCTTTAACTTTTGGCATGCCATGTGCATCCTATGGACATGAGTATTATTATTTTATTTTTTTCAAACTAATATATCAGGCACGGAATCCACATTTTTTAAACAACTGTTTTCAATTTGTCTGTTTGTCTTAAGTCCGTCAGTCAGTCGATCTCTATGATGTGTGCCTGTATGTCATCCTGTCTATTAGTATTAGCAATTTTGAGCCAACACGAAAAGTTATTAATTGATCTTTTAAATAACTTTTCATGGAGTATTAAGCTATCATGAAAACTTTCCATTCGTTTTAGAAGTCATCCGATGGATTACTCAAACAAACAAAAAATATTATCTATTTAACATTATTTTCATCAAATCAAATCCTTGATAATTGAACAGAATTGTTCGAAATGCTTGGAGCAGTACATACTGCTCAAAAACGTAGTGGATACTGACTTTGCAAGAATCACCATGGGTTCAGTACTGAAATGATAAGTTTCATTCCATTTGAAAACAAAAGTACATTCTTCTTTGAATATGAAATCAAAGACTAAAATCAATTCATATAAATCGAACATGAACTCTGTTCCTTACCCATTTTTCCGCGTTGATGTCTGCATCGTTCCACTCGGGCCAGATGGATATCTTCTTTTTTATCTCTTGAGTTGGTGTGACCGGTTGATTCCCAGCGAGCCTGAAACCATGTGGAAAAAAAAAGTCTGTATCCTTTGGCACCTTTCTTGATTTTGTAACGGTCGTGTTAGTTAATTCAAGATAGGGTGATATATTTGAACACTTTCCTTTGGCATTATGATCAATATCTTTTAGTGTGTTATAATTTTCGTCCAGTTCCAGAAATTTTCTAAATCTAATTTCTTTGTGTCTTCCTTTCTGGATGTTCGTCCACGAGGGAGGTCCCATGGCTCAAAAACCGTTGGCCGTAGATCCAACGACCCATTTAATTATAGCTATAATTAGCATCATCCAAGGAGTGCAGTGATGTACATTTTAATTGAGCAAATGTACCACCAAAGTAAGCTTACCCGTGCTCTGACCTTTCCATGTTTACCTAAAACTCGAAAGTCATTCATTAGCAGTAGACTCTTAGGACCATAAGCTTACATACTCTTGATCATCATCACCAAAAACATACAGAGGCTGGGAACGGGGAACTGGGCCGAATACACGGTCTAGTCTTCGACCGAATATACGATACAGCCCTGGGCTGAATATACACTGCAGCCCAAGGCTACACTGTACATTAGGCCATGGGCTGCACTGTATATTCGGTCGTAGGCTGCATTGCAGATTCGGTCGTAGGCTGCACTGCATATTCGGTCGTAGGCTGCAATGTCATTTTTCGGCCAAAGGCTGCAATTTGTAGTTCGCCATACTTTTTCGGCCCTATGCTACACGGGAGATTCGGTCATATTTCTGTCACCCGTATAGACAGAACAAAACTCCACCAAGGAACCACTAAGACCCATTGTTGGGTGGTTCCGAGTGCAAAAGTAGGTAAAGGGTTGGGATGTGGTTGTAGAATACCCCCCCCCCCCCCCCCCCCCCTCTTGGCTGATCTGCTCTCCCCTTGTACAAATTCACCCATCTTTTAATAAATTTTACCGAGACTCTGCCTCATCTGTTTGCGCCTTTTTGAGTCCGCAATAAAAAATAAGATAAGATTTTTTCTTAACCAATCTGGTAGGGACCCATAAAAAATGTTAAGACTTAAAATTTAAAAAATCCTCAGTATCGGCTTCTGGCAAGCCGATGTGACAGCTTTGGCTAGTTTAAAAAAAATGTTTTGGCAGTGGCACTGACAGCCACGTAGTCAAAATTCAATGTACATATTGTTTTAAAAAAGATTTGTTGGAAATAAAGTATTTTTTGTATATAAAACGTCCCCTCGAGATAGGGTAGACCTTGTGTGATTTTTAAACCTTTTTTGACTTGGTTTTAAAAGGTGGTCCTGGAAATTTTAATCGGAAAGATGCTCTTGGAATAAAATAAGAACTTTTTAATAATAAAAAAAATTATACATCTAAAAACTCAGGCTAGCTTGCTAGTTTTTTAAAAATAAAGTCGATAGTCGAGCCATGGTACCAAAATAAAATACTTGAAACACAATTCAATAGAAAAACCAACTTTATTTTTAAAAAAACTTTTTTTCACCTGATAACTTTATAAATTAGTAATGTCCCATATGGTCTTCATGATCGGGAGGACGTGAAACATTAATTTCGTCGTAGAGTGCGCGAAAATGTTAGAATGGCTATATTCATTTGGGGGGTTACATTTAAAAAGAAGAACTGTGAAGCCCTAATCCAAAGTGGGGCAAAAGCAAATGGAAGCAGCCGCTCGTAAAATGTGAAAAGAATTCAATAAACATTTCTCAGATGGACCAAAACACCAACAACAAACATAGTGTTTTCATCCATGTATATGTATAGCGTTTTTGTTTCAATGCGTTGCTGATGTGTGTGCGTGCTTCGATTTGATTTTGATCAAGATTTAGCACCGTATAAATAGGCCTACTGTAATATTTATACTGTAATACACGTTGTTGTTGTTGTTGTTTTAAGGGCGTACGGGTGAATATAACTCGTCATTCCTTTTTTTTAAGAAGGGCCTGTAGGGTTAAAATTCCTAGCTCGTTAAAATTCATAGCTCGCTACTATGAGAGTGACTATTTGCGACAACCACAAATTTCACTTTTTCGTTACTTGAACCATTTACCTAACCCTAACCCTATCCCTAGAAAAAAGTGAAATTTGTCGTTCATGCTCAATGTCGCAAAATGCCGCAAATAGTCTGTCTTATAGTATAGCGAGCTATGGATTTTAACGAGCTACGAATTTTAACCCGACATGGCCCCAGCTATCATCTTATGAACTGAGGGTAGCATCCAACTAGTGAGCATTAGCTGGATTGGTTGACTACATAAAACCTGTACAGTTTTTTTAAGCAGGCCTTTGCCTCTTAAGAATTTTAATAATAAAGCTCATTTGAGCACAATATATGGATTTTTTAACAAAGCTCAGTTGAGCGTAAAGCATGAATTTTAACTGTAGCCCTGGGTTTTTTTAATCATAGACTTCCTCCAACCTGCCAGACTTAAAGCAAACAGCTAAATATTTTTTACAAGTAAAATATTTTATCACAAACATAAATTTTAAACTTGTGCGCCCTAAACATTAAAATCTCTAATTTCTTTTCTAAAACATTTTACTAAACTCTAAAACATACAAATTGTAATTTCAAAATATTATATTTCCTTACTCAAAAAATCCACTTTTTTCCGGAATCTGTATAATTTCAAATGCCCCAAATGGTCTTTTGACCCAGAAGGCGTTAAATCTCTATTTTTCTCTCTAGGTTGACTACAAAATGTAATTTGTCGATATTCTTTTTTCATTTTACAACTTCTTACCTTCTTCTTTCTATCCAAACGCAATAGTAAAACAGAAAGTGAAAAGAGATATAATTATGTAAGCTTAATAATATGAATACAAGCTCCTTTCATTCAACACTGTACTGTAGACACACAGAAATTTGACGTCTGCTCAACACTTTGCGAAGTTTGTATCAAAACCAAGCTTTCCATTTCAACATTGTTTGAAATAAAACTAAAAAAAGCTAAATAAAAGTAAACAAAGAGAACGCAATCTATACATTTAACAGCCCGGCGACTGACCTGTAAGCTTACCGAGACAGTTTAACGTTTAAAATGTAAAATGAGAAGACGCCTTGATAATGAATGATTTGAATGACAGAAATTGACATTACATTTAACGTCTGCTTCTCAAAGAAGAGGATGATGGGAAATGCATCTTAAAAAATGACAACTTCCGGGTCCCTAGCACCTTGCACATTTTCATTTAATAGAACTTTTAGTTCATGATAGCGTGACTGACATGTGACATCTCTCTCTCTCTCTCTCTCCAGAGGGCTGGATGTAAAAAAGCATGTTATTGCTTACTCTATTACCCTCTATAAATAAAAGTCAATCAATCAATCAATCTCTCTCTCTCTCTCTCTCTCTCTCTCTCTCTCTCTCTCTCTCTCTCTCTCTCTCTCTCTTTTTCTTCTTCTCTCTCTGTGTCCCCCCCCCCTCTCTCTCTCTCTCTCTCTCTCTCTCTCTCTCTCTCTCTCTCTGTATATGTGTGGTGTTGTTTCTGCTTTTCTCCTTTTTTGATGATACACATGATAAAGTGAAGGAGGAGGAGGAGGATTTGCTATCGTCGTTGATAATCATAAGAGACAGCTATGACAGTTCAATTATTAACGTTTTCTTACCTACGCACTTAGGCCTATGATGATTTGGGTTGCGCTCACTGAGAAAGAGACAAGGAAGTTTTCAATCTATAGACTAGGCTGTTGTTTTCTTTCTTTTTTGTTGGGGTGGGTGGGGGTACATATTGCAAGTTGTGGTTATTATATTTTTTTCATTCCCAAGTGTAAGGGTGGCAGACTACACTTGAGGTTCTGCTGGGTGGCAGGCAGCAGTAAGGGCGACACAGGCATCCTCCCTCACCATGGGAGTTGATGGACTTGTATGCGGACGGGACGACGTGCGACGACTTGGATCATTTCTGCAGTGTTGGCCTCTGAGTCAACAAGACCACCGGTGCCCAGTGGATGCAGTAGGACAGCTGCAGCTACTGGGAAGGATACATCCGCCTGCAGAGACGATTCAACCTGACTGTGCGTCTCCTGCCTGTGTGCGACGACATCAACACCTCAGTATGGAGCAGGTCGCCCGGTGGTCCTGAAGATGGCCTTTCGGAGAGGGGTTAGCAGCCAGCAGCCTTGGACAAGAAATGCGGGAGTTGAGATCGACAACCTACGGGCGGTCTCACATCTCTGCCCCGTGACGACGATGCTGATTCCACCCTAAGCATCAAAGGAGAGGAAGAAAGCCCAGACTTGGACACCCGTCCAAACGACACAGTACCAGACTGTGAACCCCTATGTTCAAGGGTTCAGAACGCCATTGGGAATCCACCACGACGCATTACCACGTCCAGAACCATGTCCCATCATCATCGCATCGTCCATCCCCGGGAAGACTCTGCTGTCTTCAGGAATATTGTAAAATTCAAAAACAGGAAATCCTTGTACACCAGGAAAAGTTGCACCCATGCATACATTCACACACGCGCGCGCGCAAGCACGCATATACACACGCGCGCGCGCACACACGCACACACACACACACGCGCGCGCGCGCATACACGCACGCACGCACGCACGCACGCACACACGCACGCACACGCACACGCACACACACACGCACACACACACATCAGTCAAGAAAGAGAGAGAGAGAGAGAGAGAGGGGGGGGGGGGGGGCGGGAGGGGGGTCAAAGATGTAGAGAGAGACAGACAAGACAGACCGACAGACATGCAGTATGGTCGAACATAGATATCCGGATGCAGGTAGGAATACAGACAGACAGAAGAAAATACTCCGTTAGAAGTTTGCATAACGGTACAAAGTACATGTATATATACTGACAGGCAGAAGTTATGCACACACGCATTGCAAAAATCATCAAAAATGTAAATCAGATTCAAAATTAATTTTACTTTGGGTAATCCTAAATCATGCAATTGTACACACAGCATGACTTAGGATTACCCAAAGAAAAATTAATTTTGAATCTGATTTACATTTTTGATTTTTGCAATGCGTGTGTGCAGAACTTCTGCCTGTCAGTATATTTTGAGAGAACAACAAATACAACCTAGTGCTTTTGTATTTAGGTTAGGTTAGGTACATTATAGTCACAGAGGCGTCTCTGTGAAATTCAGGTTGCTCCCACCTAGAGCGCGTAGCAGTCAGAGGCGCGCCACCCCCAAAAAAAAAAAAAGAAATTGGGTGGCGCGCCTCTGGCTGCGACGCGCTCTAGGTGGGAGCAACCTGAATTTCACAGAGACGCCTCTGTGACTATAATGTACCTAAGCTAACCTAAATACAAAATATATATCGATTGAACTTGTGCTCACCCCTGCTTTTCTTTTTTCTTTTTAGATGTACCTTTGAAACTTTTATCTCATGTCAGTTTTAAACTTATCTTCCTCACGAAGAGATGAAATAAAATATCGAAAGCTTGAAACCTTTGGTGTTTTGTGGTATATTTTAAAGTCAACAACAAAATGTAAGACGCAAACACAGCATAAACTTCAATGAACCCACACCTTTATTAGTCTTTAACACACAGGCCCGCGCGCACAAACACACATGCATACACATGCGCGCACGCGTACAAAAAGCGTCAACCATTTTTTGTTGTTGGTTAAAACCTACACATAGCCTACAACATACACATAGCCTACAACATACACATAGCCTACACTCACACGCGCACGCACACACACACACACCTACGCGCACACACATACGGTTGCCCATACGCACCACCCGCAAGCACACATGTAAGCACTCACGTGTGTGTGTGTCTGTGTGTGTGTGTTTGTGTGCACGCGTGCGCGTGCGTGTGTTTGTGTGCGCGTGTAGTATGTGTGTATGTGGGGGGGGGGGGTAAATGTGTGTGGGGTAAGTGTGAGTGCTTGTCCGTGTGTGTGCACGCCCGCGCGTAGTAGGTGGTGTATATTACGCGCATGTGCACACGCAAGCGCGTGAGCGAACGGCATGTCTGCATGCATGTTCCAGAACTCACACTTGCTGAGATTGCGCTGCCGCGACGGTCTGGCGAAGTTTTCCCATGAAAGAGGAAGGTGGTCCCACATTGCAGACCTCCTGGTTGGCACCTGACGGTTCCTTAGAGTTGGAGCCCCTCCTCTCCCCTCCCTTGGTGCCATCAGAGGCCAGCATAGTGCTGCTCACCTTCTTCCACGCCCCCTTCATGGCTTAGGCTTTGATTGATTACTTACTTACTTACTAACTAGTATAAATTACACTCGTCTTCGCTCGAAACAGTGAGCAAATTGGGATATTAGACACTTCGACGTATGAGACTCTCCACTTTGTGTCTCTGATGATGTTGGCTCCAATTTATTTCTGGTTCTTGCTTTGCTGCCTCGATCTCTTGTCCGTGTTGTTGTTGTTCAGTTCCTTGAGTCTGTGTCGTTGGCTCCAATTCATTTCTGGTTCTTGCTTGTCTCTCGTGTCCGTGTTGTTGTTCAGTTCCCTGTGTCTGTGTTAATTGTTGGCTCCAATTTATTTCTGGTTCTTGCTTGTCTGCCTCTCTTATCCTGTGTTGTTGTTGTTTCCTCTCTGTGAGTGGTGCCTGCGGCTGGGGCTAGGCGATTCGGAGCAGCTGGTGGTTCTGACAAGAGTTATGCCCCTTTTGAATTCAGAGTTTTCTCCTTTTTTGTTTATTTTGTAAACTTATGATTAATTGTTTCCTATCTACATTCACATTATTTCTTTTTGTTACGTAACAAATAGTAGTCCTGTAGAACAAGCTTACCATCAATTAATATCAATATCATTTTTTGTTGTGTTATTTTTAAATGTCTATCTAAGTATTAGCCTACGTCTGCAACATCTCCCCACCCCACCCCTGCCTCTATCACTATTATATCTAAGTATGGAGTGATGTTATCTACGATGACTCGCTAACTTTTCTTTTGAATAGGCACTGGGTTTTTCCTCAGTCCAGACATACCTTTCCTAATATAATTATAGGACCTACCCTTTACCTAAGCGAACAACGTCAGTGTAACAGCAACGCTGGTGGTCAAGGCATCTCCACTATAATAAACAAATTCCTCTCCAGTCGTCCAGAATAGCAAGCCGCACCCTCTGCTATTATGGCACTCATAGTCGGAAACCACAGACTAACATAGGCCTACAAGGCTACATAATTATTATACATACTCAGTAGTGACAGCGACTTAATAGATTTTAAAACAACTTCTCGTTCAGGGGCGGATCTGGGGGTGGTGGTTTACAGGGTTTCCTGACACCCCCACCACTGTACCTTAGGATGTATATTGGCTCGTGAAAGGTGTGTTTACGTGCAAAATAGTCCGCTGGAAGGTGTTTTGTCCCCCTCGCATTGGTAAATACCCCCCTCCCCCCTCCCCCCTGCTCAACAAAACGTTGAAGAGATGATAAGGCTTGGTTTCGATTAGAAGTTCACCCCGTGCACCCCCACCCCCAACAAAACTTCCGTTGGTGGTGGAAAATCCTGTGGAAGGATTTCTTGGCTGGCTATGTAGGTCCCTAATTAACCAACAGCGGAATACCCCCAACGAATCATCATAATCATTCTGGTCCGCCGCTGTCGTCCATGCGACAAACACAACAGTTCGTTGGTGCCTTAAAGTGGACGTGTTCTATGTCTACATAGGGTCTTAATTTTCTGTTAATTCAGTACCTCCAGGATCGACCCACTATTCGCATGAATAGAAATGTCCCTTATGTACCTGTTCCAGGTCGGAGGACGTTAAATACATTTTCATTCATTCGAATGAGTTAAAAAAGATTATGCACCTTTAGCAAATGGTTCGATTTTTGTGCGTGTCTAAATTAAATCAAAGAGGGTTAAAAATACCCTCCTCAGTCACCAAATCTGATCAGTTTCTTGTTTTGCCTTCTTTTAAAATCAAGCAGTCAAACCTTTACACACACAAAAATGTTGTCATGTTGTAGGCATGTAGCCTACATGAATGTGGTAAACTCCCGTAAAGTCAAGTAGGCCTAGTAGCAACACCAAAACATTAATAAAGTCAACAATACCACGATGTTTTTGTTGGTTTCAGATGCACGCATTCAACGTTTGATCGCCAAAACTTTCCTACCCCAAAAAACCCGTTCCTGATTTTTTTCTGGATTTCAAACACACATTTCAGTAACTGACGATAGTAATCGTTCTTCACTGAATTTCCCTGGGGGGTTTATCCACAGGTTCAAAATCAATCAC
>CM065690.1:16929255-16959255 GCA_017654935.2 Phymorhynchus buccinoides | reverse complement strand
GGAAGAAAGTTAACAAGGACGTTTTAAAGGTCAAGGTCATCGGGGACATTGATATTTGGCGTTCTGTATGTAAGACCTTGACCGAATCTACCACCTTATCATATTTGGGGGCTGTAACTGCGAAAATGTGAAAGATATGGCCAGGCGTACAACACTTTGGGCACACACACACATTAGGTCCACAATCTACAAGTTCTATGCGGAAACCCCATACACTTATTATATATAAGAAATAATGGAATTGCGCATGGGTTTCCGTGTGTAGCCTAATGTGCACACTCTTTAAATTCTTACTTCCAGATTTTTGGGCGGATTGTGCATTGGTTTCCGCGGATATCCTATTTGGGGGCTGTAACTGCGAAAATGTGACAACACTTTGAGCACACACACATTAGCAATTTGCAAGTTCCGTTGTCATGAGAAATAAGTAGCTCCCATGAAATAAGTACCCTTCGCATGCGAAGTATAACCATCCTAACCCTACCCCTATCCCTAACCCTAAGCCTAACCACGGAAAGAACCAAGAAATAGAGCAGAAGGGTGTAAATCTACATCTTTGCCGAGAAATCGATGTACAAAGCCATGCCACTTAGTTTCATAAAATTCACAATGGCAGACGATATAAAAAATAAAAAATATTAGAAAAATATCCCTGACTTATCACTATTTAATGATGAATCCTCTGTTCTTCCTGCATGCCACAAGACGGCTCTGAATATATTTAGGGGCGAATCTTTCCCAAACAGCAAACAATTAGAATGAGGAATGGGTACTTATTTCATGAGGTAGAATATTCTCTTCACACCGTACGTGTGGAAACCCCATGCACTTATATAGAAAATAAGCGGATGGGATTGTGCGTGGGTTTCTACGTGTAATGTGCACACTCTTTCATTTCTTACTTCCAGAAATGTTAATTATTATTATTATTATTAAAAAGCGCTGCTGTAAGAAAGTTCTGAAATTGAGTCGCTAACCTCTGCATTCATAATGCACACACAGCAAAGTCGACGTCCATGATACTTTCTGGGTGGGGTTTTTCTGGCAAGAAACTATGTATTTATTTTAATAATCTGTTTGCATAAACATTAATGACACCCAGAGTGTTTACAATGTTAATTTTGAAATCAATTACCTTGAAAATGACACTGACCTTCACATGGATTTTAGATCCACGCTAAACACAGTCAACAATGATAAGAAATGGTAGATTTTGTATTACTCTTACTTGTTTTGAGTGTTGGTCAGTATGGTTGGAATAGATTGTCATTTTCTATAAAGCCCTTTGTTGTAAAAGGGACTTTTAATTCGATGTGTTCGTCTATCAGAGGTGGCCATATTGGATTTAGCAGAAATAGGTCATTGGGATCTAGGAACTGAGCACGATTTGTTTGCGGGTTTTTTTTTTTTAAACATTAGCGCCATATAATATATCACCGTGTTAAATTAGACAAATTTGTCACCAAGTGCACAATTATTCCCCCAAATTAGAAGTGTTTGGGTGTGCAAAGAATAAGTAGAATAAGACCAACAACGAAAACAACAAGGAGGAATAGGAGGGGCGGAGGGGTGAGAAGGAGGAGGAGGAGGGAGAGGAGGAGCAAGCGGGAGATAAGGATGGTGGTGAGGTGGAGAATACAAACATTAAACTGCCAGCAGGTCTTTTTCTCATGTTTACGACCCTCAGTCTCAAAGTCTGCTTCTTTCGGAAATAATCCTAGGCTGTACATGGTCCTAAACCTATGTCCCTTTCCCGAGAATTTGCAGAATCTGAATGTTGCTTCTCAGAAGACAAACAAAAATTCAATGCGAAAATTTTGGGTGGGGGTGGGGGGTGGGGGGTGGGGGTAAGTACAACTAGTGAAGTACAAGACAAGGTAGCCTTTTCTGTAATGTTGTTGTTTTAAAAGTGTTCATTTCATTCACTCAGCATCCGCCGGCATCGTTTTGACGATTTTGATGCTATATGTACTATTGATTTGATTGATTTAATTTAAAGTCTGTTCGCAACAATGGTTATATTCTACTATTATTCGTAGCATAGACTTTAGAGAGAGAGGGAGAGAGAGAGAGAGAGAGAGAGAGAGAGAGAGAGAGAGAGAGAGAGAGAGAGAGAGAGAGAGAGAGAGAGAGAGAGAGAGAGAGAGAGAGAGAGAGAGAGAGAGAGAGAAGAGAGAGAGAGAGAGAGAGAGAGAGAGAGAGAGAGAGAGAGAGAGAGAGAGAGAGAGAGAGAGAGAGAGAGAGAGAGAGAGAGAGAGAGAGAGAGAGAGAGAGAGAGAGAGAGAGAGAGAGAGAGAGAGAGAGACTCAGAGAGGAAGAAATCAATGAAATAAAATGAGGAGAAAATAATAGTCGGTAAAGGTAAAGATGTGCCACCCCCCCTGCATTTCTCGGTTAATTCTATTTTTCCGTTTTTGCCTTGGCTTTTTTACCATACATAAAGCTGTATTTTAGGAACATTTTTACCTAATAACCTTTTTGGAATACTAACCCTATCCCTAAACCTATAAAATACAGCTTTATGTATGGTAAGAAAGCCAAGGCCTGTGTTGATAAAGGCGCATTCGCCGAAATATCCAGTAGTTTTGTTTTGTCTCTTGTGAATAAAATAACGTCACTTTGCACTTGTCGTGTAGTTGTTTGTTTGCTGTATGTTCCAGTGACGTTGCAGTCTGTTTATTTTTTTTATGGTAAGAAAGGCAATAACGGAAAAATAGAATTAACCGAGATAGGTAGGGGGGGGTGGGGGGGGGGGGGGTGGCACATCTTGACCTTTACCAAATAGTCTATTTATTGCCAAAAGGAAAATTCGAATTCTACAGATAAATCGAAGCAAAGATCCACTCGATTATCTTATATTAGTCAATAATTAAGACTACAGTCTAGAATCAAAACTCACGCAAAACACCACAGCTTGGTAGCAGAGGAAGTTCTAGCTATTACGCATTTCTGATTTTTGCTGCCAGCACTGGGCGACGCGTCCGTCTTGGAAGGGATCTGCTTGCTTTGCCTTGTGGTTTAACTGGCATTGTCGTTTGATCTGTCTACAATATAACTAGTCTACTGTGGGTCATAAACAAAAAGAAAATCGATTGATAAATCAAGCCATAAATTGAGAAGTTTTCCGTTCACTCTGAACTTACTGAATACTTTGTTGACGGGAGTACTGGAAATGACGTCATGTCTATTTCGTCATTTTAGTTTATTAGGTAATAGGTTATAATATAGAGTATACATGTAAGCCAGGAGGCAGTGGAATTCCATTGTATCACAGACACACACGCACGTGCGCGTGCATGCGCGCGCACACACACACACACGCACACACTGTTCTTTTTTGTGTGCTTTGTTTTTGCTCCTTCTGCTTCTTTTCCCCTTTTCTTTGGTCACATCCCAAAGTAGAAGTTGGTCGCCACCAAAGAAGAAGCACAGAGAGAGAGAGAGAGAGAGAGAGAGGGAGATAGACACAGACAGAGGGAGACGTTGCAGTTGAATAATGCATCCCACAAAAACAACAAAAGTAAAGTAGTAGCAAGCGGGGGGGGAAACAAAAACACAAAACCCCAACCCTGGTAATAGAGTAAAGAAATTTTGCTAGAAAGAATTTTTTTTTCCAGAAAGGAGTTTTTTTTATACTAAAAACATGAACATCCAATACAACCAAAGATACTGTACAGTCTTTGATACAACCAAGAGATTTGTTGCATGAGCCAAAGGATCAGAGCTAAGACCTGTTCAACAGGCAAAAAGCTTAATGGTGTACATTCACTATCCAAACAAACAAATAGTAAAGTCTCACAGCATTCCATTCCTTTCCCTTTACACTACAGACTAAAATTTACGAATGTTTTTTTTTACAAACTTTTGCGCGATTTGCTTGAGAATAAAATAACGTGCCAAATTCAAAATTATGACAGTAAACAGTCTGTGACAGTAAAGGATTTGTGGTGAGGTGAAAATCAAACGATTTTGGCATTGTCTACAGCGGCTTTTCTCACACGCAGTGACAGCAGCAGGTGTTGCAATGGCACCAAGAATTGTTTTCTCTCCCCCAAATGAAAGAAAAGAGAGAGAGAAAAAAAATCGTCAAAACTCCTGTGCTCCAAAATAAATGCGAGCCCACGACTTTGTTTGTGAAGGTGCAAGAGCTCTCGTGGATCAAACTGAACCAACGGTATTCCAATGGATTGGGATAACAATATCCAGAGTCAGGGTTCTTTGCGTTTCCATGGAAATTTTCCCAGAGTTATTGTTCTGTCAAGTAGCACGGACACCAGTGCAGCAACTGGACATTAGGGCGATGCCAAGGGATGTAATTATAGGCGTGTCGTGAGATCCCATTGTCCCTGCCTATTCTAATAATATAAGGCCACAAGGCAAACGTACAATGTGGTTAATTCAGAATGGTCATTGCAGACCTGCCTACCTCCTAAACTCTAAATGAGTAGCTTCGACAGCAAAATGAGTAGTGTTGTGGAGTTTTGATTTAATCAAAATGAGTAGTTGCACAGCCAAATGTGTAGTTTGGGGTAAAAATGTTTTAATTCAAGTCATTTGGTCATGTTCCCATACAGTACGATACTTCTTCAGACACTGATTGCTTTGTTTGCTCACCATTTCCACGGCTAAATGCAACGTTGTCGATCGTGTATGCCTTGATACGGTGTCTAGCACAAAACCGGGTACATAAGAATACAGCCCACTCATGTGCTTTTTCTTTCTTCTCAAAACAAACGCAACATTCTTCATGGCTTAAATTAAGGTTGATCCAACTTTGTCATTTAGTGAAGAGATTTGCTTTTTCTGTCATTTTTCAGTTTCATAAATGTGTAGTCTGCAAACTTCAAAATGCATAGTCACACTCAATGATGTAGTTTGGCCCAGAATGTGTAGTTTTCTATGGTCAAACCATAGCGTAGGCAGGTCTGTCATTGGTTCGTCCCAGACATGCTCTTTGAGGCCAAGCGGAGGTTTAAGCCCCACTTTCATTCATACAATGTGGATTTCTCAAAGAAGACCGATACACCACCCCAATCCTTCAGATTCAAAAATAAGATCAGTACCGGCAAGTCCTTTTTCTTTTGTCCACAAAGTTGATATCATTTGTGTCGCAAGCTAAGGCTAGTGGCTTCTCCAACCTGTCCTTGCGGACATGACAGACAGGAAGACCAAACTGCAGTTCTTCTCCTTCCTCTTCTGCATTCCCCGGTTATACAGCCATAATGGGTAAGGTATGTATGTGTCCGCTTTTCAGTGGTCTCCCCGCTGTGTACATCCGACACATTCCGATTTCGGAGGAGCTCAAAGGAGAACATTTATGTGGAAGTAGATGATAGAAAGCAAAGGGAAAAGGCAGAGTCAAAGCGAGTGGCAGATAAGAGGAAGTTACAAGCACATAACTTCAAGAAGGAACTATTTTGACTAAAGACCCCTCACCCCCCAGGGAGAGACTCGTGGAGGGGGCGGGATCGTCCAGCTCCCCGCATAGAGGCATGAGGCATCCACCCACTGCCCCAAACTGCAGAACATGCGCCGCAAAGGAGCCCATTACACAAACTGACAAGGAGAGACGTGTGGCCAGCAGGAACCTCTCTTCAAATAAAGCCCTACAGCCAGCCACCTAGAGCTGGACAGAACAGCACTACTTGTCTCAAGAACTGGCTTGATCCTGTAGACCCAGGCATATACAATGGAACCTCCCTTATAAGCCCTTCAAAAGTCTTCCAAAGTGAGGTCTTATAAGGGAGTGGTCTCATAAGGGAGGGAATTTTAATACTTACAAAGAAGGGCTATGTCTCAGAGAAGCAGGTCTTATATGGGAGGGAGTCTTATAATGGGAGGTTTTAAAATAGGAGGTTCCACTGTACATAGCAAGAAATAGAAGTCCCTAGAGTTGATGGGTTCAAAATAAACACAAGCGAAGGTTGTATGTACTCTTAATTAAAGAAATAGATTACATCGTTAGATTATAATTAAATGGGAGGACTAAAAACTACAGTTTGTGTTACACTGATATGCTGCTTTCATATTCAAGCAACATTTCCCAATTAGGACTGTGTCATTGTTTCTACTTGATTACTCCACTTCAGAGGAAACTTCTGCAATGTTAGTCTCTCAGACATTTCTTTTATCACATCTTGGGATAACACAATAAAATTGTAGGAACCCTTCCGTTCTCAACCAATAACATAAACACAGAAAAGAACAGAATCGAAATTTGGGAACTCTTTTCCTTCTCATTTAATAACAAAAACACCACAAAGACAAACAAAGATATGAGGCATTATAATAAGCCGTTAAAGGATTCCATTTCAGGTGAACTTACACACTCACAAGACGCTAGAGATAAGTTCTGACATTGACAAATCAAAACGGCACATTATAACGAATAGAAAACAGCGCTATGGTACATCATAGAAAAAGTCTATCAGAAAACGTCAACCATACATAACATGTTTAACCCTTTCACCGCCAAAGTTGCATTTTAGCACCACAGTGATTTAACACCTATGTCACTAAAAGGCATCAAATTGGGGTCTATTACCCAAAGACCCTATTGTCTTAGCTTTGGGAAGTAAGGGTAGACCTTATTTTATATATGTCACAGAAGAATCCCCAATACCGCAGATAGATTTTGTTCTCTACCCAGATAAAATTAATGGAAATGTTTGGCTGAAATATGGCTGGCGGTGAAAGGGTTAATCTGAATACAAAACGCAAGTCAACAAGTCATTTGAATCACACTGGCGACGGAGAGAATAACAGAATCATAACAACGCATCGTGTCAGTAAGAAAACAGATCAAGAAAAGATCTACACTCATTCAGCAAATCACAATACAGTTCCCTGCCTCTTTCTTAAATCGAACGAGCACTTAAAAAAACCCCCCCCCAAACCCCCCACAAAATATAACATTTTAAGTAAGAATAGGGCTTTATACTACTTGCCGACACGAAAGGGCAATAATTTTAGGCCCGAACTGCTCATGCCACCTAGCGTCGAGTCAGGAGCAGATAATTTTCTGTGGCTACATACTTCTTTATGACAGGCAAAGGCGATAATCTTAAGTAGGTGGCGTCCGCATCTCAGGGCACGAGACAGGGGCAGAGAATTTTCAGTATAAAGCCTCATTGTTAGATTAATTTCTGAGAAAGTTTTAATCAGAATTTAATGCATGGGTAACAGTGTTTCTAACGTTGCGTGCTCTTCTTTTTTTTTTACAGAAAAAACTTCTATTCTTCAGATACTTTCCCACAATTTTGATAAAATCTGCCTTTTGAAGCACACAGAGCACCATACAGTTACCATCACATCATCACCAGTGAGAAACTTCGTCATTGTGTGTGTGTGTGGAAGCCAGAACTTTGTGCGTGATGGAAATACCATCAGAAGGGAGCTTAGACAAAGGGGAAAAGCTACCGCCGGTTTTGGCCAGCTTGAATGCATGGAGGCAACTTCCGGCTGGCTGGTTTGGGCCGACTTGAATGCATGGAGGCAACTTCCGGCTGGCCGGTTTGGGCCGACTTGAATGCATGGAGGCAACTTCAGTCTGGCCGGTTTGGGCCGACTTGAACGCATGGAGGCAACTTCCGGCTGGCTGGTTTGGGTCGACTTGAATGCATGGAGGCAACTTCCGGACGGAAGGTTTGGGCCGACTTGAATGCAAGAGGGTTTAAGTTTTTAATGAGCTTATTACAAACTAACAACTTGCCAAATCATTGTACCATGCTCATGCAATCAGTGTTAATTCAGAGCTTAGCAATAATTACCATGATCGTGGAAAAAAAACCTTATGTACGTAAAAACTGAAAAGAGACAGGTCTTAATTTAAGTAGCCACGGTACTTTCCAACTATTCTTATTTCACAACCATACCAGATGTGTTGCACTATTTTCATGGCAATATATGTATTTACAGGCTGAAAGGGGAAATAAATTGTCATTTAAGTAGGTTTTATATAATTTAGTCATTCAGAGAATATCTACGGCTACAACAATATAAAAAAGAACAATGACATAATCAATATGATTAAAAAAAAGAATTATGATGATACACAATTATCATGATTAAATTTCGAGAATGTACGTCTCATTTTAAAGTAAATAAAAGCACTAGATTAAGTTCCCAAAATTAAAAGCATAAATTCCTTGAAGTCGGCCTAGTGCGAGCAAGAGAGAGAGTGTGTGTGTGTGTGTGTGTGTGTGTGTGTGTGTGTGTGTGAGTGTGTGTGTGTGTGTGTGTGTGTGACTCTGCTTTCAAGGCTTACCTCAAGACCCACCTGATCCCCCGTCATTAAAGCTCCACTCTCTTTCTCTTCTCTCTCTTGCCATTAGGTCTGTTTCTGCTGTATTCCATCTATGTCATCCGTGTGTGTTCGCTTTGTATTGCGTTTTTGTTTGAATGCGTTATGAATGCTAACGTGTGTGTGTGCGCTTTGATTTGATTTCTATCAAGATTCAGCGCCGTATAAATACTGTATGTTGTTGTTGTGTGTGTGTGTGCGCCCACTGTAAAAACTGTCAATAACACCGTTAAGAAATGTCTTTCTGGAATAATAATCATGATATTGCAACAACAACAAAAACAGAAATTTAAATGCATACTTACTATCAGAGGCTTTCACCAACCCCTCCCCCAACCTTCTCCTCAATACATAAGCTAACAAAACATGTGCTGTACAAAAGAACAAGGCGGATGTCAAAGTCAACAAAACTCTGCATACAATATACAAAGATCACTAACTACAGTGCACTCAGAAAAACAAAAACAACTAATAAAATCTATTATTTCAACAATTCCCTGCCCCAAAATGCCTATATTACCTTTTTTGTTTGTTCCTTTTTGAAATGGGCCCTTCTTTTTTTTTTTAGCAAACAACCCTTACAATATAGTAGTGTATTCAAAACCTTGCACCTTCTCCGACCCCCACCCCCTCTTCCCCCCCTCCCCCCACCTCTCCACCCCCCCTCTTCCTTCTTTCCCTACCATCACTATCTGAGTTCGAAGAAGCTCAATTAGGTATTATTATTATTATTAGCTATTAGGTACTTCATAGTCACAGAGGCATCTCTGTGAAATTCGGCTTGCTCCCACCTGGAGAGTGCGTCACAGCCAGGGGCTTGTTTGTTCCTTTTTGAAATGGGCCCTTTTTTTTTGTTGAAATGGGCCCTTTTTTTTTTTTGGGCATGCGATTTTTTGTGACTGATGAGGAAGGAAAGGGGGTGGGGGATAAATTTTAACCAAATGACAACTTTTTCGTTGCCACTGGCTTTAACGTGTGCTAAGTGCATGGGCACACAGGACCTCGGTTTATCGTCTCACATTCAGACCGCAATGCCTAGTGCAAAGTGAGAGGAAAAATCCCCTGTACCCAGGTTCAAACTCAGGTTTACTAGACACGAGGCGAACACTTTACCACTGTGCCACTCTACACCCCAAAGTCAACCCCCCCCCAAAGCTAAGGAGGAACAATCGCGAACAACTCTACAAAAATCACAGAATTCATAGTTATAATATAACTTAAAGGCTTGAAAAACGCTGGCAGTACGCATACATTTGCGCTCCCCCACTCCACCCTTTTTTTTGCCTCAAGGAGATAATCTATTTACAAAAAAATAAAAAAATAAATAAAACCGCTTCTTGCTCTTCTCTCTGTCAACAAGTTATCTTTCTTGCAGGAAAGAAGAAATGGGGACTATTGCCGCAAAAAGCTTGGGGCACACCATTCTTAACGCATCATTAACAAAATTAAAAACCAAACGAGAACAGTTAACAGGGCCTGTACTTTATTAACCTTTTTTTTTTTTAAATCACTGCCTCAACTGTTTTGGCCTTAAAAAAAAAAAGAAGATCTATACCACATACATGGTAAAAAGAAAAAGAAAGAAAAAAGGACCTTACCTTTGACATTGTTATCAACTTATATTATGCATTATTTTATTTTGCAGACTTTTCATCAAGTTTCAACTGTTTCTATGCAACAGGGCATTTGCCGCGCGTGCTGGCGACCTTCAATAGACAATTTTCGGAAAAAGCTAGAGGAGAGCATTTTGGGAAAATTAGAGTTGTTTACCTCCATTACTCGGTCAAATACCATAGCAACAATGCAACAATGGCGTCGAAGCTTGAAACCACAGGATGCGAGTCAGCGACTTGCAAACATTTTTTTTAGAAACATTTGGGGTGACCAGTGGCCACAAACTGATAAAACTTGCAAAATGTGACGTAAAAATGTAAATGACATACATTTTTAGAATGACGCACAGTGTTCTAAGTGCTGTATGTCTGCTCAAACACACGAGTCGATAGGCTACGAGAGCTGATGGTAGAGTGACTTCCCCTGTTTGACCGATTGAATTAGGCAAGATCACTCCCACACACCATGAAATTACTCCCCTTAATTATTTCTGAACAATTCCTGTTTCACCGAGTTGAAATTAGAGAGGTCAACGCAGAATGAGCACTGGCAAATTAGTAGTCTTGTATAGAGTACAAACACTCGTGGCAAATGCCCTATTGAAAATGCAACCCAGTTTTAAACCGACTTGTGCCAACTGGTGTAGATGTTGAAGCAAAGCAAATTACCTAATAATCTGCATAGACACAGATCTATTTACCCCCTACACAAGTCTTGAGTAGTCTGGATAGCTGAAATTAGTAGTTTTGGTGCAAAATGTGTAGTTTTATTCATTAACACCATCAAATGATGTTCACTGAAAATGAGTAGTAATCAAGAATTAAAGAGCATTATTTTCAGTTTTGAAGAGTTGTAGAGGTCCAAACTGAGTAGAATACTACTCGAAAAGAGTAGAGTAAACAGGTCTATCTAAAACACCACCATTATTGAAACACAGCTCTGAAGCTAACCTTGACAGCGATTTACCCAAAAACAAAACTAAGAAAATCTCTCGTTATTCTGTTGAGATCTGGCACCAAAGCTTCAAATACTAGACCTGTTTACCCTTATAATGAAAAACCCGGAATTTGCCACACAAAAAAACGGAATTTGAGAACAAAAACCGGAATTCACATGATCTGTACACGACTCGCGATAAAGCGGTTTCTTCTTCTTCTCCTTTCCGCGAACATCTGCGTCGATTTTCAATATTGTGATGATTTTTTGGCTCAATTTTGCCAGAAAAGTTTTATTAGTAAATTCAGTCACTAATTCTTAGTCAATTTTAGTATAAAACAAGCTGGAAAAAGCAAAATACCTGGAAATGTCCACGATTGGACAGAGAAAAATCACTCGGCTGCGGATCGGCGGACGCCAAGTTGCAACTCGGCGCCATCGCGATCAATTTTCACTTCATTTTCCGTTGAAAACTTCTCACATCATCGTATTTTCCAGTGGTAATATACTCTAAATTGACTCATTTCAAGCCCTAATTACAATCTCTACCATTAAAAAACTGCCTGGAAAGCTCTTCGAATCGACAGTAAAAGTCTGGCCGCCATTTGCTCAGTCCCGAAATAGATCGACCAAAATAAAAACATTATTTCACCCCTTTAACCAATGAAAATGCAGCATTTAATGCATGTGACGTCAAGCACCACCCCTTTTCTGATGACGTAGAGTGTTAGGTACACGTTTCGGTCAACCCTTGCGTCTTTTCCTACGAACGGAAACAAATAATAGACGGTTTTTCGAAATCCCGGAATTTTCAGCGTTCACCCGGAATTTACTATTTTACTCGGAATTTTAGCAAATTTCTGGAATAATTCCGGTAAAACCGGAATGGTAAACAGATCTGAAATACCCTCTAAAGAAAAAAAAAAATGACAGCGCTCAAGAAACCCAGAAACAGAGGATTTGCTTCAGTACACATTAAATTAAATCAAATAGAAATTATTAATATATTGCTTCCATAAGCCACACGTAGGTGCAGAGAAAATGGAATTTTAATACCTTTGTTTTGCTTTGATTTGGCAGTCATTTGAAGTTTTGATAGTCAGTCGTGTGAGAGTTGATAATCGCGACATAACAGTCTCCAGAATAGTCTCAGCTTCACTAAACGCCACCAAATGATAGGGGAGAGCATGCGTGCTTCCGGTAAGGGAGAGTTGCGGTCCTTTGCTACTTTCGTTGTTATGATGCTGGGGCATTGGCTTCCAAATTGAGGTGTCTTTGCTATTGTTGTGAGTGTTGGTCAGTATGGTCAGAATAGATGATACAATTCTGTTAAGAGGTTGCTAACCCGGCTGCAGGCAAGCTAAAAACTAAATTTCCCCAAGCGTTTTCTTGACCAGTCATTGTAAAGGTATCAAACTTTTGTCTCTGACCCATCACATATAACTGATGAATAAAAGAGACAATCATTTCTGGACTCTCTACATTTGATTTGAAAATGAAATGACATTAAAATCGAAAGAGAAATCATCTGAACTTTCAAGATAGCTTTTTCAGTGTTTGTAGAACACATCATAATAAAGCAAAAAAATTTGTTTTTAAAGGAATGATTTGATACATATATATTTGTGGACACTTTTTTTTTAAACTTTTGCTTCAATTGGCTCAACATGTCGTACAGCTTCAGTTGAAACCCGATTTTCCCAAGCACTATTATGTCACTATTCTCCAATTTTTTATATTTTAAACAACAACAAAAATCTCCAGTTTTCATTCAACGAATAAGCGCATTCTCTTCAGGGCCAGACCACACAGCAAAAACATTGTCAACATTTCTGCAACAATGGTTGAGGTCGGTCCTTCAGTCAGGAGAAACAATAAATCACATGATTTTAAAAAATAAAATTAAAAAATCCTCTGTATTCACGAGTGCGTCTTAGTCAACATGGGTAGTAATACGTAAACTAGGCTAAACAGACAAACGTTTTTGGGAGCTTAGTCTAATTTTCATTACTACTACCCGTGTTAACTGTCACATGGGTGCAACTACACAAAATTAACAAACCCTGAAAGGCCGGGGTCCAGGGGTAATGTCCCCTTACAGGATTTATGAAGGTATTTCAGTTGGCTTTTTCCACAATTTATACAGATGCTTATTTTAAAGTGTTTGAAAAATACAGTAGACACACAAAAGATCTTATTTGACAAAAAAATTTCAAAAAAAGGAACTTCCTTTTCTGGCAAAATTCAAAAACAGGAAATCCTTGTATACAGTGGAAGACCTTCAAAAATCATCCAAAATGAGGTCTTATAAGGGAGAGGGGTCTTATAAGGGAGGTAATTTTAATACTCACCAAGAAGGGCAATATCTCAGAGAAGTAGGTCTTATGTGGGAGGGAGTCTTATAATAATGGGAGGTCTTACAAGGGAGGTTCCACTGTGCCAGGAAAAGTTGCACCCATGTACTCATAACTACAGGGCCAGAGAAAAAGTCCAGGGGAAGGAGGAAGGGAGGGAGGGGGGTGTCACTCCGAGTTCATGGAGAGCAGGCAGTTGATGGTGGCGTCCTTGTTCCCGTGATTGGCCTCGAAGACGGTGCGGATGACCTCGTCCTCCATGTTGGGGAACATGTCCTTGACCAGCTTCAGGTCCTCCTCCGTCATCTGGGGCGGGGGCGGGGGGGGCTGCACCACGGGGGGTTGACCCTGACCCTGACCCTGACCCTGACCCCCCGCGGGGAGGGGGGGCTGCTGCTGGCCTGGGGGGTACCCTGCCAAACACCATCACCGAGTCAGGAAAAGCGACAGTAACGATTACAGGGGCAGTTCCCCCCTGTGGGGATACCAGGGGTGGTGGTGGGGGTGTCTTCCATACAAATAGTTCCCCCACCTTCTGGAAGTTCTGTGCTTGTAACTTCCTCTAATAATCTGTCTCTTTGACTCTGCCTTTTCCCGTGCTTTGTGTCATTTACTATCTTGCTGACTTTTTGGCCCATTCTCCTGCCTTTTTTAAGAAAAAAATATCTTCCATAGTTTTCTCCCTTGAGCTCCTCCAAAATCGGAACGTGTCGGCTGAAAGCAGCGAGGAGACCAGTGAAAACTGGGAAACGTACACGTATATGTACCCATTGTGGCCTTATGGTCTGGTAACGCAGAAGAAGAACAGGGGCAGCCTGCAAACGCAATCACAAGGGTGATAGTGCGAAGAGGTTTAGAAATCTGAAACTAAAATTCCTGAAAACCCAAAACCTGAAAGAAAATGTCATCTGGGGGGGGGGGGGGGGGGGGGGGGGGGGGGGGGCCTGCTGTCAACACCATTATTCAGTGACAAAAATAATGTATTGTGAACAACAATGAAATTCTGGCAATACTGACTGACTCAAACTAAAACGTTTACGTCCTTTCAAATATTTGACTCAGTAGATTTCCAGTGTATCCATAATTGCAGAACTTTACAAGCATTATTATCTTATGAAGGCACAAATTTAACATTAACGCTTAAACAAGAGAGAAAAAAAGCATATTTGCACAGCCAGCAAATTTCCTGCTACAAGTCCTCAAATTTACCCGCATGTATTCACGCGCTGATGTCAACGAGACAGAGTTAAAGGCACAACCTAGCGAACCCCAAACTTTAAAAAAAGATTGGACTGATTATGAGAGAGAGAGAGAGAGAGAGAGAGAGAGAGAGAGAGAGAGAGAGAGAGAGAGAGAGGAGAGAGGGAGAGAGAGAGAGAGAGAGAGAGAGAGAGAGAGAGAGAGAGAGAGAGAGAGAAGCAAGCAAAAACAAACAAACAAAAACTTTTATCATCTCATTGCAAAGAAAGTAAAAATCTTGGAGACAAATTTTTTTTAAACATCTCTGGAAATTTCTCAATGCAAAGAAATTAAGAGTCCTAAAAACTTATAAAAAACAGACCTGCGGGTTGCCCCGGGCCTGGGGGATAGTACATGGGCATCATCATGGGTGTGGTGTAGGTGGTCACGTAGCTGGGCTGAGGAAGGCTGCTCAACGGCTGGAAACACACACACACACACAATTACAGTGGAACCTTCCCAGGCATCAGAATAGTTTGAAGTCCAATCCTCTGAAAACCGCTGTAAAAGGGCCATCAAGGCTCTAGACTGAAGAGGGACAACACTGAAATGAGTTCCAAACATCACCAAAAAGGCATAATATGGTGATAAATCATTTTAAAATGCTATTTACCACAAAAGATAACACTAAAAAAAAGAAGGCAAAACCTGACAGTAGAAGCCAATCCTCTGTCAGAAATTCTTAATCCTCTGAAATCCTCTGATCCTTTGACAATTCTGATGCCTGCTCCCTTACAAGACCTTCCATTATAAGACTCCCTCCCACATAAGACCTACTTCTCCGAGACATTGCCCTTCTTTGTAAGTATTAAAATTACCTCCCTTATAAGACCCCTCCCTTATAAGACCCCACCCTTATAAGACCTCATTTTGGATGATTTTTGAAGGTCTTATAAGGGAGGTTCCACTGTACAAACATCACAATCACCATAGCTTCCCCGTGCGAACGAAAATCTGATTTAACGTCCTACGGCCTGGAACAGGCACATGTGGGACATTTAATAGATAAAAAGAAGGTGGGATGATCCTGGAGGTACTGCAATATCAGCAAAGAATGGCCCGTCCATTATGGCTGTACGGGGAAGCAACTGGGCAGTGACGAGTGAGTTAAATGATTATATCTCGACCCCTCCTTCTTTGACCCATGTGACTGCAGGTCGAGATAACAGTAAGTCATATATAACGTTATATTCGCATCTGAGCTTCGCGGAAGGATACAATCACATTGGATGTCAACGAAAGCAGACGACCAAAACTGGCAAAATGAAGCGTTTTGCGACAATTTCAGATGACCAAAAAATACGCAAAAAACAACTATTAACACCAAACATAAATATTTGAAAACTTCTCAGAATCAGTGGAACTTAATTTCGTTGCGCATGAACATGCAGATGAGAACGTCAGTGGGCCTGTGCTTGCAATGCAGGCAGTAGATCTAGCTTAGTCAGTATTTCGTTTCAATAACTATAAACTGCATTTGAAACCGTCAAGATATATATGTTATCTAGATCTGGCCTTCGAATATTGGTTTTGGTTGGAACTCGAGAAGTTTTTATCGCAACTCTGCGGCTTCGTTGCGATAAAAACTTCGAGAGTTCCAACCAAAACCAATATTCGAAGGCTAGATCTAGATAACGTATAATATTATACACTTTTCACCTAGTTTAATGAATGGTCCAATCTCAGACAATGGAAAAGGGATGTCTTCCGAAAAGTTTACAGTCTCTCCACTTTGATGAAAATTAGTATAATAATGAATGTCTTTCAGACAGTTTACAAATAAACCATTCATTGTTAGACAATAGCAATGTTATCATTTTTTTTCCAAAATCTGATATTCAATAGCCCTTTGGCTTTGACTTGCGTTTGGAAAGCACACATACACATACACAAATATGAATAAACATGAATACAGATAGACCCTGCCAGAATTTTAACATCAGTAACAGTAAAAGAAAAACCATTAACAGACCCTTCAAGTGAGTCTCGTACATCCATACGAAACGACAATATGAATGCATTCTTTCAGCGAACATACAATGATACAGGCATCAGAATGGTCTGAAGTCCAATCCTCTGAAAACCGCGGTAAAGGGGCCATCACGGCCCCACACTAAAGAGGGACAACACTGAAATCAGTTCCCAACACCACCAAAAAGGCTTAATGTAGTGATAAATCACTTTAAAATGCTACTTAACACAAAGGATAACACTGCATAAAAAGGCAAAACCTCTGACAAGAGAAGTCAATCCTCTGTCAGATATTCTTAATCCTCTGAAATCCTCTGACAATTCTGATGCCTGATGATACTTGGCACTTTTGGCAACAGATCAACAGAAATGGACTCTTCCAGTTACCGTATTTTTCTGACTATAAGGCGATACTTTTTTTCTGAGACTCAGACCCCTGCGCCTTACAATGTGACTGATGAAATAGTAAGAAAACATAGTAACAAAATCTGATATTTGGGGGGTGCGCCTTATACAAAGGTGCGCCTTATAGTCAGAAAAATATGTTAGTTTTTTTACCGTCAGGGACAGGACGATGTTAATGGTCCCTTCCATGCCGTCACCCAGGCGACCGCTCAGACTGAACCACTCGTCCACGGTCTCCCCGGTCATCACCGTCGGGGGGACGGTGATCACCCCCCACGCCACTCGGTCGTCCATGGTGAACGAACGCTGCGGAGGAGAAAGACGAGGAAAGAAAAAGGAGGGAATTTATTTTTAATATACAACCACAGTAGTTAACCCCCACCTCGCCCTATTCCACCTCCACACACTAAAAAGGGATGGCATAGCAAATGTGCTTCGAATTCTTAAGAGAGAGAGAGGAGAGAGAGAGAGAGAGAGAGAGAGAGAGAGAGAGAGAGAGAGAGAGAGAGAGAGAGAGACTCAGAGAGAGAGAGAGAGAGAGAGAGAGAGAGAGAGAGAGAGAGAGAGAGAGAGAGAGAGAGAGAGAGAGAGAGAGAGAGAGAGAGAGAGAGAGAGAGAGAGAGAGAGAGAGAGAGAGCCCAGAGAGAGAACTGACACAGAGACAGAAACAGGGAGACAGAGAGAACTTAGAAGAGACAGACAGAGAGAGAGAGAGAGAGAGAGAGAGAGAGATTGAGAAAAAAAAAGAGAGAGAGAGAGAGACAGAGAGAGAGAGATTTAGAGAGAGACAGAGAGAGAGAGAGAGAGAGAGAGAGAGAGAGAGAGATGAACAGACAGATAGAGAGAGAGGACACACCACACCAGCAAGCAATGACAGAGACACTGTCTGGCACTAGGTTGTCATTTCAATTTCATTGTCATTAGTGTGTGTGTGTGTGTGTGTGTGTGTGTGTGTGAGTGAGTGTGTGAGAGTGTGTGTGTGTGTGTGAGAGTGTGTGTGCATGCATGAGCGTGTACATGAGCATGTGTATATATACACATGAATACATACAGGAAATGAGAAGGTTGACGTGAAAGAAGAAGGGGCGGCGTGGACAGAGAGACAGGAGAAAGTAGGGGTGTCACTACGAATGCTGTTGGACATAACATGTTCTACCTCATCAAAGATCTCCAGGTACATGGAATCCACTCCATGAGGCAAATACCTGCACGCACACGCACACACATGCGCACGCACACACACACAACACACATGCGCATACACACACATGCACACTATGTCAGTTATATATGTCTTTTTTCAAAAATGTCATTTAGATGTACGTAGCACACGCTAAACCCAGTAGCAACGAAAAAGTTGTCATTTGGTCAAAATTTACCAACCGCCCCCCCCCCCCCCCCCCCCCCCCTTTCCTCATCAGTCACAAAAAAATTCATGCCAAAAAAAAGAAAAAAGGGTGGCGCGCCTCTGGATGCGACACACTTTCCAGGTGGGGAGCAACCCGAATTTCACAGAGATGCCTCTGTGACTATAAAGTACCTAATACCTTAATACACAGTGACACACACACACACACGCACACTCGCACTCACACACACGCGCTTGCACACATGCGCGCATACAGTAGATACATACACATGCACAAATTGCATGTCAGTCATTATGTCTTTTTTTCAAAAATTTCATTTAGATGCTTGGAACAATACATTGGAACCTCCTTTATAAGACCTTCAAAAACCATCCAAAACGAGGTGGGAGGGGTCTTATAAGGGAGGTACTCTTAATACTTACAAAGAAGGGCAATGTCTCAGAGAAGTAGGGAGGGAGTGTTATAATGGGAGGTCTTATGAAGATATAAGGGAGGTTCCACTGTATTGTTCCAAGCATCTAAATGAAATTTTTGAAAAAAGACATATTAATATATATGCATCATCTGTAGTAGTATTTTTAGCCATCTTTAATAAAACTAAAATAACGTGACATACAAAATAAGTGTGACAACATTTGTTTTTTTAAACCTGCATTTATATGACACCAAAGAGCAAACTTGACACTTCATTGGTTAGTTAACAATCAGCCACTCTAATTTCTAAAGGATAATGTGTCTATATTTTAAGTCATTTAACTGTTGACAGTCTATTAATGGAGTAAAAGCATGTGCCAACAACTGTTCTGTGATTAGTACCATGACCCCCCACCCCCCCGCGGGGTTACTGGGGGTCTTTTGTATAAATAGTTCCCCCACCTTCTGGAAGTTCTGTGCTTGTAACTTCCTCTAATCTGTCACTCTCTTTGACTCTGCCTTTTCCCTTTGCTTACTGTCATCTACTGTCTCTCTGCCTTACCGGTTCATTCTCCTGCCTTTTTTCATTAAACACTTTCAAAAAGATCTCCTCTGTCAGCCGAAGTCGGACATGCTGGGCCTAACTGTTTCTTAGTTAGGCGCATAACAGCAGCATGATGCATCTGCGCTCATAATTGACAGGAAACTGTCTTGAACGATCGAAGAAGAAAAAGAAGTAGTACCATGACTGGGAGAAAAAGGGATAGGTCTTGGGAAATGTATATCAACATATGGATTGATCTAAGCATGAAATCAGACGGATTTGACTCTTGAGGACCATGAAATCAGATGGATTTGACTCTTGGGGATCATGAAATCAGATGGATTTGACTCTTGGGGATCATGAAATCAGATGGATTTGACTCTTGGGGATCATGAAATCAGATGGATTTGACTCTTGAGGATCATGAAATCAGACGGATTTGACTCTTGGGGGTCATGAAATCAGACGGATTTGACTCTTGAGGATCATGAAATCAGACGGATTTGACTCTTGAGGATCATGAAATCAGACGGATTTGACTCTTGAGGATCATGAAATCAGACGGATTTGACTCTTGAGGGTCATGAAATCAGACGGATTTGACTCCTGAGGATCATGAAATCAGATGGATTTGACTCTTGGGGATCATGAAATCAGACGGATTTGACTCTTGAGGATCATGAAATCAGATGGATTTGACTCTTGAGGATCATGAAATCAGATGGATTTGACTCTTGAGGGTCATGAAATCAGACGGATTTGACTCTTGAGGGTCATGAAATCAGACGGATTTGACTCTTGAGGGTCATGAAATCAGACGGATTTGACTCTTGAGGATCATGAAATCAGATGGATTTGACTCTTGGGGATCATGAAATCAGATGGATTTGACTCTTGGGGATCATGAAATCAGACGGATTTGACTCTTGGGGATCATGAAATCAGATGGATTTGACTCTTGAGGATCATGAAATCAGATGGATTTGACTCTTGAGGATCATGAAATCAGATGGATTTGACTCTTGAGGATCATGAAATCAGACGGATTTGACTCTTGAGGATCATGAAATCAGATGGATTTGACTCTTGAGGATCATGAAATCAGATGGATTTGACTCTTGAGGGTCATGAAATCAGACGGATTTGACTCTTGAGGGTCATGAAATCAGACGGATTTGACTCTTGAGGGTCATGAAATCAGACGGATTTGACTCTTGAGGGTCATGAAATCAGACGGATTTGACTCTTGAGGGTCATGAAATCAGACGGATTTGACTCTTGAGGGTCATGAAATCAGACGGATTTGACTCTTGAGGGTCATGAAATCAGACGGATTTGACTCTTGAGGGTCATGAAATCAGATGGATTTGACTCTTGAGGGTCATGAAATCAGATGGATTTGACTCTTGAGGATCATGAAATCAGATGGATTTGACTCTTGGGATCATGAAATCAGATGGATTTGACTCAGACGGATTTGATTGAGGATCATGAAATCAGACGGATTTGACTCTTGAGGATCATGAAATCAGACGGATTTGACTCTTGAGGATCATGAAATCAGATGGATTTGACTCTTGAGGATCATGAAATCAGATGGATTTGACTCTTGAGGATCATGAAATCAGATGGATTTGACTCTTGGGGATCATGAAATCAGATGGATTTGACTCTTGAGGATCATGAAATCAGATGGATTTGACTCTTGAGGATCATGAAATCAGATGGATTTGACTCTTGAGGATCATGAAATCAGATGGATTTGACTCTTCGGGATCATGAAATCAGATGGATTTGACTCTTCGGGATCATGAAATCAGATGGATTTGACTCTTCGGGATCATGAAATCAGATGGATTTGACTCTTGAGGATCATGAAATCAGATGGATTTGACTCTTGAGGATCATGAAATCAGATGGATTTGACTCTTGAGGATCATGAAATCAGATGGATTTGACTCTTCGGGATCATGAAATCAGATGGATTTGACTCTTGAGGGTCATGAAATCAGATGGATTTGACTCTTGAGGATCATGAAATCAGATGGATTTGACTCTTGAGGATCATGAAATCAGATGGATTTGACTCTTGAGGATCATGAAATCAGATGGATTTGACTCTTGAGGATCATGAAATCAGATGGATTTGACTCTTCGGGATCATGAAATCAGATGGATTTGACTCTTGAGGATCATGAAATCAGATGGATTTGACTCTTGGGATCATGAAATCAGATGGATTTGACTCTTGAGGATCATGAAATCAGATTGATTTGACTCTTGAGGGTCATGAAATCAGATGGATTTGACTCTTGAGGATCATGAAATCAGACGGATTTGACTCTTGGGGATGAAATGAGACGGATTTGAATTGAGGATCATGAAATCAGATGGATTTGTCTGAGGATAATGAAATCAGATGGATTTGACTCTTGAGGATCATGAAATCAGATGATTTGACGATCATGAAATCAGACTGATTTGACTCTTGAGGGTCATGAAATCAGATGGATTTGACTCTTGAGGATCATGAAATAGAAAGGAATAAAATATTTCAATAATTAAATCCATGAAAGCATCCAGTGAAAATAAAAACAAAAACAAAGAAAAGAAGAGCCCCAAAGCAGGGGTTCAGGGACCCTAGCATTACAAATGTTTAAACAATGTTTTTTTTGTAATTTAGCAAGCACCATCCGGCAGAGTTGCTTCTAGGTAATACCACATGGGTGCAACTCCCCCAAATGAAAAACTCTGAAAGGCAGGGATCCAGGGACGCATGGCCCCGGCAGGGTACAGGGGCAGAGCCCTGTCCGACGATTCAGGGGGCGGGGCAACTTAAGAGAGAGAGATAACGAGACAGACAGACAGTTAAAACGATAGACAGACAGTTTGAATCTGATAAGCCTTGTAAAATTATTACATTGCCTTTGTAAACTTCCAAGAGAGAACCACCAAGTTCAAAACGCCCCAAATCGCTTGTGGTCAAATTTTCATTCTTTTTTGATGAATTGAAAAAACCTGAAGTTCAGTTTCTGGTAAAATATAAAATACTGAAATCAGTGTAAAACTGAAAGAGTAGCACCCATGTAATACATAAAAACCTTACAATTATTAAACTTAAACATTCTGATCTACAATTTTGGGCTTGCATTTAAAACCGTTCTTGGCAAAGTAGAATAGAGGTATATCATAGTTTCATTGAAGCTTGAACATTTCTTCTTCTTCTTCTTCTTCTTCTTCTTCTGCGTTCCTGGGCCATAAGGCAGGCCGCAATGGGTACGTCATGTGTCCGTTTTCCAGTTTCCACTGGTGTCCTCGCTGCATTCAGCCGACACATTCCGATTTCGGAGGAGCTCAAAGGAGAAAACTATATGGAATATTGTTTTGGGGGAAAAAAGGCAGGAGAATAGGCTAAAAAGTCAGAAAGATAGTAGATGACACAAAGCAAGGAAAAAGGCCGAGTCAAAGAGAGTGGCAGATTAGAGGAAGTTACAAGCACAGAACTACCAAAAGGTGGGGGAACTATTTGTACGGAAGACCTCCCCACCCACCCGGTATCCCCACGCGGGATTGAGCTCTTAAATTCACAGCCAACAGTCTGAAGGGAGCTTACGTCTGAACGGTTTTGTTCCACCGAGGGTTCTTGGCTCCGTTGACGGCTGTGGGCGTTTCAAACACCACGTGGCCCAGCCGCACACGACAGTAGGGGTCCATCTTGGTCAGACCGTAGTTCTTGTTCAGCTTGGCCTGCCAAAAAAACAACACCAGCAAATCGAAATCATTAGCATCACAGTCAAAACACGACGTTTGATGTTTGTAACTTTCTAATAATCTTTGTTGAGCAGTGAAAAATAATAATAATAATAATAATAATAATAATAATAGTACATTTATATAGCGCTTTACCTCAAATGAGCCCAAAGCACTTTACAATCAATTATTCATCAACAAGTAGACAACAAAAAATACAAAACCTCTCTCTCTCCCTCTCTCTCTCTCTCTCACACACACACACACACACACACACACACACACACACACACACACACACACACACACACACACACACACACATTTATCGACACTGACTCATTATTCATCTTTCATTCAGTAAGCCTTAGCAACTGAGTTGCAGTTTGCACGGACTGACCACATACACCAACACACATACACAAAACGTCAGAGGATACACATACAAATACACTCACATACAACGTACGCACGCAGACACACACACGCACATGCATACAGACACACACATACACATGCGTGCACACATAACCCACAAAACCAAAACACACACAAGCACACATGTAGGGGTGGTGGGGGAGAATAGTTCTTGATCATTTCAAAACCTCAATCCTCAAACAGCAAAACTTCTGCTGATTGGGAAAGGGACATGGGGAAGGGTGGGGGGGTGGAGAAGGGGGAGGGTGGGGGGAGGCAGATGGGGTGGGAATGGGGGAACTTTAGAAAACACTTACAATACATCAAATTCAAAACTTGCCATGCTTCGGAACAAACTTACGTCAGAGCTGTCCATACTTGAAATCTTTGCAACAAACTGACTTCTACTACTACTAGTACTGGTGATTTCCACACTCCCAAACTCAGTCCATTGGAAATTTCACACTTATCGATTATGTCCATACTCGCCAATTTGCCCAAATTTCTCATCCCCAATATTTTTTGTACTCCAATATGCTTTAAAAACAACAACCCAGAAGCCACATTTTTCGCCACTCCAAAATGAAAAACCATTTCTTTATTAATTTGGGGGCACTCAAAAACCCTAAAGTGTGGTGTGTGTGGGGGGAAAAAAGTGGTCCTACACACACACACACACACACACACACACACACACACACACTGTGACTGACACACACACACACACACACACACACACACACACACACACACATTTACCTGTACAATGGTGACGGCCAGTCTACCCAGGACGTTGGAGGGCACAGGCTGGTAGTACCCTGCCTGCTGCTGAGCCTGCAGGATGTGGGCGATTCGTTCATCCTCCTGCTCCTGAGTCCGCCCCGAACGCAAAAAGTCGTCCGGCAGGTTACCCACCATCACCTGCACATGATTTAGTGGAATAATTTATCAAATAAGGACGTTATAAATATAAGTTAGCATTCATGTCACAAAAAAGGGTGGGGGGTTCATTATAGGATGTATCTGTAGCTGCATGCCTAATACTATGTTTAACCCTTTCACCGCCAACGTCGCATTTTAGCACCACAATGATTTAACACCCATGTCACTTAAAGGCATCAAATCAGGGTCTGTTATCCGAAGACCCTATTCTCTTAATTTTGGGAGGTAAGGATAGGCCTTATTTCCAATATGTCACACAGGAAACCCCAATATTACACAGATTTTTTTCTGTACCCAGGTAAGTTTAATGGACATTGTTTGCTGAAAAATGGCTGGCCGTGAAAGGGTACACTAAACCCCTGTCCGAGTTGATCACTTCTCATTCAGTTGATTCTCAGTCTTTTGCTGATGATACACAACTCCACAAGCCTGTATCCCCATCTACCATTCTTCCTTCTATATCTTCACTTGAATTCTGCATTCGCAACATCAAATCATGGATGCTACAAAACAAACTGAAGCTGAATGACGACAAAACGGAGGCCTTGTTCATCCACTCTCCATCTAGAAAACTTCCGTACCCAAAGCCTGATTCCATCTCTGTCTGCGACACTCAAATACCTTTTTCTCCTTCTGCTAGAAATCTTGGCTTCCACATCTCTCAAGATATGAGTGTTGACTCACAAGTTCAAACTATCTGTCGGTCAGCATACTGTGAGCTGCGTCGCATTGGTATGATTCGCCATCTCCTGTCTATAGATACTACTAAAATACTAGTCTGCGCTTTTGTTCTCTCTAAACTAGATTATTGTAATTCACTCTTGTATGGCTGCCCCCAACACCTCATTGACAAGCTTCAAAAAGTCCAGAACTCTGCTGCCAGACTTGTCCTCAAGGTCTCTAAGTATCATCATGTTCAACCACTCCTGATATCCCTTCATTGGCTTTCCATCAAAGCACGTATTGACTACAAAATTTCCACTCTATGTCATTCTTATTTCTCTGGAAATGCCCCTAGCTACATTTCTGACATGCTTTCTGTCTATACTCCATCAAGGCAATTGCGGTCATCTTCAGATTCCAAAATTCTCTGTGTTCCTAGTACACGAACAAAAATGTTTGGTGAGCGCTCCTTTTCCTTTTCGGCCCCATCAGTTTGGAACTCCTTACCACGCGAAATCCGCCATATCCAGTCCTTGCAATGTTTCAAATCAGCTCTCAAGACCCACCTGTTCAAGCTACATCACAACCTTTAGGCCACATTACTTCTGGACTCTATTCTCACACACACACTCCCCTCCCCCCATATTAGTTTCACTGTGTGTTGACTGCAATGTGTACGTCAGCTTTTGTTGCGAGAGAGAGAGAGAGAGAGAGAGAGAGAGAGAGAGAGAGAGAGAGAGAGAGAGAGAGAGAGAGAGAGAGAGAGAGAAGAGAGAGAGAAAGAAAGAGAGAGAGAGAGAGAGAGAGAGAGAGAGAGAGAGAGAGAGAGTGTGTGTGTGTGTGTGTGTGTGTGTGTGTTGATGCTTTGTTCAACTGATTGTATTTTGTATTGTTTTTTTTGGGTGGGGTGAGTGGTGGTGATGGTAACGGTGTGTGTGTGTGTGTGTGTGTGTGTGTGTGTGTGTGTGTGTGTGTGTGTGTGTGTGTGTATGTGCCGGTACGTGCGTGTATGTGTGGGTGGGGTGTGTATGTGTATGCCTATTTGCATGTGCGTGAGCGATTATTTCGTGTTGTTGTTGAATTTGTTGCTTCTTAATTTTTGTTGTTGTTAAGCGCATAGAGCTCCACATTGGTGGAGGAATGCGCTATATAAATGATTCACTATTATTATTATTATTATTAATATGTGGTTAGATTCAACGTGGTGACAGCCCTGACATGGCCTTAGTTGTTGACGGGGCTATATAATTTTAATCTTTAAAAAAAAATATTATGAGGGTTGCACTTGCATTGTGTTAATAATAATAATAATAGGAATTTATATAGCGCTCTTTCTCACATGAGCTCAGTGCGCTTTACATTGATAACAAGAACATTAAAGGCAAACAAATAATGAATCATTAGAAAGTAAAATAAGCATGATGCTTGCACGCAACGTTCTCTTACTTCCTCACACACACACACACACACACACACACACACACACACACACGTGCGCGCACACATACATACACATACATGCACGCACACACTCACACACAATTAATCATCCAAGAGTAAAATAGTTACAATATGAACATTCTAAGAAGAAACATAGACCACATTCACATTCTCAATCAGGTTTGAATACAATACTGTAACTTGAAATAAAATCATACTGCCATCGACATACCAATTACATGACTAATTAAAATAGACAAATTTTGCAAGAACAAAAATACCCTTCTACCTCATTTACAAAAATTTAAAGCTTACAAGACGTGGACATTCTAAATACAAGATACGAATTATAAAATAATTGTAAATACATTTTTTTAAAAGATTTCTGCAATAAAACCCCCCCCCCCCCACACACACACAAACACTAATCAATCATAATATGTCCGAAACAAGTGAGTTTTAAGGGCAGAGCGAAAGGCGGAGATAGAGTCAGATGAGCGGACATGTTGTGGGAGGGAATTCCATAAGTGAGGTGCTAAATAGTAGAAGAATCGTTCGAGAAACCTTGTGTACAGCAGTCACAAGAAAAACGTAGAGAGTGAGCAGGTGTGTAGACAGTTACTAGTTCGAAGAGATAGACAGGACCAGAAGAGTGAACAGCACAGAAACAAAGGCAAGCTATTTTATACTTGATTCTAGCATCTACTGGAAGCCAGTGCAAGTTACGAAGATGAGGTGTTATATGATCAGAACATGGAATCTTGCGAGTGAGGCGTGCTGCACTGTTTTGCAGTTTTTGAACACGTTGCAGGAGATACTGAGGACAGCCACAGAGAAGAGAGTTGCAATAGTCAATGCGGGAAAGAATAAAGGCAGAAATAAGAGTTTTCGTGGCTGCAACAGACAGAAAGTGTCGAACAGCACTGATTCGCCTGAGCTCATAATTGATGGAATGTATGAGATTAATAACCTGTGTGTGCATTGTAAGATTTTAATCGAGGGTAACTCCGAGATTCTTTGCTGACTTAGAAAACTGAACACAAGCATTGCCAACTGTAAGAGTTTCTGGAAGAGAGATAGTTGCAGACATACGCTGAGAGGAAACAATCACTGAATCAGAGCTTCCGTCTTGTCATCATTAAGTTTTAATTTGTTGCATGTCATCCAGGATTTCACATCATGAAGGCAGGATTCCATAGACTGAATAGCGCTGTCAAGTTGGGTAGGTTCTGCCGATTTTTGAAGCTGGGTATCATCAGCAAAGGAATGGTCAATAACAGAGTGACTAGCAAAAACATCAGAGAGAGAAGCAGTGTACAGGACAAAGAGAACTGGCCCCAATACAGATCCCTGAGGTACACCACAAGAAATTAACTTCGGATCTGAACTGCAGTTGTTGATCAAGACAGTCTGAAAGCTTCTTCTTCTTCTTCTTCTTCGATCGCTCAGTTCCCTGTCAATTATGAGCGCAGATGCATCATGCTGCTGTTATGCGCCTAACTAAGAAATAGTTAGGCCCAGCAAGTCCGACTTCGGCTGGAGGAAATCTTTTTAAAAGCGTTTCGTGAAAAAAGGCAGGAGAATGGACCGGTAAGGCAGAAAGATAGTTAGATGACAGTAAGCAAAGGGAAAAGGCAGAGTCAAAGAGAGTGACAGATTAGAGGAAGTTACAAGCACAGAACTTTCAGAAGGTGGGGGAATTATGTATACAAAAGACCCCCTGGTATCCCCACAGGGGGGTGTCTGAAAGCGATTTGTTAGATATGAGGAGAACCACTGTAGAACTGTAGAATGGATTCCAAAGACACGTTCCAGCCGAGAGAGAAGAATGGTATGATCTATTGTATCAAATGCTGCCGACAGATCTAGGAGAGTCAAGACTGACACTTTTCCATTGTCAAGAGCTAAGAGGAGATCGTTAAGAACTTTAGTCAGAGCCGTTTCAGTGCTGTGAGCAGGTCGATAGGTAGACTGAGTGTTAGAGTGAGAAAGAGAGAGTGTGTGTGTGTGTGTGTGTGTGTGTGTGTGTGTGTGTGTGTGTGTGTGTGTGTGTGTGTGTGTGTGTGTGTGTGTTTGTGTGCGCACATAGATGTATAATACATAGATGTATAATACATAAATGAAAATTTATGCATTCAAAAGTGTTTGTCTATAATTAAGTATAGAAAAATATTATAAATATAATGTGCAATACCTTTCAGGCAATGCACTTGAAATTGCATGCAGAACACACACAAAAAGGGGGGGGGGGGGCAGAATGAATATGATTACGGTGGGGCCTGAGAAAACAGTTGGATATAAGACTAAGAGTCGTGCATGATGCAATTTTTTGTTAATTCAGTGCAGTCACTGAGTCAGCTGTTCCAACATTGTATTAACTATCATATCATTATCATATCAGACGGACAGCATATAGGCTTAGATAGCCTTTTGCCTGCTCTTTCAAGTCATTCGTGTTTGGTAGGTGTTTCAAAAAAATATTCAGGGCGCAACAAAGCGCGGCACCGTATTGCTTCTTATATTTTAGTTAAATATATCATATAAAACTTTTTTTCTAACAGAGTCACCCAATATTGGAACAACCTCCCTGCACATACTAAACTGGCCTCAGATACTAACAAATTCAAAAACCTCCTAGACAGTGATCCAAAAATTGCCCTGTTAAAGTACATCCATGATTAGTGCATCAAAATGGATGCTAAAAACCGCCACAGCAATTGCCAAACTAACCAAAAGGAAGGACGCATTGAGAGGCTGCAAGGCCTGGTCGTCCAAATACCTGACCTGACCTGACCTGACCTAAATAATAGTAAAGTTTGTCTGGAAGCTCAGTATAATCCTCCCAGTGTCTACCTAACATGTTTTTTAAAACTATTGAGTGTTCCTGCAGTTACTATATTACTGGGTAAGGAATTCCAAGGATTAATAACTCTGTTACTAGTGTTAGTGAAAAAATGTGCATAGGTTATTAGTCCTGGTAAACCATTAAAATGGCTTGTTAATCTTCAAAGGATGTGTGTTCATAAGACAAAGTAGCATGCTCTTTTATCCATGGACAAATCAATTGCTGTTTCAGTGTTTGTGAAGGAACAGCCTCTGCGTTTATTCTCATATCAACTTGCTATGTGCTTCAAAAGTGCAACTATGACTCAACTAAATGTGACTGTGTCAATTCAATACAAGCCTACGGAAGTAAGAAACACAAACACTGATCGAACTTGATCACGTGACTGTTATTTACTCCAATCTTCAACCGACGCGAATCGCGTGATCATCAAAACGAATGAAAGAAAACCCACAGAAATTAAACAAAGAATGAGCAGTGATTTAACTGCCAGTTAAACTGGCCCACTCCGCTTTTGCATGACACGTTTCTATTTTTAACAGTTCGCTAGTTAAGTTCTGCTGTGTGTCCACAACGAATTCTTGAAATCTTGACTGTTTTTTTAGTCAGCAAGGTTAACAATTCTTTACTCTTTGTGATAAAAAAAATGTCTACAATGATGTTGCCAGATATTTGCCAACGCATTCAGAAAATGACTTATTTTACCTGTTGTCGTCTGGCATCAGTTGTTGTGCTGCCAGCTGGCATTTGTTGGGAAGGAACGGCACCGTCAGTCGACATACTTGTTTGGCTTC
>CM065690.1:16889255-16924255 GCA_017654935.2 Phymorhynchus buccinoides | reverse complement strand
AGAGAGAGAGAGAGAGAGAGAGAGAGAGAGAGAGAGAGATTGATTGATTGATTGATTGAATTTTATTTATAGAGGGTAATAGAGTAAGCAATAACATGCTTTTTTACATCCAGCCCTCTGGACAAAATACATATATAAAAGTAGAAAATGGAAAACGAAAATAAACACATACAAAGTAATATAAAGCATGCAAAAAAACATCCCTATATTGTAACACATCAATAACAAAATCAAACCTATTATTATTAACTATGCTAATTATTAACATTCAAAATGTGTGAAGTAAGCGCATACACACGGGAAAATAAAACCCAATCCTACTTTTCACACTCATCTTTAAACATTCAAAATAGAGAAGTGCACAAACATAAAAAAAATTAAAAAAATACCTCAATCATACTTCATCATTAAAATGTACTTATTTGAAGAAACCCATGCATATAACAAGTCAAACATAGTATTACTTTACCTACTCATCTTAGCATGCACAATTTAAAATGTAAATACATGTACCCATGGCAACATGAAACCTATTCCTACATTCCATTATTCATTTTTAGCATGAACATATTAAAAAGTAAACACACACTCGTAACAAAAGCAAACCTAGTCATATTATTTGCAAGCGAATACACATATTAAAAAGTAAATACTGCTCATAACGAAATCAAGCCTGAACCTACTTGAGAGAGAGAGAGAGAGAGAGAGAGAGAGAGAGAGAGAGAGAGAGAGAGAGAGAGAGAGAGAGAGAGAGAGAGAGAGAGAGAGAGAGAGAGAGAGAGTTGCGTTGCGTTGGCCTACACACAAAAATTATGCTACGGGGTGTCGCAAATGCGTGGCATTGCTGGTGACGGACATGTCTGCCGCTCGGCGACGCCCTTGTTATTTTTGTGTCTTAATCAAATGCATTATAAAATGCGACTGCCGTAAAATGACGGCTGTGTGTGTGTGTGTGTGTGTGTGTGTGTGTGTGTGTGTGTTTTGATGTCCGAGTGTCTGTCTTTCTAAATTCAGATAGCCGTGCTCTGACATTCGTGATTCAGACAACCGTGATTCGGACAGCCGTTCATCTGAGAACCGTGATTGGGACAGACCCGGTTCTTGGACACCCCCACCCCCCACCCCCACCCCCCCCCACACACACATAAAGGAGTAGGCCTAGGCCCAATTTGCTCAGTCACTGAAATGAAGGCCTCTCTCTCTCTCTCTCTCTCTCTCTCTCTCTCTCTCTCTCTCTCTCTCTTCAGTATGATCGAACACAAATAACTTCAAGCTAGCTAGCTTGTATTCATAAAAAAATCGGGACTTAACTGGTTTCGTACTGCCTTCGGGCATTGCCTCCAGTATTGTTCCCACCATATTTGTATTTACAAATGTCCCATATGTGTCTGGTTCAGACCAAGAGGACGTAAAACTCCATTTTCGCTCGCGCTCTCTCTCTCTGTTTGGGGGTGAGTGCGCAGAGATACGACGAGCAGGAGGGGACTAGTTGGTTCCAAGAACAGGTTCCTTGTTTCAGTTGGTATGTTTTGGTTTCGTTTCAGTAAAAATGATGTGCAATCAACCAGTCCCAGTTTCTAGTTTGCCTACCACACCAATGTCTTTTTTTTACAAATGTACATAGGCCTGTCAGCCAATACCACAAAATCCTTATAATTAGCAAATGATAGTATTTTGGCCGGGAAACAAAGGTATATGGTTCATAAATATGCATCTTCACACACACACGCGCACACACGCACACATACACACACACCTGGAGATAGGCGTAAATAGACTTTATTTTTATTTTTGCTTTTTCATAAGGAAGCATTGCGCAACCTCAAGTTACTTATAGTCTTCTTAGACGGCGTGACTAATCATTATATTTGAAGATTGAAGGGAGGGGCGGAGGGAGAGGGGAAGTGTGAGTGAGAGGAATAAAGAAGAAAGTAGTCAGGAAATTAAAAACCCTCCGCGGTCTGAATGGTGCAATCTCTTTTATTAAAGCGTGATATAGTAGATGTGAATATAAATAAATGTATGGATTTAAATCTTTTACTGAGTATGTTCAATATACCGTATTACACAAAAGAAACACACGATTGACCTCACTCCTTCTAGATCTCTTTTCACGCGTAGTGTGTTTACAACTTCTAAATGCGCACAATTCCGAGAAACCGAAACTAGCCCGCTTCGCACTGTTTACGCGAAGTTGACAGGATAAAGGTATGACTAGAGTTTCAGTTCCATGCTATGTTTCGCATGTTTTGCATTAGTTTTAAGCATTTATTGTTTTACTACTATTCATATTACCGAAGACTTGAAGTGTTGTGGGCTTTGTTTGATACTGAATACCACAACGATGTTCAATTTCAACAAAGTCCAAGTTGCCAATCAATCTGAAAAGTGAAAATCATCATGGCTGCTAACTTTTCAGGGTGTAGAACTAGAAGAAGAATCTGAAATTGATAAGCATAATCTTATCTAGACATCTTTCCATCCTTCAGCTGAATTGAGGTACAACCACCAACATCAGTTACAATTAATCTAACGTAAGTATATATTGACTGTTAACAGTCAATACTTCTTCAAAGAGAAGTATTGACTGAAGTCTTTGGAATTTAGCAATGCCAATGGTAGTTTAAATCGGTCTACCTAATATACGAAAACTTGCGAAAACAAGCGAAAACGGGCGAAAACATAAGAGACTGAATCTGATTCAAAGGGATTACGGCAAAGGTAAAGATGTGCCCCCCCCCCCCCCCCCCCCCCCCCCCTGCATTTCTCAGTTCATTCTATTTTTCCGTTTTTGCCTTTCTTACCATACTTAAAGCTGTATTTTAGGAACATATTCAGCTAATAACCTTTTTGGAATACTAACCCTAACCCTAACCCTAGCCCTAAACCTAACCCTACCCCCCACTATGTACTGCAGTACACCGCGATTTGTCACAGTTGTGGTTCGTTGCGTTTTTCCGTCTTATAGGGTGGGGGGTAGGGTTAGGGTTAGGGCTAGGGCTAGGGTTAGTATTCCAAAAAGGTTATTAGCTAAAAATGTTCCTAAAATACAGCTTTATGTATGGTAAGAAAGGCAATAACGGAAAAATAGAATTCACCGAGATAGGTAGGGGGGGTGGCACATCTTGACCTTTACCGGGATTACGCTGATCTTGGGTCATTACGTCAATTTTAACACCATGGGCAGCATCTAAGGAACCTTTCTGCCAAGTTTCATTAAGATTTAATAGTACTAGCGCAACGCCTAGTACTGGCAATGCACCATACTGGTAACACCTAGTAACGGTAACGGCAAGTACTGGTAACGCTGAGTACAGGAAATTTGAAGCGATTCGGTTAAGAAACGGCAGAGTTATAAGGCCCCGTTTCCCGTTGGCGCTGCTTTGAGAGTGACGCGTTCTCCCGATTCTCTTCAAATTTGCTGCTAGGCGTTGCCCGGTCCATAGCAAGACTGACAGCAAATTTGAATCAATTCGGTTAAGAAACGGCGGAGTTATGCGTGAAAAGGTGAAGCGGCATATAGCGCGCGTTTCTGAACCGATTCGCTTTCGATTTGGCACACGGATAGTCCCCGGCCCCGGTCATCTTCCTGCCAAATTCGAAGGCAATCGGCCCAGAAACGCCGGAGATACGGGCGCCGAGAGGCCGGCGGATACGCGCAAATGACACGGCCGCCTCGGTTGCCGTTGCCATCGCCCCGTGAGGGCTCACAGCAAATTTGAAGCGAATTGGTCGAAAAACGGTGGAGTTATAAGGCCTGTTTCGTGTTTCAGACACGCACACGCACACGCACGCGCACACACACACACACACACACACACACACACACACACACACACACACACACACACACACACACACACACTGTTGGCTTTTTACTATATGATGGTACAATTGTGAGAAGTGGAAAAAAGTTCAGTCGGCGGAAGTAATGGCTAGCGGAAGCTGGTTTATTAAAAAAATGCAGATCGGAAATTACATCTAAATATGGATCAACAGTCAATTAAAGATCAAATCTATGCAAAAGTTAGTAGGGTTTAGACAAATTTAACATTTTTTGTTCTTGTTTGCAATCAAAAATGCACTTTCGCTTCTGTTTTCGCTCGTTTTCGTATTTTAGGCACACCAGTTTAAATAGATTCCGAAAACCGCCCGATCGTGTTGGAAGCAAGATACCTTTCCTCAGTCTTTGTCACTTGTATTACGTAACTGCAGACCGGTGTGGCATTTGTTCTCAACATGTTTGCGCATGTGCGTAGGGATAGGTTTAGGGTCAAGTTAGTGTTGAATGCACAAAAGATCAAATTTGATGGTACGTCATGAACGATTTCACACGTATGCTCAAACATGTTGAGAACAAATCCATTTTGAGATTGCCACATCGGCGCAATTTCTCCGAGCCACCATACAGAAAGCTATTGCCAGCTACTTGCAATTTCATTGGATATCGGCAACGGCAAGCAGCCATTTTGTCTTGACGTTTTTTTCATTTATAACGCGAATCCTAATCCTAACCCTATCCCTTTCCTGGGCGTACTATCCTAACCCTATCCCAACCTGCATAAAGGTATAGGAATACCAGTGAGTTCATAATTTGTGCCATGTTTTTGGCTATTAATTTTTTGTCCTTTAGTACCCCCCCCCCCCCCCCCCCCCCCCCCACCCCCCCACCCCCCCCCCCCCCCCCCCACCCCCCCCCCCCCCCCCCCCCCCCCCCCCCCCCCCCCCCCCCCCCCCCCCCCCCCCCCCCCCCCCTTCATTTTCGCATTTGCAAATTTTCAAAGAGAAGACGAGAAGCAAAATTCTAGTTTAAGAAAAGGCAGAGAAAGCTTGGAGAGAAGAAAGTAGACATGTCTTTCCACTCTTGGTGATGGATTTCTCCAAGGCGTTCGACAAGGTGAGCCACTCCCTCCTGGTCCAAAAGCTTGGTCACTATGGCATCATGGGGCAGATCAATTCCTGGATCCGCAACTTCCTCACGGACAGAAAGCAAACAGTGGTTGTGGACGGCGCCACATCAGGGACAGTCCCAGTAGAGTCAGGTGTCCCTCAGGGATCAGTGTTGGGCCCGACCCTCTTCCTGCTCTACATTAACCGATTAACGACTTACCAGAATGTCTGTCCTCAACCTCACAGGCTCTTCGCCGATGACACCTTGTGCCACAAGACCATTGAATTAAGTCAGGACCACAGAACCCCCCAGCAGGATCTTGATCACTTGGCTGATTAGGAGGAGAAAAATACCAGACTATGCACTTGTTAAGGAAGAACTTGAAGGTTATGCAGTCTGGCATTTACCATCTCCATGGCCAGACATTGCGAACAGTCAAGGAGACAAAGTACGTGGGTGTTCCTATCGTGAAAGACCTCTCTTGGGACACCCACATCTCAAACGTCACAAACAAGGCCAACAAGACCCTTGGCTTTCTACGCCTAAAGGTGGGCTCCATCGCTGTCAAAGAAACAGCCTACAAAGCACTGGTAAGGCCCTCTCTCGAGTATGCCGCACCCGTCTGGGATCCGCACACTGCCAAGAACACTGGCAAGATTGAGAGGGTCCAGCGCCATGCAGCTCGCTGGGCCGTTAATCGCCATCGCCAGATGTCCAGCGTCGAAAACATGCTGACTCAGCTGCAGTGCCCCCCCACCCCCACCCCTCGCTCAAGGGCAGACGGCGTTCTGCTAGACTGGCCACCTTCTTCCAAGTTTCATCAAGGAGAGGTGGCCATCAACACTCCCCACAGGCCAGTCCCCCACCCACCAACTTGTCATTCAAGACTGATGCATGCTGCAGCCTACTTACTTCCTGCATGCAAGACCAATTACAGGAAGTTCTCCTTCTTGTTCTTCCCTAGGGCTGTGGTAGAGTGGAACTGTCTTCCACCAGAGGCACTTACATCATCCTTGGTGGAGGAATTCAAAGCCCGGGTCTAACTTCCCCCACCCCCCATCCCCCTCATACCCCATCCCACCTCCACCTCCTTTCCCCTCCCCATTCACTCTCCCCCCTTCCCCTTCCCCTATCCCTTTGAGGTTGATCATCTGGGCAGCCACCTCATTTTGACTTGGCTATTAGTAGTACTAGTAGTGGAACCCCCTTTATTTACAGTATTCATAGATCAGTGTCTTCACAAACTTGAAGTGGGATAGTCCAGGATCGGACAGTAACGGCTGCCCAGGGCAGGTAGTCGTAAGTGTCGGGCAGGTGGCGAACTCGACGACCTGCCCGTTGGGCAAGTGCAAGTGCTTAGAAAAAAAATCTCACCCAGTTTATTTCAGTCTGTTGTAAAAACCGCAAGTCAGGTTCTAGGCCTACAACGCAGGCTACATCAACAATGATAGGCCCTAGGCCTACTATCACCACGCTCTCGAGTAGCATCACTTCCGCAAAATCGGATAGCCATTTGTATTGAGCAAGACGATTGGCTAAAGAAAATTCATTATCCAATCAGAATGAAGCATACTTAGCCAGTCAATTGCAGACAACCTTTGGCAAAATGGCAGATTATATTATGACATGTGCTTCGGGTTCCGGCAAGAAGAAATCAAAGCAAACCACACTGTTGGGTTTTGTGGGGTCATCCACGAAACAAACAACAGTGTGGGTGAAAAACGGAAGGCTGAGAAGGAGGAGTATGAGAAGAACACACGGAAGAGGAATTTTGTACCGGAATGGAAGAAAGAGTTCGTGTGGGTGCAGTTTGATGAAGAGAAGGAGATGATGGTGTGCACAGTGAATTGGTTCTTGTTTGTTTGGGTGCTTTTTTCTTTTTTCTTTTGAAAAAAAATTATGTCATTGACATTCCCAAGGAGCTGTGTGACAGGATGGCCAATCATGAAGACTCTTTCTACTAGCTTTTTCACTCATGGCACATTCATTTATCGACAGGTGGCTAAAACTGGGGGGCAGGTAACAAATTTGTCTACCTGGGGCAGGTTGCCAAAAAAGTTACTGTCCTACCCTGGATACTTAATAAATGAAAGAAGAAAGAAGGCAGTGTGCAACTGTGAGTGGAAGTATTCCACCTGAGCCGATTTTGATCTGCCTCGGTGGATTTCAAACCCCCAACATAAGCCTTAGTCCCTATCCCCCTCCCCCTCCCCTGTCTAACCTCAAACCCCTCTGTCCTGGCCCTCCAACTCTTCCCCTTCTGCCTTTCCCAACAGACCATTTGCCAAGTGAGAGCGACCTTCAATTTTAATTAACCCCTTGACTGTCAGAGAAAATTAAAGAAACAAGTGCAATGCCGATCGGCTGCAAAGTCCCCTCACAGCATCGTTGAGCTACTCCGAAATCAGAATGTGTTGGCTGTACACACAGCGGGGAGACCAATGAGAACTGAAAACAGGACGCACGCACGGACGGATGGATGGCCGGAAAGAAGACGTGCATTGCTTTTTCGCCCGGTTTGCGCGCCCGGTTTGGCTGTCGGGATGGCGGCGTCTTTCAAGTGAATCTTCCCACCCAATGCCGCGTGTTTCATGGCGCATGTGTGTTCGGACCCGTGATTTGAGCGCGCGCGATCATGCTCACACGAGCACACAGAAAAATTCATGTCCTGGAACAGACGAAGCGGCAGATATAAAAAGAAAACGTACTTACATAAAAACGCATAAAACTGAACAGCACGTAACTGAATAGTTTTTTTATATTATATAGCCTTGGGGTTCGGACCCGTGATTTGAGCGCGCGCGATTATGTGCACACGAGCGCACAGAAAAATTCATGACAACTGTGTTATAGACCATTTATCAAGAAATGTGAAAAAAACTGCATTGAAATACATGCAAAACTTTGCGAGATATTAGCGATTATGTGTTTTGGGGTTTGAACCCCGTAACTGGCACGCCCTTGACCTTAATGTAAAACTAAATACATCAGTGGATAGCTTGCATCTTGGCAAACTAGTATACCAAATTTGATGATGATAGACTGAATAGGTTTTGAGAAAAATGGACGAATAGCCGGACGGAGGCACGCCAGATGGACGCCGGACGGACCAGACAGAAACAATAGTTCCCGAACCTTCGGCTCGGGGACTAAAAATCATTGTACAGATCATGCTATAAAAAAGACGACTGACTAGAGCCAATCTGGCAAAATGGTCTGGGGATATAACTCTCTTGACTGTTAGAGCAAAAACCAGCATATCACATTATCAGACAGAGTTATTCTTCTTCATCTGATGATATCACTGATCGATGTCATCAGTATGTGATGCGTTACATGGCAGTCAAGAGGTTAAGGCTTTAAGTAAGAGAGTTCACATAACTATGGGCAAAATATATGGGCAAAGGTGTAGTCGACACTAGTCAAGACAGTACTACTACTAAGTACTAGTCCATAGGACGACTGGCCGTGGCAAGTGCCTTAACCCTTTCACCGCCAGCCATTTTTCAGCCCCAAAATACCAGTAAGCTTACCTGGGTAGAGACATTTTTTTATCTGCAATATTTCGAATTCCTCTGTGACATACATGTATAACACATTAGGCCTGTCCTTACCTGCCAAAATCACGAAAATAGGGTCTTCAGATAACAGGCCCTGATTTTATGCTTTTAGTAACATGGGTGTCAAACCTTTGCGGTGCAAAACTGCGACATTGGTGGTGAAAGGGTTAATCCCCCCTTTTAAGCTGATCATCTGGGCAGCAAGATTTCTTCTCCCGTTTGGAAACCGCCAAAAGGAGATAAATTATGCCACCCAGTAAATTAGCGATTTACAATGTAAATCATTCCCGTTGAAATCCATACGCTAACTATGTGGCAGGATCATGAAGTGTCGAGCTGTGCTGGAGGAAGGCAAGGAGTGTGGCACTCCCCTCTCCGAGCACTGCCAGTTCTGTCCGACCTGCAAAAAGGAAGTCACAGTGACTTGCCCTTGCGGGACATTGGTGCGGAGGCACCACAAGCACTGCCACAACTGCGGTCAGGGGGTGGAGCAGTTACTACCACAGCAGCAAGAGACCCCTGGGGTGTGTTCGGCTGCCAAGTCTGATGGTACTGTGTGTGGGTTCTCGCTGTTACCGGGCCTGAACTTCTGTCCAAAGTGCGGCACAAAGAACTCTGATCCACCACAGAATGACGCTGCTGCTGCTGCTGCTGCTGCTGCTGCTGCTGCTACTGCTACTGCTGCCTCTGGAGACGGGGGTGATGATGAGAAAGTTGTGGATTTGTCCAGGTCTTCATCCGAGACGCCATCGCAGAGTGAAGGTGACCAGATTGTTTTAGTATACTGCTATTACTACTAGTAGTACTACTCTCCCCTCTTTCTCTTTCTTTTCACAACACGCACTAAAATGTTGACGTCAGTCCATGGTTGCTGTTCGTCAAAAGATATACTTTTTCGTAAATATTTATTAACAGTGCTCAGGCAAAATTTTAAATGGGTGTTGGGTGTTCTCTTTCCACGTGACATCTCTTTCTTTTTTTTATAAGTCTAGCATAAACGCGCATGTATCAGATGCACACATGCACACACACACAAACACACACACACATGCATGCACATGAACACACACACACACACATACACATATACATGAACACACACGAAATGCATGCACCTGAACTGTAGCCTAGCATAAATCCTTTTAGTCTCTTTAATCAAACAGGTTTGAAATGAAATAAGGATATATAACAAATATTTTCACAGATAATACAAGCGTTTTTGTTCTGAAGCGTTTGAGGTGATAAGTGCACTGAAAAGAAAGACTTAGTATGAATTCAAAATTAATTATGAATTTCTTTATTTTATCAATGATCATTATTATCATGTCTCTAATGCGCACAGAGCAAAGACCGCAGCTGTTCAGTCAGTACGTAGACATGAAGTCGGACACACAGAAAGAGGTGTCTGTCACCGACCCATCAGCCATCGACACACCCATGGAACACTCAGAGAAACAACAGAGCAAACCAGAAGACAACTCTGAACGCGCTCTTATTTCCCCAGAAGGCGAGGAGAGAAAGAGCGAGGGGGGTTCAGCTACCCAAGAGCCAACCGCATCAACAAAATCGACAGAAACTACTGATAGCGCCGGCGGCGAGACCGACCAGAAGGAGAAGGGGGGTGGTACGAAAGAAAGGAAAGATGACGACGTTGATGAGAAAGGAGACGTAGAAAAGAGCGAAAAGGCACAGGCTGGGCCGAAAGAAATGGAAAAGAGCGAAAAAGAAGTAGAAAGCAAGGAGACGGAAAAAGTCGAGGGTGACGAAAAAGGAGCGACGTCAAAACCTGACACAGAAGGCTTGAAGAAAAAAGGTGATGGAAAGAGCGTTTCAGAAGATGACAACAAGAACAACAACAAAAACAACAACAGCAAGAGTTCTGCCAGTGAGAAAGCGAGTCCCCGGAAGACAAGAAGCTCTGCCGCTGCATTGAAAGGAGGCGACAATGGACAGAAGGGCAAAAATGTAAGTACCGGTATTTTCATTACGTAAACTTTTTAAATATTGTTTTCATCATAGATCATTGGTGTCGGGGGTAATCATATTCTTGTGTGTGAATTGTCTATTTGAACTTTTATCTTTTTCAATGAAGTAACTTATTTTCATGAACAAATTATTATAAAATTTAAGGTACATGTATTGGAACAAAGAAGAATAGTTATTCCTGTTTAACATTTATTATTATTAATATCATTGCACCACCTGCCACCTACATTTTATTTGTTACACTTTTACAATTATAACATACCGGTATAAAATGTAATTCATGTGAAATAGTAGCATCTGACAGACTATCTCAATTCTATTTAATTACCGTAAAAACTGGACTATAAGACGCACCTGTATATAAGCCGCATCCCTTAAACTGACAAAATATTAGGTATTTATTCACATATAAGCCGCATCAGTTTATAAGCCGCAGAGAAAATTATTTCTTCTTCATCGATCGCTCAGACAGTTGCCTGTCAATTATGAGCGCAGATGCGTCATGCTGCCGTTATGCGCCTAATTAAGAAATGGCTAGGCCCAGCAAGTCCAACTTCGGCTGGGCAGAGAAAATTATATATTCATTAAACAACACAAATGTAGAAATTCTTCTATCAGAACTTAATGTTCTCAGATACTTTGAACATGAGATCTGAATCTATTGATTACCAAAACCAGTTCTGTGTCTAAAGAAGCTCAAAATAGGCTAAAGAATTTGGCCAGAAACAGATGTAATCAAACTGATAAATGTAGAATGTAAAAAAATCCACAGATAAGCCGCATCAGTCTATAAGCCGCATGGGGCAAAGTTGAGGAAAAAAAGTAGCGGCTTATAGTCTGCTTTTTACGGTAGTTCTTTTCTAACCTTTATTTTTAAGATACATGTGTACATATATTGTTTTATCTGAACATATATGTCATGTAAAAACAATGTAGTCATGGTTTTGTATTTTTTCGTTTTCAATTTCAGGCAAACAGTGGATCAAGCAAAGGGGGGACTTCGGGGTAAGTAGAGGCTCAAATTGTAGTGAATCTTTTAAGTCAGTAGCAGTGTGGAGTTACTAACCTGTCAGGGCAAATGGTCAAATGTTAGGTCAAGCTCGCTGAGAATCAACTGAAATACACGTGTCTATCTCTTTCTTACTCTCTCTCTCTCTCTCTCTCTCTCTCTCTCTCTCTCTCTCTCTCTCTCTCTCTCTCTCTCTCTCTCTCTCTCTCTCTTCTCTCTCTCTCTCTCTCTCTCTCTCTCTCTCTCTCTCTCTCTCTCTCTCTCTCTCTCTCTCTCTCTCTCTCTCTCTCTCTCTCTCTCTCTCTCTCTCTCTCTCTCTCTATCTCTCTGTTACAGTCACTCTTTCTCCATCTCCGTTCTGTCTGTCTATGTCATTAATGAATCTCTCTATCCTCCCATCACCTTTCTCTCTCTTTACCCCCCCCCCCCCCCCCCCCCCTCCCCCCCCCCCACCCCACCCCCCCTTAGCACTCCATATTTCAAGCAGCACAGATCGTTGTTCGCTGACTGTTATTACAGATCCGATGAGGAGAAAGTGAACATGGTTTTCCACGTGATCATGTCGGAGAAGTTCAAGGTCAACACGGACAAGGACACTGTGTGCATTCGCTTTGAGCCCCGCCTGCTGGGGGGATTCAATCCTGACACCGATAAACACCGCCTCAGATTTGTCAGGTGATATTTCAAGTACCACAGCTTGAACTTGAAGTGGGTTTCTTTGAATTTGATTGGGCGGGCTATAAATAGTGTAAGCCATGTGATTTCATTTGATTCTTAAACGGGACATAAAGTCTAAATAGAATTTGGTCTCTATTGCAAAATTATAAGTAAATACATGAAACACAAGACATTCAGGTATTTATAAGTAAATAGGCTTGTATCTGCAAATAAAAATTGAATTTTTAGTTAAGATCAGCGTCAAAACACAATTGACAAATGCCAGATTGAGGGTTTATAGAGGCCACCATTTTGTGCTAGGTTTTGACGTCGCAGACTCAGTTTCCTTTACTCTTCTCATAGTCTATTAACTCACTCGGGGCGAATGAGCCGGATCCGACTCGTGGCTTTCACAACCGTTTAGGACAAATGGCCCGGATCCGGCTCATATGTGTTTTCAAGAGGTTTTGATTTCTGGCGTGTAACCAGCTTTCCGGTGGGAAGTCATAACCTATTTTTAGTTTGCTTTGACCTTGCCTCTTTTGAAATCAACCAATCATTGCAGACTTTATTTTCAGCTTTGGTTGTAGAGGGGGGTCAAAGATGGGAATGTGAAATTTTCCTTCTTTCTATGTGTTAGCTGTTTTCGTCAATAGGAGACAAACGACGAAGGTAAGGAATCTTATATTTTACGATCGTTTAGTGCACGGTGTTGCTAATCTTTTCTGAAAATATTGATACCTAACTCTTCATAACTTGGTTTTGGTGATTATTTTACGAACCTAGTCGAATGCCCAGTCCCCACAGAACAAGGGGAAATAATTCGGCCAGTCCCGAGTTAGTTAAGATAACACCAGGAACAAAGGTGGCTTCATTCAACAGCAACACTGACCTGCTACACACTGAGCAGCTAAAGAAAAGAAGGAAGGGTGAGAAGCTCTTAATCGTACCTGAGGGTGCCAGTCTGGTGCTGATCTCAGTCAACAAAGAACACACACTTTCTCTCTCCCTTTCTCTCTCTGACCTGATTCACACACACACATACACTGTGTGTGTGACATCATATTCAGGGGGCATCTACTCTTAACAGTAGCAATATGGCGACACCCTTGGGGCCTACAATTCTGCACTTTAAAGTTGATTTATTTCTATTTGAAAGAGTTTTGAACAAGAAGAAATGCATAGTGATTGTTTATTACACATAAACATTAATTTAAGTCTGACTTGTCTTTGGCCTTAATGTTCCCTTTAAGTGCCACAGGAGTGAAATTCTGAAGTAGTTTAAAAGGAAGCAGATTGGTTATTGACATGGATTAAAGTGGTGTCATTTTTATGGAAGCTTTTTTTTTTAGAAACAAAGGCATAATATATGTATATATACTGAACATTAAGACTATGTAATTTCTTTATTATGGAATGTTTTTTTAAACAAAAGCAGGGTGTGGTTCACTGGTGGTTTAATCAAGAAATATGTTGCTTTTTGAAATTTTAAGGTTCCAGTTTTAACATGCTGTGCACACTCCTTTAATTAGCCATAGTGATGGTGGATGGTGGCTAGCGTAAGAAAGAGAGCCTCACTTGCTTGTGATTGTGAACAGAGCTCTATGTAACACTGAGCCTGTGAATGTTGAAATCATTCAGAAAATAAATGCCTACCAGAATTTATCATGCTTAACAATGGCCTGTTTGTAAACAGGCAGGCAAGCAAACTCTTTCTGTATTTCATTTTGCCTGATGTGTTAGCAGTTAAAAGAGTGCTTGGTTGTTGTTTTTTGTGTGGAAATACTATTATTTTTGGTAAGCAAAAGATTGAGCCTTGGTCATGGCTAGATGTGTATTTTTAACCCTTTCACCACCAATGTCGCATTTATGCACCACAGTGGTTTAACACCCATGTCACTAAAAGGCATCAAATCAGGGCCTGTTATCCAAAGACCCTATTTTCTTAATTTTGGGAGGTATGGATAGGCCTGATGTCACAGAGGTATTCCCAATATTGCAGATACATTTTTGTCTATAACCAGCTAAGTTTAATGGGGGGAGGGGGGGGGGGGTGGCTGGCTGAAAAATGTCTGCGGCGACTAAAGGGTTAAATGTACATCTGATATGTTTGGACAGATTGACGGATATTGGTCCGATGTATGAAGGGAAGGTCACAATGACCAAAGACCTGAGGAACAAGGGTTTCTTGTACAAGTACATAGTGCGGCGACTCGACAGCGACAAACCAGTGTGGGAGTACATCCTCAAACATAACAAGCATTCACAAGTCAAACAGGTGGACACCGGCAGGAGATTCAATGTTGTAGATAAGGACCGACCCTTTACAGGTTTGTGAACTTTTTTGTTTGTTTTTTTTGTTATGGGTTTCGGTGTGGTCCTGCTGCCTGATTTAGCGATTGGGGTTTACATTGTCAGAAGAAGCAACGTGACCATTGTTTTTGGATTTGAGTAAAGTGTGCTTTTCTCTTTGCCTGTCAGTCCCGTTTTGAAAGAAAGGATATTGTTTATTGTGCATCATATGCTTAATGTTCATATAGTTCAAGCCATTTTACATGTACACCACAAGTCCACGTGGTTCGTGTTAAGACTAGAACTAAAAAGTAAAATAAAAATAGAAGAGAAGCAGGGAACCCCCCTGAATAGAACGTTTACAATTCACAGTTCTGCATCTTTAATTTGCATCGATCAACATGCCTCGTGTCAAGTAAACCCGAGTTTGAACCTGGGTACAGGGGATTTTCCCTCTCACTTTACACTAGGCCTTATGGTCTGAACATGGAGTCTTTTGGATGAGACGATAAACCGAGGTCCCGTGTGCCCATGCACTTAGCACACGTTAAACCCAGTGGCAACGAAAAAGTTGTCATTTGGTCAAAATTTACCCCCCTCCCTTTCCTTCCTCATCAGTCACACACAAATCGCATGCCAAAAAAAATGGGTGGCGCGCCTCTTGCTGCGACGTGCTCCAGGTGGGAGCTACCCGAATTTCACAGAGACGCCTCTGTGATTATAAAGTACCTAAGAATCAAAAGAATTAATCCACATGGACAAAATTAAAGCTACGACACGATTTCCTGTTACATTTATGCCGCATTTAAAGAAAATGTACACACACTGTTTTGTTTCCAGCGGACTGGCACCGCTACGACGGAATGGCTTACCCGGAAATCAAAGAAACCCTCTGGCACAACATGAAGTCTATTGGAAAGGATCTGGTACACAGGATGGGAATGGATGGGGGAAAGTCTTTCCCCGACAAGGTCCGCGAGGAAGCCGTGGCCGCGGGCAAGGAGTTTTTACCGTCGGTGGCTGAGGTCCAGAAAGCGCTGATGGGTTCTACAAACGGTCAGAAGGGGCAGGGTGAGGAGCTGTTGAGGTGTGTGGAGACGGTGATGAACAGCCTCAAGTTTCAGATGATGAACGAGAAGTTTGACGGCCTGGATCCTTCGCTGGTTCGCACGGTAAGCTGACACTGGAGGGTTTGTGCTTGTATCTAGGTGCAATTTTAAACACTTGTATTCGCACATGCACATATGCTTACGTGCATATGCATACAAACCAACACGCACATGCATGCACACACACACACACATACACACACACGCCTCGTTTATTTAAAACTGACGATATATTGACCCAAATCTTTTTCGTGCGTCTCAGAGAATGGAAAAGTATTGCCAAATCCATCTTTGCCCTAGTCTTCCATAGTCTTCCATACTGCAGAACGTTGACAGATTCAGACACATAGAGGGTGGCCATGATTTTCCTGCCTGTGCAACTTCTCTCATTTGTATCTAGCCTCCCCATAGTGATACCGGGGGATCTTTTGTTAAAATAGTTCCCCCACCTTCTGGATGTTCTGTGCTTGTAACTTCTCTAATCTGCCACTCTCTTTGCGAGGAGACCAGTGAAAGCTGAAAACGGACACATTATCCATTGTGGCCATATGGCCTGGGAACGTAGAAGAAGTATCTAGCTTTGAGCATCCAGCTTATGCAGCTTTTCTTTAAACTTGTTCTTTCCCTCTGTTGCAGTGTGTACGTGAAAATCTGGTGGCCCCTCTCCTCAAGGTTTTAGAGGAGGCGACAAAGGATGGCAACCAACGCACGGTGACCTTGGCCTTGTTCACCTGGCTGTTGGCCACAGAGTTCAGGGTCGTTCATGTGTCGCCCGCGTCGGTCAGTGTGCTGTGTCGCGCCATGCTCATCCTCCCTGACATGGACGCCAGGACCTGCCCTGATCTCAATGACCTGCAGCTGCATTTTCCTCTGCGCATGAAGGAGAGAAGGTCTGGGGTTTTGTGTCTTTCTGGGGCAGTGGGTGGATGCCTCGTGCCTCCATACGGGGAGCTGGACGACCCTGCCCCCTCCACGAGTCTCTCCCCGTGGGGATACCGGGGGGTCTTTCGTAAAAATAGTTCCCCCAACTTCTTGAAGTTCTGTGCTTGTAACTTCCTCTAATCTGCCACTCTCTTTCTCTCTGCCTTTTCCCTTTGCTCTCTATCATCTACTATCTTTCTGACTTATTGGCCCATTCTCCTGCCCTTTAAAAAACATCCAAAAAACAATTGTTCTCCTTTGAGCTTTTGTTATTTTTTAAAAATTATATATATATTTTTTAAATTATTTAATTGAGTTTGTATCAAGCTTTTCTGCTGTGTTCTATGCTGATAAGTGCATTGATGCCTGTGATTGGTTTTTTTTTGGGGGGGGGGTTTCCGGGATCAGAATTTTTGCGCTGCTAACCTACTTCCCATAGGAAGGAGCAGCATTTGGGAATCGTTGTTATTTCCCTCAAAACAAATTAATGGACATTCATTTTGCATGCATTAGTTTTTATGTTCGCTCTCTCACACACATATTCTCTCTCGAGCTCTCTCAGCTTGTAGGCTGAAGCTTTCTTCTTGTCTTTTTTTTCTCCCGCTTAGGCCTCTTGTGTCGTCGTGTAGGCCTAGGCTTCTAAGCTGTTTTTCTGGCACTGTAGGTGTGTGGCTCTTGTAGGCCTATAGAAACTCTTCCTTTAGGCCTAGCGATGGTCTGGTTCGGCTGCTTAGTTGTAGGCTAGCCCAGGGCCGCGTTCAGTCGAACGGGGTCGAGATCTCTGCTTCTGATCGTGGTAGTAGAGACTGGCACTGTCTTGTGGGGTGGTGTCTGCTTGGGCGCTAGCACTGCATAGCTGTAGTGTTGACTTGGTAGTAGCAGAGACACTCTCTGGTAGGCCTAGTAGCTTGTAGTAGGCTGCCTGCTGCCAGACGTTGGGGTTCAGGATTAGTAGCGTTTAGCATTCTCTCTCTTGCCATGCACATTTCAAAATTGCATTTATATCAATGTTTTGATTCCCTTTTCATCATTTCCCGATTTGTAACTTTTTTTTTCTTTTTCTTCTTTTTTTCTTCTTCTTTTGTTCTTCAATTTTTGTTTTGCCTTTCAACGGCAGACACATGCAATAATACATTTCCATGCTTTAGGTGTAGTACAAACGTATTTCTACCCTAATTCCAAATCGTCATAATCGTTATCCTCAACATCTCTCTCTCTCTCTCTCTCTCTCTCTCTCTCTCTCTCTCTCTCTCTCTCTCTCTCTCTCTCTCTCTCTCCTCTCTCGCTCCCCTCTCTCTTCCACCCACTCCCTTTCTCTCCCTGTGCCCCATTCTGTTTCCCCCTCTCTCTTCCACCCACTACCCTTTCTCTCGCTCGCATTCTTTACACTATTATTGTGGTAGCCTAAGAGCACTGTGGGTTCTGTTAGGGTTACTCGTTTTCCTGTCCTGCTATTTATTTCTCCCCCCCCCCCTCTCTCTCTCTGTTTCCCAATATGTTATGACCGTGACGGGGTCGTATTGAAGTTTCTGAGAGAAAGTTCCCTTTCAAATATGATCGACATTGGGAGCCTGTCGCCGTACCTGTATTTACTGATACACATTTTTGCGATGGCTATGATATGATTAATTAAATCTCTGTCTTGTCTTGGTACACTATTATTGTGGTAGCCTAAGAGCACTGTGTATCTAACCTCCCTTTTCTCTCCAAACTCCTTGAGTCTCTGAAACAACTTAACGATCATCTATCCTCAAACAATCTTCATCATCCTTATCAGTCTGCCTATAGAACCAACCACAGTACAGAAACAGCCCTTGTTCAAATCGTCAATGACCTCTTACTTGCTTCTGATGCTGGTTCTGTTAGGGTTACTCGTTTTCCTGTCCTGCTATTTATTTCTCTTTCTACCAAGTCCCAAATAGGTTTAACTGTTGGGCACGTGAAGAAAAAGTGTTCTATAAAGTCTATTTCGTGTGTTTGGCAGACACTGCATCTGTTGGAGTTAGCCAAACCCATTTTCTTCAGCAAAATATTAGTAGGGTAAATATTGTGTAAAATCTTCCAGTGTAGTACTTTGAGTCTTGTTTCTTTTGTGCTGTTGGTTGCCGCTTTCCAGTGTTTGTCTGATATTTCTATGTTTAGCTTGCGTTTCCAGAAGTTTACTGAGCATGGTTGGCATTCTGGTGTTAGTAGTTTTCTAAAGTCTTTACATTTGAGTGTTGTAATATTTTTGCCATCGAGTATTATATTTTTGGGGAGCAACTCTTCGTTGTCAACTAAGTGAAGTTTGTTATTAGTTTGGGCTTGAAGAAGAACACTTCGGACGGCGTTGTATTCTAGGATTCGGTGTGGTGCTGCTCCTATTTTTGTCTCTACTTGCTGAAATGTTAATATTTCTCCTCTGTTATTCATAATATCGCTGATTGTGTAGATGCCTTTGTCTGTCCAATCTTTCATATAAAGGCTTTTATTTCTGTATTGAAGGTTCCTATTGTTCCATATTATAGAGTTTAAGTATACATTCTCGTTGTCTGCTTTTGTTTCTTTCATCAAGACTATCCAAGTCTGCAAAACTCGGTTCTAGAAAGGGCTCTCTTTGTTCAAGGACCTGTCAATATCGTTTATGGTGGTAGGAGTATTGAAGATGTCAAAGTTACGACTTATTTTAGCGAAGATGTGTGAAGGATAGGCCTTCCATTTACCTTGGTTGTTGTTGTCAATTAATTTAGGTACCCAAGATAATAGGAGAGCGTCCTGCAGAGTTTTGATATCTATCATGCCAAGACCTCCTTTGGCGCTCTGTTGATGTAGAACTTTGCGTTTAACCTTTTCAAAAGCTTTTCTATTATTATATTTCTTTTTCCAGAGAAAAGCATACAGTTCTCTATTTATTTTAGTTAAAATGTCGACTGGGATTCCTACTGATTGCATAATGTATGTAAATTGGGAGAGAAGAAATGTTTTTGTTATTATAATCTTACCATAAATGCTTAAATTTCGTCTTGACCATTTTCTCATAATTCTTCTGACGTTCTCTACCTTTTTTGACCAGTTATCTTCAATGTTTTGCGCGCTTGTGTCACTTTGGAAGTAGATTCCCAAAATTTTTATTTTCTTGACCCATTTTAGTTCGTAGTAGGTATCATTGTTGTTTTTATTTCTGCCAAGCCACATAGCCTCTGTTTTTTGTTCATTCATTTTCAGCCCTGAAACCTCTGCGAAGCTTGTGAATATTTGGATGACTGCATCAAGGTCATGCTTATCTTTCAAATAAAGAGTAGTGTCGTCAGCAAACTGTTGTATTTTAATTATACGGTGATTGTCCTCGTTTCTGTCATTAATTGATATCCCTTTTATAAGATCACTTCCTCTGATCTTAATTGCTAAGAGTTCAACACCCAGAATGAACAAAAGGGGCGACAGTGGGCAACCTTGACGGATACCTCTTTCTATTTTAATACGTTCTGATATCCACCCATAGTGATTGATTGAACTCTCTGTGTCTGCTAATATTGTTTCTATCCATTGTGTGAAGACTGGGCCAAATGCATATTGTGCCAGGCTGTCTTGAATAAAGTCTTTGGAAATTGTATCAAAGGCTTTTGTGAAGTCTATTGCAAGTAGAATCCCTGGCAAGTTTTTGTTATTTAGGTAATGTGTGATGTCATCAGTGGTCCTGAGAATTGTTGATATATTACGTCCTTTTACGAAGCCGCATTGGTCATCCGCTATAAGCTTATTCAGTACTGTATTCAGTTTTATGGCTATAGTTTTGGCTAGTATTTTGTAGTCCGTGTTGAGGAGAGTAATTGGGCGCCAATTTGACAGTTGTTCCCTTGGCAGGTTTTTCCCTTTATGTAAAAGCGTTATTATTCCTTTTCGTTGGGTTTGTGAAGTGAATTTTTTCTCAAAGGAAAGCAGATACGAATTTAGTAGCATTCCTTTGATTTTTACCCAGAAAAACTTATAAAATTCTGTGGTTAAGCCATCACAGCCAGGGGCTGAGCCATTTTTCATTTCTTTAAGAGCTTCCCCGACCTCTGTTTCGTTGATCTGTGTGTCGCATCCCAATCTTTCCAGGTCATCTAACATTGGGACATCCTGATTTGGGCCTAGGAAGTCATTAATGTAATTGTCATTTCTTTCATTTTCGTTGGCCCCTTTCTTGTATAAATTTGAATAAAATTTTACCTGCTCCTTCAAGACACTTTTCTGGTCTGATATTATGTTGCCTTCATTAGTCTCCAATCTTGTTATCGTGTTTAAAGTCGCATTGCTTTTTTCGAGGTTAAGAAAGTAAGCTGTGTTTTTTTCGCCTTCTTCAATGAATTTAGTCCTTGATCGGATTTGCGCCCCTTGTGCACAGGAGAGAGCATGTAGCTCAAGTTCAGTTTTTATTTTCAACATTTCAGTTTGTAAACCAAGGTCTGCCGGCTGATCTGCAAGTTTATTTTCAATAGTGGTTAGTTTGTGCTGTAATTGTTTCTTATGTTGTTTGTTTTTACGTTGTTTATTCTGAGAGAACAGCATTGACATTTCCTTGATTTTCACTTTGCAAAGTTCCCATTTATCGTGAGCGTTTAGGTGATTGTGGTCTGCATCATACGCCTCTAGAGCCTCGTTTATGCAGTCCACATAAGCTCTATCGTTGAGTAGGCTGTTATTAAATTTCCAGTATGAAGGTCCTTTTTTATAGTTATGAAATGTCAGTGTTGAGGCGACGGCCCTATGGTCAGAAAGAGGGAATGATATTACTTCACTGTCCTGTATGTAGGGTAGTATGCTACTTGAGGTGGAAATATAGTCCAATCTTCGGGCAATAAACGGGTGATTTCGGCTCCAGGTGTGCTGCTTTTCTTCTGGGTGCAGTATTCGCCAACAATCGTGTATGTCAAGGAGTGAAACTAGCTGGTTCAGTGCATCAGTTTCTCTGTTGTTGTGGTTTCCACCTGATATAATATCATTCTTGTTGTTCATTACAGCATTGAAATCTCCCATTATTACTAAGGGCGTGTCTTCTCTGTTGTGTTCTTCTATTGTGGTGTGTATATGGTTAAAGAATTCCATTTTGTCGGTGACTAGTTGCGGTGCATATATGTTTGCCACAAGTAGAGTGTTGTGACCTGTTGCTATTTTAATTATTATAATTCGATCATCTTTATATACACATTCTGCTTGATCTGCCCATTTACGGGCCACCAGTGTCACTTGACCTAGGCTATAATTATTACCTAGTGAATAAAATATTTTCCCTCCCCACTGAATTTCCCAGGATTCTGCTTCAATCTTGGTTGATACATGGCACTCTTGCAGCGCTATGACATCATATTTTTCTTTTCGAAAATGAGAGAAATAGGTGTGCCTTTTCCGTTTGTTTTTCAGCCCTCTGACATTCAGGGTAATCATTTTTAGTTTATCCATTTAAGGATTTTAGTTTGGCGTTGTGATTTTTCCTCCTTCGTTGTCTTTGCACAACAAGGAAAGGAAATGTAAAACAAAACAAATGAGAACAACAAAACAAAAACAGTTTGGGCATAACGTGCAGCATAAAAGGAAAACACAGAGAGAGAGAGAGAGTCCGCTGTAGTAAGTAGTGTAGATCCATTGAGGCAGTAATCATGAGTCCTTCCGTAGCCGTATCGTTTCCATAGGGTGGGGGAGGGGGGACAGAGCTAGGTCACTGAGCTCTGCGTGTCCCCCTCTGTCTCGCCATCCTGCTGATCAGGCGGGTTGGGCTGCGCGCTGGCTGGTGGTACCTCAGACACACGTGCAGTTTTTGGGGCCTGTTCAGAGGAACGTTGGGCACTCAGTGACCGGTGGCGCTTGGGTTTGGGGATTCCCGTTGCGTTGGGCTCTCTCGCGCTTCGCTGGCTGGTCACAGAAACATCAGCAGTGAAACTACTAAGCAATGCCTGCTTCTTCTTCTTTTCTTCGTCTTTCTTTCCTTCCTCTTTCTTTCCTTCATCCTTTTTTCCTTCTTCTTTCTTTTCCTTTTCTTTCCCTCGGTCCTCTCTCGCCGGGATTGGGGCGGGGGCTTGGGGGGTCAGGGGAAGGGAGGGAGGGAAGAGGGTTGGTGGAGGTGGGGGTGGCGGGATAATTATTGAGAGAGCATTCAGGGGAACCGCGCACGTGGCCCAGTTGATAACAGGTACGGCATCGCACCTCAGACTGGCACTGCGCCGTAGTGTGGTCGGCCTCAAAGCAGCGAGCACATGCCTTTTTCCTTTGTCCTTTGTGATACACACTTGCCCGACACGCTCCAATCTGGATGTGTTCAGGCAGGGGGGCTGGGGGAGGGTCGATGTATGCAAAACGCCTCCCCGTTTTCCAGTTTGTGAGTTTGCCGGTTTTGTCTCTGTCTTTTTCATCAAATAGGAGTGACCGGAATTTCACTCCTATTTTTTCAAGTGCAGTGATTATGTCCGTGTTACTGTGGGGCATCAACACGCCCCCCACATACACCTTCACTGCTGGGGTTTCCCTCTCTTGTCCATTGTTGTCCCTAACGGTGAAGGGGTTTTTGTCTCTGGGGGAAACCAACACACTTCTTAGTTCTATGCCCTGTGTTAGCAGAGCAACACGGGATTCTTCAGTTTTGGGGTAGACTCTCCATAAACCACCTATTCTTTGGGCGCCTTCTATTGTTTTGTACCCCGTTACTTTTTCTGCGGCAGCACATATTTCCGCGGTGGAATAAACAGTTTGTTCTGCAGCTGGTAGCAGTCTATTAAGGAGATACACGGGCTGCACTATTGCAGCCCGTGCCTCCGCCATATTGGCACGGCACCACGCGTTGCTGGCCTGCTGTGGTGTGCACACTTAGCGATATCGCACAGAAAAAAACTAAATACCATACACACGATAAATAAATTCCAAGGCAGCAGATGTACCTATCGATCGTAAGCACAATCGGAGATTTTTTACGATTATAAACACAGAGAAAAAACAGCGTGACTATTCGACATCGAATAGCACCGGAAGTCCGCCTGTGATTGTTTTTAGTTTGCATTCTGTTATCTTTTATTAGGCATGTATGTTGTATAATTTTTATTCATTTTAGCTCATTGTATTATTGCGGAAGAGAAGGGTGGGTTTGGAGAGAGGGTGTAGATGGTGGGAGAGACAGGGGAGGGGATGGAGAGAGAAGAGGAGAGGGGAGGGAGGGGGAGGATAAGGGAGAGAGAGAGAGAGGGAGAGAGAGAGAAATGTTTTGGTTTGATTGTTCAAATAGGGTCTATCAGACCTGCCCATTGCTACGATTTGGCCGTAGCAGCTACGAAAAATAAAGTTTTGCTACGATGCAACAGCAACCTTGACGTTGCTACAGAAAAAAAAAATTGCCGACAGATTTTATTTTTGCTTGTGCCGTTCCCGGTTTTGTCTGTTTCCAAGACCAGACGCGCGATAACGTAGTCACTTCCGTTTTTATCAAAATGACTGCTCATGCGTTCTTATTAATATAACTTTCTCTGAAAAAAATGGCGGACTCCAGCAGCAGTAGCGATTCGGAAGTTTCAAACGAAGAAAAACAAACCGAAACCAGAAAACAAAAATCATCTTGTTCTAAGGAAAAACATCGGCCCGCCGCTCATGTTTTCAAAATAGCTGACACGGAGGAGTGGCCTTGCATCGTCAGATGTCGAATCTATGCGAACCATGCTCACTGCAACCTCTGTCATGCGGACTTATTTCTTTGTGAATCATAGTGGTAGAGACGATTGCCGTCAACAACGTTCAATGGGCGAAACATAAGCAGTTTGTTTCGGCTCAGGAAAAGAGCAGGGAGCTAAAATGTTTTTGTTTTTCTTTCTCACCACTTCCTGCACAGCTGTTCCACCCCATACAAAATCAAGCTATTTAGTTAAAAGACTGAATTTAGAAATTTTAGATAAAAACTGCACCAAGCTTTTGCTTGTAAAACATATTTGGGCTGTATGTTCTTCGTTGTATTTTTAATATATTTCTTCCATCAGATTTATGGTAAAAACTTTTGTTGAGCAGTATCATACAACATATTTAGTAGAAAATGTTCTTGAATAATACAAAAACATAAATAAAATTGCCCATGAGTGAACATCTAGCAATATCCACTGAATATAAGTAATTTAGTCACATACTACAACATATTCGTGATTGTAATTTATGAAAAGCAACTTATGGTAAACTAAAGTTGGCTTGAAACAACTTCTGAAAATATAGATAAACTAAATGTTCCTCCCGAAACAGCTGTGCCTGAAAGTAATTTCTGGATTTGGATCTGGAGGTATGCGTTGCAGACGCCACTTCTGACAATAGACGCGACGGAACTAGGAGGGCGCATTCCTTATTAGAATTAAAAGGAAAAGATAGAAAGGAGAAACACCTACTGCTTACCCTTTGTAGTATGTGTGTGTGTGCATCTCTAACATGTGTACATGTGTGTGTGCGGCGGTGTGCACATCCGTATGCCGTCATTTGTGGATGGTACTGAAAATTTGCCATGCTACTGAAAATTGATGGCTGGGCTACTGATTGGAAAAAATCCAAGTAGGCAGGTCTGGTCTATAATGTTTTATTGCCAAAGTGCTGTGATGAGATGGGATGTTGGTGGGAAGGTTGGAGGGTTGTATGAAAGTGAGCACGCAAGCGGGCGTGCAGTTGTTGGAGTGAGCGGGGCGTGTGAAAGAATGCTTTTAAAGATTGTAATTACAATTTGTTCTTTTATAAATTGTTTGGTTTCTGGTGTGTATATTTGACGTGTCCGCAAGAACATTATCCTTGTTTTTATGAGGACAAAATAAAAGTTGAGTTGAGTTGTACACGGCAGGGAGACCAGTGAAAACTGAAAAACGGACACATATGTACATTGCCCAGTATAGCCATATGGCATGGGAACGCAGAAGAAGAAGAAGTGTCTTCCATTTCATTCTTAGTTTATTTTTATTTTTTTACTTTTAGTTCCGTAAGAAAGGGAGTTAGTTCAAACACAGTAGTTTTTAATGAATGTGGGTCTCTGTTATGTCTCTTTTACAGTTTTAGAGTGTGGGTTTGTAAGTATGTGTGTCCTCTCAATATGCGTAAATTCTGGAAATCTTCATCTCAAAAGTGGGATTGTTGACGGTTTTGCAATAAGTGATCTTGCTATGTGAAAATATAAAAAAACTTTTTTACAGGTAACGGGATATCGTAGTTCATAGGTTAACAGTCATGCGTGCTTCAAAGTGGCTCAGAGGGCTACTACTACGTTTCATTCATGCCTTGACACTGACTGGCTGGTTGTAGGCTCTATTTCGGGACCTTAGTATGTATGAATGAAAAATGGTGTTTTACGTCCTCTCGGTCTGGAACAGACACATATGGGACATTTGTAAATACAAATATGGTGGGGGAAGTGCAACACCAGTAAAGTCCCGATTTTTTTAACAATACAGATAGGTGTAGCAGTAAGCACGCCTCGGTTTTAAACCTCATCGGCATGGTACTGCCACAAGTATATATAAGTTATTGACCTTAGTATGTAAATGAGGGGGGGTACCCTTATATTTTTGCTCTATGAGTATGCTGGGCTTGACAAAGCATGCATTTATTTTAAAATATCACAAATCAAAACTAAAACAGTGGATGCTTTGAAACTGTTGCAGGTGTTAGTCCTGTATATTGTGTACATATTGCCAACATTTCATGTTTGTATCTGTTACCATTATTTAGAAAATAATGTTTTGGTAACCTATGCAAATCGGCCAGTATAGAACATTTGCAAGGGGAAGCAACTGGCCAGCATAGAATGAGTTAAAAAACCTCACAAATCACTCCAGCCATACACACAAACAAAACATACATCAACAAATGGAGAAATGAAAGAAGATTACGGGTTTTTACTTCAGGTTTAACCCTTTCACCGCCAAAGTCGCATTTTAGCACCACAATGATTGAACTTATATGTCACTAAAAGGCATCAAATTGGGGTCTATTATCCAAAGACACTATTGTCTTAGTTTTGGGAAGTAAGGGTAGACCTTATTTTATATATGTCACAGGAGAATCCCCAATACTGCAGATGGTTTTTGTTCTCTACTCAGGTAAATTTAATGGAAAGTTTTGGCTGAAGTATGGCTGGCGGTGAAAGGGTTAAACATATGGAAGTGGTAGATCAGACTATAGACTTCATATAAAAAAACTCTACACCGATTGGTTACCCCACAACAAACCACTACAAAAGCAAAGTCAGAGGCAAAACTGCGGTCTAAGGGAGCGAAGCGAGTTTAGAAGTGACCAAGGTATTGTGTGCACACAGATTTACTTCCCTTGAAGCAAATGCATCAAATTGACAGCTGTCTATTAATTCCGGACATGGAACGGTTTGAATGAGTTAACCTTACTGTTTGAAATCTCACTCGCTCATTTCCCTCTTCACTGTGGATGACATTTTCAGGCAAATTGCGGAAGTGGTGGTGAAACTGATAGAGAGGAGCGGGGAGCTTTTGAAGGCTGACCCCGCCTGGTGGTGCTGCATGCCCCTGCTGCACTTCATGGAGGGGACCTCGGCCCCCTTCCGGCCCCTGGACCCTTCCACTGAGTTCAGGAACGACAGCTGGTGGGGCATCTCCAAAGTCTGGTCCAGGAAGAACAGCTTCAAGGCCAATGTTCACAGCCCCACAGGGTAACTAAAACATGGGACAAGTAGCTAAATAGGAATTGTTCTGAAATAATGAAGGGGAGTAATTTCATGGTGTGTAGGAATTATTTTGCCTAATTCAGTCGGTCGAACATGGGAAGTTACTCTGCCATCAGGTAAATCCCCAGCCCTCGCTTCTTGTGTTTGAGGAGACACACAGCATGTAGAACGCAGTGCGTCATTCTGAAATTGATGTCATTTATATTTTTACGTCACAGTTTGCAAGTTCTATCACTTTGTAGCAACTGGTCACCCCTTATTTTTCTACAAAATGTTTGCAAGCCGCTGACTCACATCCTGCGGTTTCAAGCCTCGACACCATTGTTGCATTGTCGCTATGGTATTTGACCGAGTAATGGAGGTAAACAACCCTAATTTTCACGAAGTGCTCTCCCCTATTTGTTTCCGAAAATCGTCTATTGAAAAAAGATTGAACCAGTAAACTAGGTTTTCAGGGAGTCGAGTTCATAAAATTTCTTAGAAACGAATGCCCGGGAACAGAATCAGCATACAGAATTTTGATTATCTTGTTTTTTTGTTGAAAAATCACTCAGGCAAATGTATCGAGATCGACATAAGCTCGAAAACATATATAACCGAATGATTCTCTTGTTTTTTTGTTGAAAAAACTCAGGTAAATGGTCAAGATGTGCTCGAAAACATATATAACCCCCTTGTTATTTGACACAACTGGGTAAAGGTCAAGATGTGCCACCCCCCCTGTATTTCTCAATTTTCCGTTTTTGCCTTTCTTACCAAACATAAAGCTGTATTTTATGAACCTTTTTAGCTAATAACCTTTTTGGAATACTAACCCTAGCCCTAACCCTACCCTATCCCCCCCCCCCCCCCCGCAATGAACCCCCCTGTGTACTGCAATACAGGGTTCCTATTAGATAAGAAATGCAGCTAAAAAGGGGGGTGGCACATCTTTACCTTTACCACGTTTAATTTTTTTTTTTTTTTTAACACAAATTCTTATAGGTTTTTATTTGTCTGGAAAATGTTTTTACATACATAATCATGCACCATTTTTTTTTTTTTTTAGAGGAATGTACTGTTACGCGGTGAACAGAATTTTATCTTTGCAGCCTCTGTCCTTTCAGGAAGCTGATGGATCACATAGAGCTTTTGAAGCATGCCTTCGCGGCAGACGCCATGCTGTGTCGCACCGTGGTGGCCTCCCTTGACCTGAGCCCCCTGCTGCCGGTGCTGATGAAGGCTCCCGTGACCGTGGAGACTTCAGCTGCCACACTGTGTCACCACATCAAAATTCATGCCTATTATGAAGACGATGACAAACAGGCGAGTGTGAATTACTGTATTTTACAGACTATATGAAGTAGAGGTGGGGAGAAAAACTGGTTTGAACCGAAAAAAAACTGGTGCTAAACGACTTCGCGGTTCGAAAAAAACCGGTTCGAGTTGCTGTGAACCGGTTTTTTTAACTGCAAACTGAAAGTAAGTCCGTTTTCTTAGAATAACGCAATCTTTTCGAAGAACAACACTGATTCAAGGCTCGCAGATTGGGTGTTTGTAAACCAAGAGCCGCTGTTTCTAGTTTGTGGTGGTGTATGGCTTTGACTTTGACCAGGGACTCCGGTACGGGACTCCTAAGATCTCTATTGCTTTGACTGAGTGTTGACTTGAGTGTGCGTGTTGTCATAAGTTGTTTTAGTTTCGTGTGTTGATATGTGTATGTAGAATACAGCCCTGCATGCGTGATACGGTGTGTGTGAATATTCTGACAAATAAATATGTGCTTTTGCATAGGTGAAACTAGTGATGCGAGTACGTTCGGTTAAAGTCAACCGGTTCGATAAAACCGGTTCGAAGAGGAAAAACCGGCTTTAAAACTGGTTCAGTAGGGGGAGTAGGTGGTTTTGAACCGGTTCTCAACTCTAAGTATTAAGTGCGATACTTTTTTTTAACAAGACTGAGCTCCCCTTGGACCCTGCTCCTTACAATGTGACTATTATAATAATAAACAAGAGGCAGAGCCCTTCAAGGCTCACTCGAACAGGAACATGTGGGACAAAAAACAAAGAAAGATTGAGGGGGGTGTCTAAAGTACAAGATTGCCAATAAAATTTTAAAGTACAAATGAAACTATCGTTAATGGATACAACTAAAAAAAAAAAAAAAAGTGCCCGTGCCGAGAATCGGACCCGGAACCATTGGCATGACAGACAGACACTCTACCAATGAGCTATCGAGGCTTTCAGTGTTGATGAGTTTCTTAACTCATGTTGCCTGTTGAATACTCTCTAACCCACTAATCTAAAATGCTATCTGTTTGTTATCTGTTTACAGTGTTGTTTTAAGTATTTAATTATTCAAATCATTATTGTTTGAAAGCTTGCATAGGCGTCTATATGTGTGCAAAGTTTGAACAATGTATGCCTTCTATTTCCCGAGAAAATGCCAACGTTAAATTTTGGAGATTAGACCACAGATGCACAACACACACACACACACACACACACACACACACACACACACACACTAACACGAGTGAGCCAAAAAGCGTTAAGACTAAATTTGTTAAAAGGTGTGTACAATTTGGGGATGCGCCTTATAACCTGGTGTGCCTTGTAGTCCGCAAAATGCGGTAACTCTTCTGCTCAACTCCGTTCGCAGATCTGCATCATTACGTTGCCTCTACATCATTGCCAGCGTTGCATGTAGGCGCTGGTAAGCATAGCCACGTGCTTCTCTTCTGTTTCTGTTTCTGTCTGGATACATCTCAGACGCCACTTCTGATGATGAATCACGACAGAACTTGGAGGGCGCATGAACCTACTAGAAAACATAGAAGGAGAAAGACCTACTGCTTACCCTGGGTTAAGACCATTAAACCCCCCAGTAATTTGGGGATGCTCTATTTTTAGCACTTCTGTCATTGTATTTCCGCTTCCCCTGAACATGCGCACTCAAATAAAAATGGCGGCTTGCTGATGTCGAGACCGTAAAAATGCCGGAATGAGTGTGCCAAACTGTCTCATCCAGCACTCCCAGCCTTTGTAACTAAATGCCTTGTCATCTAATTTTTAGTTTCATGCATTTGTGGGTTAACGGGATTCCCACTGCCCCTATCTACTATCTAGCAAGACCACAGCCAAGGGAATGGGCTTGGTGGAATCGGCAGGGAAAGAAGACTGTGCTCTGCTTGACTGACATTGTTTGAGTTGCCATCTTCGGCTAATGTTAAGATCAGCTCCCTCTGCTGTACCTTTTCCGTTAAGCTGATTGGCCAACTTCACCATGGAACAGCGGAGGGAGCTGATCTTAACATTTGCCCCATCTTCACATACTTGTGCACGAGAAACCACTAGTAATAGTAGTTGTATTTTTTGCCACCTGTTTTTTCTTGCCATTGTTTTATTCATTTTTTGTTTTCAACTTGTCTCTTTGCAGTCGCTGGGTGATGTGATGAAAAAAATGAAAGCCACTCTGATGCAGCAGCCTCAGAGGTCTGTTACTCTGTGCTATTGTTTGTTACTGGTGTAATAGATTGCTAGTACTGGTAGTAGGTGTAATAGGTGAGATAGGTATTATTAAGAAATGCGTTTTTGTTGTTGGTTAAAGCTTGCTTCTAGATGAAACACCTTTGAAAAAAACCACCTCAGAATTTCTGTAAATATGTTCTCTATTGTGTTTGTTGGTTCAGCAAACTGTGTTGCACCTACCATAAAATGCGGACTATAAGCCGCTGCTTTTCCCCCCATCTTTGGCCCATGCAACTTGTCTGAATTTTCCCCATTCTATATTTATCTGTATTATTACCCTGCCAGAGGCCGAGGTATTGCGATCGGTTTGTGTGTCTGTCTGTCTGTGTATCGATTATCTTAAAAACTACTGTTTGGATTTTGATTAAAATTGGCAGAGGGGTAGACAGCTTCAAAAGGAAGCTTCCTTGCGTTAATCAACACTGTGCTGACCTTGACCTTGAAGTTTGACCTTGAAAACCAAAATTTCCTTCTTTGGGCTATGTAATTTTCCCACAGCTTTATCTCGTGAACTGGTGAACAAAATCGCTTCAAATTTTGTGTGGTGGTGTACCATGGTGCAACGGAAGTTTGTATAGAAGTTCAGCTGTATCTCGTGAACTACTGAACAGAATCGCTTCAAATTTTGGGCTATGCATTTTATCTTAACAAGTACTGTTTGGACTTTGATTAAAATTGGCAGAGGGGTAGACAGCTTGAAAAGGAAGCTTCCTTTCGTTAATCAACACCGTGCTGACCTTGACCTTGAAGTTTGACCTTGAAAACCAAAATTTCTTTCTTTGGGCTATGTAATTTCCCCCCAGCTTTATTTTGTGAACTAGTGAACAGAATCGCTTCAAATTTTGTGTGGTGGTGTACCATGGTGCAAGGAAGTTTGTATAAAAGTTCAGCTGTATCTCGTGAACTACTGAACAGAATCGCTTCAAATTTTGGGCTATGTACTTTATGCGTTCTGTAAGGGTGGAAAGTGGTGTGTTTATTGGGGGGGGGGGAGGACATGGTGCAAGGAAGTTTGTATAAAAGTTCAGCTGTATCTCGTGAACTACTGAACAGAATCGCTTCAAATTTTGGGCTATGTATTTTATGCATTCTGTAAGGGTGGAAAGTGGTGTGTTTATTGGGGTGTGTGGGGGGGAGGAGAGGACATAACTGGTTGGGGGGGGGGGGGGGGAGAGGACATAACTCTGGCCGGGTTTGCATTGACACAATGCCTTGTTAAATCTGTTTCTGACCACATTCTCCAGCCTATTTTGAGCTTCATTGTAGCTCTGAAAAACGGGTTTTGACTCTTCATAGATTCCAATCCCATATTTAAAATCATTAAATGCTTGTGAGTATAATATACACATGTTGAAGTGCCACTATTTCTAATTTCTTAACCTTTTTTCATAAACTTTGTCTGTTACTTTGTGTGTGGCTTATAATAAACTGCTGCAGCTCATGTCTGAATAAATACTGAATATTAAATAAATTTAAATGATGCTAATATAATATACAGGTGCCTCTTATAGTCCAAAATTTACGGTACTTATTTTCCAGCGAGGAACCGGAACAGCAGCTGAAGCTGATCAAGGCTCAAGCCAGCATCATTCAAAAGCTGTTGGAAGTCGTTCTGGCCAACGAACTGTACGTTCGTCACTTTGATGACGCCGTTCTTCTGGATGCTATTCATCTGACCTTTCTAGTGCTTGACCAATGGGCTGTTGTCGAGGCCATAGTGTGTGAGAGGAGAAAGGTTGCTGCCTTGGAGGAGTGGAAAGTTCTTGCTTTTGCCAGTGTCGAACACGCCTGCAACTATATCGGGCACACACACAAGCTGTTTCTGTCGAATTATGATTACCGCAAGCTGCCATATAACCTGAAGGTAATTTTTTTTATTGGGAGTGTGTTGAAGGTTACTCGCTGAGAAACTCTGGTCATGAGCTTATTTTTAGTTTTACTATTAATGTTTGTTACAATAATGTAAAGTAGAAAATCAAGGAAGTGAGGGGACTGTGGAAATTAAGGAATGTTGACTTGAGTTTCTTTTGACTCTTCATTGAAGCAGCATACTTTTCGGTTTATTAAAGAAAAGAAAAAGCCTTAACCCTTTCACTGCCAATGTTGCATTTTAGCACCACAATGATTTAACGCCCATGTCACGAAAAGGCCTCAAACCAGGGTATGTTATCCAAAGACTCTGTTTTCTTAATTTTGGGAGGTAAGGATAGGCCTTACGCTATACATGTCATAGAGGAATCCCCCATATTGCAGATGATTTTTTTTCTCTACCCAGGTGAGTTTAATGGAATGTTTGGGCTGAAAAATGGCTGGCGGTGAAAGGGTTAAGGAACAAACAACATGACATCTGGTTCAACTTTTTTTCCACATTTTGTCCTAGGTTTTTCTGAACATTACAAACTTAGTAGATGTTCATTTATAATGGAAACAAACTGATAAGAAATAAAGTAATTTTTGATGGAAAGGAGGGAGATTTCAAAGTAAATTCTGTTATTGTTATTTTATTAGTGTCATATAAAACCTTGTATTGGTTTTAAAGGGAATAAACATTGATTCTGATTCTGATTCCGCAAAGAATCTGGAAGTTAGAAATATGGATGGGTTTGGGCATGCCTTCTTTTTTCCCCCCAGATTTTTGTTGTTGTTGCGGATTGCGGAAGGGATATGCGCATGGGTTGCCGTCAGGATTCATACGCCCCTTGAGAACCCTTGAGCCTCCTTCAAATTTGAACTTGGTCAAAAAGGTGTTTGAAAACCCTTTAAAATGAGCCACATTTTAATCACCCCTGGAAAACCCTTTGAAAATCTACCACGGGCCGAACTTTTAGTCCTACATATCATATGAAATCTTAGTATGTAGAAACAATTTGGGGGCTGAATTAGTTCACAACCTTAATGACACGGTGCTTTCTTGCGATCAGCACTCTTCATTTCGGTCATCTGCTTTCGTATTTCCATTGCATAGCTTTTGGAAAAGAGACAGCAAGGACTTAGCTTCTTTCTGTTCCATTGTTGTTTTGAGAGATAATGTTGAGTTTGGAGGTGAAGTTATTTTGCATAATGTTGCTCATTTTATCAACTTCGGGGCCCCTTTAAAAAAATTCAAGTACCCCCTTGAAAAACCCTTGAAAACTCCTTGAACTTTGTTCCACTTTAAGAGCAAGAACCCTGGTTGCCATGCCTTGTGCACACACGGAAGTACAGCCGACCCCCTCTTTTAAGACTTTCAAAAAATCGCGAAAAATCGGTCGTAAAAGAGGGGGGTCTTAAATCAGGGGTGACCAAAACAATGCACTCAGTGACTCACTACACCGTATATACGCACAGCACATGCATACACTAAAACTAAAACATGCGTTCTCCGTCATTCTTGAATGAAACATCCGCGGTCTAGCTAATATACAAAAATGAGCGAAAACAGAAAGTGTGCTCGACGGCCCGTGTTGCCCTCACACACAAAATACACATAGCAACAGTGCAGACCTAATTTTCGCCATTTTACGCTCTGGCAGTTCATTTTCAGTCACAGTTCACACACACGGAACTTTTACCACGCATACAACTCGGCTGACAAAATGGCGCCGCACATACCGCATATACGAAATCACGGCAAACGCTAATGCGCCAGCGGCTTTCATTTATCGGATTTTGTGAGTTGTTTGCATTCAGTGAGTGTTTCAGTGCACGCACTAACGCCGATTTATCAGTTTGATAACGGAAAGGAGCTGCTTTTCAACTTATTTTTTACAAAGTGAGACCATTCACTGAGTTCCAACTTATGGAGTGTGACCGATCACCGGCCTAGTTTCAACTTGGGAGTTGACTTCGCATTTAGGCCTTCGTGTGCACAGAGTTCGTTAAGATCGACACGATCGCGACTGTTTCAGTTCAAACTTTGATCATAAACTGCTCAGTGATGACACATGTGCATAAAAGTGGTGACATTTAGTGGTCAGATCGTGATATCGCTGATTAAATTCTTCAATTTCGGCATGAGAACGGTTCGTTTTTACCGAGATTGACCTAACCACAGTGGTACCCCAGCTGTGCGTCGGCTCGAACTGAGGCCGAGAAGGTCAGAATGTGTTGCATCGGTCGTAAAATCAACAAGATTTACGGTCGTAAAACGCGTTAGAGGGGGAGTCGTAAATGAGGAGGCAAGTTTAGAAGAAAAACGATCCGTCATTCATATTTCAGTCGTAAAAGAGGGGAGGTCGTAAATCAGAGGGCTGTTCGTGAGGGTGTCGACTGTAGTTGAACTTGAAGTGTTTGTTGTCTGCAGATGTGGGGACAGCTGTTGGGAAGAACAGAAGAACTGCAACACGCAGCACTGAAAAAACTGCTGGAGCAGTCCATTACACAGAACTTTGAATCCACTGTCCAACAGGTAGCTGGATGGGTTTTGTGTTACT
>CM065690.1:16844255-16884255 GCA_017654935.2 Phymorhynchus buccinoides | reverse complement strand
GAGCCATCAAATAACTTTGTCACTTCAGTTTTTCAAATAAATCACGACTTGTTTAAGTAATATTGAAATAAGAAATTTTGCCCCCAAATCATGGTTTTAGACTGAGAAGAAAATTAATTTAAGTCCAAAATAAAAGCTTTAAAGCATTGTAGAGATTAATACCTGGGCACTCCAATACGCCCTCCAATATATATTTTTTAGATATAAAATAATGGGAGAAATTGTGAAAAGTATGTTGATTTGACTCACTGAATGTTGCTATCTTATTCTTGTGTATGCAAAAAATCTCTAAATTGAAAAAAATGTGGAGTTACGTCTGTATTGCATGCGGGCAGCGATTTTAAAGCCATTAGTTTTCGCTAAAGGCAAATGTTTTGTTTATATTCTTCTGAAATTATGACGTTGAAATGGTAAAATGACGTCAAATGACAGACAATTGTGTTTTGTGGAAGCTTTTGAAGCAAGTGCGTGACGTTCAACAAGCTTATTTTGATCACAGCGTCTTTATCTTTTGGAATTGAGGTTAATGCAGTTGGTGAGTACTATACTATGTATAAGCAAAAAATTTCAAAATCAATAAAAATTGAGTTACGTCTGTATTGCATGTGGGCGGTGATATGTTCTTACTATTTTATCAGTCATATTATAAGGCGCAGGCATCTGAGTCTGGAAAAAAAGTATCGCCTTATAGTCCAAAAATTATGGTAGTAATGAGTAGTTTTGGTGCAACATGTGTAGTTTTATTCATTAAACCATCAAACAATGTTCACTGAAAAAGAGTAGAATGTTATTTTCAATTTTGAAGAGTAGTAGAGGTCCAAATTGAGTAGAATATACAACTGTATTTTACGGACTACAAGGCGATACTTTTTTCCTCAACTGAGACCCCTGCGCCTTAAAATGCGTTGCGCCTAGTGTATGACTGAAATCAGATTCAACGAAGTTGTGAATTCCATTCAAATCGTTAGACTTGCAGTTGGTCAAACCCGGAAGTTGGCTTACGCGATGACGATCGGGGAAAAAACAAAATATGTGCAATTTACAATCACTCACATACACACTTTTAAATAGGTCAAAATAACATGAACTCACCTTTGGGGTAACAGGATTGTTTGTAAACATTTCACAAAAGCCATTGCCTTTTACGATTGCGGGAACCGAAGAGAAAAAGACACAAGCAAAGAGTGAAAGACTGATCAAGAAGACCGAATATGCCAAAGACAAAGCGTATTGCATACGATGCTGCTTTTAAACTGAACGCGATTGAACTGGCCCTGGAGAAAGGAAACAGAAAAGCGGCGTTTGAACTGGGAATAAATGAGTCCATGGTTCGGAAATGGAGGGCACAAAAGGGCCAACTGACGTCTACAAACAAAACAAGAAAAGCATTTTGAGGGAACAAGGCAAGATGGCCGAACATGGAGTGTGAACTCGAAGACTGGGTGCACACTCAACGTGCAGACGGAAGAGGCATTTCTACAGTACAAATCCGCTTGAAAGCAATCGAAATGGCAAGAGAACGAGGGCTGAACGAATTTACTGGCAATGCAACTTGGTGCTACCGGTTCATGTGAAGAAAGGGGCTTTCCATGCGAACCAAAACAACATTATGTCAGCAGCTGCCAGCAGACTTTGAAACGAAGCTCGTCTCTTTCTGAAACTACACGAACGGGATTATTGCTGAGCACGCCATTGGTGGAAACAACCTCGTGAATATGGATGAGGTCCCATTAACCTTTGACATCCCTCTCACGCGTACTGTGAACAAGAAGGGGGAATCTTCTGTTTCGATCAAAACAACAGGACATGAGAAGACCCATTTCACTGTTGTTTTGAGTTGCTGTGCATCAGGAAAGAAGTTGCCCCCCATGGTAATTTTCAAGAGAAAGACTGCCAAAGGATAAGTTGCCTTCCGGGATCGTCGTGAAAGTAAACCCAAAGGGGTGGATGAATGAAGTGGTGATGATCGAGTGGCTCAAGGAATGCTACAGCAAACGTCCTGGGGGCTTTTTCCACTTGACCAAAGCTGTGCTACTGATGGACAGTATGCGTGCCCACATAACAGAGCCAGTGAAGGCGGCAGTGAAAAACGTGAACTCCATTCCGGCCATCATTCCAGGTGGAACAACCAAGTTTTTGCAACCTCTTGACATCGCTGTCAATCGTTGTTTCAAGGCCCATCTCCGTCGCCTATGGGAGGCATGGATGACTGACGGCGAGCACTCCTTCACCAAGACCGGTAGACTTCGTCGAGCATCCCTTGTTGAAGTCTGTCAGTGGATACTGACGGCGTGGAGTCGTGTGCCACCAAAGATCATCGCAAACGGCTTCAAGAAAGCAGAGATCTTGAACACAGATACTCCCCTAGCAGACGACACTGATGGAGACACGGAGGAAGAAGGTGACGTCACAGCCTCGACTTCGACCGGAGCAGAAAACATGGACGACGATGGTCCGATCGAACCAAAGCTGTTGGAGATTTGCTCGGTCTTCTTCAGTGATTCAGAGGAATCAGATATTGCTGGTTTCTCCCCCGCAGAGGATGATTGAACTGGTTTGAAATGGTTCAAGGTTCGGATATCGATGTGAGTCACTTTCTCGATTTGAAGATTGTTTTGATGGAAGTAAACATTAGACCTACGTTGCATGCTAGTTAACCTCTTTTGCGTTCGTTGTTTTCGATCATACTTTTTTTCAATTTTGTTCGAAATTTATGCGCCTAATAATGTGTGACGCCCTGTGTAAGATTACAGATTTTTTTTTAAATTGGGGGGGTGGGGGGGGGAGGGGGGTGCGCCCTATAACCTGAAGCGCCTTGTAGTCCGTAAAATATGGTACTCGAAAAGAGTAGAGTAAGCAGGTCTGCATTTGGCTGCCAACTTGAGCACGTTGAAGATGGGGTAGTACGAAGAAAGAAAAAAAAAGAGAATATCAATGTTGGAAAACAAAAAGAGGTTTAGGGGAGAAGATGGAGTCTAAATAGTGGGAAGTAAAATACAATGAATTACTTGAAAAGAAGTGAAGAAAGAAAGTTGTCCATGAACAGTTTGTTCATATCGAGAACGGATGCCTCCATGCAGCATTATATAAAATACACTGCTGACTCTGCTTGTGTGCCTGTTAGGTTAGGTTAGGTTAGGTACATTATAGTCACAGAGGCGTCTCTGTGAAATTCGGGTTGCTCCCACCTGGAGAACGCGTCGCAGCCAGAGGCGCGCCACCCATTTATTTATTTAAAAAAGTTTGTTTTTTTGCATGTGATTTTTGTGTGACTGATGAAGGAAGGGAGGGGGGTAAATTTTGACCAAATGACAACTTTTTCGTTGCCACTGAGTTTAACGTGTGCTAAGTGCATGGGCACATGGGACCTCGGTTTATCGTCTCATCCGAAAGACTCCGTTTGTCTGTGTGTGTTAACTTGAGTATTGTGCTGCTACAATGTGACCAGTTTTGTTTGTGAATAGGAGCTGGAGCAGTGTGTTACTGCATTTGCTGTACAAATATGTATTAATTAATGACAATACATTGATAACTCTGAAATTAAAATTGTTCCTAAACAATGTGACCAATTATGTTTGTGAATAGGACCTTTATGAACAGCTTAGTTTTCAACTTTTGATAAGTAGTTCAACCTCTTTGATTGGAAATGACGACATAATATGACTTGATCCACACCTGTGTGTAATTAAAAGGAAATTTTTATTCTAAAATTACATTTAATAAACATACTTACCATGACTCAGGTTTTATTCCCGCCCTTCCTCCCCGCTTTCTGGCAGGTTTGGTTCTGGCCCTTCTAGCGGTTCTTGATACATTCTCCGTCATCGAAAAGAGGATGTTCTTATGCATGCGCGAACTGAAGGCACTTCCACTTAGTGGAGTTGTCTGTCTTGGTATTATTTTCTATCAGTAACAGCATGTAGCAAATCGCTTCGGATATTGCACGAGTGAGTCATGGTAAGTATCATATAGTAAAAAGCCAACTGTCTGTCCGTGTGTGTGGTGTCTCTGTGTCTGAAACACAAAACGGGCCTTATAACTCCGCCGTTTTTCGACCGAATTGCTTCAAATTTGCTGTGAGCCCTAACGGGGCGATGGCAACGGCAACCGAGGCGGCCGTGTCATTTGCGCGGTTTCGCAAATGCGCGAAACGCGCATCCGCCGGCCTCTCGGCACCCGTATCTCAGGCGTTTCTGGGCCGATTGCCTTCGAATTTGGCAGGAAGATGACCGGGGCCGGGGACTATCCGTGTGCCAAACCGGAAGCGAATCGGTCCAGAAACGCGCGCTAGACGCCGCTTCACCTTTTCACGAATAACTCCGCCGTTTCTTAACCGAATCGCCTCAAATTTGCTGTCAGGCTTGCTACGACCCGGGCAAAGCATGGCAGGGAATTTGAACAGCATCCGTTCATAAATGCGCGGAGGGATGGTGGGGGGGGGGGGGGGGGGGGGGGCAGTGGAGATTACAAGGGGATGACACTACACGTATCTGTATTATTAAAAAAATCGAGACTTTACTGGTTTAGCACTGCCTCCGGACATTGCCTCCAGTATTGTTCAATACTGCCATGGGGTTCAAACTGCCACGGGAATTAACTGCCATGGGGCGATTGCTAGTGTTTATTAAACGTAATTTTAGAATAACAAATTCCTTTGGTAAAGTTGAAAAATATTGCACATGCTTTTATGCCATACGAATCTGTGCCTTTTACAAAAATATGTTAATGATCTTTTGGTTGTTTTTTTATCCACAGCAAGGGTCCAGTTACCTGGGAGAGAACAACATACGTCTGGTCAGCCTGTTGTCAGCTCTGCTGGAGAAGAAATGGGGGGAGCTGCCCGGCACCAAAGACGTCTTTGAATTCGTCATCACCTGGCTGCCCATCAACAACTACCTGCAGAGATTTGGTCAGTTGACTAAATTACTCCCACTTCCCAACATTGTTGTTGTATCTTCCATTAGTTTCCAGCCTGCTTGTTCGTATGAAACATTGTTCATGTTGTTCGATGTAATAGAACCTTGTTACAGTTTTTTAAAACGGATTTGATTTGATTTTGTTCGTTCTTCTTTTGCCGGCACTCCTAGCAATTTCTTTCCATAACCAGCTTGTTCATGTAACCTTTAACTCCTTTTTTTTCTCTCTCTGTCACTGCTTGCCTCCCCTTTCCTGAACCCGCATCTGTAGGTTTACAAAATAGTGTTCCTAACGAGGCCTTTAACCCTTTCGCCGCCAGTCATTTTCCAGCAGAAGTTTCCATTAAGCTTATCTGGGTAGAGAAAATCGTCTGCAATATTGGGGATTCCTCTGTGACATGTATAAAGAGTAAGGCCTGTCCTTTCCTCCCCAAAAGAAAATATGGTATTTGGATAACAGACCCTGGTTTGATGCCTTTTAGTGACATGGGTGTTAAATCATTGTGCAAAAATGCGACATTGGCGGTGAAAGGGTTAAAGACCCACCACGGTTTTTCGGCCGATACAAGCGTTGGTTCTCTGCGGGAATGCCTTCTTGCATGGGAATGTTTGGTCGAAAATACTTGGATCCTTCACCCAATCTCCTTCCCAGCACCCCAAGACCGGGCAAAATTCGAAGCTCTCGACAAAGAAGTCGCCTCTCTACAGCAGAAAGGAGCCATCATTCCAGTGGCTCTGGTGGACTCAGGGTTCTACTCTCGCCTGTTTGTAGTCCCCAAAAAGAACGGAGAGTTTCGCCCCGTCTTGGACCTTTCCCCTCTGAACAAGTACATCCGTACGGACAAGTTCAAGATGGAGACAGCCGCTTCCATCCGTCTGTCCATTCTTCAAAACGATTGGGCTACATCCATCGACCTGCGCGACGCATATTTCCATGTGGACATCCACCCGTCGTGGCAGAAGTTCCTTCGCTTTGTCTGGAGGCAACAGACGTTCCAGTTTGTGGCCCTGCCCTTCGGCCTGTCTCCAGCCCCTTGGATTTTTAACGCTGCGAAATGAAAAATAGTGAACATAGTGTTGACAGCAAGATCCTCCTTTTACACTGACCAAATAAACAATGCAGTGACCTCTAGTCGGCTGTTTTCTATCTGCAGCAAACTACTTGATGAACTACTCCCTACTCTCACCCATATTGTCAACAACTCTCTAACATCTGGCTCCTTTCCATCTGTGTTCAAAACTGCCATTGTCAAACCACTTCCAAAGAAATCATCCCTTGACCCAAACACTCTCAAGAACTATAGGCCTATATCTAACCTCTCTTTCATATCAAAAATCATTGAGAAATTAGTTCTTCATCAACTCTTAAGCTATCTCAATGAACATCAACTCATCAGTCATTCACAATCAGCGTACAGGCCATTTCACAGCACTGAAACGGCACTGTTGAAAGTAACTAATGACATTCTCTTAGCTCTTGACTCTGGTGACGCATCTATATTAACTCTTTTGGATCTTTCAGCTGCTTTTGATACTATTGACCACCATATACTCCTTAAGAGGCTTCAAATCACCTATGGAATATCAAGCACTGCTCTGTTGTGGTTCTCATCTTACCTTTCTGGTCGAACTCAGTCTGTCTCCATCAATGACTTATCTTCTGCAATGGTTGGCCTCACATGTGGGGTTCCTCAAGGCTCAGTACTTGGACCAGTCCTCTTCATCATGTACACTAAACCCCTGTCCGAGTTGATCACTTCTCATTCAGTTGATTCTCAGTCTTTTGCTGATGATACACAACTCCACAAGCCTGTATCCCCATCTACCATTCTTCCTTCTATATCTTCACTTGAATTCTGCATTCGCAACATCAAATCATGGATGCTACAAAACAAACTGAAGCTGAATGACGACAAAACGGAGGCCTTGTTCATCCACTCTCCATCTAGAAAACTTTCGTACCCAAAGCCTGATTCCATCTCTGTCTGTGACACTCAAATACCTTTTTCTCCTTCTGCTAGAAATCTTGGCTTCCACATCTCTCAAGATATGAGTGTTGACTCACAAGTTCAAACTATCTGTCGGTCAGCATACTGTGAGCTGCGTCGCATTGGTACGATTCGCCATCTCCTGTCTATAGATACTACTAAAATACTAGTCTGCGCTTTTGTTCTCTCTAAACTAGATTATTGTAATTCACTCTTGTATGGCTGCCCCCAACACCTCATTGACAAGCTTCAAAAAGTCCAGAACTCTGCTGCCAGACTTGTCCTCAAGGTCTCTAAGTATCATCATGTTCAACCACTCCTGATATCCCTTCATTGGCTTTCCATCAAAGCACGTATTGACTACAAAATTTCCACTCTATGTCATTCTTATTTCTCTGGAAATGCCCCTAGCTACATTTCTGACATGCTTTCTGTCTATACTCCATCAAGGCAATTGCGGTCATCTTCAGATTCCAAAATTCTCTGTGTTCCTAGTACACGAACAAAAATGTTTGGTGAGCGCTCCTTTTCCTTTTCGGCCCCATCAGTTTGGAACTCCTTACCACGCGAAATCCGCCATATCCAGTCCTTGCAATGTTTCAAATCAGCTCTCAAGACCCACCTGTTCAAGCTACATCACAACCTTTAGGCCACATTACTTCTGGACTCTATTCTCACACACACACTCCCCTCCCCCCATATTAGTTTCACTGTGTGTTGACTGCAATGTGTACGTCAGCTTTGTTGCAAGTGATAGAGAGAGAGAGAGAGAGAGAGAGAGAGAGAGAGAGAGAGAGAGAGAGAGTGTGTGTGTGTTGATGCTTTGTTCAACTGATTGTATTTTGTATTGTGTTTTTTGGGTGGGGTGAGTGGTGGTGATGGTAACGGTTGTTCTTCAGTTTAACGTCCTTCCACTAAAAGTGATTCAGACAATATAGTGTAGTTTGATGTTGGTGTGGTGAGTGTGAGTGGGTGTGTCTGTAAATGTGTGTAAGCATTAGAGTAAGTGATAGGATAGTGATGCAGACCTAATCATACCCCCCCCCCCCCCCCCCCCCAAAGAAAAACAAAACAAAAAACAAATTACATTTAAAGAATATAACCGATAAATGAACAATGTTAAAGATACATACTATGTGAACTACTTAATAAACATTTACAAACTGAATCAAGAACAGAATAATTGTTTAGAATACTGGGTAGAGACAATGGCGTCGATCCATCAATAAAACCATCAATACCCGAATTCTTGAAAAGTTCTCTTGCTAATGGACAATGAATCAGTAAATGACTGACACTCAAGGATTCACCACACATGCATTTAACATTAATACAGTATTTTGTTTTAAATGAATTCAAACGAAGTCTATGGATTAGACTTTCAATCTCCCTGGACGAGAAAGTAACACGTTTGTGTAATATTATCTCATTGTCTCTAACATTAGATTTAATACAGTTATTATAATATTGAACGTCTGAGTTCATCAATTCAGTTTTGACATTTTCATGAGAAGTTTTGTTTATAATTGAGAAACATTCTGTCAGATCTAAAGGAACATTAATTGATACTGCGTCGTCACTATTTTGAGCTGCATTTTTTGCAGCTTGGTCTACCCGTTCATTTCCTGATATTCCGCAATGAGAAGGCACCCAACAAAAAGTAATGGTGATGCCTTTCAAGGAAAGAATGTGTATCATATGTTTAATTTCAATTATCATGTCAAGTCGGATACATGAATTGGGAGACATAATAGCATACATTGCTGCTTTAGAATCAACACATATTAAGATGTGTCTGTTATTTATAGGAAAACTTAAAAGGAAATCCAAGGACATAAGTATAGCAAATAATTCAGCGCTATATATAGACAAATTTTTACCAAGATAGAACAACTTTTCTACTTTTAAGCTAGGAATAATGAAAGCTGCTCCCGAGTTATTATCTTCTAAAACTGAACCATCTGTGAATATTTTTAAATATTGATTGTACATATTTTCTAAGTAACGGTAACGGTGTGTGTGTGTGTGTGTGTGTGTGTGTGTGTGTGTGTGTGTGTGTGTGTGTGTGTGTATGTGTGAGAGTGTGTGTGCGTGTGCGTGTGTGTGTGTGTGTGTGTGTGTGTATGTGTGTACGTGCGTGTATGTGTGGGTGGGGTGCGTATGTGTATGCCTATTTGCATGTGCGTGAGCGATTATTTCATTTTGTTGTTGAATTTGTTGCTTTTAATTTTTTTGTGTGTTAAGCGCATAGAGCTCCACATTGGTGGAGGAATGCGCTATATAAATGATTCACTATTATTATTATTATTATTTTTACAAGAGTCACCAAGGAACTTGTGCGGATTGCCAGGTCACAATCCATCCGCCTCCGCGTCTACCTGGATGACTGGCTTCTACTGGCGTCCTCTCGCGCACTCTGCTTGAATCAAACGGAAACCCTGGTTCAACTGTCCGCTTCTCTGGGGTTTCGTATCCACGACATCAAATCAGATCTGACTCCATCAACCTCATTCAACTACCTGGGCATGTCTTTCAACACCGTCCAATTCACCGTTCGGCCGTCAGACAGCAGGATTCTAGCCCTCGTGGAGTCGGTCACCGCGCTCAGACAGAAAACCTCAGCTTCTGCCCGCCAGTTACTCCGTCTACTCGGGCTGATGGAATCAGTAGCGGACCTTCTTCCTCTGGCACGGGTCCACAAACGGCCACTGCAACGCTTGCTGGCTCAGAGAAAGATCTCGCGCTTTCAGCTGGAACACCAAGTGATGCTAGGGGACTGGTTTCTAGAGGCAACCGAACAGTGGACAGACCGTGCCTGGGTCAACCAAACGGTTCCTATCAGACCTCTTTAGCAACAACTGTTCCTTCACACGGACACTTCCAAAACTGGTTGGGGTGCACACCTCGACGACAGAGAGGCTTCAGGCCAGTGGACTCTCGCAGAGACACTCTTTCACATCAACCTGCTGGAATTGGAAGCGGTGGCGAGGGCCCTCAAGTCGTTTGCAGTTTGTCTCACCGGCAAGTGGGTCACCGTTTGCGGCGACAATACGACAGCCCTGTCTTACCTACGTCGTCAAGGGGGAACACGATCACCTGCTCTCTCGAGAAAAGCGGAGGAGATCCTTCTGTGGGCTCAAGCCAAACAAATCTCCCTGACGGTGGAGTATGTCCCGGGAAAACTGAACGTTTTAGCGGACCAGCTCAGCAGAAAGGGCCAGATCCTACCCATGGAATGGACTATTGCACATCAATCTCTCCTCCCGCTGTGGTCCCTCTGGGGGAAACCGCACGTGGACCTGTTCGCCACGAGGTTCAACTGCAGGCTGCCTGTCTGCGTATCACCTATGAGGGACCCTCAGGCACTAGCGTGCAACGCCTTCTCGATACCCTGGACAGGAATGTCAGCGTACGCGTACCCTCCGACGTCTCTCCTACCCAAGGTACTCGAGAAGTACAGCCGCGATCGACCCCGGCTGATCATCATCGCCCCGTTCTGGGAGACCAGCCCTTGGTTCCCGGAACTCACCAGCCTCTCACACGTTCCAAGCGTCCCTCTTCGTCTCACAAAAGACACTCTGCTTCAACCACGCACGGGAGTCGGCCTAGCCAACCCCCAACTCTTTCAGCTGACCGCATGGCTACTATGCGGTCATGCCTGCGAGCACGCGGACTCTCAGAACGAATTGTGGACTTAGTACTCAAGGCGAGACGACAGAGTACTAACAAACTATATGACATACGGTGGGCCTCATGGTACGGTTTCTGTTTGTCCCATGGAATTTCTCTGTTAGATCCTTCAGGTCCGGAGCTTATCCGCTCAGACATTAAGCGGATACAAGGCTTCTGTTGTGCATACTATAACGGTAGCTACAGGCAAGAGAAATCCTTCCTTTTCCTTAGCTATTGAGCTTTCACATCTGATCGATGCGGTCCGCAACAAGTCTGTGTCCTCGGGCGTTCGCCTTCCTCAGTGGGATTTGTTCATTGTTCTGTCCTTTCTTAGGGATCAATGTGAACCTTTAGCATCGTTGTCTTTCAAGTTGTTGACATACAAGACAGTTTTTCTATTGTCTTTAGCTACGGCTAGGCGGGTTAGTGGCGTCCATGCTCTTAGCGTCACGCGGCCACCTGTCTCCACCGTCACGGACACCCGTCACAGAGCGGCACCTTCGAGGGCGGACCCCCCGATGCCTGTTCTGGAGCCTGTTTCACGTCAACCTGGCCCCCGTCGTACGGATGTGCTTCAGCCCCCCTTGGATGCTCATCAGGCCAGGCACTCCTCGAAGCGTCAGGCGGCGCGGCCTCGAGGGTCTTCCGTGGATGAAGAGTTTGATTCGTCGCCTCGTGAGGGTTTGGATGACTTCGACCTAGCCGTCCAGGACGAAGTGTTTCGCATCATGAGGACTGGGTATCAGGGGTCTCAGCGGTCCACGTCGAGGTCTGGCCACGACTACGATCAACTCTCTCAGTCTGAGCGGGACAATAGTGTGTCTGACGCCCCTGTGTATTCAGACCCAATCCCTTCGACCGGCAATTATCAGGGCTATCTGCACATCCTTCAGCCCTACTGCAAGGACATCAAGCCGATGGTGCAGCTCGAATCATCTCAGACAGCGGGACAGCCGCAGTTCTTTGGCGAGCTGCAAGCGCAGAAGGAGGCTCGTCTAGCGCTTCACACCTCCCCGTTCGTCCGGCAGGCACTGCGTAAGGCTGACTCTATCCTGTGGTCTCAACCGCCACCGTTGCCTGTGGACGACGACGACATCTCTCCTCCCCCTCAGCCGGAACCGGTCCCGTCTCAACCCGGCTCGTTTGTGAAGAAGGACTTCTTCCCACCGTTTCAGCTGGCAAACCCCTTTGTGCCTGTGCCTTCGCACTCGGAGGTGTCCCAGCAGGATCGTTCCGCCCTTAGCTATGGGCGCAGGATGAGACAGACTTCGGTTCTCATGGGCCAGCCGGCCTTCAACAACTTGGAGAGGTCCATGTTCTCTATTCTTCGAGCCTCGTCGTTAGCCACGTCAATGCTTCAGTCTCTGGCGCAAATCGCCAGTTCTACGGCCACTTCCAAACCTGAAGATTTCAGGCTGCGTGATGGTGTCGACGAGCGTGCCCTGGGTGTTGCCTTGGCTTCTCTCAACCAAGCTGTGAGCTCCATTTCGTCCGTGGCCTCCTCTTCTAAAGTGCAGCTAGCGGCCACGTTCAGGGACGCGGTCCTCAAGGATTGTAAAGTGCCTCTCTCCCTGTTGGATCGTTCGAACATTCGCTCTGGCCCCACCGATCCTCGCTCTACTTTTCATCAGGCTTCCCTCAAGGACAACCTGGAGCGGGTCAAGAAACGAAGACTGGACTGGGGCCAGGAACGCATCATGGAGTTGGCTACCAGGGCTGCCGGCCGGGGGTTTGCTTCCCCCCAACCCAAGCGCGCGCGCATGGACTTTAGGCCTCCTCCCTCTGTCCCCACGAGAACCGGTTCGTCTCGAGGGCGTTCCTTTCGCTACCCCAACTACCAGTCAGCGGGACAGCGTCAACGCCCCCCATACCAGCGTCGCCCTTTGTCCACCAACCGCCGTCCTCCGTCCTCGGGACGGGGTTCGGGCACCTCGGGTCCTTTCCGGTATGTCCGTGCCCCGTTTCCAGCACGGAAACAGCCTTTTCAGTAGAGCCCGCACGACCTTTGGGGGATTCAGGCGCTTCGACCGACTCAAGTGTGGGTTCCCTTCTGAAATGCCTTTCAGCTTGGGAGCACTTGGTCGAAAGCCCTTGGGTCCGTCAGGTCGTGCGGGTCGGCTTCAGGTTCCCCTTTTCCAGGGAACCTCCCCTGTCTGCCCAACCCATCTCTTTCCCGCCCCCTCAAGACCAGTCAAAATTCGAAGCGATCGACAAAGAAGTCGCTGCACTCTGTCAAAAGGGAGCCATTGTGCAGATTGTGCCTACGGAACCGGGTTTCTACTCTCGTCTGTTCGTGGTCCCCAAGAAAAGCGGAGAATTTCGCCCGGTCTTGGACTTGTCCCCCCTGAACAAGTTTATTCGCACCGACAAATTCAAAATGGAGACAGCAGCTTCGATCCGTCTCTCCATTCTTCCGAACGACTGGGCTACGTCCATCGACCTGAGGGACGCATATTTTCACCCTTCACGTCAGCGTTTCCTGCGCTTCGTCTGGAAACACAAGACTTATCAGTTTGTTGCCCTTCCGTTCGGCCTGTCCCCGGCCCCTTGGATTTTCTCAAGAATCACCAAGGAACTCGTTCGTCTCGCCAGGTCCCAGGCAATTCGTCTTCACGTTTACCTGGACGATTGGTTGTTGCTAGCAGCCTCGCAAGCCCTGTGCCTCTCGCAAACAGACACTCTTGTTCGACTGTCCAGGACTCTGGGTTTTCGCATTCACGACGGGAAGTCGGAGCTGACTCCTTCAACCTCCTTCAGCTACCTCGGCATGAAGTTCGATACGGAGCGGTTTTCAGTGCAACCGTCGGAAGCTCGGGTCAAAGCCATATTCGAGATTGTCTCGACGTTCAGACTGAGGACTTCGCTCTCTGCTCGTCAGCTTCTCCGCCTCCTGGGACTTATGGAATCGGTAGCGGATTTGCTTCCTCTCGCACGGGTGCACAAGCGGCCACTGCAACGACTGCTGTCGCAAAGGAAACTGTCTCAGATGCCTCTCGAGCAACTAATGTCTCTCGGCGATTGGTTCCTCGAGTCGACGGAACAGTGGATGAATCTCGAGTGGCTCAACAGCTCGGTGCCTATCCGTCCCATGCAGCAGCAACAGTTTCTTCACACAGATGCCTCAACGACGGGCTGGGGCGCCCATTTGGATCGGGTCGAAGTTTCGGGCCAGTGGACTTCGGCAGAGAAGAAATGTCACATCAACCTCTTGGAGATGGAAGCAGTAGCCAGGGCCCTGAAGTCTTTTGCACTCCTTCTCTCCGGGAAATGGGTCACTGTCTGCGGAGACAATACGACAGCTCTCTCTTATCTTCGCCGCCAGGGAGGAACACGGTCTCCGGCCCTTTCAATGAAAGCGGAAGGGATTCTCCTCTGGGCCCAATCAAGAAAGATCGTGCTCTCAGTGGAATACGTCCCGGGGAAGTTGAACGTCCTAGCGGATCAGCTGAGCAGGAAAGGACAACTTCTCCCCACGGAATGGACCGTCGCTCACCGATCCCTCCTCCCACTGTGGCACCTTTGGGGGAAACCTCACGTGGACCTGTTTGCCACAAAGTACAATTGCAGGCTTCCTCTCTATGTGTCACCTATGAGGGACCCCCAGGCACTAGCGCGCAACGCTTTCTCGATCTCCTGGACAGGAATGTCAACTTATGCGTACCCTCCGACGTCTCTGCTCACCAAAGTGCTGGAGAAATACTGCCGCGACAGGCCCCGCTTGATTGTCATCGCCCCGTTCTGGGAAACAAGCCCTTGGTTTCCAGAACTCGAGAGCCTGTCTCACGTTCCAAGCGTTCCGCTTCGTCTCACAAGGGACACTCTGCTTCAGCCTCGCACCGGTGTAGGACACGCCAACCCCCAGCTGTTTCAGTTGACCGCATGGCTACTATGCGGGCCGGGTTGCGAGCACGACTCTTACCAGACAAGACTGTTGACCTAGTCCTTAAGGCTCGTAGGCAGAGTACCAATAAGCTTTATGACATTAGGTGGGCTTGGTTCGGGTTTTGCACAGCCCATGGCATTCCCCCCTTAGACCCTTCTGGTCCACAGTTCACCCAGTTTTTAGCTCACCTGTACCAGGACCGCGGCTTATCCGCCCAGACTTTGAGTGGTTACAGGTCTGCCGTTGTTCATACCGTTGCTGTGGCGACGGGCAAGAGAAACCCTGTTTTTTCATGTGCCATTGAAGTCTCCCATCTCATTGATGCTGTGCGTAATGTTTCTGTTTCGTCCTGTGTTCGCCTCCCGCAGTGGGATGTTTTTCTGGTCCTCTCATTTTTTAGGGATAAATGTGAGCCCATGTCCTCTTTGTCCTTGAAGTTGCTAACTTTTAAAACGGTTTTTCTTCTCTCCCTAGCCACTTCTAGGCGGGTTAGCGGTGTTCATGCTCTTAGTGGTCTGGGTTCCGACGTTGAGTTCAATACTTCGGATCAGTCAGTCACCTTGTCTTTTTTGCCCGAGTTTAGGGCCAAGAATCAGCCTGCTCAGATTGCTTCCCCCTCGGTTACTGTTCAGAGTCTTTGCACCATTCTCGGCCCTGATGATTCGGATAGGCTCCTGTGCCCTGTCAGAGCCCTTAAGTTTTACCTTAAGAGAACCTCCCCCTTCCGGGGGCACAAACGCCGTCTGTTCATCTCCCTGAATGAGAAATACATGAGGGATATCTTGAAATCAACCATTTCTAGGTGGTTAGTGGGCGCTATTAAGTTAGCGTACTTAAGTGCCGACAAGTCATTGCCCTCTAACCCCCTGAGAGCCCATGAAATCCGGGCTATCAGCACATCCCTGGCTATGATCAAGGGAGTGGCGCTTTCCAGCGTTATGGAAGCGGCGTACTGGAAGTCACAGTCCACCTTCACTAGCTTCTACCTGCGCCATTTCTCCGCCAGAAGGCAGGACGACACCTTCGGCATCAGGAAGGTGGTGCTTGCGCAGACTCCTGTTTCTCTGGCCTAACGGTAATCGTTTGTTATTTTTTGTTCTGATGTTGGTATGCATATGTATATGCTGTTTGGGGGTATGGATGTTTTGATTGTTTATTTGTTATAATGTCCTCTCCCTTACAGGTTATCCCTGGCGTTCCAGGTCAGGTTTGTCTTGTGGGTACTGTTTTTGGGGTTGGTTGGAGTGTAACTTCAACAATGTTTTCTTACCCACCTCCTCGCTGGTAATCAACTCATTCGTAGTGAAACGGTAACATGATAGAATAGATTGAATGATTTTAGTTAATATAACTATCTATTCTATCTATATACTTACCGTTTCACTACGAATGAGTTATTCCTTCCAATTTGGAGCAAATGCCAATTTACCAAAGACCAAAAAGTTCTAGTCTTAACAAGACTAGATTACTTCCCTTGGTCTACACAGCCAATACCACTAAGCTGCCGTGGATCCCACACACTATGTCACTTCCGTGGAGGCAACTTTAAATCATGATAAAAAATTTAAAAACCAACCTTCCCAATGATGTTTTCGTCGGAGGGAGGTGGGTGGGAACCTTTGATCGTAGTGAAACGGTAAGTATATAGATAGAATAGATAGTTATATTAACTAAAATCATTCATTTTTTTCTCTCCTCGTTTTATCTGAAAATTTAAAATAAAATTAATTCTTTTCAATTTTGACGTAGCAGATTTCTACTGTAGTTTGATGCCTAGTGGTGTGGACGTGCAGGCGACAAGCAGAGCATGGAGAGCCTGACGGAGCAGGCCCGGTATATCATCGAGATCACCATGAGCAGCCTCCACTCCACCTTGGAATGGCTGGGGGAGGGCACCATCCCCGTCAGGAGGCTGCAGTTCATCCTTGACCGCCACGAGCGGTTCGCCTCCGTCACAAAAGCCATCGGTCAGGACCAGACGAGGATCCAGGACTTGCTGAAGCTTCGTGGGCAAGAGCTGCAGATGTACACACTGACCAGTGCCCAGCTGGACAAGCTGTTTGAGCACTGCGGGACCCTTATGCAGACCGGTATGTTGTCTTCTTCTTCTTCGTCGTCGTCGATCGCTCAGATAGTAGATGACGATAAGAAAAGGGAAAAGGAAGAGTCAAAGAGAGTGACAGATTAAAGGAAGTTACAAGCTCAGAAAGACCCCCAAGTATCCCCAAGGGGGTCTGGTTTGTTGATTTGTGCACTATTGAGTACTCGACCCCCTTTTGAAAGTATTTGTGTCTGTCAAAATCTGTTTGGATATTTGGTGAACAGACATCACCTTTGGATATTGGGAACTACCATATTTTTCGGATCATTAGGCGCTGCTGTGTATAAGGTGAATAGGGCAATTTTCATGAAAAATCTGAAAAAATTAAAGTAAAAGGCGCCCTCGTTTATAAGGCGATACACACCTCGCCAAAGAAAGTCGAAGTTTGAAGCCCATACACGTCCTGTAAACGCTTACCGACCGCCATTACTGCTGTCATAAACGAGAGTTGGCTCCCTTCTCAAATAATTGAAATTCCGTTTTTGCGACTTCCGGTTGTTGTGTTTGGGCTTTTCTTCGCGAAAACTGGTAGAATTATGGCATTTTAAGCTCTACAACGATGCTTTTTACATCCAATGAAGGGTTATGGCATCTGTTGGACGTATCTCGAAAGATAATATATTTGAAGCATTTTAAGGTGAATATTCGTCGTATCGGCGGCTCGTTAACGATTTTAATGTTGTGACTCGCAGTAGACTGTACTGAGTACGGCAATCGTTGCCTCTCTTCTCACGATTTTGTTCACTGATAGGGTGCCCTCGTTTATTAGGCACATAGGTCGAAATTGGAGAACAAAATATTGCTTTTTGTCCGAAAATTACGGTATTCTGTTTTGTTGTTATGTTTTTGGACTTTGTTAAAGGGGCACACTGATGGATGAGTTTTTGTAAGAAACACGTTGAGATCACCAGGAAAACACCCTTTACAGAGATCGCAACACTCACTTTGCTCTGGTTTCCCAGAAATCAAGCCGTCAAATCGGCGATTCCTCCTTGGCGGAGGTGCTGGAAGTCAAATTATTTCACCCAAAGAGAAGGCGTTTGCCGTCTCTTTTCTAATGACCACCTGCGTTTAGACCAAATCGTTTGCACACACTTTTCACAATACAAGCCTTTTTTTATTTTTATTTTTTACAGTTTACATAAAGGAGTTTCGCTCACAACAAAGGAAATAGCTCAATTTTTTTTTTTACTGCACTACAAAAGAAAACGTTTCAACCACAGTGAGTAACCTCCACCCACCCCATCCAAAATGGCTACTCTCTCCGGCATCTCCGCCAAGGAGGAATCGACGTTTTGATGGTTTAATTTCTAAGAAACCAGAGCAAAGTGAGTGTTCCGATCCTTGAAAAGGCTGTCTTTCTTGTGATCTCGACGTGTTTCTTGCAAAAACTCATCCGTCAGGGTCCACCTTTAAGGGAAACATTATTTTCATTCACACACAAGCTGAAGCGCATGGCGACAGAAAAAACAACAACAAAAGTCCTTCTTTGGATGCCAAAGCTTTCACAGTGTCCTTTCAATAACACAGATAAAAAATTAAAAATTCAGCACCATTCCAGTTGGTGCTTATCATATTGCTAAACTTTTTCTTTTGATGCATGATTCATTAATTAATACAGTAACAACATGTTATTGATCAAAATAATATCGTCGAAACCATGCATGTATCCTAAGGTGAACAATGAAACAGTGTTTTTGATGTGTGATTGACGTTGGTTGATGTTTGAAAACCCCCCAAACCAGGTGACTTTGAAGAGGTGCGCAGCTCCTTCACGCAGAAACGAGAGGCCTTCAAGGACAGACCCCTGAACGAGGTGGTACAAATCTCACCCCTGGGCCGCGTCAAAAACCTGGCCCAGTACAAACCAACGTCCAACCCATGGCAGCTGCCCCTCTATATGCTGAACATCCTACCGCATTTCGAGTCCACCATCACCTGCCTCATCTTCCGCAATATGCTCACCGGAGTCGTGGAAGGCCGGGACCTGTCAAAGGCGGGGCTGTGGTCGGCGTTCGAGGGCGTTTGGCGCAAGACGAACGCTGAGTGGGAGAAATTGTGCGACTCCATGCAGAAAGCCGACATCAGCCTGGCGGAAATGGAGAAGCTGCTGAGGATCTACGGCGGGGGCCAGGCCGGGTACAACTTTAAGGAGATTCAGACTGATCTGTGCAAAATGTCGCTGAGAAGTGACACCTCGTGGGTGGATGAGAGGATCCGGCAGTTCCGGTGGTTCTTGGCTATGAAGAAGCATGTAGCCACCGCCTCTGCTTTGCTGGATGTGACGAAAGCCTATGACATTCAAGGCGACTTCAGCCACCTGGAGAACATCAGCCGTTTGGTAAGAAGAAGACTGTAGGAAGTGTCTCCCTGTGTGTGTGTGAGATATCTTCTCAGAATCTTTTATAGGAACAAAGTGAGCGTGGCCTTTTGATGTCGAGAAAATGCTGATAAAGCATTGCTGAATTTTTGGCTCCCCCATATCTATGAATTTGACTGTAATTTCTGTCACTATTTGCCTCTTAATGTCATTACTGTGAATCCAAAGTTACTGTAGGTAAGTGGATAGTGACAGCCACAAGGAACAAGGAAATCATGCCATAATTGACATTGATAATTCAGCATGCTTGTCCAGTGGAACTTAGATGTAGGTAAGGATGAATATGTTATTTGAGTGATTGAGCCACGGAATGGTATACGATATAGGCATAAAAAGGATTATGGTAGGTAGAATAACATGCATTTTGAAGTGGATAGGTAAGTAAAGAAATGGACCTGCAGGCCTCTTTATACCCCAGAGTTCCCCAAAACATACAGATTGTGCATATTTACGCACTAGAGCCTCAAATTCACCCATGCATGAGAATTACCCTTTAAGCCCTGAAGGGGTGAGATTATTCTTTAACTCATTCCGGACGAATTCCGAGTATGCTCGGAACAGGAGAACAACAGTCAGGGCCTAATTCCGAGTATCCTCGGAACAACGATTTCTGAGCCTAAAACTTGCCTGAATCCATGTTTTCTCAATCCAAACCAGGTTTTTTGAGTTACTTCTCTTCGTCACTCTTCCAACATTCGTTTCACTTATGTTTGGCACTTTTATTTCATTTATTAATGTTAACAATGTCAAACAATCGGCCCTATGCAAGCCTCACAAAATGCCCCAACAAGTTTTCATTCATAGTGATAGGTATAGGGAGACTAATAGTTCTGATTTCAATGCAAGTGATCACGATTTCAAAGTGAAAATTAAACTTGGATCAACCAGTAATTTTGTTGAAAATGATTTACAGACAGGCGAGTTTTGTTGCACTTTTTTATTTGTTCTTTTTTTTTCCCCTAGGCAACCCCAGGCCAGTAATGACGTTTGCCTCAGGCAGCAAAGTGCTGAAGGGGTTGAACTTTTGATTCGTGCATTGGATCAACCTCACTTTTCAGAAGCTAAGAGCATTGTTTATATAATTCTCCCTGTGGGGACACCAGGGGGTCTTTCGTAAAAATAGTTCCCCCACCTTCTGGAAGTTGTGTGCTTGTAACTTCCTCTAATCTGCCACTCTCTTTGACTCTGCTTTTTCCTTTTGCTTACTGTCATCTACTATCTTTTTGACTTATCGGCCCATTCTCCTGCCTTTAAAAAAAAAAATCTTCCGAATACCTTTTCTCCTTTGAGCTCCTCCAAAATCGGAATGTGTCAGCTGTACACAGCGGGGAGACCAGTGAAAACTGAAAACTGGACACAATCATACCTTACCCATTATGGCCGTATGGCATGGGAACGCAGAAGAAGTTTATAATTTGGCGCTATACCTCCAGCTGGTTGTGCAGGAAGCTCTGTTTTTGAAAGTTCATAACTTCTAGGTGGCAAACTTTCACGTCTTCAAATACAATATTCTTTCATAGTTAATCATTGAAACGGATCTTCAAGTACGCTAAGCAGGAAATTCTGTAAAAAAAAGTCTTCTTTTTCTTCTTCTTCTTCGATCGCTCAACCAGTTTCCTGTCAATTATGAGCACAGATGCATCATGCTGCTATTATGCGCCTAACTAAGAAATAGTTTTGCCCAGCATGTCCGACTTCGGCTGGAGGAAATCTTTTTGAAGGTGTTTTTTGAAAAAAGGTAGGAGAATTTTAACTATTTCACAATATTGTTTTTATTGTAACATTCAGGTAAGATTACACAATTAACATTAGTGCTGATAATCTTGGCATTCTACTACTATTTTCTTGGTAACTGGTTAATTTTAAGACTGCTGTTTTAAAAAAACCCAAAAAACATGTATATGAAAAACCAGATGATATACAAAAAAAAGAATTACGTGTTTTGACAGAGCCATAAAGCCTCGCTGCCGATCCGTGCGGTGAACCAAACCATGTTCAGGTTGTGTGAAAAGCTGGAAGGGATCAGCTCACACGACGTCCGATACCTGATAGAACTGGTGCGCCCCCGCTGCCTGGAATTCGTCAAGTGGCTGAAAGAAAACATGAAAGGTGAGAGAAATACCCCCCCCCCCCCCCGCCAACAATTTTTTTACAAGTAAAATTAGTATCTAATATAATCACTCGGTGGATGCAATAACGACTCATCATCCATGATGTAAATGTCGGGAAAATGCCGATGTTAGTAACACGACTTCAAAAATTTGCATCGATCGAACAAAAACAAACTCGCTGCCGAAATAGGTCAGAATACACTCCTTACTCATCACTTCGCAATCTCATAAGTCCCATCTTTCACAAAAATACGACTATTCATCGCTTTCTCCAGTCAATGGATGCCATAACTGTTCGTCATCCATATTGGAAAAATCGCGAAAATGCCGAAGTCGTTCACTAATATTCAAATATTCATATCTTTCAAACCAATCGGCCTAGAAACCATTGCAAGCAACAGGACAGAAGTGTAATCTATAGCGAAAGCGAGGCTGAAGCGCTCATGTGACTGCCATGTGATAGAAACAAAATGGAAGCGCCCAAACCGGCCACGTGGAATCCGTATGTTCCCGAACGTTCTAGACGTTTCCGATCCAATTTTTTTTTTTAACGTTCCCGACCATTCACCGCACAAGAGAGTTAAGTTGGTGCTAGAGTTAACACTTAGTATCTCTCTTAACTTTGTCATTCACATTGCCCTACTTTTTTTTCTAAAAATTGATTGCTACGTAGAAGTCTTTCTTTTTTTTAATTCCAACTCAGTCTTCTCTGTGTATTTTGTCCTCTTACTATCTGCTTGCTGTCTGTCAGTCTTTCATTTTACGTTGAAAACATATGTACAAGCCTGCCTACTGCTACGATTTGGCCGTAGCAGCTACGAAAAATAAAGCTTTGCTTCGGGGCTACGGCAACCTTAACGTTGTTACGGGAAAAGAAAAAAATTGCCGACACATTTTATTTTTGCTTGTGCCGTTCCCGGTTTTGTCTGTTTCCAAGAGCAGACGCGCGATAACCTAGTCACTTCTGTTTTTATCAAAGTGACTGCGCATGAGTTCTTATTACTTTCTCTCAAAAAATGGCGGACTTCAGCAGCAGTAGCGATTCGGGAGATGTTTCAAATGAAGAAAAACGAACCCAAACCAGAAACCGAAAATCATCTGGCGCACCAGAAAAAACATCGGCCTGCTGCACAAGTTTTCAAAATAGCTTACACGGAGCAGTGGCCTTGCATCGTCAGAAGTCGACTTGGTGCGAACCATGCTCACTGCAACCTCTGCCATGCGGACTTCTCTGTGAATCAAGGCGGTAGAGACGATTGCCGTTGACACGGTCAGTCGGTGAAACATAAGCAGCACGTTTCGGCTGTCATTTGTGGATGCTACTGAAAAATTTGCCATGCTACTGAAAATTGATAGCTGGGCTACTGATTGATCCAAGTAGGCAGGTCTGTATGTATCATACGAAACGTCTGTCTGTTAACCTTTAGCACACTGCAGGCGCACTGTGTCGCCGAGCAGATACTCTCCCCTGCAACTGCAGGCGCCCTGTGTCGCCCAGAGAGATGTACTCAAAGCCAATGCTTCGTGGATCTTATTTCTGTTACTAATAATAGAAACTACCTCACTTTAGCTTCAGAACGAGGCTCGGCTGCTTCTTTCTCTTCCGGCAAGCCGCCATTTGCTTTTTTAGTTGTATTGAATTTTTCAAGGTGTTGATTCGGTCAGAAAGTAAAGTACTCTATCAAATATGGTGCATTTTCGTGTTGGCGAAGCTTCCTACTGGAAATTAGCGTCAAGGTTTGTTTAAATCATGAATTCTTAGGCTTTGTTAGGTTGGATATCGACAAGGAAAGGGTGGTAGAAGATCGTAATGCAGTAGAAGGGGGGGTAGCCGATGTCGGTGTGACTCGATGAAGACGATCCGATATCAATTCGAGCCGCAATTGTGATTCAGTACCGATTTTGACTACTAGGTTGAAATCAAAGAAAATTTTGCCTTTCATAATATTCTTAATGCTATTTCCGTGAGTTATTTCGTTAAAGGGATCTTAGACATGAGTTAATTAGTCAGTGGGCGAACTTTGAAGCAGACGCACTCATTCCGACCGTGCCGAAACAGTAAGTCAACACTTTTGCTTTGTTTATTTCGCTTTTTGTTTTTTTCAACAACAAAACATACATGCACAACAAAATACATCATATCAAAACTTTCGTCAATCATCTCTTTATTAGTATTCCAATAATCAAGTCTGCACACAACACAGAGAAAATGAGAGCATTTTTAATCAAGTTGGTGTAAGCGTTTTTCACCGCCTCAAAAAGAATGCAGTGGCAGAGTACGGAACGTCAGAAAAAATGCAGGGTGCTAAAGGTTAAGCCTCAATGAAAAGGACCAAATACCACTTGAATGTTTTGTGCTTCGTTTGTCTACGACTGGTCCTAGTGGTCATCTAATTATTTTCAATCATTTTTAAGTTGGTGCCCTTTATATCTCAAACGGCTTTTATTACAGGTTAGTATTAGCCCGCGGTTGGAACTGAAAGTAAAGCGAGTTCAAACTGTACAATAAATTGATTTTCTTCAAGCATGGAAAGTCAGTTTAGTCTTTTGTGATGCACTGTTGCAGCGAAGGGAACTAATTGGATTTGGGGGACTTTCCCCCCAACGATAGCTGGCTACCGTATTTTTCTGACTATAAGGCGCACCTTTGTATAAGGCACCCCCCCCCAAATTTTACCCAAATTTCAGATTTTGTTACTGTATTCTCTTACTATTTTATTAGGGCAGCGATTTAATGCTCCAAAAAAAAAGAGATGATTCTGACCAAAAAACAGATGCTTATGGCAAAAGAAAAGACCATCTAACCCTAAACCTAACCCTATCCCTAACCCTAACCCTATCCCTAACCACGGAAAGAACCAAGAAATAGAGCAGGAGCGTGTAAATTTACATATTTGCCGAGAAATCGATGTACAAAGCCATGCACTTGTACTATTTTTTTGCTGGAACCATTCCTTTTTGGGGTTGATAAATTTAAAGTCTTTTATTAGTCATATTATAAAGCGCAGGGGTCAAAGTCTTGGAAAAAAGTATCGCTTTATAGTCCAAAAAATATGGTACTTTCAAGTCCTCTTGGCCTAGAGAGTGGGGATGTACCCTGGGCAAGCCTTCTCCACCGTGGACGCATTCCCGCCCAGTCTTCTCCAGAATAGCAGTGGCCTCGGCTGTTTGGAAGTCATAGTCGGAAGCTAGCAACCAACTGACTGGTATGCATTTCCGTTACTGTTGCTATTGCTATTCGCAAGTAGTTTACGATTGATGTTTCTTTTTCTTCTCCTAGTCCTTGTTGCATTAGATTGCTATGGCTGTGAACAGTTTCAACAAACACAGAACTTCCAGAAGGTGGGGGAACTATTTTTACGAAAGACCCCCCGCCCCACCCCCACCCCCTGGTATCCCCACGGGGAGATTCATCAACTTCTTCTTCTTCTGCGTTCCCATGCCATATGGCCATAATGGTTAAGGTACGTATGTGTCCGGTTTTCAGTTTTCACTGGTCTCCCCGCTGCGTACAGCCAACATATTCCGATTTCGGAGGAGCTCAAAGGAGAAAAATTATTTGGAAGATTTTTTTTGGGGGAAAAAGGCAGGAGAATGGGCCACTAAGTCAGAAAGATAATAGACGACAGAAAGCAAAGGGAAAAGGCAGAGTCAAAGAGAGTGGCAGATTAGAGAAAGTTACAAGCACAGAACCAGGCATGGGAATTGGACAAGTAAAATAAAGCTGAAAAGCGGGGGTCAGGAGTCAGAAGGCCCCTAGTAGGGGTCCAGGGGGTAACGCTGAAGCTTTTGTTTTTGTAATTGAAGCCCTAAAACAACATTAGAATGGCAAAATTTAGTTAACTTTATTTTTGTTTTTTCAGCGGAGAGACTTTTTTCGGTGGAAAAGCAATGTCATTTCGGCGGAAATTTGCTGTTTGGTGTACAATTCCAATACCTTGCAGAACTTCCAGAAGAATGGAATATTTTTTACGAAAGGCCCCCCGGTATCCTCACGGGGAGATTCATCAACTAAAACCACACTGTTGTTATCACTTTTCTCCACAGAGGGCCTGAAGGAGCTGAACGTCTTTGTGGACCTGGCCTTCATTTCTGCGGGGGAGGAGCCCATGTCCATCGCGCGGGTCAACTGCTTCCACGCGGCGGCCACGGGGTTCGCCCCGCTCATCTTCACGGACCTGACGGCGGGGGGCTGCGACCAGCTGCTGAGGCAGTGCAAGGTGGTGTGCCACAACGTGGCCGCTGACCCCAACCTGCCGCAGAAACTGGTGAGGCTTCTGCGTGGACGCCCCTGCTTTCAGGATGTCCTGCAGTTCAGGATTTTTTTTTATTGCCTGGAGCCTGCGTCGCCGGGTTATGAGAATTTGAGAAGATGCATTTTGCTGGTTATAGAGGTCATGAAGTTCAACCAGAAGTGAAAGTGCAACGAGAGCCTGTCAATTACATTAGAAACTCTTGTTTCCCTTCAGTTTTCAGGGGGCATTGCCCTCCCCCCCCCCAACCCCCAGGAGGGGCGCTGTCCCTGGACTCTGCCGGGTCCTGGGCGGCCCCTGGGCCCTTCCTAGCAGGATTTTTGAAATTTCCCAGGAGCACCCAGGCTTCTGTGAAGTCTGTATACTTATACAACTTATACTTATTACAATCTTGTGGTGGTACCATAGCCAATGACGTTTAACCGAGGTGTGGTTACTGCTACACATATCTGTATTATAAAAAAATCGTGACTTTACTGGTTTAGCACTGCCTCCAGGCATTGTCTCCAGTATTGTTCCCACCATCTTTGTATTTACAAATGCCCCACATGGCCGAAAGGCCGAAGAGGGCGTAGAACCCTATTTTCACTTGGTAGGCTAAGACCTCATCCAGTGCCGAGCTGATGAGACTCCCTAGAGTCAAAACAGCTGTCCTTGGCTTGAGTTCTGCCATTGCCTCCCTAATAAGGAGGAGAAACTAAGCTAGCACTTTTTATGTTTTTTAGAACATAGATCAAAATATCAAGTTAATATTACTGGTTTTTGGTTTTAATGTTCGTTTCAAAGACATAGGGACAACAAAGTTTTTAACAAAATTACTATTATTGCATTTCCAATGCTTCAACTTTTGAGTCCTGTAGGCTAGAGGAACCACCGGTGCCAGCAGTAAACTGAGATTTGTTCATACCTATATATATGTCGTATAGAATGTTGACCCGCGTAGAATGTATACATTCTATGATGAGATTGTAGAATGTATACATTCTACGACTGGTTGAAAATGAAACACAAAATGTATACTTTCTACAGCGAAATTGTAGAATGTGTACATTCAATGGACAAAATCATGGAATGTTGACGGGAATCTGATGTGTCATAGAATGTTGACAGTTGTACCTACCTTTACAAGTAGTTTGATACCTTGTCACCATGCACTCACTGGTCAAGAACCACTCAGGAACAAGGCTCTCATTCGGCTGAAAAGCATGAAGCGCCATCGATATAATTTTTTTTACTGTTCACAAAATGTACACGACATATTTAAATTGGTGTTACTTGAGCAGTACACCTCTTTGGTTTGATTATCGTTGATCACAGGTTAAGAATCACTCAGGAACAATACACTCACACTGTTGAAGGGCGAGAAGTGCCGTAGTCTTGTTTATTTTTTCTGAAACTATTAACACAATTCACACAACGCATTCACTTTGGTGTTAGCTGAGCAGTGCGCTTCTATGATCCACTTACAAACAAGAATGGAGGGCGAAGACGTGCGCACTTTGTCCTCAGACAGAAGAGGAAGGCAGTTAGTCTTCTGTGTTTTAATCAGCTGTCTTCTGTGTTTTAATCAGCTGTCTTCTGTGTTTTAATCAGCTGTCTTCTGTGTTTTAATCAGCTGTCTTCTGTGGGTTTTTTAATCATCTGTCTGTGTTTTAATCAGCTGTCTTCTGTGTTTTAATCAGCTGTCTTCTGTGTTTTAATCAGCTGTCTTCTGGGTTTTTTTAATCATCTGTCTGTGTTTTAATCAGCTGTCTTCTGTGTTTTAATCAGCTGTCTTCTGTGTTTTAATCAGCTGTCTTCTGTGTTTTTTAATCATCTGTCTGTGTTTTAATCAGCTGTCTTCTGTGTTTTAATCAGCTGTCTTCTGTGTTTTAATCAGCTGTCTTCTGTGTTTTAATCAGCTGTCTTCTGTGTTTTAATCAGCTGTCTTCTGTGTTTTTTAATCATCTGTCTGTGTTTTAATCAGCTGTCTTCTGTGTTTTAATCAGCTGTCTTCTGGGTTTTTTAAAATCATCTGTCTTCTGTGTTTTAATCAGCTGTCTTCTGTGGTTTTTTTTTAATCAGCTGTCTTCTGTGTTTTAATCAGCTGTCTTCTGTGTTTTTAATCAGCTGTCTTCTGTGTTTTAATCAGCTGTCTTCTGTGTTTTAATCAGCTGTCTTCTGTGTTTTAATCAGCTGTCTTCTGTGTTTTAATCAGCTGTCTTCTGTTTAAAAAAAAAAAATCATCTGTCTGTGTTTTAATCAGCTGTCTTCTGTGTTTTAATCAGCTGTCTTCTGTGTTTTTTAATCAGCTGTCTTCTGTGTTTTAATCAGCTGTCTTCTGTGTTTTTTAATCAGCTGTCTTCTGTGTTTTAATCAGCTGTCTTCTGTGTTTTTTAATCAGCTGTCTTCTTTTTTTTTTTTTAAATCATCTGTCTGTTTTAATCAGCTGTCTTCTGTGTTTTAATCAGCTGTCTTCTGTGTTTTAATCAGCTGTCTTCTGTGTTTTAATCAGCTGTCTTCTGTGTTTTAATCAGCTGTCTTCTGTGTTTTTTAATCATCTGTCTGTGTTTTAATCAGCTGTCTTCTGTGTTTTAATCAGCTGTCTTCTGTGTTTTTTTAATCATCTGTCTGTGTTTTAATCAGCTGTCTTCTGTGTTTTAATCAGCTGTCTTCTGTGTTTTTTAATCAGCTGTCTTCTGTGTTTTTTAATCATCTGTCTGTGTTTTAATCAGCTGTCTTCTGTGTTTTAATCAGCTGTCTTCTGTGGTTTTTTTAATCATCTGTCTGTGTTTTAATCAGCTGTCTTCTGTGTTTTAATCAGCTGTCTTCTGTGTTTTAATCAGCTGTCTTCTGTGTTTTTTAATCAGCTGTTTTCTGTGTTTTTTTAATCATCTGTCTGTGTTTTAATCAGCTGTCTTCTGTGTTTTTTAATCATCTGTCTGTGTTTTAATCAGCTGTCTTCTGTGTTTGAATCAGCTGTCTTCTGTGTTTTTTAATCATCTGTCTGTGTTTTTTAATCAGCTGTTTTCTGTGTTTTTAATCAGCTGGACATTAATAAAGTCTCGAGTTTTGTTCTGTGTGTGTTTGTTGATTTGTCGTCTATATTTACAAATGTGGCTATGTAATGTTGAGAGACGCCCCTCTTTCGAATCTAGTCTACTTTCTACACTTTTGGCCGTGTGATGTTGACGGGCTCCATTTCAGCCCATGTAATGTATACATTCTACAACATCATCCATAGAAATATACCGACGTCAACTTTCTACAAAAATCCCATAGAATGTACACATTCTACATTTTAGGCCATGGAATGTATACATTCTACGCGGGTCAACATTCTATACGACATATATATATGACTTGTCATGCATGTTACCAAAGAGATTGGCAAGGCTCTAGTGACAAACTCTTTCAGCAGGGTTCTTCTGTTATCTTGACTGTCTTGGGGTTGTGTGTGTGTGCATGTGTGTGTTTAAATTTCATTTTTGTGTGTGTGTTTTTGATAGCTGGCAACTTACTAAGCTGCTCAGCGAATAGGCGCTGCACTCGCGGCGACGCGCTCTCCGGGGGAGAGTAGCCCGAATTTCCGAATATGTCTCTGTGACTAGAATATACCAAATGCCAAATAACTCTCTCTCTCTCTCTGGTTGGTTTAATGTCTAATTAGACTGTAGCCTCTTATAGACAGGTTAGGTTAGGTTAGGTACATTATAGTCACAGGCGTCTCTATGAAATTCGGGTTGCTCCCACCTGGAGAGCGCCTCACAGCCAGAGGTGTGCCACCCCTTTTTTTTTCTTCTTTTTGTTTTGTGTCAATGCGATTTTTGTGTGACTAATGAAGGGAGGGGGGTAAATTTTGACCAAATGACAGCTTTTTCGTTGCCACTGGGTTTAACGTGTGCTAAGTGCATGAGCACACGGGACCTCAGTTTATCGTCTCATCCGAAAGATTCCACGTTCGGGCCGCAAGGCCTAGTGCAAAGTGAGAGGAAAAATCCACTGTACCCAGGTTCGAACTCGGGGTTTACTTGACACAAAGCGAACGCACTACCCCTGTGCCACTCTACACTCTTTCAGTGTTCCTGAAAGCCAAATATAATACAAGCCATTTATATGTCTTCCCCCTATCTTACAGGCTGACACGGTGGTGTGGCTGGACTGGTTCAAGGACGTGCAGCGGTCTCATGGGTCTGTGGAGAAGACGTCCATGTGCCAGGTGGCCAACATCAACAGGTGCGGAGTGTTCCGTCTGGGACGACACGATCACCACGCCATGGTGAGAAGCTCATCCTTTTCCTTTTGCTCTGCCTGTCAATTATTATGAGTGCAGATGCTTCATGCTGCTGTTAGTGTTCCGTCTGGGACGACACGATCACCACGCTGTGGTGAGAAGCTCATCCTTTTCCTTTTGCTCTGCCTGTCAATTATTATGAGTGCAGATGCTTCATGCTGCTGTTAGTGTTCCGTCTGGGACGACACGATCACCACGCCATGGTGAGAAGCTCATCCTTTTCCTTTTGCTCTGCCTGCCGTCTTTCTTCTTCTTCTTCTTCTTCTTCAGTGCCCGTGTGGCACTGAGAACCAAACAAGTGACCACATCCTACAGTCATGTCCACTGTTCCGACAGCAAAGAAAAAAACCCTGGCCAAACCACGTCTCTGTGGCCCAGAAGCTTTTTAGAAGACTGGAGGACCTGCAGCATACGGCCGCCTTCATATTGGATGCTGGGGTGTCCCTCTGACGCCGTCTTTCTTCTTCTTCTTCTTCTTCTTTGACTGCTCAGACAGTTTCCTGTCAATTATTATGAGCGCAGATGCTTCATGCTGCCGTTAGTGTTCCGTCTGGGACGACAGGATCACCACACCATGGTGAGAAGGTCATCCTTTTCCTTTTGCCCTGCCTGCCATCTTTCTTCTTCTTCTTCTTCTTCTTCTTCGACTGCTCAGACAGTTTCCTGTCAATTGTTTTGAGCGCAGATGCTTCATGCTGCCGTTATGCGTCTAAGAAATAGTTAAGCCGCAGCAAGTCCGACTTCGGCTGGAGGAAATCTTTTTTGAAAGTGTTTCTTTAAAAGAAAGAAAACCAGGCAGGAGAATGGACTGGTGAGGCAGAAAGGTAGTAGATGACAGTTGTTGTTGCTGTACCCTGGCTAAAAAGACTCCGGGGATCATCCCAACAGCTGAAGCACTTGAACGCTATGGTACAAATGCATCAGTCGGGAATGAGAACATTATGTGTGTGACCGTTTTTGATTAACCCCGCCACGTCGGCAGCCACACTCCGACTTTGGAGGATTTGTTTTTAGGAGACTGACAATGTTATGCAATTGGCCAGTGTTGAATGCGTTAATCAGGATAGTAAAATCTGAAATAATTATTTTTGTTGTTGTTATGATTTTTTATTTTATACAGTCGTTGACAGTTGTTTCTCAATGAAAGTTTGAGCTTTTTTTTATCTCGACATTTAACTCTTCTAGTGACCTGAACAAGCCGGGGTGTGGCTGCGAATTGGGATTCGGAACGAGCGGCGTGAGAGCAACGCCACTGTACGGCCCAGAAGATGGGACAGTCAAAAAAAATTAAAAAAAATGGACTCTTCTAGCACCGAGGGCGAATGCATTCATCCTTGCAGTATCACTCTACACTCCCACCAAATGCAAAGGCATTCACTGCCCAAAGTACCCTGCCCTGTGTTTGTTGATTTTTAGACCTTAATTAACGAACTGTTTCTTCCGTTAAAGCAAAATGTGCACACTCAGAAAAAAAGTATCGTTACTCCTCTCTTGTCCGGTTGAGATGCATCAGACAACCAAGAACGTTAAAAAAAACCAAACGCGAAATCGCCATAGTTTGTGGCACGCGGTCTATTTTTACCACTCCAAACGTGCATATAATGCTTCCACGAACATGCCGCACTGACTCCTGACTGCTGTGCGTATAGCCAGGAACTACTTTTTGTGTGTCAATGTCTCCGATTGGCCAAGAGCACCAGTTTGTAGTTCTCGTTCGCAAGATTTGGCGTGGTTTGGTGGCTGCCATTTTGTATTTTCAACTCGGCGAGCGCGCGCGTGTTAAGAATGTGAAAAATATTCAAAATGTCTAAGCGTCCTGCTTCAGAAGGAGACAGTAGTTCTTGCACAAAGTCCAAGCAAGCCAAGCAGGATTTCCTAGAAAAGTACAGTCGGTATCCTAGAATTGTGCCTTCCATTCTGGGGAAGACATTAGCGCACTGCAAGTACTGTAACAGAGATATAGACATTTCTAGTCATGGTGGTCAGCATGATGTACGCAAACAATATAAAGATAATATGCTTTGTCTGCTGTGCTTCTCGATATTTCTTGGAATACTCCTATTTGGGAAAAAATACTGAATACGAAATTCTGAATACACTTTTCGTGATTTAGGGGTAAACAGGTCTGGAAAATGTGCTGCGCGGCTAGTGATATAGCACTGTTATCCATCGCTTCCAGGCCCTGCCCAGTGTGCTGCAGCTGAGGGTTTCGGATGACGAGGAGAGCCAGTCGAAGGTGCAGGCCTACAGCTACGAGAAGCTGATAGACCTGCAGAGCAGACTGATGCTGGTGGCTGGGCAGGCCGAGAAAGGAAAGGAAAATGTCGACCGCTTCATTGCGGTAGGTGGTGTTGTTGTGTGAGTACGATAAAGTGATTTAAATTTTTTTTTTTTTTAAGTACATGTATTTTGAATATCTTTTGTGTAAGCTTACTTTTTTTTCCATGTAAAACGCAGCGAGTCCTGCTAGAAGATTCATTTATTATTATTATTATTATTGTGTGTATTGCTGGAATTTTTTTCATAATGCAAAATCGTTGCAATGCGAATTAGTTAAACCCTCTTGTCTCTAAGTGTGTGTGTGTGTGTGTGTGGTGTTCGAACGAAAACTTAGCTTTACGTCGTCCCGGCCGAAGCCATATGGGACATTACTTTTCATTTAGTTGGGGGTGTGGTGTTCTTGCTGGTGATCTATATTTGGTCCATCTTTGGTGTCATCATTATCATATAGTAGTTTGGCAAGTGTCCCGTGTGTGTGTCTGAAACACGAAACGGGCCTTATAACTCCGCCGTTTTTCGACCGAATCGATTCAAATTTGCTGTGAGCACTAACGGGGCAATGGCAACGGCAACCGAGGCGGCCGTATCATTTGCGCGGTTTCGCAAATGCGCGAAACGCGCATCTGCCGGCCTCTCGGCGCCCGTATCTCCGGCATTTCTGGACCGATTGCCTTCGAATTTGGTAGGTAGATGACCAGGGACAGTGACTATGGGTGTGCCAAACCGGAAGTGAATCGGTTAAGAAACGCGCGCGCTATACCACTCCGCCCTTTCTTAACCGAATCGCTTCACATTTGCTGTACTCAGCGTTACCAGTACTTGGCGTTACCGTTACTAGGCGTTACCGTTACTAGGCGTTACTGGTACTCGGCGTTGCGCTAGTTATTATTATTTATCTTGTTATTTTCGGCGTTGCGCTAGTTATTATTATTTATCTTGTTATTTTGTAAACGCTTAGGGCTTTTTAAGACAAAGCACAACGAAATGCTTCTTCTTCTTCTTATTATTATTATTAAATATCATTTGGATCAGTTAACTATTGTTAGAGGTTTGTTCACTTCCAATAGACGATTTTCGGAAAAAAAACTAGGGGAGAGCACTTCTTAAAAATTAGAGTTGTTTACCTCCATTACTCGGTCAAACACCATAGCAGCAATGCAACAGTGGCACCGAAGCTTGGAACCGCAGGATGCGAGTCGGCGACTTGCAGGCATTTTTTTTTTAAACATTTGGGGTGGCCAGTGGCCACAAACTGATAAAACTTGCAAAATATGACGTAAAAATATAAGTGACATAACATTTTTAGAATGACACACGGTGTTCTAAGTGCTGTATGTCTGCTCAAACACACGAGTCGATAGGCTACGAGAGCTGATGGTAGAGTGACTTCCCCTGTTTGACCGATTGAATTGGTCAAAATCACTCCCACACACCATGAAATTACTCCCCTTAATTATTTCCGAACAATTCCTACTAAGCAAATATGAAATAGTCAGGCTAAGACTAAGAGAGAGGATGTAGTGAATTGAATAATAAATGGAGGCATACCAGTTTGTTCTGTGTTGTGTGTTGTTTAAGTGTAACATTATTCAAGACTAGAAGGCTATGCCATTCTTGAATGTATGTTGATTTGTTTGTGAGCAACTCTCTACCACTGTTGTTGTGTACTGTGTGGGGGGTTGTCATAATAAGCAGCTCTCTACCACTGTTGTTGTGCACTGTGTGGGGGGTTGTCATAATAAGCAGCTCTCTACCACTGTTGTTGTGCACTGTGTGGGGGGTTGTCATAATAAGCAGCTCTCTACCACTGTTGTTGTGCACTGTGTGGGGGGTTGTCATAATAAGCAGCTCTCTACCACTGTTGTTGTGTACTGTGTGGGGGGTTGTCATAATAAGCAGCTCTCTACCACTGTTGTTGTGCACTGTGTGGGGGGTTGTCATAATAAGCAGCTCTCTACCACTGTTGTTGTGTACTGTGTGGGGGATTGTCATAATAAGCAGCTCTCTACCACCGTTGTTGTGTACTGTGTGGGGGGTTGTCATAATAAGCAGCTCTCTACCACTGTTGTTGTGCACTGTGTGGGGGGTTGTCATAATAAGCAGCTCTCTACCACTGTTGTTGTGCACTGTGTGGGGGGTTGTCATAATAAGCAGGTCTGGGTCATCCTTTCTTTAGGATGAACTTGGGTCTGTATTGTTGTGGCAACTACTTTCACTTTGCTAGGCAAATCTGTGCCATAATCAACTTTGGTAAAAAAAAAATAAGGGAGTTAATTTACAAGAAGTTCCTTCCCCTTATTCAATTCCTATTAAGATTTACGCTTTGTGTGTGTGTGTGCGTTGCGCAGATCATGGACGGCCTGATTCGGTTGGGGAAGACCTACGTGGAGCTGTGCGGCGCGGGCTGCGTGCTGTTCCTGGACTGGACTGTGGACTTCCTCTGCGACGTGGACCGCCCCGTCTGCTGCGTGTCGGAGTTCGCCGGCAAGGGGAAGGTCAAAGGTCACCGCCGCATGACCCACGATGGCTCCTCCGCCGCTAACAAGAGTGAAGATGTAGAGGTATATTATTTGGTTGTGTCCAGAATGTTTATATTCATGTAACGTAAAGTGTATCGCTTAAATAATATGATTTTTTTTTTATCAGGGATCCTGTATAATGAGAGAGAGAGAGAGAGAGAGAGAGAGAGAGAGAGAGAGATAATGGGCCGTGTGTACGCATGTATTGGTGCATTCCTTCCTGCTGCTTGTTGACATTTTCATTAGTTTCTGCGAGGGTGAGGTGTTATCAGAGAGTGACAGTGCTGGTGAATGAGGGTGGATGTCTTTGTGAGTGAGAACCATGTTATTTTTGTTACTTTATTTCTTTGCACTGGAATGTTGGTAGTATGACTTTCTTGTTGACTTTAATGCATGTTTTTAATGTTGATTTTAATGTTGCTACTGTAAAGCGCATCAAGCATATTACTGTATGAATTTTAGCGCTATATGAAATAAAATTATTATTATGATGATTATTATATATGCTGCTGCTTTTCTCAAGTTTGTTTTTTTCTCTTGTATTTTGTTGTCATTTTGTCTTGTGTAATTTGCTAGGGGTGGGTGGGGGTGGGGGATTTTTAACCCATTCCCTGGCCTCCTACTGAATGATGTTATTGATGATGTCATAACTTTTGATGTCATAGTCCTGGGATGATGTTTTTTGGTTTAGATAAGCCAGAAAAGATGTATCTCTAGATCATGTTCTCAGATTGAGTCTGATCTGTTTTAACCCTCTTGCATTCACATCGTAACGTTACGTGAATTCCCCAATGCCCCCCTGTTTTCACAGCGTAAATTGCTGTGACCTTCAACCTGGTAGTTTTCCATCACGTGCAGACCCCGTGAAAGTGTAGAATGAACCAAAAAGTTGGTAGCATCCTTGGAACAGACCAATGAAACTGCTTCTAGTATTATAGGATAGTAATTCACGTCCATTCGCAGACAAAGAGCCAAAACTGCATGCGTGTCAGTGTAGCAGTTGTAAATGAAAGCGTGGGTCTGAATTTGTTATCTGCTGCAGCGCTACTGTGTGTGATTGTAAGGATTTCTCAGCATTTCGGAAGATGAGCAGGATAATATTATTGAAGAAATGGAAAAATATGACCATGAAGAGTTAGAAGACGATTCAGATGTGGATTAGGAGGTCGTGTAGAGCAAAATGTTAGCAATTCCGAAGTCAAGTTGTCAACACTCAGCTAGCATTGCTTCAAACAAAATGGCGCCCTCGGTACGGCATGCAGCACGGCATGCATTTCGAGAACCAACTGGCCCATGCACGCATTTCCAAACACTGCGGCCCCTGTCGATTATTTCTTGTTGCTTTACCCCACCCATTCTTCAAAACAGCAGCAGACAAAATAAACAGATGCGCAACACACAAGCAAGTAAACAAAGGCCCACACTTGACCCACTTTGGAAGGTCGCAGCAGACGAAATGCCTAGGTCTAGGTTGATTGGGACGGGCATCGAGCGACAGCGACAGTCCGTCTTTGGCCTACATGACTGTGCTCTTCTGTCAGCTAGCTCTCTATTATCGCAAGAATGAATGTTTTTGTGACTACCATGACACAATAGTAGAGTGTGTGGAGGGTGGGGGTGGGGTATGCACACCTGTATGATGGGGTGACACCAATGACACAATAACAGTGGTGGTACACACTGTGACTTATCACTGTACAGCTCTGGTTGAGTGTGTGTGTGTATTTTATAAAGTGTATTACAGTGTGTGAAAGTGTATACAAACAATGTACAGTTGTGGTTTGAACTACATCCAAAAAGGTTTTATTGGTGACAGTTGACAATTATTTGTGTCACTCGCTGGATTAGCAGTATGAACTGAAGCGACGGACAGAGTACAGACTAGGTCAGGTAGGCTTCAGCTTTCATTTTCACCCTTGTAACGAGCATGCCCATGAATAAACTGCATGTCAGTGTGCTGTTTTACAATGTTAACCATAATATGTGACACATTTGGTGACATTTAGTTGACAATGACACGACCCTTCACTCTGAGACACACAAAACACACTTCACACCCGAGAACAAAGCCTCATGACCACACATGCAAAATTTCATGGCTGTAGACATTTATTTCTAGCTATGGTGAAGCATAAACCACACTAACCCATTTTGGGCCACATTTACCTAAAGAATATGAAATCTAGCAGAAGTTTGGTCTCAAACAATCCGAATTTAAGAGGGTTAAACTTTATAATAAGAAAATTGATAATTTCTCAGTTTTCCTGTGGCAGTGAAGGGGTTAATCATGATTTCTGACTTGGCTGTTTCCAAACCTTGGTGCATTTATTTGCCATAGCAGGTGTGAAATCCCCATGGGGGGGGGGGGGGGATGACTGTCAGTGAAGTTTTAAAAGGACAACTACCGATCCTAGGGATCGGGTAGCCTAGTCGCTGCGAAGTTCTGACTCACAGTGGCTCAAGCAACAGAGAAAAAAGAACGGTTGAACCGTCTCTCTCGCCTGCCGCGATAAGACTGATGCCTCTCGCCTCGTGTGAACGCTTTATATATGGTGGCTCTGGGTCTAAGTGAATTCAATGAACCTGTGCCATTTTACCAGGAGTTCATAGGGGGCGTGGCTGGGTTCCTGGAGGCGTGCCAGGCCCAGTGGGCGGACTATGTGAACCAGAAGCGCACAGAGTTCCCCGCGCTGAACCTGTACACTGTGGAGCAGCTGGTCTTCCTGCAGCAACAGCTGGTGAAGACGGGCGCCGCTCCCTTGGACAGGCGAGTCCTTTGAGTGACCAGTCTCTCTGTCTTCTTCTTGTCTGTCTGTCGAAGTCTCTCTGAAGTGTGTGTGGGTTGGGTTAAAAAAAAAATTGTTTTCTTTAACCCTTTCACCGCCTATGTGGCATTTATGCACAATGCTTTAACACCCATGTCACTAAAAGGCATCAAATCAGGGCCTGTTATCCAAAGACCCTATTTTCTTAATTTTGGGAGGTAAGTATAAGCCTAATGTTACACATGACACAGAGGAATTCCCAACATTGCCAATAATGTTTTTTTCTCTAACCAGTTACATTTAATGGTATTTTTTGGCTAAAAAATGGTTGGCGGCGAAAGGGTTAAATGATATAATTATTCAGGAATTCTGTATCATTCTGTAGGAGAGAGAGGGAGAGAGAGATGCACTCATTCCTGTTGTTTGTTTACATTTCCATTAATTTTTGCACGTGCCACTTTTAAGCTTAGTCTATTCATGCTGATTTTGTACGCAGTTGTCTGATGTTTTTGCACGTCTTCAGGAGATGAATCGTGTGGTATTTATCATGTTCATTTTGTTTTCCTGTATAAATATGTTGTGTGCGTGTGCATGGACAATGTATTCTGATTCAAACAATGCATTTGATTCAGCCACACAATCTCCCACGAGATGCGTTATCAGTGATATTTTTAGATTAAGACGCTCAAAAGATTACTTTCGTTTTGTGTTTGTACATGCGTTTTCTCGGTTTGTACTGCATGGGCATAAATTAAATTAATATGCATGGGTTTTTTATGCGTGTATCTTCTGTACTTGTGCTGCTTTTGCCTATCTGCATCTGCACGAGATACGTTGGCAGGCACCCAGTTCTGGTATTAACGCTAACGGAAAAACTTGGGGAGAGCACTGACAATATAAATAAACGATGAAGAAGAATTATTTTAAAAAATAAAAAAAGGGGTCTAAGCTTATGTTACATCACATGACAATTGTTTATTCTAAGGCCGTGTACACACATAAGTGGATATTTCATGTGGAAACCTGTGCGCAATCCATGAATAAGTGAAACAAAGAAGGGAAAAGATTTGCGCATGTGTCCGAATTTCCCCTATATGCGTAAACTTTTATCCTTCTTTCTTCCACTTATTTAGGGGTTTTCGTACGGAACTTACGCGTCTAATGTGAACTCGGCCTGAAACTGAAAGCTGGTGGTGGTGCTGTGGTAAGGGTCAAAGGGGGGTAATTTGTAGGATAGGGGGCAGGGCGAGAATGGGTGCGCGTGCATGTATGAATGACGCGAGAGAGAATGAGAGGCGGGAATGATGCTTGTGTGACGCTGAGACGCGAGAGAAGACGGACCGGGCTGCAAGATGGGGACGAACTGGAAGGCAATGTGAAGAGGTGGCCACGACGACGAGGCGAGGTGAGGATGGAGGTGGAGGTAGATAGAAGCGGGGTTGGGATGGGAGGGTAGGGGGAGGTTAAGAGTAGGGATTCACTAAAGTGCCAAACTATTAACGCGCGTTTTTTGACGGCAGACTGGTGTACCCCATGCTGTCCTTGCTGAAGACCGACTGCGGCCCAGAGGACGTGGAACAGGCGTTGCACAACGCCATGGACCAGCTAGACCCCTCCACACTCCTCCAACACCCTCACCACCATCAGCCACAAAGCCAGCAGCAGCAGCCTCCAGAGACTGAGGAACTCTCGGAGGAGGAAGAGGAGGAGGAGGAGGAAGAGGAGGAGGAGAAGGAAGCAGCGTTTGTGGCGGACCTGATGAACAACGGGTTCCCCCAACCCCTGGCTCTGCTGGCGCTGAGAGAGGTTGGAGCCAGCGACGTGGCAGAGGGTGAGCCAGAGCTGGACTTTGTTTTAACCAATCAAGATATGAATAATATACTTGCTTTCAGTCCATAAAATCTTGGATGCTCAATAACAAACTCAAATTAAATGACGAGAAGACTGAGGCTGTAGCTGTTGGTTCGCGTACCACGTTAGATTACGGTGTTCCGTAAGCAAAAAAAATGCACTGATGTTTGTGTTGTGTGCACATGTCTGTGTGAGTGTGGATGCGCGCACAGAAATCGGGGTAGAGTTTGTCTCATATTTTCGTCTTGACCCTTTAACATTTTAAACTGGGGGGTGTGTGAAAATACTCCTTAAAACTGTAAACAGGGGGTGAGCGTACCCCTTAAAAGAGGAAAAAGTCAGAAACCCTGTTAACAATCTTGAATGATTTCAACAGTAGACAAACGTTTAGTCTGTTAGGTATTCTGGTACGCATTGCATACAGTTGAAGAAATAAAATTGTCCTTGAGTATTTCAGATTAACCCTTTCGCCACCAGCCATTTTTTAGCCTAAGTTTTCCATTAAACTTACATGGGTAGAAAAAAGATTTTGTCTGCAATATTGGGAGTTCCTCTGTGACATGTTTAAGATAAGGCCTATATGTATAGGCCTTGTTATTTGGATAACAGATCCAGATTTCAAAGCTTTTTATGACATGGGTATTAAATCTTTATGGTGCCAAAATGCGACATCGGCGGTGAAAGGGTTAATGTTCAGACTGATTGGCTCGTTCGTCTGAGAGACGTTCACGGAAAATGTCAGTCAGAATCACCCGCGCCTCTGTTCCAGGCATTGCCTGGTGCATGAAGAAAGAAGAAGATGACTTGGACGAAGAGAGCGAGGAATGGCCGAAGAGGGACGAAGGAGAGGAGGATAATGAAGAGGGGGAGAATGAAGGAGGGAGGAGGAGGGAGGTTGGCCAGCGACTGAAGGCCTGGATGACCCGACCTTTGACCTTCACAGAGAGCGCCATTGATTGGCTGAACAAGATGGAGCGCAGGTCAGAGTCTGGTTGGTTTTTTAGGTGG